>OZ038530.1:6444166-7665833 GCA_964036665.1 Gordius sp. MW1 | reverse complement strand
AATTCTCTGCTCTTGCTAGTCATTGTACCAATATTCCATGACCCAAACTTTATCCTAGGCAAACTAATGTCTTTAACCGCTTCCGTTTGTTGAGAGAGCGGTAACCTTCGTTAATTTCCCACACATTCCAGGCGAAGAATGCGCGCGTCGCTTAAGGGGGACGCCCTAGCTTGGTTTTCATGCTGCTTCTTTGTTGTTGTATATTGGTTTATATGGAATGAGGGAATATTGATATCTCGGCCTTCCAAGCCTGACGGAACTATGTTAGATTATGGCGCTTGACTACCTAATATTCTTTATGATGCCGTCATTTTGGTGAATTAAACTTTTCTTAAGATCACTCGTATTGATAGGCTTTATCTAGCACTTCCATTTCACCTCCCTCAAAAAGCCCAGAAATTTTAGTCTGAACCTTCACCAAGAACCTTGCCAATAGGGTGACCCCACCAGTAACAAACACAAAAGTTGTGTTTGGCTACCAAAGGTATAGCTTTTTGGATCACGAGACTACACAAGCTCAATCACCACTACCAGGTATTTCTGGCTCGGTTGAGTTACAAACTCATCTATACTCCGTATAAACTTAGTACATTTGCTATGCTATTTTTGGGTAAGATAGGGGGAAGGGTCGAGAATGCCTATGAGGGGGGAGGGGGCAATGGTCAAGCAGGGAGTCAGATAATACTTGTACAACGATATAATTGTTTCTTTACCTACACTATTTTCATAATAATAATTTACCTCGTTGAATGCCATTTTCTGTATTTATAGATCCAATCTTATTTTAATTTAATTATAAAATTATGAATTTGGATGAAAAATATGGATATAAAATTATAACCACTTGTTCAAATACCAAAAGTAATTTATTCATAGTTAAAATATGCTTTTAAATTCGAAAAATCACTTTATAATACAAATAAGTTATAGCTATTTAAATTTCGGGGTCATCATGACGACCTTTACTATCCGTGTTAGGATTTTGACCTGACCAATGAAGGGTTAAAATGAAAACGAATAAATTTAAATGTTTACTTAAGCTAAACCTTAAAAGCTTTATAATTTTGTAGTAAGCGGACCAATAATTTGAATTATGACTATAGACTATTCAAATCATGCGCATATGTATAGCATAAACAACAAAGCAACAATGAAATGATAACATTTTACCTAATCTAGCGAGTAAAAGAATCGATTATGGTGCGAATATTAGATGCGACGGTAAAATGAAGGTGAAAATTTTGCACTATATTTAGGGCTAGGTTAGTGGGTAGCGGTTTTAGAAGCAAAAAGGGACGGGGCAAATTTATTTGTAAACTATATACATAAAGACCCTTGTAAGGGGTGTGGGGTGCGGTGAGACGTGGGAGAGAAATTATATAAGGTCAAAATATAGAAGAAAAAAATTTGATCCACACTATGTCCAGTGGTCATTTATTCCATTGGTCAGTAGCCAGCAGACGACAAAATAGCCTATAATTATATAGGGACTAAATATTAAAAAAAATTTGATTCACATTTTGGCCAATGGGCATTTTTTTTATTGGTCAGCAGTCAGCAGACGGTTAAAAATTGTTTAAATACCTAAGGGCCAAATATTAAAAAAACGAAAAAGTTTTCAAATCAAACTTTAGCCAGTGATCATTTTTTCATTAGTCAACAGCCAAGGACAAAAAGCCTTTATGTTTAATATTAACAAGAACAATTTATTATCAATGATTTAGGTTAATAACAAAAAAAATTCACAAAGCAGCAATTATACAATTAAAATAGCAATTAACCAAATCAATAATTTTGTCCTTTGGCCGGGGTCATATAAATTTGTTAACAACGGTCATCATTAATTTACAGGGAATTTTTTAGCCAATGTCGCAATCATCCGTTATAAAGCAACAACCTAGACAAATTGTCAAAAGAAATTTACAAAACAATAACCCGAATTTTGGCCTCTAGCCGTGGTCAGATAAAGTAGAAGTAAGCAACGGTTAATATAATTTGCTGGGAATCATTTAGCCATTTTTGTAATTATCCGATATATAGCAACAACCTAAACAAGTTGCCCAAAGAAATTTATGTATAAAGCTAATCAGTTGGGCACAACAACAATAATGGATAATGAGCTCGGGCGAGATCGAAAAAATTAAAGCCAACCAGCGGTCATAAGCTTGTCTATTTGCAAAAGCGAAAAAAGTCTTTTACAGAAGCATAAGTCCGCAGCCATTAAAATCTACACATTCAAAATTAAAAGTTGGACGGACGGACGGACGGACAACAAAAGTGAGCCCATAATTTGCATAGCAATTATTATGAAGCACGAGAAGCTTGTGCTGTTTTCAGAGCAATGGCTTAGGCTTTGTCGATAACCAAATATCGATCGACAACTATTTTCTTTACCTTTTTGCGGGGCCTATCTAATAATAATTATGCGTTCCCAAAAATGATACTGATCGAGGTTTCTGTATGAACGCTTCGGAAGTCAATGCATGGTTATTGTTTCTGGAAGTCAAGAAAGGAATACCTTGCTAGACTTTACTCGAAGAATAACAATTCCCTTACTCGTGGCGTCAAGTGCAGTGCGATTTAGGGCTATAAACTTTGCCAACCTACGCAACGTGTATGACGCGGTGACATACGATAATAAGGGGCATGGCGTCAAAAACCCTCAAATGTAAGTCGATGCACAATAAATGTTTTGCTTTATTTTATATGCGATAATTTCAATTTTGATTATATGATCGAAAATGGATATTGTTTCAAAAATTCATAAATATAAGGAGACCGATGGCTTAAGGGAGGGGGGTGATGGTGGCTAGGTCGTTAGGGGAAAAAATGATTAGATTTATATTTTATGTTTTATAAAGTAGTAGAAAACAACGATTTGCTAACTAAGCTTAATTAAAAAGTTCTACATAGCGGAATAAATATAAGTATTCCATTGTATGATAAATACGACTTTTTTAAGCTATAATTGAATATTATACAAAAAATTAGTGCAAAGATTAAGAGAGAAAATAATTAAAATTTTGATTTCAAGTCTTACCATCGATAGCCTCTATGTTCAGGTTTCAATAGGTTAACCTATACATAGAGTTATATATAGCTGGTAGTTTATAGAATAAATCTACTAGTTTAGTTTTGGAGGCTACCAATATTAGTATATCGTCTCAAAATTTTTAAAAAATAGTCCAGATGGCAATGGATGCCCAAATTGAGATATTGAATTAAAACATAATCAAAGTTAAGTAAAAGTGGTTGTTTAATAATGCGATCTGCTAAAATATTTAGTTAATATACATCTTGTTTTAAATGAACTACATTTTGCCTTTGATGTACCAACGTTAGGCTTGAAGTAAGGTCGAGCGTCAGTCAGATTAGTGTTAAGCTTTTTATCAAACACATGTAGTTTGTTGCAGGTTATAATGTGAGGGTAGAGTTAACTATGATGTCCAGCATTTGTAATAACGTTGTAGACACTACCGAGTTTTCATGATTCTGCCACATGTGAATTTTTTCAAATTGCGTTCATTCCATACTACGTCATCTGTAAGCCATGGCTCAAAACGATATAATGGATTGGTATAAGGGAATACCGTTGATAACAAGAATATGGTTTACTCTAACAATGGTGTTTCCTTTAGCAGGTCGCATGGGTCTGATAAATCCTTATCAAATGATACTTTTATATGAACCAACTATTAAACAATTTCAAGTAAAGTTTAATTTTTTT
This sequence comes from Gordius sp. MW1, assembly GCA_964036665.1. NCBI lineage: Eukaryota > Metazoa > Nematomorpha > Gordioida > Gordea > Gordiidae > Gordius > Gordius sp. MW1. The sequence continues at coordinate 7,662,106 of OZ038530.1, read as the reverse complement.
GCCTTTAATGTTTAGTTTTGGAGGCCAATAACAGCTTTATTTTTTTATCCTTTATCACCATCCACAGGGTTTCATTACTTACTTCTTTTATACTTTTTATACAATTATTCAGTTCAGTTAGAGTCAGGTAATAAATAACCTTTTAACTTGTATACTTACTTGGTAGGCACATATGACAGACGCCCTGCTGATTACCTTTTCATGCTTATCTTTAATTGGTTCATACTTGTAATAATATCTCTATTTGCAAATGTGATGGTAAATCTATGCTTTTTTGGTCATCAAATTAATTTTAGCTACTTTTAGATCCTATGGTATTAAGTGTATTGTACATATGGTGTCAATTAAATAAAGATGTTATAGTGTCATTTTGGTTTGGAACACAATTCAAAGTAACCTTATATGAGCATTTTTAATAATTTTTAGGCAATTTATTTGCCATGGGTTTTGGCAGCATTCAATATGATACTAAGAGGAGGGTAAATTATAAAGCTAGTTTTTGAAAGTTTTACACATGCTTTTTAATATAGGGCAATGAGTGAAATTCTAGGTATATTTGTGGGCCATCTTTACTTTTTTCTCAAATTTAAATATCCACAAGAATTTGGTGGAAGATCTTTCCTTGAGACTCCAAATATTTTGTAAGTTAAAAATAGTATTTATGGTTGCAAGTACATTATTAGCTTGCAATAATGCATGATTAGATAAGAAATAATGTACTCAAATTTAGGGGGAAAATATGGCTTTATTTTGTTTTCATTTATTTTTAGCACATTTACAAAACATAACTCTTATTAGTTACATAATTATAAAATACATACATATTTCACATTAAGTAGTAGCTTAAGCATTTCTATAAGTGATCTTATTTAAGGCTAAAGGGAGTGGTATAATAAATTTTGCAATTTAAAAGCTGCATGACACTAAATATTTTATTGTGTGATTAAGGTCAAATTAAAAAAATTTTAATTTTCCTTTTTGTTTCATTCTATGACTGAATACAAAATTTAAGTTTTAAGGCAAATAAACATTAGAGTATATTTTATGTATAAAATTAAATTCTTAATGTTACATAGAAAAAGTTTGTTTTTCTGTAAAAATTTAACCAATTTTGTTTATTAACCAACCTTTTAGTATTATTTTTTTAAAATTCTTGAATTATAATTTGATTTTTTTCAATGTCTGAGAGTGTTAATTTAATTTTTATATATAGCGTAAAGTTTATTAATCTTGTGCCTGTTTTATTAAATTTTAATTATAAATATTTTGAAAATCAATTTTGTTTATCTACAAAAAAATATATATGTGGCATCAATTATTGTATGAAAATGCATATTATAATATAAGGCATTTTATAAAAGTCTGTAAAAAATATAAGTTGTTGATTGAGAGTAAAATTAGCTTTTATATGTAAGCAAAATAGATTTTGTTGGGTGGGTGACAACTAAAATATTGTTAAAATAACTTGCTTTTTGATTGTGGGATATAAGTTTAATTGTTTGCTTGCACCATAAATAATTTATATTAGTTTAAACTTACTGTTCAGTTGTATATGAATTTAAATATTTCACAAGGTGTGTTGAATTAAACAGAAAATATGTCAGTGTTAAGCTTTTACTTTCTAATTCAAATTTGAGGTGATTAATGGTAATTATGTTTTATATACCTCATAATAGTCAGCAAAAAGCTTGGGTAAAAGTTGTTGAATTAATTTTGATATAGATTATTGTTTGATCATGTTCAAAATAATTATAGAAGCTAATAATAGCCCCCAAAGATTTTTTACAGAATTATTGTTATAAAAGTTTTGAAAAAAAAATAATTAAATTTTTTCTGGGTGTAACTTTAGGTATTTTTTTTAATTTTACTCAGTATGTTTAAAATTGAAAAAGGTATAAATGTTTATAAAAATTAGTTAAACTAGAGATAGAAATTTATCTAGTTTAGGTTTTAGTTTTTAAACTTCAAATTACCCTACGTTAGACACCTCAAAGTATTTTTTATTTAATATATTTAGTACAATCCATAATTCTTATTAATATTATGTGCCTAATATTTTATAATTTATCTAAACTAATTTTATTTATTGCCTCATTTAATAAAGGTATAAATATTTGCCAAATCGTGTGGGTGGCGTGAGTGGATTTGGTGTACCTCCATTATTCAGACAAGGCAGACCTCAAAATGATGGAGACAATGAAGATGGAGTTAGAAGGAGAAATTGGGGTCAAGGGCGACGATTAGATGAATAGGAGAAAATCATAATTTAAAATATTGTTTTTTATTTGTGTATTTCGTACATTTGTGATTTAGATAACATCTTGTGTCAACATTATTCAAAATAAATGATTAATATCGTGTTTGCCTTTTTATTTGTTGAAACTGTGCACAAAAACTAATTTAAAATTTGTTTAAAAGTGAAGGTTTATAAACAGATTCTTATTTTTTTGCCAAAACCAAAAACTTTGTCTGAAATAAAATATTTATTCAAAATAATATAAATATAGGTTTCACAAATAAAAACATTAATGTAAAAACATGAAAGGTTGTTTATTTAATTGATGTTATATCTGAAGTATAAATATTATTAAGTAAAGGATAAGTATTTTGATCACTATCTGAAGTGTTATTGAATGTTTGTATCGTGGTAGCTGGTATGTTATTACTATCACTTATATTTGAATTGACAACATCATTTGTTTCTAAATGAGTGGTTTTATCAAATTCTTTTAAATTCTCATCAGATTTGAACATGTTCTGATATATTTTATATACAGCTGTTTCTTTAGATATAATATTTAGGGTGTTATCAGTGGGGAATTTACTTAAAATGTATTCCGATTCAAGTGTCTGGTTTGTATTAAAATTTCCTTTGATCTCTTCATCTTGTTGATCAGAAAGAATTTCATTTTTGGGTTTTGTAATGTGCTCAATAATTGGAATCCATTTATAAACTCGCATAGTAGTGTCTCCTAAAGTAACCCATCGCTTTTCCCATCTTCTGACTTTTTCGATGGAGTGCATAAAGCGCTTGATGTCTTCCTTAGCCTTACTCCGAGTTTCAGCTCGTGTTGAACGGGACATTAGGGACAATTAAAAATACTAAACACACAGATTTATACAAAGTTGTCACAAATATTACAGCCGTTTTCCTAAAAAGTTCCACTTACTAGGGACGAAACTCCTTAACGGTACTCAGATTCGGTGGCCCGTCAACTCGCCGAAAACAATCTCGCCGAAAATAATGTCCCCCAGCTAAAAAATGTCCCCAAATTTGTGATTGGTTGATGGGTTAGGGTTAATAAGCTTGGGGACCTTTTTTTAGCTGGGGGACATTATTTTTCGGCGAGATTGTTTTCGGCGAGTTGATAGGGCACCCTCAGATTCAATTTATTGACTATAAAATCTAAATCCTATGGGTCATAAACTCCATTGATAATCAATAATAAAAAAATTCACCAATAAATTATTTTATGTTTTTATCCATATAATACAAAAATTCAACATTAGTTTGGTTAAAGTTATTATTGAATTTTTTGGCATAATTTGGTTGATTACGACTATATATACAAATTTTCTTATTAAATAATAGATTACTAAATCTATATAAGTCAAGTATTTAGTTAAATTTATCAAAGAAAAAATATTCTACAAAATGCATTGGATTAATCTAATTAAAATTGCACCTCGTCATTCCCTTTGTACTTTTATTTGATAAAATTATAATAATAAATTTTAATAAAATTTTTTAAGGTTAGAATTAAAAGCACAAAGTATAACTACTTCAAGTTCAAATATTATAAAAACCAAAAGAAAATTATGCAATAAAAAAATTTCTAAGATGTCCAGTGGCGTAGGGAAGGGATTTTCGGGTTAGAACCGCCGCCCCCCTCCACATCAAATTTTACCAAATTATATAGAAAATTCAATGATATTAAAAGGACTCTTGTTAGTAATGAGCTGATAGTAATATTACCTTATTTATTTTGAGATTTAATTTTAGATGAAATACCAATTCTAAGACGATTTATACAAAATTTTGTAACCCTAGTGCATGTTCTAAAATAAAAAATAATTTAATGACTTCTCTAAAAGACTATAATATAAGCGAGAGTTTAGTAATAAAAGTAATGAATATAATTTAATTTTGTAAGCATAACAAATTTATTTAGACTTATTTTAAATTCCTTGTTTTAAAAATTGTCAGTGCTAATAACTAGAAAAGAGCCTAATTATAAAATACAAATAATACACAAGTAAATGATAATTTCACAAAGCATTTTATGCTTCATTCATAAATGTTTCACTTTAAAACTTACTCTTTAGAAACTGGGTGTGTTATATCTGCAGTAGGGATTAATGATTGGATATGAGTAAGATTTGATAATCCTCAAGGTTAAGTAAATTAATTATTAAGGTCTACTTTTAGATAATCATGAGATAACCAACTTTATTAATGCAAATGTGTCTGGCGTCGGCAAAGTTAAAATTATAAATTTCCGGCCTATGGCCTATAAACGTGCGGGCCAAGAATGGGCCTTTTGTCAAAAAAGATTAGATGCCGGATTTGGACGGGCTTTAAGGTAACCAAACGGGCTCGGGCAGGGCCAGCTAAGAGTAGGCCCAACTCCAGCTGGCAAAATTATTGAAACAATGTCATTTTATTATTTAACGTATAAAAAATGGTTGTTTGTTATAATATATAAATTTTTTTGTTATGATGTATATAAAATTTTCTTATAATTTAATTTTTACAATAACGATTTAGAGCTTGTGATTATTAATATGTCGATCCCAAAAAATTGTAGGGTTTAAGATTAACAAAACTACGTAATTTTTGTTATACAAAATAAATCTTGCATCTACCTATGACGGTCCCAAGTCCATGTGCAAAAAGTGGAGGGATGGCGTCAGGTCGGAAACCGGCTATAAAAACCAACTCCTTAATAATGATAGTTTTAAATAAAATTTTACAAGAGAAAGCTAGGGCGTCCACCACAAACGACGCGCACTGCATACCGCGCCCGTGCAAAGTAAAAAACACACAGGGTTACTGCCCTACTCACAACAAAGGCGATTAAGGAAATTAGTTGTGGAAAGAATGCGCATAACGTGCTGGAATGTAAGAACGTTGACGGGGAAGATCATCGAGGTCGCACAAATGCTATAACGAAGAAAAGTACACATCGCCTGCCTACAAGAGACGAGGTGAACGGAACCAAAGCCCGGGAATTAGAAGAGGGATACAAGCTATTCTACAGTGAGTCACCAAATCATAGAAACGGGGTCGGTATTGTGCTAGGCGAATAGTTCAAGGACAAGGAGGTGAAAGTGAAGCGTTGTTCAGACAGGCTAATGTAAGTGAATATTGCAGATCAAGGGGGCCTCCTAACTGTTATGTGCGCGTATGCTCCCCAAATTGGGTGTTTGGAATCAGAAAAAGACATATATTCGATTCATGAAATAGAAATACAAGGAATCGGATAGTAAGAAAGGCAATTTATTGGGGCGGATTTCAACGCTCACATAGGGAAAGATCTTCTCGGGTATGAACGCAATCATGGAGGCTATGGGCATGGTCTGAAGAACAAAGAAGGGGAAAAACTTCTCCAAGTATCCCAAGCATACGAGTTGGCGATCGTTAACACCTATTTTTAAAAACGCTAAGATCCTATTGTGACTTATAGAAGTAGGAAGCATTTAAAAAAAATTGACTATCTGTTCATACGGCAAAAAGACTTAAGGACCAACAAGGATTGCAAAGTAATACCGGGGGGACAAATCGCCAGGCAGCACGGTCCTCTTGCTATGGATCTTGACAGAAGAGTTTTTTCAAAAAGAAAATAGGTCTATGAACTTAGAATTCGATACGAAAGGCTAAAGGATACGTCGACGAACAAAGAATACCATCAAAAAGCCTCCTTATTTTTGGGTGCAAGGAAGTTGCAGAGGGACATACACGACGATTGGGAGATACCAACTAAGGACATAAAGAAAACAGCAATTCGTGTTCTAGGACAGACCAAAGGAGGCAAAGCTATGAATAGGGAACTATGGTAGTGGGTAATCGGTTAGGGATTTCTCCGAAAGAAAAATCTATATAGACGGTAGCATAAAGTCGGAGGATTATCAAGAGTATTGGAACGCTATGAGAGCTGCAAAAAAGGCCGTTGTAATCATAGACTAGATAGACTGCTCATCAACGCACAAACTGTGTACCCTTTTCCACCATTTTGATGTGTGCATTGTAAAGTGGTGATCATATATATTAATAATCTTAAAAAGGTAAATAGAAAATATTGAATTGGGTAGATGTAAAAAACAGCATTTTAAAACAAATACCACTTACACAATACATAATAAATTGAAAATATAAATAATGCGATTAAAGTTTGTTTAATAATATAGCGCCAAAAATTTTGTATAATATTAATTTATTGACGTTCGTTCTAATTTATAAACTAGTCAGGAAGGTAAATTGACTGTTATAAGGCAAAATTACATGGTTAAAATACACCACTTGCACTCTTATGGAGGAAAATTTGACACACAATTAACCATATGCAACATATGGCATGAGCAGTTTATCTAGTCTATGGTTGCAGTAGCCAGGACCGCCGACACCGAGATGGGAAACAAAGTGAACCATAAATGGGGCGATAGGCTTATGTACAAATTTGCGCAGGGTATAGAAGGAGAAGCGATGTCGGAGTTCTTAAAGTAGTCAAAACGAGAAGGGTCAAACCTTTTCAAGCCGAAAGAAGGCATGGAAAGGTGGAAAAGATATTTTAAGACATTTATGAATATTGCAAATGACAAGGATTCTCTTCCCAAATTTGAGCCAAACATAAGTATGGTCGAACCATTTCAGGAGGATGAAGTTAGGACACAAATGAACAAGATGCAAAAAGGAAAAACAAATGGCCCAGATGGAATACCAATGAAAGCATGGCTCGGATGCCGTGAAGAAGGTCACGACCATGACTAACCTCTTTAACAAAATATTGGTAGAAAAGCGAATTCCGAATCGATGGAGAGCAAGCACGATTATACCCTTATTTAAGGGCAAAGGAGACCCTCAGGACTGTGCCAATCACAGATGTATCAAGCAAACTTGCCACTCCTTAAAGCTTATAGAAAGGATCTTAGTAGCAAGGCTGAAAAACGAGGTGGAAATTTCGACTAACCAATTCGGATTTGAGGCTAGCAAATCAACAATCAACCCAATCTTCGCACTAATACAAATGGTGGATAAATATGGTGAAAATAGAAGAGACCTACATATGGTCTTTAACGACTTGGAGAAAGCTAATGACACAGTCCCTCGATTTAATATGGTGGTGCATGAGAAAAAAAAATCCCTGACGCATATATATGGCTTACGAAAATATTTATGAGGCCTCAAATTCTTGCGTTAAAACGACAGTTGAGGACCCTAAACCTTTCCGGGTTGAAATTGGATTACATCAAGGATGTGCTTTTAGTCCCTTTTTATTAATATAATTAAGGACACGAGTAATAGACATTTAAAAGCACTCGCCATGGTGTATGCTATATGCCGATGATATAGTACTATGCGAAGAAACAAAGGATAAAATTTTCTAAGAAGCTAAAAAGTGTTCAAAACGCTTAGCGATATGGTTTAAAGGTTAACAAGCGAAAAACGGTATACAACAAAATGAGCGTTACAGGTAACCAATGGCTAAATGACCATATAAAGTACCCATAAGTTGACATGTTTTCGGCTCGATGCTACATCCGGATCTAAAAAGGATAGCTTAAATGGTGAAGTATATACGGTGTAATGTAGAAAATGCCGATATGGTTGAAGAGCAAAGCTTACAAATCCATCATGAGACCGGTGTTACTCTATGAAAGTGAAACATGGGCATTAAACACCACGGAAGATAAGCTAATACAGGTCACGGAGATACGGTGTAGCTCGGGGTATACAAAGCTTGACTTATGACGAATGACATGACAAAATGGGTATTCAACCTGTGGCGGACTTGATTAAAGAAAATCGTATAAAATGGTATGGGGATATACTAAGAAGGGAGATGATTAAGTTAATGGACATGGAGCTACCGGGGAAGTGAGGAAGATGATGGCCTCGTGTGACATGAAAGGGCGAATGGACAAAGTTATGAGTGCAAAGAAGATTAATCGACATGACACTTACCCAATCAGGATGGAAGAAACTCATCAAATTAAAACCCACGACTGTAGGACCAAATACCTGATAGGGCTTGTAAAGATACTAATATATGACCAATCCTTGACGGGTAGTTTAGACTAGAGTTCTGCACCACGTGTTTATATTTATTTAATCATGGCACTCAAGAACATTCTTACCTGTAACTTCATTCATTTTGCATTTCGTACTATATTTATTTAAAAAATTTGCTTAAGTTTTATTTTATATTATATGACAACACTTTTACACAATTCAAAATTAATCTATAAAATGCTAAATAATTTATAGTTTTTAGGGGTTCATTGCATCTTAATTGACTTTTGCCAATTTTTAGAAAATAAGATTACACTTAGAAATGACTGTGGGCGCAACTATGGACATGTGGATATCTAATTACACAAGGATCTTTACCGCTTAACACTTATTGGAAATAATAAATGCTATCCTTGGAAAAAGTCTTTTTTACAACGCCATTTTTGCATAAAAAAGCAAGGTATAACGTTAAAAATATGAGGTTAAATAAATCGCAACACTCGGAGTCACCGAAAAAGATAAAGGATCAAGATGTAGATTATAATCAAACCCTTCAAATCCATCCATTCATCTGCTCAGGATATCCTATTAATAACATCTTTAAAATTGCAATGAATGTTGCATAAATTAGATTTATTCTTGGGCCGGACCTAACGGGCCGATTGGTTGGAAGCCGGACCTGAAGTGCATGAATAAAACTACGGGCGGATTTAGGTTGGCTTAAAAATTATCCAAACGGGAATTGACTGGCCTGAAGAGCATAAAAAAGCTTACGGAAAAGTTTTCGAAACGGGTACGGGCGGCCGACTTCCTAAAAACGGCTAGTTGCAGATCTCTAATATAGACTCTAAATATAATGGTCGTGCAAAAGATAACACGAAATAAAAATATCGCAATTTCAACCCGGTAGAAGCGTAATTTTGCCGCGTCTTATAAGTGTGGTATAGTGTTGTAAAAACGGCGGGCGTTTTTCCCAGCGTGTTACCAAGCTTGGTAATTGGTTATAAATTACGCCTAACCCTTTTAGTGTTAGGTGAATTTTTTTGGTTCGCCCTTGGCGTTTTTGTAAAAAACACCCAAAAAGGGTGTTTGGGTGAAAATTTTTTTGGTCGATCTTTGGCGTTTTTGTTAAAAAACACCCAAAGGGTGTTGGGTGAATTATTTTGGTCGACCTTTGGCGTTTTTACAAAAAAACACCCTTAGCGTTAGGGTGAACTATTTTGGCAACCTTTTGGTTTGGGTTTGGTCGTTTAAGGTTTCATCATTTTTTATTTAATATTTGTAACTAGCTGTGCCCGGCCAAGCGTTGCTTTGGCTTAGTCCCTTATTAGCTAAATAACTGTAAGAGAGTTTAACATCGCACTTTTCGACCTATAAAATAAAAAATAAATATTTAAAACGGTTGTAAATCTATTCAATCGTTTATGAATATACCTTTTCCTATTATAAAACTATATAATATATATTTACATAATATAGCATTCTATAATTTAAATTATACAATAATACCATTATTTTATTTTTCTAGTTAGCTGATTTATTTGAAATACAATTTTCTTTATTATAATAAAATAATTAATTGAAGGGTGGAAAATTATTAAAAATATGCTTCTATAATCGACAACGTAATAATAATGGCAAAAATGCACCCCAATAATTTTGACCGTATATTGTAACATTTTTATTATACTTTTAAATATCTAATTCGAGAAAACTTCAGCCTTGTACGTATGACGTCATTATTATATATGATGCTATAAATGAAACTGGCCGGGAAATGTCCGCTATTTTTAAAACGAAAAGGTATTTTAGAAATCTGAAAAAACTATTTTACCCCTGACCGCCGTGGGCATTTACGGCTAAATTTTCGCGCGAATCGGGCGGGTAGTTTTCCGAATTTAGCCCTTAGGAATTTTAGGATTCTGCAAAAGCTATTTTACCCCTGGCCGCCCTGGGAACCTACGGGTAAAGTTTCGCGCGAATCGGGGGGTAGTTTCAGAATTTAGCCCTTACACACATACACTTTACTTTATATATATAGATTATACTCATTTTAATAATTTATCCATAAGTGCTAATCAATATTTTTTCAATCACATATTAATCGAAAAATGGTAATAAAAAATTAATATATATATAATAAATAAGAACTTTGCCACCCCCCCTCCCTTTTTACCCTATTTCTCACCCGGGTGGGGGGGGGAATATTTAATAGACGCGATAGGTTGTGTGATAGTGTTATAATTACATTGGGAAACGGACGAAGTATAAATTAGTATTTAATATAAGGTTTAATTGATAATTAAAAACTATGTCATACGCTAAAAAATAACAAATTTTTAATTTTCTTCAAGGGCATTCATCATTAGCTAATGGTGAATTAAGGTGATTACTTAACTCAGGCTATTTTAAAAGGCCACCACAAATGTGTCAAAATCTATAAACAGGTTTCAATCAATCGCGCAGGAGTCTGGTTAAATTAACCCTTTATATGAATTCAAAAACATCCAGTATCGTATAATCAATGACCTATAGAAATGTCATTATGAACACATGCTGCAATTGCCAAATATTTTTTATTGATTTTGAGGACAAAAACGTTAAATATTTCATTGGCATTAAGATGTTCTTTATTTGGACCACTATCTAAGGTTACACATCCAATTATAACAAAATCAAAACGCGCATTAATTGGTGTGGTGTATGAATGTATATTTGAGAGTTAAGATAAATACAAAACATCTGTGAAACGACGTCAAGTCCATCAAAAGCATTTGACACGTCACTTTACCACATTAAATGTAGACGAAATTGATCCTAAATAATCGGAAAATTTATAATTATTTATCTAAAAAATACCTGCTGAGAGCTTGGGGTAAGCTAGATATGACTGGTCCGTATCCCGCCGCGTTATCATATAACTCAAATAGTGGTGCAGCCACTAATTTATAATTTTTGGGCACGGCAAATAGTGCTAAAAAGGAAAAAAAACTTTTATATATTTGAATCTATTGGAAAAAAAATTTAAAATATAGACACACTCATTTTTATTCAATTATTTTATGTAGTATCTCATGATTTATTTAAATTAATTTAACTCCTCTATATGTATGAAATCATATTGGAAAGGAAATTTACCTTTCTCGGGCAATTGGCACAAAAATAACTTCTTGTGCTCCTTGGGTTTGGTAACGTGGGGAGGTATGTAAGGATACTAAAAGTAGGAAATAAATTAATTTATCAAATTAAAAGGGTTATAACTTGAGGCGGTTCAAAATTTGGTCGCCACCAATTGCCAAGGGTATCTTCAATGATCCAATCATCACTCACGCTATCGTCTTGCTTACTTCCCACAGTCTAAAATAATAAATAGGTAACATAATTGTAAAGCGAAAACCTAAAAACATTTATAAAACTAAAATGTCATGATAGTAAAGAGACATATGATCAAGAATTGTCAATCCGTTTATCTGAATATTGTTGTATAAAAACGGTGAAATAGGATTTCATCCTATTTCACCGTTTTTATACAGCAATATTCAGTAAAGAGACATGTTTAAATAACAATACTAAAGTCAGTATATATTTTTTGCTGTTTTGACAAACAATTATATAGTTAAATTCATGGACCATATATAAAACTAACTGTAATATGCATGAAGAAATCAAATTAAACTAAAAATTGATCCAAATTCTAGGCATTGGGTACCAAAAAATGTGTTAAGGCAAAAGATGACTGGAGCACAAAAATATGTTTGGAAATATAAAAATAATGTATACAATAATAAAAAAACCAAATATTAAAAAATAAGGTAATACATATTAGGTACACATACAATAAATTATTTGGGAAACTGAAGCTTCAATATTACAACATCAATCTAATAAAATTATTCTTTTATCAACAGAAAATGGAATAATACAAAAACGTCATAAAATTATATTATTTATATCACTAAAATGCCTATTAATAGTATAAAGATTTTAATAACTTCATAAGATATTGCATACCTCTATACAGTGTAAAACGCTTTTATAATTGAGACAAAACACATATATACAATTCATATAAATAAAAAATAATAATTTTTAAATTTATAAGTTGATTGTTTGAGATAAATATGTATCAAAACTAAATAAAACAATTTATTTGCACTTTTTCAAACATCTACTTACAAATTATTAAAAACAAGTTTGTAAAAATCTAAAATTACATAATTATTAATCGTGTAGGATTAATCAATTATAAATTATTAGGTATTCTCACAAACTAAGAGTTTCTTTGAGAAAAGTTTAAAAATATATGAGAAAACATCAAATTTATTCATTATAAAAATAAAGTGTAAATGTGAAACATGATACAAAAATTAATTTATTAAATTGACCTCTTTCAGTAAACGTTTAAGTCCATCAATTTCATCCTCATCTGGCTGTAGCTCACCCCCTGGCCTATACAACGTTATTGAATTTGTTTAAACAAATATATTAATGGCACAAGGTACGGTTTCATATTAAGTAATTTGTGGCATATACTTTGTAACAAATAAATGAAAAACATGATTATTTAACAAACATGGAATGTTAAATGGCCAAATATGATAAATTCAATAAATAAACAGAAACAAGTATGTGATGAGTAAAAAATGCCTTGTTGTATACATATAAAACATGAAAATATTATTACAAAACTATAAATTTATTATATATATCACAATTAAATTAACACAAATTTTCCAACGTGCACTTTAGATTATAGATTTAAATTTAATTACAATTGGCATAATTTTTATTATAAAAGCGATCACACTCAAAGTTGATTGTTACTAGCTTTTAAATGTAACTTAATGCTACAAAAAATGATGGTGTATAAATAATAAGTTTTGTTTGTCTAAAATGGAGTATACTTTCTTACAGTTTAAAAAAGGTAGTTCCAAGCTGAAGTAGCAATATATGTGGTAAGTGATGTTCATGAACTAACAAAACTGCCTCAACAGATCGACGCATTCCTAACTTATCAAATTCATCCCTCATTCTTTGAAATCTTGCAGCAACGGATGCATCTTTTTCCAATAAAGGTTCTTTTGTACCAAAGGTGTAGTTAGTCAGGGGATATCTAATGTATATTAATAACAATTTTAATAATTAAATAATTTTTAGATAAAACTATAACAGCTAAACACAATTGTTTTACAAAAAAAGAGCACTTAGGCCTTACACTTTTAACAGCTAAAAAGGTTAACTGTCTAAACAGAATAAACAAGACATTACATTTAAAACCACATTATAATTATCTTATCACGTTGCAATTTATGTTTTATAATTATAACAATACAAACCTAAAATAACAATTAATTAATTTTTCAGGGAAGGATATAAAAATCTTTCTCATCACATTGCAATTTAAGATTTATTTTTATAACAATAACAAATGCTAAAATAACATAAATTAATTATTTGGGGAGGATATAAAATCTTCCTCACAATTAATGATTAAATTAATATAACATGTTAAAGATAATATTTAGAATTATATGATGCTTGTAAAGAAAACAGCCAAACTTCTTGAAATCTAAAAAAAAGATCATAAAGGTAGACCTATTAAAACAAGTTTCAAGTTAAGAACGCAACAAAGGTGAAGGTACAGGGGATAAATCTAATAAACTAAAATCTTTTGTTAAGATAAATGTATAAAGTTTTTCAAACATTTGATCAAATCTTTTAATCATTATTATATATATAGTTTATACAAATTTTTAAAAGCAAATAATTCTAAAAATTAATATAAAAAGGAATCCTTTATTTATAAGTTTACAAACTTACAGATTGATATTTCTATTTAACGTAGGTGACGGAGGCGCTAATGAATTATATTGTGCACTACAAGTCATGGTCCAAGAAATCGAATCGCCTCCATTATCAATAGCTCCGGTCATCGTAAAATATAATTTTTAAAATGGCTGATATTAAGATCTAGTCAAAATGACTAATTTATTTTTTGATCCAATTAATTTATTAAAAGTTTAAAATATTATAAAAATAGGCCAGTTAAATAAAAAAGAATAATATATATATAAATTAGAGCTCGAAGGTATCACAGGTTTTATCCTCGAGAAGGAAGCTATTGGCCATGGATTCGAAATTGTATTTGGCAATAAGGATGCCAATTTTTTTAAACAAAAAGTTATAAGATTACTTGAAAATTGGACAACATCTGCCATTACACTTGGTTCAAAAGTGTCTGAGCAGGGGGCCATAATTAATAAGCTTCTAGCCACTCATGATCCGATCCATTAAAAGCCAAAGATTTTAGGTTGAAGTGCTGGCGGACATCGCTGCTCGATAAGAGCTAATCAATAAAGCCGAGGCCAGCACAATCATTTTGTCTTATGATTATAGGGAATGGGGTCCCTGGGTTGACGCTGGAGGACCATGTGCTTGTGTATGGGAAAGAAAGTATACCTTTCTCTTATTATGTAGCTCTGTTAGTGTTTCGATCTCGTCTCGTCTCTGTCTCAAAAGCAAAATCTCGCCTCGTCTCGGGAGCGATCATAATAATCTCAATCTCGTCTCGTCTCGGTCAATAAAAATCTCGGTCTCGTCTCGTCTCGACTCTAAAAAAATATTCACAGAATAAAATAATTTCATGTTTTATTGAAAATATATATGTGTAAAATCCAAATGGCAAACTATTCTTTAAAAAACTTTAATACACAAACTTTATAAAGATTTAGCGGAACACGACATCTCATTGTTAATATAAAGATATGAATTAATTCATAAAGATAATATTTTTAGAGAAGTGCAGTCTATTTAAAACTATAAATAAATTAAAATTAAATTTTTTTTTTCTAGCAAATTATAACATTTATATCAAATTCACTGCGTTTGTCAACTATAAATAGACTTAGAAAGTTATAAGTGCGCGTATAGTTGACTTAGTTGCATAATTTACTAAATTAAGATCATTTATTAACCCTTTCTAAAGCTTCAAAGTAGACCTTAACATATTTAAGCAAACGTTTATGTCCATTTTTGTTACATCATAAATTATAGCCTATAGTTTTGTTGCATTTTTGTTAACACGTTATAAACCACAAAGTACAAGTGACTTTTAATGATAATATTATTATTTACAAAATTTATAACTAGTTGCAATTAAACGTTGTAAAAACAACAAAAAAGCAGCATTATTCTAGTATTAAGAACATAAGGGTTAAACTTTAAATAAAGTGCACATATTTAAATTTATGACAATATTCATTATAATCAAATTTATATTCCAAATAATTACCTTCTGATTCTAACTTACCTTGCCATTAAGTAGTTATTTATAGATATAGTAGGTTCGTGTATTTATTTTACATCGTAAAATTATAGAAATTATAGTAGATTTGAATGCACCTGCCAGCTTATAATGTGAAAAGTAATGGATATGAAAAAACTATGTATTCATATAATGTCTTTTTAAGGTTCAAAAATTTGGGAGGTGTACAATTAGTTGAAGCATAAAAATTCTAAAGAATTCATGATTTAATATTTAATCTATTACGGTGTCGTTGAATACATGTGCTCAAAAATCTCGAGCCACCCTAACTTAACTTGATTAATTATAAACTGATTGACCACCAATTTATAATTACCGCATCATGCAGGATGAGTAACTGCGAAACTCAAATATGTTTTAATATTATTTACTATTCCATCAGAACTCATTCTAAGCCTAAAATTTTGTAATATTTAATAATGCTTTGGTTACAAATATGTGATAAATATTTATAAAATTATTCACATACCCGTTCAACTATACTTAGGTAAATGATTGCCAAATTTTAAATTTTTTGCAAAAACATATAATGTTTACTATACGTAGGAATTTTAATATTAAATATATTCCATACATATTAATTTACACTTAATACCTTAAATGTACATCATGCAAATTAAAATACACAATAATTTACTAAAATCTAACGATAATAAGAAGTCGAGATCTCGCCGAAAAAATCTCGGATCGTCTCGTCTCGACAACAAAATTCTCGTCTCGATCTCGACAACAAAATTCTCGTCTCGATCTCGACTCCATTTTTCAAATTCGAGACGAGACGGAGATTTTTCTCGGTTTTTCCGCATCACTAAGCTCCGTTTTAAAATGAAGAAAGAGAGCCTTTTGGTTAGCGCTTTTTAAGTTGGGTGAAGGGGGGGGGGGGCGGGTGTATGGGAGAGGTGGGATTTAATATTATTCTCGGTAGATCAGAAATTAAAATGACGAGAGAAAAAAGGGGGGGGGGAGGATTTTGTGATGGTTGAATATTCATATACACAAGTGTCGTCAATAAAACACCCAGGAGTGCTCTAATGGGTGCACTTAAAATGGCTACACCAAAAGAGCATCATTTTCCTTTGGCAACTTTCGCTAAGACTATAATGCAAGTCCACCATTATTGTATAAATTGACATAATGACTCGGGTATGGTAACGATAAATGCTTATGGGTTATGATATATTAAAAGTGGTTAACAAGCACCCTATGCGCACTATACGATTTATGATCATAAAACTCTTATAAATATGACTAAAGACTATCATTAACTTGTTATCGTATTTTATTATGGAAAAGATGATAACAGTGAAAAATATTCGGTAATTAATTACAGTTATTATAACTTTAAAAGATCAACTATACTCAAATACTCTAGTTAACTTGTTTATTTCAATTTACTAGGATAAATGTGATAACAATTGGATTTAGATTTTTGCTTTTTATAAATGATATGGAGTAAATTAAAAAAAGGGAATTTTCATGGAAATCTGGGCAAAAAATAGCTTGTTAATAAAGACATGGATCAAATCAAATTCTTTGGGAAAATATAATAATGAAAGAAAACAATTAGCGGATAATAGGCTTTGACATTTTACAGATGTATCATGAATACAACATACTTAAGTCTTTTTAAATATGTCATTTTTTGGCTAAATTATTTTATGCAAAAATAAATCATATGGCTTAAAAAGGATTTAAAGTTTATATTGTATAAGGTTGTTTAGAGATCTGCAACAAGCCGTTTTAGCAGGTCGGCGCCCGTACACGTTTTAAAAACTCAAGGCCGGTCCGAACCCGCCCTTAATTTTTTTTTAACACTTTAGGCCTGTCCGAGCCCGTCCCTACCCGTTTAGAAAAACGTCAGGCCTGCCCAAGGCCGTTCACATTTTATTGAAAGAACTCCGCGCCATGCCCAATTTATCAAGAATTTGACAAATTTCTATTTTAATTTTTGACATATTTATAAAAAAGAACATCAATAATTATCATATCGAAATAATAAATAATCGATTTTTTCTGGTTTTATGCGAACAACGCTGCCCAGACGTTTCAACGCTTTATGGACCAAGTTTTTAGAGAACTTGACTTTGTTTTTGTTTACCTTGACGACGCACTCATCGCGAGTTCTTCCAATGATGAACACCACAATCATATTAGACTGGTTTTTAAAAGATTCAAGTCTTTCGGTATTAAAATCAGTCAGGATAAATGCTTATGGTGCCAAAACGAAATAAATTTTTTGGGACACAAAATCACCCCTCAAGGTTTGTCACCCCTTCAGGACAAGGTGGAAGCAATCCTCAATTTCCCACAGCCTACTTCGATGACTCAGTTGAGACGCTTCTTAGGGATGATTAATTTTTATAGACGGTTTATTCCGATGTGTGCCGATTTACTCAAATTTCTCACCGATTTGCTCGACGGTTCAAAGAAGACAATTTCCTGCACCCCGGAAGCTTCGACTGCTTTTAACAACGCCAAACTCGCTTTAAGCAATGTCGTGCCTCTCTCCCATCTTCAAAAAGACGCTCAACTCTCAATCACCACCGACGCCTCCAACTCAGCTGTAGGAGCCGTATTACATCAAACAACTAACGGTAATACGCTGCCTTTGGCCTTTTTTTCCCAAAAGCTAACAAAAACTCAACAACGATACAGTGCATTCGGTCGCGAATTATTAGCAATATATTTAACAATCCGCCATTACCGCCATCTTTTAGAAGGTCATGAATTCACTATTTATACAGACCACAAGCCACTAACTTATGCTTTCAGTACACCTATCGACAAATACTTCCCGCGAGAGATTAGACAGTTAGACTATATTTTGCAATATACTACCGATCTCCAATATATAGCTGGCAAATCAAATGTAGTCGCTGACACCCTCTCAAGGTCTGATATTGATTCCGTTGATTTCAAAGACAGGCCCCTAGTAGAAAGGTTAGCTTTGGCTCAGATGGAAGAAAAGTCGGCATTTCAGGACCTAAAGTCCCTAAAATTAACGCAACTTCCTATACCTGGCTCTGATTTGACCGTGCAATGCGACATGTCCACAACCTCACCTTGACCACTCGTTCCAACTTCACTCAGACGCGTAATTTTTGATAACTTCCACAACTTATCACACCCTGGTACGCGTGCAACACTTAAGCTGATTTCACGTCGATATGTTTGGCCCTCCATCAATATGGATGTAAGGAAATGGGCCAAATCATGCGTTGCTTGTCAAAAATCGAAGATTCATCGTCACATAAAAGCCCCTTTAGGCACATTTGCTGAACCTGACGCTCGATTTAGCCACATCCACGTCGATCTCGTTGGTCCACTACCACCGTCGAATGGATATACCCACTTACTCACCATTATTGACCGTTTGACACGATGGCCTGTCGCCATGCCGATCCGTGACACCTCAGCCCAAACGGTTGCAAAAGCTCTGATCAAGTATTGGATAGCTGACCTCGGAGTACCATCAAGCCTCACAACAGATAGAGGTCCCCAGTTTGAATCCCAATTATTTCGGAATCTCACGCATCTCCTTGGTGTAAATCACATCACAACCACTGCCTATCATCCACAAGCCAACGGCATGATTGAGAGATTTCATCGACAGTTGAAAAGTTCCTTGATGGCACAAGGTGACACAAACAAATGGGATGAGCTCTTACCATTAATTATCAAGAAAGACGTAGGTTGCACTCCAGCCGAATTAATGGCACTACACTTAGACTTCTCGGCGAATTTTTCACGAACTCAAGAACACCTCATAACGCCTCCAAATTTATTAAATGCCTAAAACAACATTTTTACCATTTACCTTTTAAATAAGTCAGGACACAATTGACAAATGCGAGTACAACTTCACTTCTTAGGGACTGTAAATATGTTTTTATCTGTAATGATTTCGTTCGAAAAAGTTTGGTGCCACCATATGACGGCCCGTTCAGAGTAAAGTCCAAACATGCTAAATATTTCATTATTGAAAAAAACGGAAAAGCTGACTCAGTTTCGATCGAGCGATTGAAACTTGCATATTTAGATACTTCAACTCAGCCGCTTACGGATACCGAAAATGTAAATCCACACAAAGTTTGTCCCTCCGACGACATCGCCGGACCAGCTAACTCCGACCCAGACCTAACAAAATCAAAAGAAAACCCATACATCACATCGAGAGGAAGGCACGTGCATTGGCGCTATAAACTACTACACTAGCCACAACTCTCCGAGTGGAGCCCCGAGGATAGTTGTAGAGGCTACGAATTAAATTAAACGCGCTAATTGGAATCAAAAACCTTCTTTCGCACGCTACTTTCCCTTGACCCCGTCTAGGCGAATTCTAACACGTTACTTTATTTAATAGCCCCTCGTTTGTACTTAACCATCACGTTATTTTTATTTTAATAGCCCCTCGGTTGTACTTAACCATCACGTTATTTTAATTTTAATAGCCCCTCGCTTGTATTCAACCATCGCTTGATTATTCAAATGATAATGGGCTCGCGCAGCTACATAAGCACAACCTTTAAAACTAACAGGATCATTATTCATTTTTTCGCATATACTTTACACTACCAATAGACTCGATTACTAAAGTATCTCTTCTAATTAATGAAATAACCACTTCATTTGGTGACCCAAAAATGCCCACGCAACCATCTGATATGGAGGTTAAAAGCGAAAATGCCACATATTTTAAACTGCCACAGTTTAACAATATAAAGCCCCCCCCCCCTCATGGTTCATCCAAATAGAGGCTCTTTTCTTGGTAAAAAAGATAAAAAGCGAAGCTACCAAAGTTGGGTACTTAATAGAAGCCTTGCCACTGGAAATAACCATCGAAATTCAAGACATCCTACAAAATATGCCCGACATTTTACCCTATACAACCATGAAAGCAGCCATCATAGACCGCACTAGCCAATCCGATTCTGCTAGACTTCGTGCTCTTCTCACAACTGTGGAATTAGGAGATCGCACCCCATCCCAGCTTCTGCGTTTCATGAAAAATCATCTGGGAACGAATTCCATGGATGAACGAGTTCTTAAAGAACTTTGGTTAGAAAAACTTCCAAAAAACATGATCGGCATTTTGGCAATTGTTTTTGACGAGCAGTCCCTCTCCAAAATGGCCGAAACTGCGGACAAAATTGTAGAGACCTACCACAACTCCACATGTCCAATTGTAAATGTAGTCACGGAAGATGAATCGACTCGGCTTAGGGAGATGATTGCAAAACTCACACAGGAGGTACAAAATTTAAAAATCTCAATCATAGGCCACGTGATCGTTCCAACTCGAGACGCCGCAATCCCTCTACCGTTCGCCACCCTAGCGCGCATATTCAACCAAATATACTTTGTTGGTACCATTACCGCTTTAAAGACAAGGCGCTCAAATGCGTGCAACCTTGCGCATTTAACCCCCCCCCCCTCCCTCGACAAACTAGTAGACCACCCAGGGATGGCGACGCTTGGGCTTGGTCCAAAACTTAGTCGCTTATTTTACATATTCGACAAATCCACGGGTCAGCGACTTCTCATTGACACAGGCGCGGAGATTTCCGTTATTCCGCCTTCTCGAGACCATTCCATGACCCCTTCATATGTGCAACTTCAGGCCGCCAATTCTACCCCTATCAAAACATATGGCCAAAAGCTTTTCACTTTGGACTTCGGCCTACGCAAAGAATTTAGATGGATTTTTACAATAGCAGACGTTAACCAGCCAATCATCGGAGCCGATTTTCTTAATCACTACCATCTAGTAGTTGATATAAAAAAGAAGAAGCTTTTCGACACTCAAACGACATTAACATCTGCAGGCAAGGCTACACTCGCTACGTCAATCAACATTCAAGTTGGGATAATTGGCACCTCCCCCATCAAATCACTACTTCAGAAGTATGCCTCCATAGTGTCCCCTTCTGATTATAAGGCTCAAGTAACTCATAGCACTCAACACCATTTCCACACCAACGGCCCCCCGGTTCGCTCAAAACCAAGGAGACTCTTCCCGGACAAGCTTAAGATTGCCCGAGACACTCACATGCTCGAACTTGGTATAATCCGTCCCTCTAATAGTGACTGGTCCTCACCCCTGCACATGGTACCCAAGAAGGCCGCGGGAGATTGGAGACCTTGTGGCGACTATCGCATGCTCAACAGTCGTACAATTCCCGACTGTTATCCACTTCCCCACTCCATGATTTTGCGCTGACCCTTTGCAATAAAACGGTATTCTCAAAGATCGACTTAGTCAGGGCATACCACCAAATTCCAATGGCCCCCGAGGATATTTCTAAAACCCATTATTGACCGTTTGACACGATGGCCTGTCGCCATGCCGATCCGTGACACCTCAGCCCAAACGGTTGCAAAAGCTCTGATCAAGTATTGGATAGCTGACCTCGGAGTACCATCAAGCCTCACAACAGATAGAGGTCCCCAGTTTGAGTCCGAATCATTTCGGAATCTCACGCAACTCCTTGGTGTAAATCACATCACAACCACTGCCTATCATCCACAAGCCAATAGCATGATTGAAAGATTTCATCGACAGTTGAAAAGTTCCTTGATGGCACAAGGTGACACAAACAAATGGGATGAGCTCTTACCATTAATTTTGCTTGGCATTCGAACCACAATCAAGGAAGACTTAGGTTGCACTCCAGCCGAATTAGTTTATGGCACTACACTTAGACTTCCCGGCGAATTTTTCACGAACTCAAGAACACCTCATAACGCCTCCGAATTTATTAAATGCCTAAAACAACATTTTTACCATTTACCTTTTAAAAAAGTCAGGACACAATTGACAACGAGTACAACTTCACTTCTTAGAGACTGTAAATACGTTTTTATCCGTAATGATTTCGTTCGAAAAAGTTTGGTGCCACCTTATGACGGCCCGTTCAGAGTAAAGTCCAAACATGCTAAATATTTCATTATTAAAAAAAACGGAAAAGCTGACTCAGTTTCGATCGAGCGATTGAAACCTGCATATTTAGATACTTCAACTCAGCCGTTTACGGATACCGAAAATGTTAATCCACCCAAAGTTTGTCCCTCCGACGACATCGCCGGACCAGCTAACTCCGACCCAGACCTAACAAAATTAAAAGAAAGCCCATACATCACATCGAGAGGAAGGCACGTGCATTGGCGCTATAAACTACTACACTAGCCACAACTCTCCGAGTGGAGCCCCGAGGATAGTTGTAGAGGCTACGAATTAAATTAAACGAGCTAATTGGAATCAAAAACCTTTCTTTCGCGCGCTACTTTCCCTTGACCCCGTCTAGGCGAATTCTAACACGTTACTTTATTTAATAGCCCCTCGTTTGTACTTAACCATCACGTTATTTTTATTTTAATAGCCCCTCGCTTGTACTTAACCATCACGTTATTTTTTTTAATAGCCCCTCGCTTGTATTCAACCATCGCCTGATTATTCAAATAATTATGGGCTCGCGCAGCTAGATAAGCACAACCTTTAAAACTAACAGAATGTTTATTCATTTTTTCGCATATACTTTACACTACCAATAAACTCGATTACTAAAGTATCTCTTCTAATTAAATGAAATAACCACAGTGGTTATTTCATTTAATTAGAAGCGTTAGTTGTTTGATGTAATACGGCTCCTACAGCTGAGTTGGAGGCGTCGGTGGTGATTGAGAGTTGAGCGTCTTTTTGAAGATGGGAGAGAGGCACGACATTGCTTAAAGCGAGTTTGGCAATGTTAAAAGCAGTCGAAACTTCCGGGGTGCAGGAAATTGTCTTCTTTGAACCGTGGAGCAAATCGGTGAGAGGTTTGAGTAAATCGGCACACATCGGAATAAACCGTCTATAAAAATTAATCATCCCTAAGAAGCGTCTCAACTGAGTCATCGAAGTAGGCTGTGGGAAATTGAGGATTGCTTCCACCTTGTCCTGAAGGGGTGACAAACCTTGAGGGGTGATTTTGTGTCCCAAAAAATTTATTTCGTTTTGGCACCATACGCATTTATCCTGACTGATTTTAATACCGAAAGACTTGAGTCTTTCAAAAACCAGTCTAATATGATTGTGGTGTTCATCAATGGAAGAACTCGCGATGAGTACGTCGTCAAGGTAAACAAAAACAAAGTCAAGTTCTCTAAAAACTTGGTCCATAAAGCGTTGAAACGTCTGGGCAGCGTTGCGAAGGCCAAATGGCATGCGAAGAAATTCAAAAAGACCGAACGGGGTTGTGAGGGCGGTTTTAGAAATATCCTCGGGGGCCATTGGAATTTGGTGGTATGCCCTGACTAAGTCGATCTTTGAGAATACCGTTTTATTGCAAAGGGTCAGCGCAAAATTCATGGAGGTGGGGAAGTGGATAACAGTCGGGAATTGTACGACTGTTGAGCATGCGATAGTCGCCACAAGGTCTCCAATCTCCCGCGGCCTTCTTGGGTACCATGTGCAGGGGTGAGGACCAGTCACTGTTAGAGGGACGGATAATACCAAGTTCGAGCATGTGAGTGTCTCGGGCAATCTTAAGCTTGTCCGGGAAGAGTCTCCTTTGTTTTGAGCGAACCGGGGGGCCGTTGGTGTGGAAATGGTGTTGAGTGCTATGAGTTACTTGAGCCTTATAATCAGAAGGGGACACTATGGAGGCATACTTCTGAAGTAGTGATTTGATAGGGGAGGTGCCAATTATCCCAACTTGTATGTTGATTGACGTAGCGAGTGTAGCCTTGCCTGCAGATGTTAATGTCGTTTGAGTGTAAAAAAGCTGCTTCTTTTTTATATAAACTACTAGATGGTTGTGATTAAGAAAATCGGCTCCGATGATTGGCTGTTTAACGTCTGCTATTGTAAAAATCCATCTAAATTCTTTGCGTAGGCAGAGGTCCAAAGTGAAAAGCTTTTAGCCATATGTTTTGATAGGGGTAGAATTGGCGGCCTGAAGTTGCACATATGAAGGGGTCAAGGAATGGTCTCGAGAAGGCGGAATAACGGAAATCTCCGCGCCTGTGTCAATGAGAAGTCGCTGACCCGTGGATTTGTCGAATATGTAAAATAAGCGACTAAGTTTTAGACTAAGTCCAAGCGTCGCCATCCCTGGGTGGTCTACTAGTTTGTCGAGGGAGGGGGTGGGGGTTAAATGCGCAAGGTTACACGCATTTGAGCGCCTTGTCTTTAAAGCGGTAATGGTACCAACAAAGTATATTTGGTTGAATATGCGCGCTAGGGTGGCGAACGGTAGAGGGATTGCGGCGTCTTGAGTTGGAACGATCACGTGGCCTATTGATTGAGATTTTTAAATTTTGTACCTCGTGTGTGAGTTTTGCAATCATCTCCCTAAGCCGAGTCGATTCATCTTCCGTGACTACATTTACAATTGGACATGTGGAGTTGTGGTAGGTCTCTACAATTTTGTCCGCAGTTTCGGCCATTTTGTAGAGGGACTGCTCGTCAAAAACAATTGCCAAAATGCCGGTCATGTTTTTTGGAAGTTTTTCTAACCAAAGTTCTTTAAGAACTCGTTCATCCATGGAATTCGTTCCCAGAAGATTTTTCATGAAAGCTGGCATGGGGTGCGATCTCCTAATT
Organism: Gordius sp. MW1; assembly: GCA_964036665.1. Taxonomy (NCBI): domain Eukaryota; kingdom Metazoa; phylum Nematomorpha; class Gordioida; order Gordea; family Gordiidae; genus Gordius; species Gordius sp. MW1. The sequence goes on along the minus strand of OZ038530.1, from coordinate 7,636,969 downwards.
CCACAGTTGTGAGAAGAGCACGAAGTCTAGCAGAATCGGATTGGCTAGTGCGGTCTATGATGGCTGCTTTCATGGTTGTATAGGGTAAAATGTCGGGCGTATTTTGTAGGATGTCTTGAATTTCGATGGTTATTTCCAGTGGCAAGGCTTCTATTAAGTACCCAACTTTGGTAGCTTCGCTTTTTATCTTTTTTACCAAGAAAAGAGCCTCTATTTGGATGAACCATGAGCGGGGGTTTATATTGTTAAACTGTGGCAGTTTAAAATATGCGGCATTTTCGCTTTTAACCTCCATATTAGATGGTTGCGTGGACATTTTTGGGTCACCAAATGAAGTGGTTATTTCATTAATTAGAAGAGATACTTTAGTAATCGAGTTTATTGGTAGTGTAAAATATATGCGAAAAAATGAATAATGATCCTGTTAGTTTTAAAGGTTGTGCTTATGTAGCTGCGCGAGCCCATTATGATTTGAATAATCAGGCGATGGTTGAATACAAGCGAGGGGCTATTAAAATAAAAATAACGTGATGGTTAAGTACAAGCGAGGGGCTATTAAAATAAAAATAACGTGATGGTTAAGTACACGAGGGGCTATTAAATAAAATAACGTGTTAGAATTCACCTAGACGGGGTCAAGGGAAAGTAGCGTGCGAAAGAAAGGTTTTTGATTCCAATTAGCGCGTTTAATTTAATTCGTAGCCTCTACACGTCTTTCTTCTACAAGCCTTCCCATAAAAAAATTTCGCTCTCTGTTGCCGGTGTACATAATATCATATGGCCTAAATGTGCTAATTTAGGCTATCTATTAACGGCTAAAATTAATTTTAAATATAATACTTGGCCTCCTCCATCATTTTAACAAATCGAAATCAGCCTCAATATTCTCATCTAAATATTGACTAAACTCATCCGTCACACGATTTCGATCACCATCATCCCATTCATAAAAAAGTGTTTTTGGTATCTTACCTAATAGATTAATAAATATAAAATTTTAAAGTACTTACGAGAGGTGTCTTTGAGGCCAGTAAAACTGAAGATTTTCCTATATAGACATCCTTCTTGCTCTATAATATTTCTAATATCTTAATATATATCTAATTTTTATTCTTCATTTGTCTAAACTTTAGATGCAATCCCGAGGTTATTTTGTGATATAAATTACCATTTTTTCTCTGATAACTTCTTTTAAACGATTCTTAATAATGTTGATTTATCCGCCGAATAAACCGCAATCCGATATCGCATTAATTATTTTAATCATCCATAAATATACATCTGGTATTGTAGGTTCGTTATCAGCCTACATCTGTAGAGAAGCCTCTTTAAACGGCTGTTAAACTTGTTTTAAAAATTTTAACAACATTTATTTATATGTTCCAAGTATGAAAGTTCATTTTGTTGTTCCAATGTCGCTTCAACTTCGTCACTTATAGATAGAATTAAAAAGGGTCAGTTTTGGGTTCCACCTTACAATTTCACCTTGATGTAAGGTATGGGGCAGCATGCTGTTAGGTCCACTCTGTTTAAAGTGCCCTAATTCTTTAGAGGCATTCATTAAAAACAACCGTGGCTGCTTGATTTAGGAATTTTTTATTGTTTATAAGGTGTGCTGTGCAATTTAATTATTGATAATTGTCTAGCCTTGACAATATGTCGTGGATGTCTACCACGCAAAATACCGTACGTCTCCCCCCCCCCTCACCCCTCTCTCATCGTTTTGTTAGACGCGGATTAATGCATACGCGTTCCCCCCCCCCCACTTCTCTCTCTCTCTTCGCATTATTATACGCGTAGTACTAATACCAGCTGCGCTGGCAGTTCAGGTCACGCGTGGATGATCTTACAGGAGATTTTAATCTCTCTTTGTTCGTGTTTAGAATCAGATATTATAACACACATAATTCTCGCGTTTCTTACTTGATAATATATTTCGTGCCTCTTCGCAATCACGGATTCTATGGGGACTATACTTATAAATATGATATCGAACAGATTATATAATTCGGATTAATTAAATAAGATCTAAGGTAAAAATTGTCATATAATTTGGTATAACTAAGATCAAAAGTAAATAGTAAATAATAACGTAACATTAATCATCATCATTTTATTGAAATATTTTAACTAATTTTACACAATATTAACAACCTGATTATTAACAAATATGATTTTTTTTTCATACATAAAAGGTGTTACAAATATTTTTTTTCTCAAGCTAACATTTATGTGAATAAATAAGTAAAAAACTTGTTTTTGTTTAATTAGAAGTCCACATGTCCGTTGTGGCCGCCCAAAGTCCTTTCTCGATGTAATGTTTAACTTCTGGAATAATAGAAAGTCGGAGTTCTTCAGCCTCATCTTTCATAGGGCGTTGATTGATGAGGCATGATTTCTCGCATCATTTATAAGCCCCTTAGTCGACTATTTTAAACTAATAATTTATTTCTATACAATTTATTGGTTCGTTTTGGTTGTCACTTTTATTTTTTCAATAATTGCTGTGGACCTATGCTTCTGTAAAAGACTTTTATTTTGCTTTCGCAAACAGACCAGCTAATAACCACTGGTTGGCTTTTGAGTTAAACTTTATAGATAAAGCAAAAACGTACGCGTCATGAACAATGTACATTATCACAAGTGGACATCACTTTTTACTAATCAATGTTGACATGTGTTTAATAAATACATCCTTTTAAAATTTAGAAGTTTGCTTATTTTGTACCCATAAATTATCGTATTAAAATAAATAAGCTCCATTCTATAATCAAAAGCTTTTTTTTAAACTTTTTTATATGACTTTTCAAATGCTTTATAATTTTAAAATCTATCAATATGTTTTTCTAAAAAACAACATTCTTTCATCTTTAATCTATATATATAAAGTAAAGTGTTTGTATGTGTGTATGTATGTAAGAGCTAAATTCTGAAACTACCGGCCCGATTCGCGCGAAAATTTAGCCATATATGCCCAGGGCGGCCAGGGGTAAAATAGCTTTTTTAGAATCCTAAAATTCCTTTTAGTTTTAAAAATATCGGACATTTTGTTTTAAAAAAGCGCTAAACTCTGAAACTACCGGCCCGATTCGCGCGAAAATTTAGCCATAGATGCCCAGGGCGGCCAGGGGTAAAATATCTTTTTCGGATTCCTAAAATACCTTTTCGTTTTAAAAATATCGCACATTTCCCGTAGCATCATATACAATAATGACGTCATACATACAAGGTTGTAGTTTTCTCGAATTAGATAATTTAAAGTATTATAAAAATGTTACAGTATACGGTCAAAATTATTTTAAATTAAATAAATAAAATTTAAATTATGCAATTTATGCCATTATTATCAAGTGGTCGATCTTTCAGATTCCTAAAATACCTTTTCGTTTCAAAAATATCGGACATTTCGTTTTAAAAAAGGGCTAAACTCTGAAACTACCAGCCCGATTCGCGCGAAAATTTAGCCGTAGAGGCCCAGGGCGGCCAGGGGTAAAATAGCTTTTTTAGATTCCTAAAATACCTTTTCGTTTTAAAAATATCGGACATTTCCCGGCCAGTTTCATTTATAGCATCATATACAATAATGACGTCATACATACAAGGCTGAAGTTTTCTCGAATTTTATTATATTAAAGAAAATTGTATTTTTAGCAAAACAACGTTTGCCGGGTCAGCTAGTTTATTATAAAATTGTTCCATAAATCACTTTGTATTGATTACCATATAAAAACTGCAATGTTTGGGATCAGTGTATCTTTAAATTTTCTTTTTAAATTTAGAAAGAAAAATTATAAATTAATGTTGATGGAAGAATGTTAAAGAAGGCAGGAACGATTATTTTAAAGGAGCCATCACAGCTAAAAATTTATTTGGAGGGAGGGACTACAGCTGATAAGAAGCGATATATATATATTCAAATTAGGTGAGGAATTACGAAATATAAATAATACATCAATCAAAACATTACACACACGTAATCTAACAATCTTTCAACCCTCAACACTTCCCCTTTTTCACAGGTTGGATGCTTTCGATAGTCTGGGGCATGTCGTATCCCCTATAGATATCTATGTTCATGTAGCGAGGATCCAACGTTACTCTGACGTGTCGCTATCGGAGAAGCGTTAATATTATGTTTTCAATTCCATTTTGCGCTTTAATTGCATTTATGTTATAAAAACTTTACATTCATTTGACCTCAATTTGATGTTGTTTATTTGTACAAAAATGTCGCACATTATAAGTGTTCGTTCGCTCATACATCTATAACCATAAAATAGATGCGTTTAATTTTCGAGTTTTTTAAGTAATAAATATGTATTTATAATAAATAAAAACAATAGTAACAAATACATTAAGCACCTGTTATGTTCACATTTTTAAAAATTAAGCCCACCAACCCACCTCTCCATCCCGCCATTCCTTTAACCATTTGCGTAAATCCCTGCAAATCCTTCGCTCATTTGCTGAACGAAACGTCCCGATTTCCTCAAAGTCATTCATATGCAATAAAATAAAACAAAAAATGTAAAGTTTGAAGAATATTAGTAGTTAGGGTAAATCATAAAATTATTAGTTTTTTAGTATTATTTAATTTGCCTCTATATTTAAAATATTTTAAAACCTTAAACGAATCATTAATTTATCAAAGTGAAATTATTATGGGTAATAAAACGATTGCTTTATTTTAGTGACTATTTATTCTTTAAAATTAATACATTTATTAAAGATGGTAGTTTCAAAATAAATAGTTCAACTTATAACAAATGTATTTTGCGAATATAAAGTACCGTTGTGTTTGCAGTTTAAAAGTTATAAAACCCACCAACCCACCTCTCCATCCCACCAATCCTTTTCATTTTTGTAAATCCGTGGGCATCCTTGATCCACATGCTTGAAATAATATCGCCATTTTTCCCCGAGATCATCCATGGTTCATTCAGTAAATATAAAAATTAAAATGTTAACATTTAATGAATATCATGCTTTAAATAAAATTTAATTCTTTAAAAGACTGAAGTTTTAAAAAATTAGAATTGCCTTGATATTTGATTTTGACATCACTTTTAACATTGATTTATCATTCATAGTTTTGACAAAATGTACCACAAGTCATTTAAAATATGGATGTCGCTCATTATTATCGCGGACAATAAAATGATTGCATGGTTATCACTCATCTCCTTAATTATCATTAAACATGTGCGTAGCTATTATTTAGGGACGCGGTAAGCAATTCTATAATGATCTAGGGAGGGGCGAAGTGATGATTTTTTTGTATTTAAACTATAATTTTGTTAAGTACATAAGAATTGTTATTAAATTTAAAAGGGACGGGACGGCTAAATAATTAAAATAGAACAACAAATTAAAAGAAATATTTTGAAAATATTTGTAATGTTGCCCTTTGTGTAATTCGGCCCACCAGCCCACCACTCCACTCTATTAATCTTTCCCGCTTATCTGTAAGTCCTTCTAATCCTCGTCCCATTTACCAAAAAACTCGAGCTCATCCATGGTCTATAAAACGGTTATAAAATTGAAATTAACATGTAAATATTGGAAAAATATAATAAATCGTGAAAATTTTTAGTCATACTATATTTTTTGTATTAACCTTATTTTGATTAATATAATTTGATATTTTAATTTATACATGTGGGCTTTGGCATAAAACACAAAGCATTTCATAAATTTACAATTATTTATGTATAAGTTTCGTATGGTCTAGGGATTTCAAAAATTTAATTTTTTCAAAATAATTTATGAAATTAAAATAATTGCTTTAGTTATGTACACTTTGTCATATTTTTGGCTTATTAATGTAGTTAAATAAATATTAATGGGTAATATTAAAAAATTGAACTTTGATTAGTATATTAAAATTTCAATCAAAAATATTGCTAAAAGGGATTTTAACAAGTACACAGGCTTGATAAATAGAGCATTAAAAATAAAATTAAAAAAACAAATTATAAAAAAATATATTAATTACTTACATATGTGGATAAAGATAAATTTCTAATATTAATCAAAAAATTTTGATAATTAAAACCCACGTTACCCTTCATGCAAATTTTTATGGGTGCATTTTGAATCAGTAAGTTTCAAAAATAACTCCAAAAAAAATGAAGGCAAAGTAATTCTGCTGCGTTGTAACCTAAACCAAATTATTTAAGTCAAAATGAATTGAGTAAAAGTGTTCAACCGGCCCCAAAATTACAATAATACTCTGTTAACAGAACTAATTTTCACGTTTGCTACAATAAGGCTATTTGAGAGGAGATTAACATTGCCTTCATATCAAAATGTACATAGCCGGGGTGAGAATAATTTTAAAGTTAACAGCGGTCATAATTTATTTTTGAGCAATTATTCAGCGAGATACGTGGTGTGGTTCTCCTTTATAAAGCAACTAGTTAAACAGGCTACAAAATCAGTTGAAATTTACAAAACTATCAATTTTAGCGGGCCGGTGTCAGAAATATTAAATGAAAACCATAATTTATTTTTGGTCAATTATTTAGCCAGATTGGTAGTTCTCCTTTAACAAGTTGGGCAAGCTTTAACAATAATCGGTAGAAATTAAAAAAAAAAAAGTTGAGGCCCAAAATAAAAGGATTTTGGCATGGGGGCTGGGTTAGAAAACTTAAAGCCAACCGGCGGTTTATTTGTTTTTTATTTGGAGACAAATTTTTTGTTATAGTTTTAATTTACCGTTATAAACTTAAGGTGAAGAAAAAAAAGGTAGGACGAAACAAGCAAAAATTTAGGCACGTAGTTTTAATTAATCATAAATAATCTATGAAGCTTAATAACAAATTCTATTATAAAGCATCAAGCGGGCAAGGGTCAAAAAGAATCAGTTGAGAATTAGAGAGGTAATTAGTTAAGGCAAAAAAATAATAAAGTTTTGTAGGGTCTAGCCGGGGTTAGACAAAGTAAATGCAAACAGCGGACATTATTTATTTTAGGGCAATTCTTTAGTCAGTTCCGTAGTTCTCCATTAGAAAGCAACAAGTTGGGCAAGCTACAAAAAAATCAGTTGAATTTTACAAAAATAATCTATTTTGGCATAAAAACAATAATAATAATAAAAATAAATATAAAACTAATAAAAATAAAAATAAATATAAAAATAATAAACATAAAAATATAAATAAAAATATAAATAAAAATAATAATAATAAAAATAAATATAATATTAATAATAATCAAAATAAAAATAAAAATAATAATAGTAAAAATATATATATAAATAAAAAAAATAAAAATAATAAAAATAATAAAATTAAAAATAATAAAAATAATAAAAATCATGAAAAAATGTTATTAATAATAATAATAAAAATAAAATAAAAATAATAAACTTAATAAAAATCATAAAAATATATTATTAATAATTATAATGAAAATAAAAATAAAATTAATGAACTTAATAAAAATCTTAATAATATATTATTAATAATAATAATAAAAATAAAAATAAAATAAAAATAATAAACTTAAGAAAAATCATAAAAATATATTATTATTAATAATAATAAAAATAAGAATAAAATAAAAATTATTAAACATAATAAAAATCATAAAAATATATTATTAATAATAATAAAAAAAATAAGAATAAAATAAAAATAATAAACTTGATAAAAATCATAAAAATATATTATTAATAATAATAATAAAAATAAAAATAAAATAAAAATATTAAACATAATAAAAATCATAAAAATATATTATTAATAATAGTAATAAAAATAAAAATAAAATATAAATAATAAACTTAATAAAAATCATAAAAATATATTATTAATAATAATAATAATAAAAAATAATAAAAATAAGAATAAAATAAAAATAATAAACATAATAAACATAATAAAAATCATAAAAATATATTATTAATAATAATAATAAAAATAAGAATAAAATAAAAATAATAAACATAATAAAAATCATAAAAATATATTATTAATAATAATAATAAAAATAAAATTAAAATAAAATAAAATAAAAATAATAAACTTAATAAAAATAATAAAAATATATTATTAATAATAATAATAAAAATAAAAATAAAATAAAAATAATAAACATAATAAAAATCATAAAAAAATATTATTAATAATAATAATAAAAATAAGAATAAAATAAATAATAAACATAATAAAAATCATAAAAATACATTATTAATAATAATAATAATAATAATAAAAATAAAAATAAAATAATAATAATTAACTTAATAAAAATCATAAAAATAAATTATTAATAATAATAATAAAAATAAGAATAAAATAAAAATAATAAACATAATCAAAATCATAAAAATATATTATTAATTATAATAATAAAAATAAAAATAAAATTAAAATAAAATAAAAATAATAAACTTAATAAAAATAATAAAAATATATTTAATAAAACAAAAATAAAAATAATAAACCTGATAAAAATAATGAAAATATATTATTAATAATAATAATAAAAATAAGAATAAAATAAAAATAATAAACATAATAAAAATCATAAGAATATATTATTAATAATAATAATAAAAATAAGAATAAAATAAAAATAATAAACATAATAAAAATCATAAAAATATATTATTAATATTAATAATAAAAATAAAAATCAAATTAAAATAAAATAAAAATAAAAAACTTAATAAAAATAATAAAAATATATTAATAATAATAATAAAAATAAAATAAAAATAATAAACTTGATAAAAATAATGAAAATATATTATTAATAATAATAATAAAAATAAGAATAAAATGAAAATAATAAACTTGATAAAAATCATAAAAATATATTATTAATAATAATAATAAAAATAAAAATAAAATAAAAATAATAAACTTAATAAAAATCATAAAAATATATTATTAATAATAATAATAATAATAAAAATAAAAATAAAATAAAAAGAATAAACTTAATAAAAATCATAAAAATATATTATTAATAATAATAAAAATAAAATAAAAATAATAAACTTAATAAAAATCATAAAAATATATTATTAATAATAATAATAAAAATAAGAATAAAATAAAAATAATAAACATAATAAAAATCATAAAAATATATTATTAATAATAATAATAAAAATAAGAATAAAATAAAAATAATAAACTTGGTAAAAATAATGAAAATATATTATTAATAATAATAATAAAAATAAAATAAAATAAAAATAATAAACTTGATAAAAATCATAAAAAAATATTATTAATAATAATAATAAAAATAAAAATAAAATAAAAATAATAAACTTAATAAAAATCATAAAAACATATTATTAATAATAATAATAAAAATAAGAATAAAATAAAAATAATAAACTTAATAAAAATCATAAAAATATATTATTAATAATAATAAAAAAAATAAAAATAAAATAAAAATAAAATAAAAATAATAAAAATATATTATTAATAATAATATAAATCAAAATAAAATAAAAATATTAAACATAATAAAAATCATAAAAATATATTATTAATAATAATAATAAAAATAAGAATAAAATAAAAATAAAACTTAATAAAAATCATAAAAATATATTATTAATAATAATAATATAAATAAAAATAAAATAAAAATATTAAACATAATAAAAATCATAAAAATATATTATTAATAATAATAATAAAAATAAGAATAAAATAAAAATAAAACTTAATAAAAATCATAAAAATATATTATTAATAATAATAATATAAATAAAAATAAAATAAAAATATTAAACATAATAAAAATCATAAAAATATATTATTAATAATAATAATAAAAATAAGAATAAAATAAAAATAAAACTTATAAAAAATCATAAAAATATATTATTAATAATAATAATAAAAATAAAATAAAAATATTAAACATAATAAAAATCATAAAAATATATTTTTAATAATAATAATAAAAATAAGAATGAAATAAAAATAATAAACATAATAAAAATCATAAAAATATATTATTAAAAATAATAATAAAAATAAAAATAAAATTAAAATAAAATAAAAATAATAAACTTAATAAAAATAATTAAAATATATTAATAATAATAATAAAAATAAAATAAAAATAATAAACTTGATAAAAATAATGAAAATATATTATTAATAATAATAATAAAAATAAAATAAAATAAAAATAATAAACTTGATAAAAATCATAAAAATATATTATTAATAATAATAATAAAAATAAAAATAAAATAAAAATAATAAACTTAATAAAAATCATAAAAATATATTATTAATAATAATAAAAATAAAATAAAAATAATAAACTTAATAAAAATCATAAAAATATATTATTTATAATAATAATTAAAATAAGAATAAAATAAAAATAATAAACATAATAAAAATCATAAGAATATATTATTAATAATAATAATAAAAATAAGAATAAAATAAAAATAATAAACTTAATAAAAATCATAAAAATATATTTTTAATAATTATAATAAAAATAAAAATAAAATAAAAATAATAAACTTAGTAAAAATCATAAAAATATATTATTAATAATAATAAAAATAAAATAAAAATAATAAACTTGATAAAAATAATGAAAATATATTATTAATAATAATAATAAAAACAAAATAAAATAAAAATAATAAACTTAATAAAAATCATAAAAATATATTATTAATAATAAAAATAAAAATAAAAATAAAATAAAAATAATAAACTTAATAAAAATCATAAAAATATATTATTAATAATAATAATATAAATAAAAATAAAATAAAAATATTAAACATAATAAAAATCATAAAAATATATTATTAATAATAATAAAAAAAATAAAAATAAAATAAAAATAATAAACTTAATAAAAATCATAAAAATATATTATTAATAATAATAATATAAATAAAAATAAAATAAAAATATTAAACATAATAAAAATCATAAAAATATATTATTAATAATAATAATAAAAATAAGAATAAAATAAAAATAAAACTTAATAAAAATCATAAAAATATATTATTAATAATAATAATATAAATAAAAATAAAATAAAAATATTAAACATAATAAAAATCATAAAAATATATTATTAATAATAATAATAAAAATAAGAATAAAATAAAAATAAAACTTAATAAAAATCATAAAAATATATTATTAATAATAATAATAAAAATAAAATAAAAATATTAAACATAATAAAAATCATAAAAATATATTTTTAATAATAATAATAAAAATAAGAATAAAATAAAAATAATAAACTTAATAAAAATCATAAAAATATATTATTAATAATAATAATAAAAATAAAAATAAAATAAAAATATTAAACATAATAAAAATCATAAAAATATATTATTAATAATAATAATAAAAATAAAATTAAAATAAAATAAAAATAATAAACTTAATAAAAATAATTAAATATATTAATAATAATAATAAAATAAAAATAAAAATATTAAACTTGATAAAAATAATGAAAATATATTATTAATAATAATAATAAAAATAAAATAAAATATCAATAATAAACTTGATAAAAATCATAAAAATATATTATTAATAATAATAATAAAAATAAAAATAAAATAAAAATAATAAACTTAATAAAAATCTAAAAAATATATTATTAATAATAATAAAAATAAAATAAAAATAATAAACTTGATAAAAATAATGAAAATATATTATTAATAATAATAATAAAAATAAAATAAAATAAAAATAATAAACTTGATAAAAATCATAAAAATATATTATTAATAATAAAAATAAAAATAAAAATAAAATAAAAATAATAAACTTAATAAAAATCATAAAAATATATTATTAATAATAATAATATAAATAAAAATAAAATAAAAATATTAAACATAATAAAAATCATAAAAATATATTATTAATAATAATAAAAAAAATAAAAATAAAATAAAAATAATAAACTTAATAAAAATCATAAAAATATATTATTAATAATAATAATATAAATAAAAATAAAATAAAAATATTAAACATAATAAAAATCATAAAAATATATTATTAATAATAATAATAAAAATAAGAATAAAATAAAAATAAAACTTAATAAAAATCATAAAAATATATTATTAATAATAATAATATAAATAAAAATAAAATAAAAATATTAAACATAATAAAAATCATAAAAATATATTATTAATAATAATAATAAAAATAAGAATAAAATAAAAATAAAACTTAATAAAAATCATAAAAATATATTATTAATAATAATAATAAAAATAAAATAAAAATATTAAACATAATAAAAATCATAAAAATATATTTTTAATAATAATAATAAAAATAAGAATAAAATAAAAATAATAAACTTAATAAAAATCATAAAAATATATTATTAATAATAATAATAAAAATAAAAATAAAATAAAAATATTAAACATAATAAAAATCATAAAAATATATTATTAATAATAATAATAAAAATAAAATTAAAATAAAATAAAAATAATAAACTTAATAAAAATAATTAAATATATTAATAATAATAATAAAATAAAAATAAAAATATTAAACTTGATAAAAATAATGAAAATATATTATTAATAATAATAATAAAAATAAAATAAAATAAAAATAATAAACTTGATAAAAATCATAAAAATATATTATTAATAATAATAATAAAAATAAAAATAAAATAAAAATAATAAACTTAATAAAAATCTAAAAAATATATTATTAATAATAATAAAAATAAAATAAAAATAATAAACTTGATAAAAATAATGAAAATATATTATTAATAATAATAATAAAAATAAAATAAAATAAAAATAATAAACTTGATAAAAATCATAAAAATATATTATTAATAATAATAATAAAAATAAAAATAAAATAAAAATAATAAACTTAATAAAAATAATAAAAATATTTTATTAATAATAATAATAAAAATAAGAATCAAATAAAAATAATAAACTTAATAAAAATCATAAAAATATACTATTAATAATAATAATAAAAATAAGAATAAAATAAAAATAATAAACTTAATAAAAATCATAAAAATATATTATTAATAATTATAATAAAAATAAAAACAAAGTAAAAATAATAAACTTAATAAAAATAATAAAAATATATTATTAATAATAATAATAAAAATAAGAATGAAATAAAAATAATAAACATAATAAAAATCATAAAAATATATTATTAAAAATAATAATAAAAATAAAAATAAAATAAAATAAAAATAATAAACTTAATAAAAATAATTAAAATATATTAATAATAATAATAAAAATAAAATAAAAAGAATAAACTTGATAAAAATAATGAAAATATATTATTAATAATAATAATAAAAATAAAATAAAATAAAAATAATAAACTTGATAAAAATCATAAAAATATATTATTAATAATAATAATAAAAATAAAAATAAAATAAAAATAATAAACTTAATAAAAAAAATATATTATTAATAATAATAAAAATAAAATAAAAATAATAAACTTAATAAAAATCATAAAAATATATTATTTATAATAATAATTAAAATAAGAATAAAATAAAAATAATAAACATAATAAAAATCATAAGAATATATTATTAATAATAATAATAAAAATAAGAATAAAATAAAAATAATAAACTTAATAAAAATCATAAAAATATATTTTTAATAATTATAATAAAAATAAAAATAAAATAAAAATAATAAACTTAGTAAAAATCATAAAAATATATTATTAATAATAAAAATAAAAATGAAAACAAAATAAAAACAAAATATTAAACATAATAAAAATCATAAAAATATATTATTAATAATAATAATAAAAATAAAAATAAAATTAAAATAAAATAAAAATAATAAACTTAATAAAAATAATAAAAATATATTAATAATAATAATAAAAATAAAATAAAAATAATAAACTTGATAAAAATAATGAAAATATATTATTAATAATAATAATAAAAACAAAATAAAATAAAAATAATAAACTTGATAAAAATCATAAAAATATATTATTAATAATAATAATAAAAATAAAAACCAAATAAAAATAATATACTTAATAAAAATCATAAAAATATATTATTAATAATAATAAAAATAAAATAAAAATAATAAACTTAATAAAAATCATAAAAATATATTATTAATAATAATAATAAAAATAAAAATAAAATAAAAATATTAAACATAAGAAAAATCATAAAAATATATTATTAATAAAAATAAAAATAATAAACTTAATAAAAATCATAAAAATATATTATTAATAATAATAAAAATAAAATAAAAATAATAAACTTAATAAAAATCATAAAAATATATTATTTATAATAATAATTAAAATAAGAATAAAATAAAAATAATAAACATAATAAAAATCATAAGAATATAATATTAATAATAATAATAAAAATAAGAATAAAATAAAAATAATAAACTTAATAAAAATCATAAAAATATATTTTTAATAATTATAATAAAAATAAAAATAAAATAAAAATAATAAACTTAATAAAAATCATAAAAATATATTATTAATAATAAAAATAAAAATAAAAATAAAATAAAAATATTAAACATAATAAAAATCATAAAAATATATTATTAATAATAATAATAAAAATAAAATTAAAATTAAAATAAAATAAAAATAATAAACTTAATAAAAATAATAAAAATATATTAATAATAATAATAAAAATAAAATAAAAATAAAAATAATAAACTTGATAAAAATAATGAAAATATATTATTGATAATAATAATAAAAATAATAAACTTGATAAAAATCATAAAAATATATTATTAATAATAATAATAATAAAAATAAAAATAAAATAAAAATAATAAACTTAATAAAAATCATAAAAATATATTATTAATAATAATAAAAATAAAATAAAAATAATAAACTTAATAAAAATCATAAAAATATATTATTAATAATAATAATAAAAATAAGAATAAAATAAAAATAATAAACATAATAAAAATCATAAAAATATATTATTAATAATAATAATAAAAATAAAATTAAAATAAAATAAAAATAATAAACTTAATAAAAATAATAAAAATATATTAATAATAATAATAATAAAAATAAAATAAAAATAATAAACTTGATAAAAATAATGAAAACATATTATTAATAATAATAATAATAAAAATAAAATAAAATAAAAATAATAAACTTGATAAAAATCATAAAAACATATTATTATTAATAATAATAAAAATAAAATAAAAATAATAAACTTAATAAAAATCATAAAAATATATTATTTATAATAATAATAAAAATAAGAATAAAATAAAAATAATAAACATAATAAAAATCATAAAAATATATTATTAATAATAATAATAAAAATAAAAATAAAATTAAAATAAAATAAAAATAATAAACTTAATAAAAATAATAAAAATATATTAATAATAATAATAAAAATAAAATAAAAATCATAAACTTGATAAAAATAATGAAAATATATTAATAATAATAATAATAAAAATAAAATAAAATAAAAATAATAAACTTGATAAAAATCATAAAAATATATTATTAATAATAATAATAATAAAAATAAAAATAAAATAAAAATAATAAACTTAATAAAAATCATAAAAGCATATTATTAATAATAATAATAAAAATAAGAATAAAATAAAAATAATAAACTTAATAAAAATCATAAAAATATATTATTAATAATAATAATAAATATAAAAATAAAATTAAAATAAAATAAAAATAATAAACTTAATAAAAATAATACAAATATATTAATAATAATAATAAAAATAAAATAAAAATAATAAACTTGATAAAAATAATGAAAATATATTATTAATAATAATAATAAAAATAAAATAAAATAAAAATAATAAACTTGATAAAAATCAAAAAAATATATTATTAATAATAATAATAAAAATAAAAATCATAAAAATATATTATTAATAATAATAAAAATAAAATAAAAATAATAAACTTAATAAAAATCATAAAAATATATTATTAATAATAATAAAAATAAAATAAAAATAATAAACTTAATAAAAATCATAAAAATATATTATTAATAATAATAATAAAAATAAGAATGAAATAAAAATAATAAACATAATAAAAATCATAAAAATATATTATTAATAATAATAATAAAAATAAAAACAAAATTAAAATAAAATAAAAATAATAAACTTAATAAAAATAATAAAAATATATTAATAATAATAATAAAAATAAAATAAAAATAATAAACTTGATAAAAATAATGAAAATATATTCTTAATAATAATAATAAAAATAAAAATAAAATAAAAATATTAAACATAATAAAAATCATAAAAATATATTATTAATAATAATAATAAAAATAAGAATAAAATAAAAATAATAAACATAATAAAAATCATAAAAATATATTATTAATAATAATAATAAAAATAAGAATAAAATAAAAATAAAACTTAATAAAAATCATAAAAATATATTATTAATAATAATAATAAAAATAAAATAAAAATATTAAACATAATAAAAATCATAAAAATATATTATTAATAATAATAATAAAAATAAGAATAAAATAAAAATAATAAACATAATAAAAATCATAAAAATATATTATTAATAATAATAATAAAAATAAGAATAAAATAAAAATAAAACTTAATAAAAATCATAAAAATATATTATTAATAATAATAATAAAAATAAGAATAAAATAAAAATATTAAACATAATAAAAATCATAAAAATATATTATTAATAATAATAATAAAAATAAGAATAAAATAAAAATAAAACTTAATAAAAATCATAAAAATATATTATTAATAATAATAATAAAAATAAAATAAAAATATTAAACATAATAAAAATCATAAAAATATATTTTTAATAATAATAATAAAAATAATAATGAAATAAAAATAATAAACATAATAAAAATCATAAAAATATATTATTAAAAATAATAATAAAAATAAAAATAAAATTAAAATAAAATAAAAATAATAAACTTAATAAAAATAATTAAAATATATTAATAATAATAATAAAAATAAAATAAAAATAATAAACTTGATAAAAATAATGAAAATATATTATTAATAATAATAATAAAAATAAAATAAAATAAAAATAATAAACTTGATAAAAATCATAAAAATATATTATTAATAATAATAATAAAAATAAAAATAAAATAAAAATAATAAACTTAATAAAAATCATAAAAATATATTATTAATAATAATAAAAATAAAATAAAAATAATAAACTTAATAAAAATCATAAAAATATATTATTTATAATAATAATTAAAATAAGAATAAAATAAAAATAATAAACATAATAAAAATCATAAGAATATATTATTAATAATAATAATAAAAATAAGAATAAAATAAAAATAATAAACTTAATAAAAATCATAAAAATATATTATTAATAATAATAATAAAAATAAAAATAAAATAAAAATATTAAACATAATAAAAATCATAAAAATATATTATTAATAATAATAATAAAAATAAAATCAAAATAAAATAAAAATAATAAACTTAATAAAAATAATTAAATATATTAATAATAATAATAAAATAAAAATAAAAATATTAAACTTGATAAAAATAATGAAAATATATTATTAATAATAATAATAAAAATAAAATAAAATAAAAATAATAAACTTGATAAAAATCATAAAAATATATTATTAATAATAATAATAAAAATAAAAATAAAATAAAAATAATAAACTTAATAAAAATCTAAAAAATATATTATTAATAATAATAAAAATAAAATAAAAATAATAAACTTGATAAAAATAATGAAAATATATTATTAATAATAATAATAAAAATAAAATAAAATAAAAATAATAAACTTGATAAAAATCATAAAAATATATTATTAATAATAATAATAAAAATAAAAATAAAATAAAAATAATAAACTTAATAAAAATAATAAAAATATTTTATTAATAATAATAATAAAAATAAGAATCAAATAAAAATAATAAACTTAATAAAAATCATAAAAATATACTATTAATAATAATAATAAAAATAAGAATAAAATAAAAATAATAAACTTAATAAAAATCATAAAAATATATTATTAATAATTATAATAAAAATAAAAACAAAGTAAAAATAATAAACTTAATAAAAATAATAAAAATATATTATTAATAATAATAATAAAAATAAGAATGAAATAAAAATAATAAACATAATAAAAATCATAAAAATATATTATTAAAAATAATAATAAAAATAAAAATAAAATTAAAATAAAATAAAAATAATAAACTTAATAAAAATAATTAAAATATATTAATAATAATAATAAAAATAAAATAAAAAGAATAAACTTGATAAAAATAATGAAAATATATTATTAATAATAATAATAAAAATAAAATAAAAATAATAAACTTGATAAAAATCTTAAAAATATATTATTAATAATAATAATAAAAATAAAAATAAAATAAAAATAATAAACTTAATAAAAAAAATATATTATTAATAATAATAAAAATAAAATAAAAATAATAAACTTAATAAAAATCATAAAAATATATTATTTATAATAATAATTAAAATAAGAATAAAATAAAAATAATAAACATAATAAAAATCATAAGAATATATTATTAATAATAATAATAAAAATAAGAATAAAATAAAAATAATAAACTTAATAAAAATCATAAAAATATATTTTTAATAATTATAATAAAAATAAAAATAAAATAAAAATAATAAACTTAGTAAAAATCATAAAAATATATTATTAATAATAAAAATAAAAATGAAAACAAAATAAAAACAAAATATTAAACATAATAAAAATCATAAAAATATATTATTAATAATAATAATAAAAATAAAAATAAAATTAAAATAAAATAAAAATAATAAACTTAATAAAAATAATAAAAATATATTAATAATAATAATAAAAATAAAATAAAAATAATAAACTTGATAAAAATAATGAAAATATATTATTAATAATAATAATAAAAACAAAATAAAATAAAAATAATAAACTTGATAAAAATCATAAAAATATATTATTAATAATAATAATAAAAATAAAAACCAAATAAAAATAATATACTTAATAAAAATCATAAAAATATATTATTAATAATAATAAAAATAAAATAAAAATAATAAACTTAATAAAAATCATAAAAATATATTATTAATAATAATAATAAAAATAAAAATAAAATAAAAATATTAAACATAAGAAAAATCATAAAAATATATTATTAATAAAAATAAAAATAATAAACTTAATAAAAATCATAAAAATATATTATTAATAATAATAAAAATAAAATAAAAATAATAAACTTAATAAAAATCATAAAAATATATTATTTATAATAATAATTAAAATAAGAATAAAATAAAAATAATAAACATAATAAAAATCATAAGAATATAATATTAATAATAATAATAAAAATAAGAATAAAATAAAAATAATAAACTTAATAAAAATCATAAAAATATATTTTTAATAATTATAATAAAAATAAAAATAAAATAAAAATAATAAACTTAATAAAAATCATAAAAATATATTATTAATAATAAAAATAAAAATAAAAATAAAATAAAAATATTAAACATAATAAAAATCATAAAAATATATTATTAATAATAATAATAAAAATAAAATTAAAATTAAAATAAAATAAAAATAATAAACTTAATAAAAATAATAAAAATATATTAATAATAATAATAAAAATAAAATAAAAATAAAAATAATAAACTTGATAAAAATAATGAAAATATATTATTGATAATAATAATAAAAATAATAAACTTGATAAAAATCATAAAAATATATTATTAATAATAATAATAAAAATAAAAATAAAATAAAAATAATAAACTTAATAAAAATCATAAAAATATATTATTAATAATAATAAAAATAAAATAAAAATAATAAACTTAATAAAAATCATAAAAATATATTATTAATAATAATAATAAAAATAAGAATAAAATAAAAATAATAAACATAATAAAAATCATAAAAATATATTATTAATAATAATAATAAAAATAAAATTAAAATAAAATAAAAATAATAAACTTAATAAAAATAATAAAAATATATTAATAATAATAATAATAAAAATAAAATAAAAATAATAAACTTGATAAAAATAATGAAAACATATTATTAATAATAATAATAATAAAAATAAAATAAAATAAAAATAATAAACTTGATAAAAATCATAAAAATATATTATTAATAATAATAATAAAAATAAAAATAAAATAAAAATAATAAACTTAATAAAAATAATAAATATATTATTAATAATAATAATAAAAACAAGAATCAAATAAAAATAATAAACTTAATAAAAATCATAAAAATATATTATTAATAATTATAATAAAATCAAAATAAAATAAAAATAATAAACTTACTAAAAATCATAAAAATATATTATTAATAATAATAATGAAAATAAAATTAAAATAAAAAATAATAAACTTACTAATAATCATAAAAATATATTATTAATAATTATAATAAAAATAAAAATAAAATAAAAATAATAAACTTAATAAAAATAATAAAAATATATTATTAATAATAATAATAAAAATAAGAATGAAATAAAAATAATAAACATAATACAAATCATAAAAATATATTATTAAAAATAATAATAAAAATAAAAATAAAATTAAAATAAAATAAAAATAATAAACTTAATAAAAATAATAAAAATATATTAATAATAATAATAAAAATAAAATAAAAATAATAAACTTGATAAAAATAATTAAAATATATTATTAATAATAATAATAAAAATAAAATAATAAAAATAATAAACTTAATAAAAATCATAAAAATATATTATTAATAATAATAATAAAAATAAAAATAAAATAAAAATAATAAACTTAATAAAAATCATAAAAATATATTATTAACAATAATAAAAATAAAATAAAAATAATAAACTTAATAAAAATCATAAAAATATATTATTTATAATAATAATTAAAATAAGAATAAAATAAAAATAATAAACATAATAAAAATCATAAGAATATATTATTAATAATAATAATAAAAATAAGAATAAAATAAAAATAATAAACTTAATAAAAATCATAAAAATATATTTTTAATAATTATAATAAAAATAAAAATAAAATAAAAATAATAAACTTAATAAAAATCATAAAAATATATTATTAATAATAAAAATAAAAATAAAAATAAAATAAAAATATTAAACATAATAAAAATCATAAAAATATATTATTAATAATAATAATAAAAATAAAAATAAAATTAAAATAAAATAAAAACAATAAACTTAATAAAAATAATAAAAATATATTTAATGAAAATAAAATAAAAACAATAAACTTGATAAAAATAATGAAAATATATTATTAATAATAATAATAAAAATAAAAATAAAATAAAAATATTAAACATAATAAAAATCATAAAAACATATTATTATTAATAATAATAAAAATAAAATAAAAATAATAAACTTAATAAAAATCATAAAAATATATTATTTATAATAATAATAAAAATAAGAATAAAATAAAAATAATAAACATAATAAAAATCATAAAAATATATTATTAATAATAATAATAAAAATAAAAATAAAATTAAAATAAAATAAAAATAATAAACTTAATAAAAATAATAAAAATATATTAATAATAATAATAAAAATAAAATAAAAATCATAAACTTGATAAAAATAATGAAAATATATTAATAATAATAATAATAAAAATAAAATAAAATAAAAATAATAAACTTGATAAAAATCATAAAAATATATTATTAATAATAATAATAATAAAAATAAAAATAAAATAAAAATAATAAACTTAATAAAAATCATAAAAGCATATTATTAATAATAATAATAAAAATAAGAATAAAATAAAAATAATAAACTTAATAAAAATCATAAAAATATATTATTAATAATAATAATAAATATAAAAATAAAATTAAATTAAAATAAAAATAATAAACTTAATAAAAATAATACAAATATATTAATAATAATAATAAAAATAAAATAAAAATAATAAACTTGATAAAAATAATGAAAATATATTATTAATAATAATAATAAAAATAAAATAAAATAAAAATAATAAACTTGATAAAAATCAAAAAAATATATTATTAATAATAATAATAAAAATAAAAATCATAAAAATATATTATTAATAATAATAAAAATAAAATAAAAATAATAAACTTAATAAAAATCATAAAAATATATTATTAATAATAATAAAAATAAAATAAAAATAATAAACTTAATAAAAATCATAAAAATATATTATTAATAATAATAATAAAAATAAGAATGAAATAAAAATAATAAACATAATAAAAATCATAAAAATATATTATTAATAATAATAATAAAAATAAAAACAAAATTAAAATAAAATAAAAATAATAAACTTAATAAAAATAATAAAAATATATTAATAATAATAATAAAAATAAAATAAAAATAATAAACTTGATAAAAATAATGAAAATATATTCTTAATAATAATAATAAAAATAAAAATAAAATAAAAATATTAAACATAATAAAAATCATAAAAATATATTATTAATAATAATAATAAAAATAAGAATAAAATAAAAATAATAAACATAATAAAAATCATAAAAATATATTATTAATAATAATAATAAAAATAAGAATAAAATAAAAATAAAACTTAATAAAAATCATAAAAATATATTATTAATAATAATAATAAAAATAAAATAAAAATATTAAACATAATAAAAATCATAAAAATATATTATTAATAATAATAATAAAAATAAGAATAAAATAAAAATAATAAACATAATAAAAATCATAAAAATATATTATTAATAATAATAATAAAAATAAGAATAAAATAAAAATAAAACTTAATAAAAATCATAAAAATATATTATTAATAATAATAATAAAAATAAGAATAAAATAAAAATATTAAACATAATAAAAATCATAAAAATATATTATTAATAATAATAATAAAAATAAGAATAAAATAAAAATAAAACTTAATAAAAATCATAAAAATATATTATTAATAATAATAATAAAAATAAAATAAAAATATTAAACATAATAAAAATCATAAAAATATATTTTTAATAATAATAATAAAAATAATAATGAAATAAAAATAATAAACATAATAAAAATCATAAAAATATATTATTAAAAATAATAATAAAAATAAAAATAAAATTAAAATAAAATAAAAATAATAAACTTAATAAAAATAATTAAAATATATTAATAATAATAATAAAAATAAAATAAAAATAATAAACTTGATAAAAATAATGAAAATATATTATTAATAATAATAATAAAAATAAAATAAAATAAAAATAATAAACTTGATAAAAATCATAAAAATATATTATTAATAATAATAATAAAAATAAAAATAAAATAAAAATAATAAACTTAATAAAAATCATAAAAATATATTATTAATAATAATAAAAATAAAATAAAAATAATAAACTTAATAAAAATCATAAAAATATATTATTTATAATAATAATTAAAATAAGAATAAAATAAAAATAATAAACATAATAAAAATCATAAGAATATATTATTAATAATAATAATAAAAATAAGAATAAAATAAAAATAATAAACTTAATAAAAATCATAAAAATATATTTTTAATAATTATAATAAAAATAAAAATAAAATAAAAATAATAAACTTAGTAAAAATCATAAAAATATATTATTAATAATAAAAATAAAAATAAAAACAAAATAAAAACAAAATATTAAACATAATAAAAATCATAAAAATATATTATTAATAATAATAATAAAAATAAAAATAAAATTAAAATAAAATAAAAATAATAAACTTAATAAAAATAATAAAAATATATTAATAATAATAATAAAAATAAAATAAAAATAATAAACTTGATAAAAATAATGAAAATATATTATTAATAATAATAATAAAAACAAAATAAAATAAAAATAATAAACTTGATAAAAATCATAAAAATATATTATTAATAATAATAATAAAAATAAAAACCAAATAAAAATAATATACTTAATAAAAATC
Source organism: Gordius sp. MW1 (assembly GCA_964036665.1). NCBI lineage: Eukaryota > Metazoa > Nematomorpha > Gordioida > Gordea > Gordiidae > Gordius > Gordius sp. MW1. The sequence continues at coordinate 7,612,738 of OZ038530.1, read as the reverse complement.
ATAAAAATATATTATTAATAATAATAAAAATAAAATAAAAATAATAAACTTAATAAAAATCATAAAAATATATTATTAATAATAATAATAAAAATAAAAATAAAATAAAAATATTAAACATAAGAAAAATCATAAAAATATATTATTAATAAAAATAAAAATAATAAACTTAATAAAAATCATAAAAATATATTATTAATAATAATAAAAATAAAATAAAAATAATAAACTTAATAAAAATCATAAAAATATATTATTTATAATAATAATTAAAATAAGAATAAAATAAAAATAATAAACATAATAAAAATCATAAGAATATATTATTAATAATAATAATAAAAATAAGAATACTTAATAAAAATCATAAAAATATATTTTTAATAATTATAATAAAAATAAAAATAAAATAAAAATATTAAACATAAAAAAAATCATAAAAATATATTATTAATAATAATAATAAAAATAAAAATAAAATTAAAATAAAATAAAAATAATAAACTTAATAAAAATAATAAAAATATATTAATAATAATAATAAAAATAAAATAAAAATCATAAACTTGATAAAAATAATGAAAATATATTATTAATAATAATAATAAAAATAAAATAAAATAAAAATAATAAACTTGATAAAAATCATAAAAATATATTATTAATAATAATAATAAAAATAAAAATAAAATAAAAATAATAAACTTAATAAAAATCATAAAAATATATTATTAATAATAATAAAAATAAAATAAAAATAATAAACTTGATAAAAATAATGAAAATATATTATTAATAATAATAATAAAAATAAAATAAAATAAAAATAATAAACTTGATAAAAATCATAAAAATATATTATTAATAATAATAATAAAAATAAAAATAAAATAAAAATAATAAACTTAATAAAAATAATAAAAATATATTATTAATAATAATAATAAAAATAAGAATCAAATAAAAATAATAAACTTAATAAAAATCATAAAAATATATTATTAATAATTATAATAAAATCAAAATAAAATAAAAATAATAAACTTACTAAAAATCATAAAAATATATTATTAATAATAATAATAAAAATAAAATTAAAATAAAAATAATAAACTTAATAAAAATCATAAAAATATATTATTAATAATTATAATAAAAATAAAAATAAAATAAAAATAATAAACTTAATAAAAATAATAAAAATATATTATTAAAAATAATAATAAAAATAAAATTAAAATAAAATAAAAATAATAAACTTAATAAAAATAATAAAAATATATTAATAATAATAATAAAAATAAAATAAAAATAATAAACTTGATAAAAATAATGAAAATATATTATTAATAATAATAATAAAAATAAAATAAAATAATAATAATAAACTTGATAAAAATCATAAAAATATATTATGAATAATAATAATAAAAATAAGAATAAAATAAAAATAACAAACATAATAAAAATCATAAAAATATATTATTAACAATTAATAAAAATAAATATAATATTAAAATAAAATAAAAATAACAAACTTAATAAAAATAATAAAAATATATTATTAATAATAATAATAAAAATAAAATAAAAATAATAAACTTGATAAAAATAATGAAAATATATTATTAATAATAATAATAAAAATAAAATAAAATAAAAATAATAAACTTGATAAAAATCATAGAAATATATTATTAATAATAATAATAAAAATAAAAATAAAATAAAAATAATAAACTTAATAAAAATCATAAAAAATATTATTAATAATAATAAAAATAAAATAAAAATAATAAACTTAATAAAAATCATAAAAATATATTATTACAAATAATAATAAAAATAAGAATAAAATAAAAATAATAAACATAATAAAAATATATTATTAATAATAATAATAATAATAAAAATAAAATCAAAATAATAAACGAAATAAAAATCATAAAAATATATTATTAATAATTATAATAAAAATAAAAATAAAATAAAAATAATAAACATAATAAAAATAATAAAAATATATTATTAATAATAATAATAAAAATAATAAAAATATAAACGTAATAAAAATCATAAAAATTTATTATTAATAATAATAATAAAAATATATATAGTAATAATAATAATAAAAATATAAATAAAAAAAATAAAAATATAAATATAAATAATAAAAATAAAAAAATAATAAAAATAATAAAAATAATAATAATAAAAATAAATATAATAACTAATATTTCGTAAGAACAAACGTTATATTAATTTGAAAATTTTATGACATCCCTGTTAATTTAACATTGCTTACTCGAATAAGGATAATTTAATTGAAACTTTTAAGTATCGAATTAAATCTATTGGTTATCCAATTTTAATGTAAAGTTCCTTAATTTTTTTTTGAATTTAAAAAGAAGCAAGTTGTATGATAAAAAAATTTAAGAAGAATTTACCAATATGTAAAGAATGGATGAATATAACCATAGAAGATACAGTATCGGGGATTTAATAAAGAGCATCAAACATTTAATTGCTTTAATCTACCTCAAAAAATTATTTACGGTTTAAATTATACTCGGGGTAAAGGGACGGGAATAGTATTATATTTATTATATTTTTCTTTATGAGAGCGAATAATATAAGAAACCCTGTTTTAAAAATGTTAAGTATTAAAAAGTCTAGGTATATTTTAGAGAGCGAAATTCTCTATTAGAAATATTCGAATTTTACAGCCCAACGGGGGATTGTAATTTCTAACACCCCCCTCAAAGGAACCCAGTCTATCTAAGAAGCATAGTTAAGTGTAAACTTTTAATTTAAAATAAAAACAATCAAATAAATATAGTTATGTCTTGATGTTGCTTTGTCAAGTCATTTTTTCAACCCGAACCCCACCAAAAAGAGAAATTAAATTTTAACCGGAACCCTACCCTAATCGTAAATTAAATTGTAGTATTGTAATAATCTTTTTTTTTACAGTTTCATTATCAAAAATATGAAATTTGTGTGGCAAAGTTTTGCAAAGCCAATTTTAAACCCACCCAACCCAACATTTTAAACGTTTAACCGGACCCTGACTTGAGAGCGAACAAGACACTAGTTTATGGTCAACTTATATAAATTTCAATAATATAATTAAGACATCAAATTTTTCAAAATATTAATACCGGGTATTAGGTCTTTTACAAACTTAAATCCGCTCTAGGCAACTGAAAAAAACAATTTTAACCATGAAGATTTTGAATGTTTTAAAAATTGGGGACTATATGAATTTAAATTAATGTGAAAGGCGAAAAATTAGATATATTTATTTAGTGATATACGAATATGATTTATCTTGACTTTAATTATTTAACTTTAAATTATAGCAAAATCATTGTTATAAATAATTTAATGTACATAAATAAATCCTTTAAATTTTAGCTTAATATCTTTTAACTCATACAACTGATTATTTAATAATACGAATATAAATCAATATTTTTTCCAAAGGTGAGTGATTAAATATTTTCAAAAGCTTAGATCCTTTTTAATCTAATTTCTATGGGGAATGGTCTAGGGTATAAAAATAAATTGTAATTATTATAATTTTTCGTCCTAAATGCAGATCGTTTTCTAAGTTTAAAGTTTAGTTCAATATAGAAAAGTTGGACTTACATTTTAATGCACAATTGGAACATGAATAAACATTCTTCACGATAATTATAAGCTATAATTGCTCAACAATAATAAAATTGCAAGATTTTATAATTACCTACATAGCACGTCACTAATTCGTAATCTATACGTTGTAAGCGTCACTGACGCTAAAAAGATTTATTATAAAATGAGGTTTTTTTATAAATTGTATTTCGTGGAAAACCCAAACCTTCCATGGTATTCCAGTTTTTTACCTAACAACAATTTTTCCCAATCTTTTATTCTTGCTTAACCCTAATCTTCAGCACGCATATAAATTGTTTATAACACTGGGTTTTATAAACAGAATTGAATAAAAATATTAATTCTGCTTTGTATATCCGTTATAGGCTTATTAACTTTTTTATTAATAATACGTGATCTATTTAAAGTTAAAAGACAAAGAGGTATAAAATATAAAAAACTTGAAATAAATATTATAACTCGCAACAGTAGTAACTTCCACGAGAAGTGGCCACATGGGCGTACGCAGGGGGGGGGGGGGGGCAGGGGGGGGGGCGGCTGCCCCCCCCCCCTAATTTATGAAGAAAAAAAAATTTTCAATGCAAAAACATTGAAAAATTAAAAAAAATTATGTTTTGCCCCCCTCTAAATGAACTTTTGAACGTTTTGCCCCCCCCCCCTAATTCAAAACCTGCGTACGCCCATGAGTGGCCAGCTATCGGCGAGCAATTTGAATTAAACTTTGGGATAAGAATACCAATATTTGTTTCAGCCAAAAGCTTGACTATTATTTTAAAACAGGGCAGCGCCTGCCATTATCTTTAAATAAGTTAATTGCCCGGGATAGGGTGTCACCAGCCAGCGTGGTAACTCCAAACACCCCTTTTGATTGGGTAAAGGGATGATTAATGGCTTTTTCACACTCTCTTTCTCCAATGGGATTGGGTAGAGGCGTGATTGATGATATTTTTTGAGAGTATTTTAGCTCGTGTTAACACCCAGCGGTTATCGTGTTATTACTGAGACATTGTTCTTAAGTAGGCAATAAATCATTCCTCCCTTATACTAAACTTTAACTACCCAAAAAGCACATTATTAATTTTTTGCATACTAAAATATTGTTCTGTTTATAACTTATAATATTTTTTCTGTTTTTACAAATATTTATTTATTTTTATGGGGAGGGGGGGGGGGGTGGAGAAATCACCCTAAGTTTGATCCAAGCTTTATAAAAATCCATAAATATATATGTAATATTTTATTATATAAACAACAGTAAAATCAAATAAATAAATTGTCTATATTTAATTATATAAAAATTTAATGTTATAATCAAAATGCTGTCTAAACTTAATTTATTAAAAACAATGAACATAATGCCAAAAATAGCAAAAATTGACCTTTGATTGTTTGACAACTCATATTTAACATGGCTGGCCTCTGTTATACTACACCCGGCCCAAAAGCGACCAAAATGTTGGATAGGAGGAGGGCAGGGTAATTGGCCGTGTTGCGGTCTTCTGCGTTCCTAAATTCTTGTTTATGCCAATTTTTATAGCTCTTACACTTTCTTAAGCTAATCTGAGAAATGGGTGGTATATATATTAAACAGCATTTATTATAGTAAAAGTATTTGAAAATGATCACACGTAAGGTTTTTGATATGAAATGAGAACAATATAAACATTCTTACATTAAGGTTTGGAATGTTTTAAATTAAAGAAAAAATTCTATTTGTCCTCCTTGCCCCCCCCCCCCTTATTCCCCTATATGCTCCCCCCTTGTTCCCTCACCCCCTTAGGCAGGTCTTCAGCAATAAGTGATGACGCAAGGCTAACAGAGATAAAATTAATAAAAATTTTATTACCTCGCAAAAGGCAATTCGGGAAAGGAGCCTATATTCGGCATCCTTGCCAACAAAACTTTAAATTTATAGATTTCGCTTCTGAACAACTCAATTTTAAAAACCAAGGCGTTGTGTATGGAATATTCATATGGTATTAGTAAAATCAATATGATTTTATTACTAAGTTAACATTTCATTATGAACTATGGATCTGATTCCCATTAACTGGCTTGTTTTGCTATATCTTAATATATGCTCATTACTTAACAGTCCATAAATTAGGTGGGGTCGTGAGGGCCCCAATGTTTTGAATGCTATACAAAACAAATTATTTTTACAACATTTGGCTGGTTTTTTTATAATAGTTTTAGGATTTAGAGTGTTTTAAGCCTCTACTCGTGAGTTATTAAGATAGTTGGACACTCCGAACAGTGTCGGGTTGAAATTGGATTACATCAAGGATCTGCTCTCTAAGTCCCTTTTTGTTTTATATAATTATGGATGCGATAACGAGATACATTCAAAAGCCATCCCCATGGTGTATCACTATGCAAAAAGACAAATGAGAAAGTATTCGAAGAAAGAGAAAAGTGATCAAAAGGCAAAGGTTAACGATTGAAAAAAAGTGAATAAGAAAATGAAAGTTACAGGAATACCTGTAGTCAGTTTTACATACCTCGGCTCAATGTTACATCAAGAGGGATGTGGCGCAACAGAAGTCAATGCCCGGATTTAAAAAGAGTGGCTTAAATGGCGAAGTAACGGCTGTAATGTGCTACAATAAAAAGCCAATAGAAGAGCAAAGCTAGCAAATATATTGTATGACAGTGTTCCTCTGTGGAAGTGATACATGGGCATTTAACACCACGGAAGAAAAGCTATTACGAGACACGGAGATGAGAATGATCCGCTGGAGCTTAAGGTATACCAAGCTCGACCATATCCAATGACTTTCTCATAACAAAAATGGGTATTCAACCCGGCGGCCGCCACCCCCCCCCCCTCCCTCCCCCTAAATGACGGGGAAAAAAATTTTCAATGCATAAACCCTTAAATATTAAAAAAAATTTATGTTTTGCCCCCCCCCCCTTAATTGAACTTTTAAACGTTTCGCCCCCCTCCTAATCCAAAACCTGGCTACGCCCATGATTCAACGTATGGACATGATTGACGAAAATCGGCTAAGATGGTTTGGACATATACAAAGAAGGGAGACGAGTGATTTGAAAAGAACTGAACATGAAGGTAGCGGGAAAGAGAGGAAGAGGACCACCTCGAGTCACGTGGAAAGAGCTATTCGACAAAGTTATGAAACAAAAGAGGTTAATCAAGACATGGCACTTACCTGGTCAGTATGGAAGAAACTCATCAAAGCAAACCCCAGCCCAGTGTGGGACCAAATACTTGATAAAGAAAAAGATGATTATTGCACGTTTTAAGCTTAAATAAAAGATGTTGTAGGCATTTTTAAATGATACTTCAAGGGTGTTTTAGAATCATTTAGGCATCTAAATAATATATTATTTATTTTCCATAATTTTTTTTATTATAAATTAGTTATGTACTCTCCAACTATTGCTTTAAAACATTTATAAGTAATGTTTTTCAATTTATTTCACAAGAAATTATTTAAAAAAAGCTAAAATTATGACACTTGTCACCGGGGCGACTCGGAACATTTAAAAATATAGATTTTAAAATCATTAAATATATGCAAACCTTATATACTAAAAATTTACCGAATTTACTTCGTACTTTAAAAATAAATTTCTCATCAAATCCTTCTTAGCTTACGATAAACACGCTTTTGGTAAAACACGGTGCTCTGAGCGATTTAAAAATTTAAAAGTGGAGACTTTGAACTAAGAAACGGGTGGAAGACGCAGAGAAAGTTTTATGTAGCGATTCTCCAACATTGCTGGATGAGGATGACGTTCAAACGCAACAACAATCTTGTATGACTCGAATAGCCGTCTCATGGCGTTTTCAAGGCGTAAGAAAAAGTCAGAAGATTGGAAAGTATTTCCACAAAAATTAATAAAAAACTTTAGGAATACCCAAATGCCACTTAAAAAATTATGCTCGACGAGAACATAAAAAATCATTTCCCCATTAAACTTTCACCTGCGATTCAAATGGACATATTTTGTGAATCCTAAGCTAATAAGGTTACATAACTCCAGGCACCATGGGCGTAGCCAGATTTTGGGTTAGGGGAGGGGGCGAAACATTTAAAAGTTCAATTAGTGAGGGGCAAAACATAAATTTTTTAGGGTTTTTGCATTTTTTGTCATTTAGGGGGGGGGGGCCTCCCCCCTTGCCCCTGGCTATGCTCATGCCAGGAACTATCGACATCGCTGCAAGGCTAGATCGCTATAAACGAAAGACAAGGCGCGACGTTTAGTGGATTCATGAGCGGCTAAAACTTGGCGAAAATCCCTAATACTGAACGATACCAACGGCAAAAGATTAATTTGAAGCAAACTTTGCTTCAAAGATGACCATAATATCAAAAAATATAACATTAAGCGATTCTTTTCATGTCTATGCACCAACCACATTATAGGTCGTCAAATATACAATTGAGACGGTTAAAAATACTTTAGATGCGTCTTTATTACCACACTTGGCTTCCCTTCATAAATAATAATTAATTGCTATGAAATTTATGGTTATTTGCATCTCTGGGAAATCACTTCTTATGAAAGGAATGACTCGATGACTGATTGGTTTTAATGAAGCAACAATTTTTCTAGCATAGAAATGAAAAAAGGTGGGTGTCAGCGATGGGCATGACTTTAAATAAAATATTTTTATCCGTTTTATACAATAACGTATAATTTTTTCGGTTTCCTTTTAACATACGTGGTAGATGATTTATCTTACAACAGTACCTTTTGTTATTGAAAAATAAATTGTTAGCAATTAAATATGAAATGGGACGAGTAGACCATTATCATTAATGCGCTTTGGGTTAATGTCTTTGTAATAAATTATACAGCGGGGAAATAAATGGGTTGCAAAAATAAACCACGCTTTTTTAATATTAGAAAAAACTGAAATAACTTTGAAAAGTTAATGACCAGATAAAACTGTTACTAATCGCCATTTTAACTAGCATATTTTATTTATTTGTTAATTTTGATTTGTTTTTTAAGTTTAAATATTAGGTATTAGGTTTTATCGCCTTTTCTTCTTTTCTTATTAATTAATATACATACAATTCTATTAGTATTATATAATAAGTAGGCACTTGTTGACTGAAGATTTTATCCATAAAGAAGTATGGACTATGTCAAGTTTGCTATTAAATAATGACCTTAAGTGGTTGAATGAAACTAAATGAGCTTGACCATCTTCTTAGGTGAGCAAATAGACTTGTAATTTTCATTGTGAAGATCTCTGATACAAGCAAACAATTTTTACAAACTTTGCGTTTTTAAACATCCTTTTGTGGCAAAATAATTAGATGGCTGATGATTTTACAGTCCAGAAAAATCATGGTATATTAATGAAAATGTTGATGAAAATATGTGGAAGCGAACAAGCCGTTAATGAAGGGCTAAAATTTGTAGCTTCATCCATTTGCACAATCTTGATTGGGTTAGGCATATTAAGCGTAGTAGCCTATTTTTGGTTTGTTTGGGACCCATGGAGACAAGAAAAAAGTTTCCTATTCTCAAACTTAGGCCGGGAACGGGCTAACGCTAGCAAAATATTAGCCCTACTCAGGATGCAATTTTATAATAATTTCACATCTAACACAACAACCATCCAATACAAATAAAATTAAAAGTTATCCTCTCTATATTCGCAAATTGGAGACTTCAAGTTTAATCTTATTTGTGAAATTATTCATATATTATTTAAATTAACGTCTGTAAATTAAATGCTGTAGATTGTTTTTGTTTATATAGAAATACGATTTAATTTAATCATTAGGGTTATGTTCAAAAGAAAATATGAATTTGACCTTAGCAGCCTATTTTATTTGTATGGATAATATATTTTTATGTGTAAAATTAACATCAATAATATTTATCGTAAGCTATATATATATAGCTTTTATTAACAATTTTTTAAATTGTCGGTCAATGGCAAAACCTAAATTTCTATATATTTAGCATTAAAAATACATATTCATCGGATAAAGGAAGTTGTGAAAAATTATCATTCGATAGGATTACTCACCTAATACATTAATTAATTTAAAACTTAAATTTAAGTGCGACATTATTTTTAAATAAAGATTGATTTTACACTTTAAACCAGAACGACATTCTATATAATGATAAATTTTTAAGATGCACAAATAATTTGATTAATTGTTATAATTCACTTTTGCAAACTTTTGATATGAACTCCTGAAAGTTTGATCACTAAGAATAAAATTTTTAGTATAATTATAATATACACCGATTAAATAATAATTAATCAATTTTAACCCGCGAGGATATTCGTGGGGTACCTCAGACCCCACGATAAATTAACGCAATTACAGACGAATGAGACCTTTTAAGTAGTCTATTATATTATTAAGTACTAAGTTGTCTCAAAATTTCTAGGGTTTTGGCCGAATACTTTTTAATAAGCTTTTTGGGTTCGGGGGTACTGAACCCCAAGAATGCACCTAGACTTACGTAAGATTTTTTTGAAATTTTGAAAAAAATTTCTATTTTTATACATACATTTATTAATTAAGTAATGTTAAAAAATAATAATCTGCACACGTTTCTGACTCAAAAATGCATGTAAAACTGAAATATAAAGCTGACCTAGAAATTTAATAATTTTTATCAGCTGTTAACATGAATTTTGTATACTATAATTAATTAAAATCATCGAGTTCCGAAGCTAAGAGATTGTTTAATCAAAAATTACACACAAAGTTTTATAACATAATAATCCTTTAATATCATCATTTACATAACTTCAGGTGCGATTAAACATAATACACTGGAGAAGACGTTAATTATATTTAAGTGATAAGGGATTAGCCCAGGAGGCAAAATAGTTACATTAGTAATATAAAATAAATATATATTACATAGTTGGCTGTCTGTTAGACCATCTATAATAAATTTTTAGGTTATATATAAAATTTGGCCAATGGTCATTTTTTTTCATTGGTGAGCAGCCAGGACACGGTAAAAGTGGATATAAATTCATAAGTCAAAAAAAACGAAAAAATAAACTCGGATTCACATTTTGGCCAATGGTCATTTTTTTCCATTGGTCAGCAGCCAGGACACGGTAAAAGTGGATATAAACTTATAATAGTCAAAAAAAAACTAAAAAAAATTTTCGAATCACATTTTGGCCAATGGTCATTTTTTTCCATTGGTCAGCAGCCAGGACACGGTAAAAGTGGATATAAATTCATAATAGTCAAAAAAAACTAAAAAAAATTTTCGAATTACATTTTGGCCAATGGTAATTTTTTTCCATTGGTCAGCAGCCAACGGACGGCCAAAAAGTCATAATAGCAATGATAGTAACAGGAACAATCATAATAGTAAAAAAAAACGAAAAAATAAACTCGGATTCACATTTTGGCCAATGGTCATTTTTTTCATTGGTCAGCAGCCAGCGGACGGCCAAAAAGTCTTATTATCAATGATAGTAACAAGAACAATCATAAGAGTCAAAAAAAACTCCGCGATTACCATTGCTATTATGACTTTTTGGCCGTCCGCTGGCTGCTGACCAATGTTATATAATAAACATAAAAAAAGTTGTTTACTTCTAATTGCTATGCAATTTAACTAGTTTTTGGGTTAGAAATCCCGGAGTTTTTTTGACTCTTATGATTGTTCTTGTTACTATCATTGATACATGCATTAATTTAAAAAAGCGATAACCTAATATACCAAATGCAAATAGATAGGGAGGGTAACGGACAGACATCGGACAACGGACACCAAAAAACGAGCCCATAAATTGCATAGCAATTACCAAAATTTAAATATAGATATACTTATGCATTAATTTAACGTAGCAATTAAAACCCGACCCCGCCCGAAAGCGAGGGAGATAGAGATGAGGGGTGGGGCACCTCTTGATAGAGATGAGGGGTGGGGCACCTCTTTCTCATGCATTAATTTAAAAAATCGATAACCTAATATACCCAATGCAAATAGATAGGGTAACGGACGGACAACGGACATCAACGGACAACCAAAAACGAGCCCATAAATTGCATAGCAATTAATAAATACACGCTTTTTGCCCAATAATGTAAGATAAAAAGATTCATAGACATGCTCTAGATTCATTCATTCAAGTCAACATGGACTATTTTGTGATAACTGCACGAAGAAAATATGACCACTTTTAAAATATCTATTTTATTTGTGTATGAGCATGTTTGTAAAAACAGACATTTTGATCAATCTTTTACTAAAAAATTATAATTGCTTGAATTAATTTTTAGGTATGGGAGGAAAAATAAGGCTAGAAATTTTAGCAAAAGTTTGGGGGGTTCAAAATTTTTTTTAAAATTCTGTATTTTGAGAACGATCAAGAATATTTTTTAAAGTTATCTTTAAAGTTTGAGGTGTTTATAAATAATTGTTTAAAAGTTATGAAAAGTCAAAAAATGGGAAAATATACCTCACAAATACTCCAATGTTGGAGATTTTCACAAATACTCTGGCGAATTAATTAATAATTCAAAATTAATTATTAAGAATAAATTGAAGAATAAAAGGTCTTTGTTATTGAAATGACAAATTGGAAACCTAAAACGCCAATAAATGAAGCGATATTATAGTAAAATAATAATGGCGTTACTTGTCAAAAATTTTAAACACCTAAACACCACAATTATTCGCTGTCAGCTAGGCAGAGGGATTTGAAATTTAACAAGGCAATTACTTTAAAAAGATTTAAAAAATGATGAAATATTTTAAAGCTAAGCTGCAACCGTTATCTATTATATAATTATACACTGGGCCAGAAAGTTTATGAGCATAAAGTGGGGATCAGGGCAAACAAATTGATGTCTAATAGATACAAATAGTGTTACTACTGGGAATTTTATTTTATACACGTTACCAAGGGATACAAAAATAGAAAGTAAGTAAATCGTGTATATCAAACGAATATATAAGTTACATTACAACCAATTAATGGTAATTTGATTGACAACACATCTTGTTCCCTTGGAGCACTTGTTCCCGCTTTCCTTTCTGATGATACTCTTTGCGGCCATCCGTTCACTTGTCCCAGTATGGTCCAATCCAGGATTTTCGGTTTCCTTACTTGATCTACGTGTCGGTGGTGCTTTTTTTCCTGTGCCCATACATCGTAAGAACGACTACCGTGCTTGGCTTTTATCGTGCCTTCTACCCATTTGCTTGGTCCCAAAAACATGCGTACCCAAACCAAGTCTTTTACGTTAAACATCTGCGGGTTCCCGGTCTCTAACCATTGTTGTGGTACGGTTTCCCTCAATACCTCCCATTCGCTTGCATACGCCTTTTTAGTATCACCTCTGCTGGTATTGGTTGTGGGGTGTTTTGTAGATCTGTAGTTTTCCAATCTACTTAGCCCTACTTCAGACTCGTTTCTAATAATGGATTCTTTAATTAATCGTACATACCTTTCTGTCAGACCGTTAGACGCAGGTTGGTAAGGGGCTGTTTATCGCTGTTTAATTGCTCTCATCTTGCAAAACTTCTGTAATTCCAGCCCTTTGAATTGCGGGCCGTTATCTGATTTAACCATGGTGGATTTTCAAATCTAGCAAACGTTTCGGCATGTTTTTTTATAATGGTGGTCGATGTGGTGTCTTCTAATTTAAACACCTCCACCCATTTCGAGCTATTGTCCACCATCACCAGGTATGACTTACCCTTGAAAGGACCCATGATATCGATATGTACTTGAACCCACGGTCTATGGCTAGGTTGACACTTTATTAACGGTGCTTTCTTCGCCGCCGCGGCAGTGTAATTGCAATTCCGGCACCCTTTCGCTACGCTCAATAAGTCATCGTCGAGAGTAGGCCACCATATATACTGCGACGCCACTTCCTGCATCCGCTTGTTACCCACATGGCCCCTATGTAGTCTTTGGAGTACCGCTCTTCTTAACTTAGGAATTAATATTCGTCCCCCTTTGTAAAATATAATGTTTTTTGCTTCATGTAACTTCGGCAGGTATTTTTCGTAAGAGCCTTTTAGACCATAAGTGACCATTGTGATTTGTTTACCTCTAATCTCTTTTAACTGACGTAGCCCGGATCATCCAAGGTGTGTTGTCTCACTACGTACAATGATATAAATGGATTTGTCGAGTCTTCTGGCATTTCCTCGCTAACCTGATACGCGTGTTCGTTCGGTTTTCTGGACAAGAAATCTGCCGCGTTTTCGGATCCCTTGTTGTTCAAAGTGGTCGTGTAGCCTGATACCATGAGCGTCCGCCTAGTTAGACGTGGTGAACAGTTCCTTGCCTATTTTGCTCTGATCAAATATATATACTTGTGGTCTATGATCCGTCATAATAGTAACGCTTCGTCCTTGTATATATTCATTGAACTTTTTTAGTCCATAAACCACCGCAAGCGCCTCTCATTCGATCGTCGAATACCGGCTTTCGCTATCGTTTAACGCTCTTGAAGCATAGGCCGTCACTCTCCAATTCAAAACCTTAGAAAAGTTGTTATATCTTTTGCAAACTTAATCATTTGTTTTAATATATTAAATTCATTTCATTTAAGTCAATGTGTAATGGAACATCTTAGGTAAATGGTTCAAAGTCAGCAAAATACAAAATTAAACTTATTTAAGAAGTAATATATTTGGATATACTAAAATTAAACAACAATATAAATGTCATATGAAACTATAATAAAAATATAACCTTGTAATTTTAAAATTTTAATATATAACCATAGACCAGTATATTAACCTCAAATGGTTCTAATTTTCTATCAAATTACTTAAAAATGTTCAAGAAAATCAACACAAGCTTAAAATATTCTAAGTTTTTATAAAAACTACACTATATTAAATCCTCCGGGTTAAAACGGTGTGTGATACGTCCCAAATACGTTTTATAGATAAGAAATAATATTTGGTTTTACATTATTCGATTGCTAGAGATAAAATAGATTTTGATCGGTTGAGCTGGTCTGGATAGTTTATGATTTCTGTCGAAAAAATAGTTCCGCATTGTAAAGTTATAGGTCAATATCGGGAAAGCTCCTTATTTTGCCGAAGGTTATATTTTAAAACATTTTATTAAGAGTTTACCGATTGTCATAGCCGAGCCTTTTACCCTAGAAATTGGTTACTTGTTAATTATACCACCCACTGGAGGTTATTAAAAATATAATCTTTGAGTTGGCATTAAATTTAGGAATTCTAATTGAATTCTATGTAAGTCATAGAATATGGAAAGGGAGGAGAAAAATGGCATGACGATTATAACCTGTAAGGACGCCCATATTTTCATTAGGGGTAGGGCATGGCTACATGCAGGCAGAAATCTAAACGAAATATATATTTTAATGACAATTTGATTTTACTCGCCGGTGTTACAAACGTAATGGAAACGGAATTTTTTGAAAGAAGGGGGGGGGGGTGTAAAAAAGCAGCGCCCATCTTTTCGTGAGACCCGATCAAAAATTTGGCTTTTTAAATGAATGAATTTTAATTTAATAAGTATGAAGATGGAGGACTAGTTGTTCGTAGGAAGAAAGAGATATATATGGTGATGGTATTAAAAATATAATAACTCAAAGTTTAATATATTATTGAATGGAGCAAATGGTATGAATAATAAATGATGAATTTAAATGGTTGATCTAAATTCGCCGATAAAGGCTGTAACACGTATTGTAAAAGACTAACAATTTAATATTACAATTTGCTAAGCGCTTTTTTGTAATTCATAAAACAGTGAAAACATTTATTTTAAGAATAATAATGTTTCACATTTCTTACAAATCAGAATAATAAGTAAAAATTTTAACATCCCTTTCGTCGCATCATTCTTTTTTGCATAAGCTATTTATAAACCGAGGAACTATAATATTCGCAAAGGCCAGCATTAATGTTAGGGTCAAACTTAAGGTATTATAGATGTCTGGTCCTTATGCTTTGTGCATATTCAACCATTGTTTTGTCACAATGCTTTGCTCTGGGTAAGTTAGAAAGCATTTAAAAAGGCTCACTACAACCAATATTGTACTAATTATACAAAAACTAGTACTAGCATAGGCAATTATATTAATTTTAGACTAGCCCATCAAAATCCTTTTTATATTATACATAGGATAATTATACATCCAGCCAAAAATACTATAATGATTTTTGATCTAAATACAGTTTTTAACATATTATTTTATAAATTTAAATATAACATATTTCCTAAACTTTATTTTTAAAAGTTATCTTTATGAATTAAACTATTTATTAGACAAAACATTTGTTTAATCGAAATATTTATTGCACTCATTCATTTTTAATTTTTCCTTTTTAGTTATTTCAAATAGGATGATTGATGATTATATTTAGTAATTTTTTTAAAGCAATTTTATAATTTTTTATAGTTGCTCAGATAATCTCACCATCATCCACATGGACATATCAAAACCCATAGGCTATTTAAAGGAGCTAGTTGAAAATGAAATGGGGCAATCATGCAAAGATTATGATATATATTTGCAAGGAGTGGAAAAGGTATAATAATTTGTTGCCTCTTCATGCTTATATGATTATAGTTAGACCCATTTCTTAGCCTATTGGAACAAAATGTTAAAGGAGAAGGCATGGTGCAAATAAATATTGAGTTTGTATCAAATAGTAAGGATTTTGGACATAATTCTTAATATAATTTAGGTCAGGGAACATATATTAATATATTAGATGTTTTAAAGCCATTAGAAGAGCTTTTAACCTTTTCAGGTTACTATTAAAGGCACGTATTAATAATAATTTTAGATCAAGACAGTATGCAATTTAAAGAAGAAACTGACTCAACTTTGTTTTATGGTCAAGAGGACCTACTTAACTTATCCGAAATAAAAGAAGAATACATAAACAATGTAAATACAGAAAATATTCACAAATGGACAATTTCAGATGAATTTAAAAGAGAACAAGAAAGATTTGGAATACCCCTAGGTAAATTCTTAGTAATAGCTTGCTTTTTATAATTCTTTATAAATTTTTTTTTAATTTAACAAGAATAAAATTATTATTAATTATAATTTGACTTGCTTGTTGCTACATAGATTTATTGGTTAGGAATTATAAATAAATTTTAGCATTTTTTGTAATGCTTATTTCTTTGCTTAAAATGAAATTTTAATGCCTCTTTCATTTGAGTTTACCCTACCAGTGTGTCTAATGGTTGTTATCTTTTCTAATAAATAACTAAGATACAGATGCAGACAGGATATATTGGATGGCAAAATAATGTTTTAGGCAGGGGCAGAATAATGATTTTTCCATCGTGGAATAGGGGAGTAGCTGCCCCTTCCTACCGCTCTCTAGCACCCATGGATTTAGATTTTGATGTTAACTTTTTTAGCTCTACATTCGTCGCGTGTCCAGATTTATATCCGTTGATAGAAAAATAATTTTAAAAAAGACGAGTTTGTGCACTTGAGTGTTGTAAAAACGGCTGGGTTTTGTTTGGTCCACCTTTGATTTAACTTAGACTAACCGTCGTCTGCTTTTCATATTCTGCTAAACCTAGAGGTCGACTAAGAACGTAAAGCTTTTGGTTTGCTTACGTTTAGTCTACTAACACCAAAGGGCGACCAAACAAAACCCAGCCGTTTTTACAACACGAGTGCCCGTGCAAATTTAATTTATTTCGATCAAGCTAAGGGGGTAAAGGATATTGCATCATGAAAGCACGTCTTTGGGCTTGTCTTATTAATATCGGATTTTGCTGCGCAACAAAAATCGTTGTACGAGTTATAACATAGCCGTGTCTTAACTTCGAATTCACAGCATATTTACATTTCAGACGCATAATATAACAGCGATTAATCTCTCAAGAGTTGAAATAAACAAAAACAAAAAACGTTTTTAACTAACAAACAACAAAATAGTAATAATTATAACCGACTTTGACACATGAAATTGAATCGGAATTTGATAAAGTTAAATTCGCGCCATTTGAATCTGAATCCGATACTAAGACAAGCCCTTTATCGTCACGTTGGATTCAATGTACAACAGGCCCATTATTGATATTGACAATCCCCCTTTCCCCTTTAAATTGTGCATTCGTTGACACAATTTAAAATATATTAATTCTCAATTCGCATACCAAATATTTTGATTTTTTGAACCCTGTCATTTAGTTTTAAGATTGAAACGATAGTTGAATATGAAGGAAAGAGCCAGATTGTCCCCTATTTTTTGCATAATCTTGATTAAGCGATGCTCCCCTGTCGTGCCCCGTTTTCTACATTTTTCAAGTAAAAATCGAACATCCCCACCAAAAATTTACAAATACCTAAGTTTTTAAGAACTTTTTTAATAAGTTATAAGTTAAAAATTGATGTTTTTTCGACAGCTTTTTGGCCCGATTACTTTATACCGTGTTGACTAACTTCAGATTCCTTTTAAGGCGAAATTTTTCAATATGTTGGTAGCTACACATTTTTCAATTAATCTTTGGTACCCATTTTATCCATATTTTCCAATTATATCCCTGCATAATACATTCGTGCGGGACTTTTAATCGGACCGAAATTGTTTCTATTATTCGCACTCAAAATAATACTTCTATCATGCGGGGGTAGTATAAAATAGATCCCTGCAAGTCACTTTTTTTCAACCCGACCCGACCCGAAAGCGTTTTGAATTTTTTAACCCGAACCCGACCGAAGGCATTTTAAAATTTTGACCCGGTCGGGTTTCGGGTCATCCGTGCAGGGCTCTAGTATAAAATCCGAGAGACTACTTTTATTCGAGTACTACTATGTACTTAATAAAAGAAGTTTTGTTGTTTACCTAACCGCCCCCCTTCCCCCTTCTGTCTGACCTTTATTCACCACTAGCTCAATGCTAGAACCTCTAACCATTAGTCATGAATGATTTACCAGTCAGAGTCGACTACTCATACCAACTTAAAAGGTAAGGTAAGGTGTGCTATTTGTCCCTAAAATTGGGAAGGGTGAATTGCAAAACCGAGAAAGGCCTCTACCTTAAATTAAATACATGGCAATGATTTGTTTTTGAACTTATTCCCAAATCCGACCGTTGTCTTAATGACAAATAAATTTGTGTGCGAATCGGGAGGAATTTCATGTGTTGCCGACGCAAGCATAGCTAGTGGGTAGTATTGCTTATTTTCCCTAAAATGAATGGTTTTTTAGGCATTCCCACAGATAGGTGGTGATTCTCCTCTACAAGTATTGATATCTAGTTGCCTATTTATTTGGATATTCGTTATATGGAAGTTCTCAATAGTTAAACATAGTTTTGAGGCAAAGGCAAAAAGTAATTTAACTTATATGAAAAAGTGAAAGTGTATATACTCCTTCAGTTCAGTGGTATTAAAACACGTAGTCTCCAGATACCACAAGATTGCGCCTTAAGCTTGCCCTTTAAAATAGTTAAAATTATTTATGGTCCGGGTTAAAAATTGATTTTATATAATTCCTTACCCTTTCAGGACTAAAATTTTTTGAATAGTTCTGGCAGGCATTGAAATTTCAAGAAGTTTCTATATGGAAAACACCTTTTTATCGTTGGACCTTAAGTTACTCTTAATTATTATCATTTTTACGAGTAATAATGTAATACTATCAAAATTCGAGAAACACTGTATAAATTACGAATATTTATTATCCCACATGATGTCCACGAATTTATTCAAAGCGATCGAAAATGCGAGAATATAAAATGTGTTGGATCTTTTTATTTGCCCGCGTCTGGCTCCCTTTTCCATCCTTTCATCCCCTGCCTGTCTTACGGTCTCTCTTTGAACTAAGTTTCCATGTCTATGCCTGCCCTCACCATATGCGGTAATTAATCAACTTTTTTTGTTCGGCCCTTTGTCCAAACTCCTTTTTTCTTCGGTTATCTGGTTGTAATTATATGAATACGACATTTACCTACGTTTTTAATTATAATAATGCTATTGCTGTCGGTTCATAAGTTAAAGATCATCTTTTACAATTTGTAAGGCCTAGCGTTAGTTAGACTTAATTATCCATTGTACTTCGCTAATGTGATTTTTGCTTT
The DNA here is from genome assembly GCA_964036665.1 of Gordius sp. MW1. Lineage (NCBI taxonomy): Eukaryota > Metazoa > Nematomorpha > Gordioida > Gordea > Gordiidae > Gordius > Gordius sp. MW1. Next base: position 7,593,040 of record OZ038530.1, on the reverse strand, counting down.
TTTAAAATAGCAAATCAAAGCCCAACAATCTTTTCAATAACGACGATAAAATTTCAATGGGGAAATTTCTTTTATTAGATGGCATTTTATCTAATTCCCGGTTTTGATATTCTGAACCCACAGCTTGTGATTAAAAAAGCTATGATTAAAATGAATATCTGACGCCATGATTTAAGTAACAAAGTAGAATTAGCCACCAGAGGTCAGATGTATTTTAATTTTTCTGCTCGAACCCGGTCCGATTCGATTTTACCAAATTGCCGTCTGGGTCCGCCCCAACCCTTTAAAATATCCGACCGGTCATGCCGAATCATAGAGCTGCCCGACCCGAAATAGTTTTAAAATTTTTTAGCATTGACGTCAGTTTTTTCATTTAATTCTCGATTTTTTTTGGATAGGAACCACGATTTATTAATATACAATCAAATAAAAAGGTGAAAAAATATAACATGAAAACAAAATTATGCACTATTTAAAAAATTTCATTTAGCCCGAATTGCCAAAATTTTGTAGCGGTGCCCGTCCAGGCCTTCCCGAAATTTCAAATTTACGACAGCTGCTTGGCTCGGCCTGGTACGTGGGCCGGACCCCTAAGGTCGGGCAGCGAACCGGCTCGAGCTTTTCTGATGTCTAGTAGCCCCATGTACATTTGAATGATTGTTTTCAAGTTTTTAGCTATCGAGACTCACGAGTGTTTTTAAACGGCATTGCTTTGTTGATTAAAAATATAAACATTTTTTTCTCAACAAGTTGAACGGTCAATGTACTCTCGGATTAAAAACAACGCCAAACTTGGCACGTTATACATCCTACCCTAGCCTGTGGTGTCACACATTGTAAATAAAGGATTCGTTATCTCACCTTTCCCATTAATCAAACCACTCGCATTGTGGGCTCAAATTGGAGGGGAGGATAGGGCTTTAAGCTTTAAATTATATTAATTTCTTGACTTGTATAGCTAACAAATCTAAACCCAATGATTGGTATCGCAATTATGCAAAATATAAAACTTCATTCGTATTTGAACCAGGTCGGGCCCGTACTTTCAGGCGGGCTTAGATTGATACCCAGTCGACGCTTATTTCTTCCATCCAAACTTCATTCAATTTTATTGCTGACGCTGAAGAATAACTGGACAAATCTTCCCGTTACTTTATTTATTTGAAAATCTTATGCCCTACGGTGTGTTTCAAAAATAAAAGTTCGCTTAAAATCGATTTAAACACAAATGGGCATTGTAGCTTCTCAAGTCGTTTCAAACTTACCCCTTTCATAATCTAAGTCCCAGACTAGGGTAGATCGTATCCTTTTATCTTTTAGAATAACATAAGACTTTTTTAACTTTGAAAATATGTATGTTCTTGTAGCCCTTAAATATCGGATATTTTTTATATTGGGCGTGCGGGGCAAGGAAAGCAAAACGGTGAGTTATTCAAGACTAACGAATTTGGGCCTGATGTCCCCCGTCCTAATTTTTGGGCGAGGTCTGAGGTTTAGACACCTGCAACGGGCCTGTTTAGGTCCGTCGGCCCGCCCGGAATAAAAATTTAATTATAAGCCCGGCCCAGGCCCGTAAATTTTTTTATTTTTATTTTTTTGTTTAATTTTTTTACCGATATGGTGAACAATATGCATAACGTTGAAAATTTCAATAAAAATATTGTAAAATTAATAAATTTATAATTCCCGATCAGACGAGATCTTCTATCTTTTAAGAGGCGGCCTATAGGAAATATTTCTTTAACAAGTGTCATTTCGGGATACATAAAACTATATAAGCCAAATAGAATTTTAAAACCCTGATTTACGGTTATGATGTTTCAAATAAAGTTACTTGGCCTCTTTGCTTTTCCACCGTTTTAAATTTTTAGGGTATTGATAAAATAAAAAAACAATGATATTTTACAAAAATAACTTTAAGAACTTTAAAAAATTTTTTTAATTTGTTAATGAGTATATATTTATAAGTAATCTTACATATATTTAATTAATTCACTCAATATTGCTAGAGGATAAAAATAGGGAGACAAGAATAAGCAGCTGCCCCCCCCCCTCCAAATCCAAATATTCTTGATCTAAAAAACATTTTTTCCCCTACCTACTGCCCCCCTCTAATTAAAATTAGCTACGCCCATGAAGAAATAGCTTTAACATTTATGATGCGGGTTAAGATCATGATGAGTTAATGAACTCAGAGGGAAATAAAATTTAATATACATAAAATAATTATAAATTAGAACATTATAAAAACCTTTTATACTAAATCTAATTGATTTTGTAACGGGCTTTTAACGGGCCTTATGTATATTTAGGCCCGGCCCGAGCATCAAGTTATATTACCGCCCAGCCCGTTGTTTTATTTTTAAGCAGAGGCTCGGCCCGCGGGCCGGGCTTTTAGACCCATCCGCGCTTCGGGCCGTGCAGGTCTCTAGTCTGCATACCCGCCGCCCATTTTCGAAATTAAATTTAAATTTGTTTGGGAGATTCCTGTTTTTACATGGAAGCTATGTGTTAATTCTTCAGACCCCACATCCATCGACATGAAATTAAAATTACTAAATCAGCCACAAATTGATATAGAAATTAAAAAGTTAATCTATCTAAAAGTGTAACGCTCAAGACTCCCATAACGCTCAAGTCCCCAATTTTACGCAGCCTGATCTACTTTTTTTGACCAATTTGGGCTTATTCGCTTATTTTGCACCACACTTTATATTAAATCTTTACATCAAAATGTTGTAAAGTCAATTTTTCCCCTCTGCCCTAATAGCCCCTTCCCCCTGTTGACCAAGCATTAAATTTTATACCGATAAATATGTTTAACTCAGCAAGGCTACCAAAATAATATGTATTTTTTTTACTTTAAATGTGAATATACCATGGCATAGTCCTGCAAGTTTTTTTAATATGCACCCATTTCAATCATTTAAATTTTTAACACCAATCAATCTTTCACTTTTTAAATTAACGCTTAGTCTTCATCCGAGCTCATATACATGCTTTTACAAACCTGTTTATGGGCCATTCCATGATAAATCAAAATGTTTTCGACCGACCATCTCAGATATGGATAATTTTTGGTGAGGGTGTAGGCCTTATGTATTATAGTAATTTCGGAAAATTTGAGCCATTGGCCAATTTTAAGTTATGGACTTCAAGGGCCAAAATCACGTTCGGGAGCGTTCTATGGATTTTATTATTATTGTCATATTTTTAAAAGTAATGGCGCTATTCAATCGAATTTTGGTGCATTTTGTTCCTAAAAAATTCTCTATCGAAATAATTTAGCAAAAAACCTCAAACTTTTGCGTTAATTTTTCGTGGTCAAATTGGTTAAAAATCATAAAAATCTATTTGTCCATCATATGAAATCACCAATTTTACAATATGCACTCTTTTATGACCCATTATCATATTTCAATCATTAAAAGTTTGGGTTCGGCTACGAGATGGTCAAGAATTCGAAAAATTTCATTTTCACCAAAAATATTTATAGATGGCGGTATAATCAATTATCACAACATATTATGATGTTAGTTTTTTACAAATTGCAAATTTTAAAGAGTATATGATTGAATAGCGCCATTACTTTCAAAAATATGACAAAAATAGTAAAATCCATAGAACGCTCCCGAACGTGATTTTGACCCTTTAAACGTCCATAACTTAAAAATTATTGGCCCAAAGTGGCTAAAATTTTAAGAAATTACTCTAATAAATGAGGCCTACATCCTCACCAAAAATTATCCTGATCTAAAATGGTCGTCGAAAATTGTCTTTTTTTGACGATTCGACATGGAATGGCCCATATAAATTAATGTTCCCGTCGAAATGTTAAAGAGAGTTGGAGGAAAGGGCTACTATATTTCGGGCCGCTTGGACTCATTTTCGAGGAAAAACTATTAATAAGACTAACATTTTTTTACATTGTATATACAATCCACAATTGTGAATTTTTTTGTATACAATGGCCCTTAATCGAACGCGTTCCATTTTCCTCCTCTCAATCCAAACCCACCGATTTTATACAAACAAATACACCAACTTTCTCATACAATGGGTTGAACATTTATTAGTTTATTGAACTTATATAATTGTATATTGCTGCACAGAAATATCGGCTTGGAGCAGGCCCCACGTTCAGAGGTGGTTGTTGTGGGCCAAACGAGAGTTCGGCCTGAACGGGTCCCCCGATGCTCGGCATCGCTTAGACTTAGACCAATTTCGGCGCATGACCGGGAGTGACGTTTTGGCCCTCACCCGTGACGCCTTCGTTGCCGCCCTCACCACACCCCCTCTCCTCGCTCACTCTAACAACCCCGACGCCGATCAGCTGACTCCCTCACCCCCGCCTTCCTCTACTGCCCTCGTCGACTTGTTTTGGACGCACGTGGAACTCATGAAGAGGTTTTCAACTTCTTTACTTAGTTTTGTTTGTTCTAGCAATGACAAAAATCTATTTTTCGTTGTTTTATGGTTTTCTAAAACTTGTTTGATTTTATTTAATGTGTTGCTAATTGAAAAGTTTCCTTCAATGTTTTTTTGGTGCATTTGAAGATTTATTAAAAGAATAGAATGAATATTGGCTAATTGTTGCTCTCCTTAGCCAATTCCCAACGCTTTTTATTAACTAATCCTGGGTATAATATGATATTATTACTCTAATTTGTTTGTATTTCGTACTAAAATTGTACTTTGCTTTCCTTACTATATTCCTAAAATGAGCCAAAATTAAGTTTTTGGGGGTTAATTTCCAAACCTTAAATAATCCATCATGATTTGATTAAAGAGAATGTAGATTATTTTTCCATTAGTCGATCAAAAGATTTTGGCCTCTGAGCAATAAACGTTTTAAATTAAATGTATTATTAAATACTTTATCACATCTAGATATCGTAATTAACAACAGTTAACGATTATAATAGATTTAAGCGCATTTTGATTTATAACACAGTGAATTGGGTATTCAAGAGATGCTCAATTATACTTTTGGCTTGTTCGTATTTATTTAAGATGTTTATATAAAAATGAGTGGCGAAACTACGATATTTAAGTGATTTTATCCCCGCTAAGGTGCGGTATCGTAGCTAGTTTACTCAAAGGTCCGCCTTTCGATGACGTCACAACTCCACACTCAGACGACCCCTCCGCCAACCCCACTCAGGAATCTGTAGGGCATGCCCTCACAACTACCCCCACGCCCCCAAATTCCATCAGCAAACTTGGTAAAATTGTTATTTTTGATAGGCTGTAGAAACTATTTTTATTTTAAAAAAATGGCTTTTGGCACAATAAGTTTTATTACAATTTTATTAATAGGAAAGGTATTAAGTATATTTTACATGCATTGACTAATTTGCCCTTTCTATTCTTAATTATGACCCCATGGCCCTCGCCGAAAACAAGTTTAAAAAATTTCCTCTTTGAGTCTAGTATTTTTAACCCAATAGTTTCCTCTTGTTCAGGATCTTATGAGAAAATGGCGTTGGCTCCCTTCCCTTTAAATATTTCCCCTCCCCCATTTTTATTGGAACAATCAATAGCAATTCTATTCGCAAAATTTAATTTTAAATCTTTTTTGGATTTCTGGCCTCTTTTAAAAGAGGATGATGAAGACATCACTCATATATCGTTTTTATACTATTAAATATAATTGTAGTATTATATATTATGATCAGATATATATCAATAAAATATCTTTTAGCTAAAAAAATTAAATCTCATAAATTAAGTACTTTATAGTTGCTTTTATATTGATTTAATTAAGATTAGGGTACCTTATAAATCAATAAAATATCTTTTAGCTAAAAAAATTAAACCTCTCATAAATTAAGTACTTTATAGTTGCTTTTATATCGATTTAATTAAGATTAGGGTACCTTATAAGAGGCAGGAGAATATTTAGGGGTTTAAATGTTTGTGTTGATGATAATATCTATCAAACGTTCTATTAATCACTCTTCACTTCCTAATGCTACTCATGTCATCAATTTGGTTATCAATTAATAGGCAAATTTGACAAAATAAGCGTGTACGCCAACAAGTTCAAGCAAAATCGCCTCAACAACAACATTACTTACGGCCCTTTTCGGACAGGTTAATCCATAAATTTCTCTAAATCATATATAAGTTTACGTATTTTGAGCATGCGGCTAATTTAATCAACATCATTATTAAACAAATAGTGTTTGAAAATGTTAAATTTGGAAAAAAAATATTGCATAAACGCATTTCGCTCTGTATGGTGGTTGTTGCTTTTAACAACAGGTAACGTAGGAATTCAGCTGTGGCAATTTTTGCTAGAATTACTCATCGACAAAGACTATCGCGAAATCATTCGTTGGGTCAGCGATGACGGAGAATTTATCTTGAGCAATCCCGAAATCGTTGCTAATCTTTGGGGCCAGCGAAAGAATAGGCCAAACATGAATTACGAAAAACTTAGTCGCGCCTTGAGGTAGCTTTTCAACACGTTTATTCCCGATGGTATTTAAAATTTCGATATACATGTCAGACATTCCGATTTTTGTTCGTATACGAGCGGGTATTTTGAAACCTTGCAAGAATTTTAGGTATTATTAAGGAAGTGTAGCCATTTTGATTAATTGCATTGGTCACCAGGCTAATATTGGTAGATATATAGTCTATCGTTTCCAACTTTTATTCAGCCTTTACCCTTTAGCATTATGATTTATGGTTAAATCGGGTTAAAAAAGATTTGGGTTCTTTAGTTTGGGATATATTGCTAGACTTATTTTGGTTATGTCACTAATTAAATTTACATACTTATGAGCAAATTACCCAAGAAGACTAGCGTATGTTGTTTCATATCGTTAATATTAAAATAGTATTATAATCTACCTTTTGTTATAGGGTAAATGATAAATTTGCGTCTTAACTCTTAGCTTTAAAACACATTTTTGCTCCAATAATGCCGAGTGGTAAATTTTAATTTGCCAGGCTTAAAGACAAATATTATGAACATTTTATGGTATATGGTTCAGGTACTATTACGACGGCCATGTGCTTACCAAGGTTCACGGCAAGCGTTTCGTTTACAAATTTGTGTGCGACATGAAATCTCTGATTGGGTACAGTTCGTCGGAATTGAATCAATTGGTGATTGAATGCGAGAGGGAAAAGTTGCAAAAGCAGATGGAAGAAACGCTCACTGCCGAACTGTATTAATTAACAGGCAACAAAGGCAGGGTCTCGACACCTTCGATGATTTAAATTATGTATTATATCAAATATTTGGCAAAAAAACATCTCCCAAAAACAAAGTATATTTATTATTCCTCCACCCCTATTTCCCCTTTATGATTAATTCCATCCAAAATTAAAACCTAAATTTATATATTTATAAAAGTGAGAATGTATAATTATAACAATTTCTAGATCCCTCTCTTACCCCTTTCCAGTTATAACCTGTCCCGTATTATTTATTAGTATTTAAAGATATCTCACTGTTTTATATATATATTAAATTATGATGTACAACACTAGAGATGAAGGTAAATTTGTTATTTAACCTATCAAACTTTTGTGTCATCGAATCGGAGTATAATAAAGAGTCATTTTTATTCAGCTACTGGAAATAATTAAGCAGAAGATTACTATAGTGTATAGCGTGCGTGACACGAAACCCGCGGACTCGACATCGGGTTCGGGTTGAATATTTTGAAATGTCTTAGGGTCGGGTTTGGGTTGATTATTTAATAGATGCTATGACCTTGGAAAAGCCAATAGTCATCCTTCCAAAACGTACAACTCTCAATTTATAGTTTTTTTGATACCGTATAAATTTAAATAATTTGGTGTAGGCAACCCATAATTTGAATTATGACTGTAGACTATTAAATCATGCGCATATGTATAGTATTAACAAGATATTAAAAAACGTAAAAAATAGCTTATAATTATAATATAGAAATAAATGCGATATACACTTTGGCCAATGGTCATTTTTTCCATTGGTCAGCAGCCAAGAGGCGATCAAAAAGGATAAATACATAAGAGACGAAAAATATTTTAGATTCACACTTTGGCCAATGGTCATTTATTCATTGGTCAGTAGCCAGGAGACATCAAAAAGTAATATTATCAATGCTATTAAAAAGAACTATATTTATTTAAAAAATAAATTTTCCCTCGCCGGGATTCGAACCACATCAGTAGAGGCATAGGCCTTTGTAGAAGGGCACAGGGACCCATATCAGTAGAGGCATAGGCCCTTGTAGGGGGGGGCATAGGGTAATTATCAATGTTAACCTAATATAGCAATTCAAAAAACGAAAAAAAAATTTCAATTCACAATTTCGCCATTGGTAATTTTTTTCATTGGTCAGTAGCCGGGGCACGGTCAAAAAGTCATAATGGTATTAACACGAACAATATATTAATTGAAAAATTAAAAAAAAAATTTCCTCTCCTGGATTCGAACCAGCAATTAAGATACATGTTAGGCGGACGGACGGACAAAAAGCGAGCCCATAAATTGCATAGCAATCAATGAAATCAAAGCTTTGACAAAATGCTTAGAGAATTATTGAAGATGATACGTTAGAGGGTGATACTTTTATATCAATAAAATGGCGATGTTTCCCCGCCCCTAAACGGTTTTTAACATGCTTTTCTATGCAAAGTTGTGTGATGTTTAACACATTACAAATAAAAATATTTAATATCACGACGTTAAAATTTAAAGAAAGTTAGCTTACCTGTGGACAAATAACGGTAGCACGCGAATGCAATATTCACAAAAAATTTTAAAACGATTGGTCATTAACTTTTCGAGTTTTTGGAACAAAGAAACGCACTTTTACATTTTTAAAATATTTGTAAAGCACTTTGGAAGTAATTGGAAAGTTTGTTATTACCATCACCCTAACAATATTAATATTACCTGTTTAGTGAATGGACTGCATGAGTCGGGTAGGCCTGCGGGCCGGTTTGGGGCTGGAAAGTAAAATACTGATAAAATTAGGAATCCAAAAACAAAAGAATCCACATAATGGCTTGAATTTATTCAAACTATATTTAATATATATCTAAGATTTAAATAATAAGAAACGGAATGATTCAAGAAATATTAGATATTTTTTACTTAACAAAACAAATAATTAAGTAAAAACGAATTCTGCTTCGCAGTAGGCCTAAGATTAGGATGCAATATAGTTGTTGAACACACTTGTTCACTTTGCAATAATTCCGTAAAATCGAATGGCCATCATGGCCTACACTGTAACCGCAACAAAGCCCGGTACTATCGACATACCCGGTTAACAAAGTTATACATAAATATTTCACCAAAGCTGGTTTCCCCTCTATTCTCGAACCCACAGGCCTCTGTGAAGACAACAAACGACCCGATGGCCAAACTTTAGGCGCTTGGGAAAAAGGACTCAGTTTAACATGTACTGACGTATTTGCCTCATCTAATCACAACGATCCCTTGTCTTCAGCCGAGGCTTTGAAAATTTTAAAATACTTAGAAATTAACAATACTACTATAATATTTTGTCCCATTGCGACAACCACCCTAACAACCTTTGGCCCCCAAGCTATCCCATGATAATCGCGAATCGTTTTTTATACGACAGAAAATCGGCGTAACTATTTGTAAATTTAATTAGCCATAGCGGTAGAGCTGTTAAAGGAATTAGTTCCTTGGAACTTGTTCCTGGAACTATAAGTTCCTTTTTAAAATGAGGAACTGGAATTAGTTCCTTTTTTCTCAATTTATCGCAAAAGGAACTACTTATAAGTTCCTTTTGCCAATTTCAATTTGCATTGGCATTAATAACAGGTTTAATATTATTTATAACGTCTAGTCTAACTAATTAATAGATTTTTGGATCTTTTTAGCAAAGAAAATCTGTCTTATTACCTGATGATTTTTTATAAATTGTAATTAGAGCTGTTAAAGGAAATAAGTTCCTTTTTAAAATAAGGAACTGGAACTAGTTCCTTTTTTTCTCAATTTGCATCATTACTGCCATTTTGGCCTGTAGAAGATTAGAGGGCAGACATACTTTTGATGTTTTATGCAATACTCTGATTTCAATATTCAAAGAATATGAGATACAATGAGGTTAAAAAATTTAACCGGGCCGGGTTCGAGCATAAAATTTCAAATAAATCTGACCTCTGGTAAGGGCCGCAACTTAAAATTTCGGCCTATGCAGACCTCTAACATGTGTAACTAAAAAACATAAGTTGTTTTATAGTGTAATCGCCTCGGTTTTCCTAAGTCTTTTTTTCAGCCATTCCGATAGCGTAAAGCTGACATCATATTATCCATTTCTAAATGTAGTATATAGAAAATTCAATATCATTTGGCTGGATAAATAACACCATTTATATAAATATTAGGTCGAATGATAGGAGCGAATAAACACGCAGCAAGCGCTAAAATGTCAAGAGTTTGATATTTTTATCATACAAGCTCTATAACACTTTTAATGATAGCCACGCATTTTTTTTATTCTATGATCTATTAGTCTAATATATACAATCAATATTAAAATTGATAAATTTTTCAAAAGCATTTTTTGAACATTTCAACATTATAATTATAATTCAATCACGGCGACAAAGAATGACATTGAAAAGAAAAAATCTCACGTTAAAGGTGCAATTTAAGTACATCATTACAATCAAAGGCCAGATTTGCTTCATACGCCCGAATTCTTCTAGGTATTCGCCCAGTGCCCATATCATGTTTCGTATTTGAAGAATGAAAATACGCTTTAATATTTTTATTTAAATTTCTAGCTAAATGTATTTATTTTCTAGAACTACCGCGAATATCAATCAGTTTTATTTTTCGTACTACTACATCTTTAGCATAAATTTAATCAACTTCAAAAATTATTATGACTGATGGCGATAAACAAATAAATGATAGCGCACAAGCGCGGTGGTTAAAACAATAATGATCAGCGCATCGGTAACAACAACGATCAGCGCACTGGTACAATAATGATAAGCGGCGCAAATAACAATAACTAACAAATAGCGATATCATCATGATTATAACATCTGAAGGCTAATTCATAGTAGGGTAATAAACCGGTAACTAACCTTGACATTTAAATTTAAGAATAAACCACTGGGCACATTTCCAAAAGTAAAAGAAGTCATAAAATTAGAAGTAAGCGAGGGGGGGGAATAGATATACCACACCTACCCCTTTTCCCAAAAACAAATCTACCTCTGCGGATCACTCGTGAGGGTTAAAGCCGCCAACGGAGGTATTAAGACTTCGACTTTTTGACACCGACATTGACCTTGACATTCACATTGACACCGACATTAACATTGATTTTGACCTAGATACTGACGCTGATTGACACTACTTCCCGACACTCAAGAATTTTGTTCCTCATAACCGAGGATGACTCATTGACTGAGTTCAGTGCCCCAAAAACCAAGGTTGACTCATTATCTGTGTTCAGTGCCTTATAAACCAAGGATGACTCAATGAGTTCAGAGCCTTATAAACCCGAGTTGACTCTATGAGCCGGTCTATGGGATCACTCGTGAGGGTTAAAGCCGCCAACGGAGGTATTAAGACTTCGACTTTTTGACACCGACATTGACCTTGACATTCACATTGACACCGACATTAACATTGATTTTGACCTAGATACTGACGCTGATTGACACTACTTCCCGACACTCAAGAATTTTGTTCCTCATAACCGAGGATGACTCATTGACTGAGTTCAGTGCCCCAAAAACCAAGGTTGACTCATTATCTGAGTTCAGTGCCTTATAAACCAAGGATGACTCAATGAGTTCAGAGCCTTATAAACCCGAGGTTGACTCTATGAGCCGGTCTAGTAGTACAATTGCTAACCAAAAAATCTCCGTCAATTCCTTCCTTCAAAAAAATTTTCTGACGTTTCCTTCCTTCCAAATACTAATATAATTCACTTTACAAAAATTGTCCTTTCCCTTTCCATTCCTTCCTTCAAAATCTTAATACCATTCCATTTACAAAAATAGCCAAATAATATTCAAAGAAACGCGGGGGGGGTTTTGGTTTAATATTGATTGCTAACAATATAATCGTCATACAATTAATATATGAGAATCATTCAAGTAAACTATCTTAAAATAATATTAAAGTGGCACAATAAGAAACTAGGCTTCTATTTAAATCATTTGTTTTCAGTGGGTTTGAATTCAATTTTACCAGACATTACGAATTTTGATATTCAGAATTCCCAAATGTTGCTTTCGAATCACTTCATTGAATATTTGCTAAGAAAGAATATTAATTCCCAGAATATATTTCATTTTCTGAACATGATTAACTTTCCTTTCAAGACGATCGTTCTGTTGTTAGTTAGTTGCTCGAATAATTAGTGTGAATATATTTTCCTTTTGTCTTGCCACCGGAATCAGGATATTGGAATTTCCATTGCGGGCGCGGCTTTAGTATTTTGTTCTGACACCAATTTCGTATTTGAAGAATGAAAATACGCTTTAATATTTTTATTTAAATTTCTAGCTAAATGTATTTATTTTCTAGAACTACCGCGAATATCAATCAGTTTTATTTTTCGTACTACTACATCTTTAGCATAAATTTAATCAACTTCAAAAATTATTATGACTGATGGCGATAAACAAATAAATGATAGCGCACAAGCGCGGTGGTTAAAACAATAATGATCAGCGCATCGGTAACAACAACGATCAGCGCACTGGTACAATAATGATAAGCGGCGCAAATAACAATAACTAACAAATAGCGATATCATCATGATTATAACATCTGAAGGCTAATTCATAGTAGGGTAATAAACCGGTAACTAACCTTGACATTTAAATTTAAGAATAAACCACTGGGCACATTTCCAAAAGTAAAAGAAGTCATAAAATTAGAAGTAAGCGAGGGGGGGGAATAGATATACCACACCTACCCCTTTTCCCAAAAACAAATCTACCTCTGCGGATCACTCGTGAGGGTTAAAGCCGCCAACGGAGGTATTAAGACTTCGACTTTTTGACACCGACATTGACCTTGACATTCACATTGAATTTCGTATTTGAAGACTACAAATACGCTTTAATATTTTTATTTAAATTTCTAGCTAAATGTATTTATTTTCTAGAACTACCGCGAATATCAATCAGTTTTATTTTTCGTACTACTACATCTTTAGCATAAATTTAATCAACTTCAAAAATTATTATGACTGATGGCGATAAACAAATAAATGATAGCGCACAAGCGCGGTGGTTAAAACAATAATGATCAGCGCATCGGTAACAACAACGATCAGCGCACTGGTACAATAATGATAAGCGGCGCAAATAACAATAACTAACAAATAGCGATATCATCATGATTATAACATCTGAAGGCTAATTCATAGTAGGGTAATAAACCGGTAACTAACCTTGACATTTAAATTTAAGAATAAACCACTGGGCACATTTCCAAAAGTAAAAGAAGTCATAAAATTAGAAGTAAGCGAGGGGGGGGAATAGATATACCACATCATGTTTTTTTTTTCTCAATTTTTATTAAAAACCTTGTAAAATTTTCCTAAAATTGAATAATAATTTATTGGATGGGAACGATTAATATTATACAATCAGACAAAATAATACACTATATAAAAATTAAGGGCTTCGCCCCAGACACCCTTTTAGCCAAGGTCAGTCCCTGCTTCACATATCTATGCTTCAAATCCTCATACACATCGATTACTCTTTTATACTACGTATAAACAAAGCATATTTGTTGTGCAATTTATGTTGGAATCGCCATAATTGCATAGCAAATAATATTGGCAAAAGCAGTTCATGCCCGACTTGACTCAATCTATAGCTACAAAGTTTTACCTATTACATAGGTTAACCCTGTACTAACTAAATAAAAAAAAATATAAAACATTAAAAGCCAGTGTTTAAGCTATTGAAAGGAGGGTATTTAATAGGGGAGAATAGGGATATCTATGGGTTAAGGATAAAGGATATATTTTATGAATTAGAAATTTGGAGGCGAGTTTTCTTTGTATAATAAAAAGGCAGTAAACGCTTACTGCGAAGCTAAAGATGTCATTCATGTGACAGTGACAGACTGATAAATTTTTTTTAAATTAATTTTTAATTGTTTCCTATGCTTTTAGCTTGTAGATTTACAGTAATCAGAGGAAAAGCGCCATTGTACTGCTTATATTAAATCAAAAGATATGCACGTTTATTGGAGCAAAATATAAAAAAACTACATGTGACGGTATGAATTAAAACAATTAATAAAAACGAACAGCGACATGCAATAGCTCCGCTATTGCCTATTACGACCGCGCATCACAAAATGTCACAATGAGCAGCGACATGCAATAGCTCCACTATTGCCTGTTACTACCGCTAGAGGCCTGCACGTTTTTAAAAACGCTTTCGGGTCGGGTTAAAAATTTTAGAATGCTTTCGGGTCGGATTGGATTCAAAGTCGGGTCAAAGGATATGAATCCTACATTACAAAATGAACGAAACGTATTTGTTAAATTAAATCTATAATTTTTGTAAAACAATATGGAATTGTATAACTAATTATAATCATTCATTAATATAATCAATTTCTTTTTCTATTTTTTTAATTCGTTTAATTTGAAGGCAAATTTAAATTTAAAGCTGAATCCTGAAAGGTAAATTAACAAATGATTATTTATTATTGTTTATAGTCTACCAGTAGCGAGAGGTCCTTTTCCAATGCTGGGAGAAGTATAGAAGAGAGAAGGGCTAATTTCCGCCCCGCAATTGTAGACGCCACAATATTTATACATTATTATAGCAAATCAATTTAATAAATTATCAAATTTTGTATGATCATTTCTGTCGAATAAATTTTTTATCCTCAAATTTTTCTACTTGGTCGGGTCCAGGTTGAAAATTTAAAAACGCTTTCGGGTCGGGTTAAAATTTTAAAAACTCTTTCGGGTCGGGTCGGGTTGAAAAAAAGTCTTTGCATGCCTCTAACTACCGCGCATCTAAAAATGTCACAGGTATCGTAAGTATATCTCAAAAAATTTACAGGTGCTAAACTATTCCATTGGTCAGAACCAAGAGACGGTCTATTAATACAAAAGAGTAAAAAAAACGAAAAAAAAAATTCGATTCACACTTTGGCCAATGGGTCATTTTTACCATTGGTCAGTACCAAGAGACGGCCTATAAATACATAAGAGTCAAAAAAACGAAAAAAAAATTTGGATTTACACTTTGGTCAATGGTCATTTTTTCCATTGGTCAATTACCAAGAGATGGTCTATATATACATAAGAGTCAAAAAAAACGAGAAAAAAAAAATTTCGATCCACACTTTGGCCAATGGTCATTTTTTTCATTAGTCAGCAGCCAGGACACGGTAAAAGTGGATATAAAAACATAAGATTTAAACAAACAAAAAAAATTTCGATTCACATTTCTGCCAATAATGATTTTTTTTCATAATCAGCAGCCAGCGGACGGCCAAAAAACCATATTATCAATGGTATTAACAAAAACGATATATTAATTTAAAAAAAATAAAAAAAATTGGCCTCCCCGGGATTCGAACCGACAGCAGTAGGCATAGGCCTTTGTAGGGGGGAGCACAGGTTATAGTACTTTCAGGATGGCTTATTCGAATTCCAAGCGGTCTCAGTGGTAAACACGACGAAAAGCATTCGGTGCGTGACAAGACATCGGAAAATGGAAAGTGAAAATTGAATAGCAATTAATATTTCATTGCGCCCCGGAATTTATAATAAACCACAGTTGTCTGCCCGAAAGCTTTTCTGCTTTCCAATTAAAATGCTAATGATTGATACAATTTACTTTATACCAAAACAAAAATCTCAAACGATTTTTTTTTAATAAAATTTTATTTAGACTTACCAAAGTGAATTATAATATAATCAAGCTCACTACTTTGCTGACAATAAAGAGCAAATGCGTTAAATAGAAGTTTCTCTGATTTAATCATAGCCACCTTAAACTTTCACTTTATGAGTAAACTTGTTCATCATATTTTATTACTTGCTAAAAATAATGCAATCTCCATTCCATTCATAGCATACAAATCCGACAGTGTAATTTTTTAGATGACCAGCGTTTTTAAACGACATTAAAACATGCTAGATTTCGGGAAATTATCTATTAGTGGAAAATGATTGACCAAAGATTTTTATTTTGACACACTATAAAAGAATAATGTCCGTATTGACTTTAAAAGGTTAGACCTCACAAGAAGCCACTTCATGCCATTAAGCTTTACATTGTTACGCGTCGTTCATAATGTGCGCGAAGGGCTGCGAAAATTTAGGACACTTATAGTGTGTAAGATAGTTCCTATATATTTGGCTTTTTTATAATGGACTTAATCGAACAAGTTAAAAATTATCTATATTTCCCTATTAACAACTAAAAACAATTGCAAGAACGCTTCGCATCGCTTCACGCTCATTACGAATGACCGGTTGATCAGCATTCTATTTTTTACATTTTGATATTATACACCATTAAAAAGGGATAAATTTTATAATATTAACTAGTAATTATTCATCACATCTTAAAAATCAAGACCAGTCTAAAATTAGGAAAATTAACCGGCAAACTGCGGATTATGAGTTTTTCGCGATGAACACGATTATTTTTGTTTTTTCCCTATAAGTCATATTTTTGAAATAGTTGATGTCAAAGTTGCTAAAAACACACCTTTGTTTATACAAGAAAACACAAAGAATCTAATCTATTTTGTGACGTATACGAGCCCATTAAGTTATATTAGGACTCATCCGGCCCGTGCCAGTAGATTAACAACAAATTCCTAGTGTTAAAGGGAAGGGAGGACCATAAGTCTAGAGCAATTTGTCAACAAGATAGAATAAGTTAATTTTGAATATTTATCAAAAATTAATAAAGCTATAGTTAAAAAAGTTTAATGATTTTTTCCTCTTTGTTTATATATGAAATTTCATAAATTAAAATTTTACCGATTATTTGCAAATTATTATCGTTTTAAAAATGCCAAAATCTCTGTTTTAGCAACTTTGACAGCAAAACTTGACATAAAGGGGAAAAATAAAAATATTGTGTTCACCGTAAGAAACTTTACCATACTCTGCAAACCGTTTGTAGGTTAGAAATCCATTATTTGTTGCCAGTGTTATAAACTACACTGGAAGTTTAATAAAGTTTTTCTGGGGATAAAACACATGTCTTAATGTCCTATAAGGTTAAACCAGATTTAACAATTCACAAGTAAAAGTTTTATTAGAATAAATGATATTGTCTTTACTAAGGATGCAAATAGGCAATAATATGGTGAATTTATTCTTATAATGTAAACAAATATATCATCGTACCTTTCAACCGGAAGGCGCATCTTTAATTTTAACGCCAACCCCATTAGTATTATTACTCCATTTTTCAAATAATTTATTACAAAACGGAATTTTTGCAAAATCAAGATAATCCAACCCAAAATTGATAGTTTTTATAAATTTAATCCGAACCAATTTCAGATGGGGAAACGTATGCAGGTGCTTCTAACTTACACAATTTTAAATTAGTCTTTTAATAACCCAACCATAGAGGTTTGATAGCGATGGCCTGGCAAAAAAACAGCAAAGGGAATATTTTTATAACAATAGAATGAAAAAACAACTTTTTCGAATTATTACTAAGATCACGTACCATCATTCGCATAAAAAGCCTTATAATTAAAATAAATTATGCAACCAAACAAACTCCTAATTATTTATGACAAGCTTAATAACCTATTTATTAGCTTTATTGATAAAATAACCAAAATATTCTATGCACCAAATTTATAACTAAAGATATTTAGTCCCTAAATGACGTTTACACCTACTATTAGTAATTAGCACAGAGCAGAAAAGCCCAACCCCCGCCCTGATAGCATTTTAAATTCATAATTTAGGAAAAACACCTTAAAAAGATCAGACTTAATGATATTTTTATTTTTTATATAATATTCAACCTCCAGAAAATCTTTTTCTTATTTAATTATATAAAATATATGTAGTTTCTGTCAATACAAAAAATTTACCAGTTTATCAAAAAGGGGAATAAGCATGTTGGCCATATAATCCAAAAGGATATTCTAAGGGCAATTTATTTATGATACTTATTATTTTTTTATCTAGGACCTAAAACATTTGATGGACAAGTATAATATTTAGCAGCACAAATAATTTCTGAGTTTGGGCAGAAGAATTGAAGAACTCTGCAAATTACACTTAAAAATTATTTATACCAAAATTAAGAGGAGAAAATTTAGGGAATAAAGCTATTTTATTTTGATAATTTAGTACATCTACCTACTTGTGGTAAAGCTAAACATATTTTTTTGACTAACAGTTAAATTGCAAGAACAATTTATAGATTCAATAATGTAGCTATTTTAATTTGTGCATGTGTATTGATGATTTTCTTTAAATAATAAAAATGAATCTTCTAACGCCATTACATGAAAATATCCTTACCTGGATCTAGGTTATCTTTTAGATATTATTTAATTTACTTAAAAAATGCAGGAAAAATAACAATCCTGAAACGTTAACATAATTGTTGTGGGTAACATATATATATCATTAGGATTTAATTTAGCATTTAGACACCAATATTATTACTTATGCAAAAAATGATAGATAATTTAATATATAAACTACAATTATGTAATAAACTATGTACAATATAATCTATAAAAATTATAAATAAGACATGTACCACAAATTATTTAATGTTTAACATATTATGTACACTTTCCTTCTTCTAATTATTTAGCATTTAATCATCCTAATTATTTGATAATTTTGTGATTTGTTTAGTTGCTTAGTTACCTAAAAGAATGAACAATTATGTAATATGTTTATTTAATTAAATCATTGTTTATAAAAACTTACATTAAAAACTAGCCATTAGTACGATTACCTCCTGGATTATTATTGTAAGGATTGTTTGATCGATTGGTAAAAGTTTTAGCAGGTTTCATTGAACCTGGCTGTGCACCACCATAATTTGTTCCAAAATCACCAAAATTACCTGGCATCATATTTCCAGAGGCTAAATAATATAATCATGTAGGTATAATTTTATGAGACATTAGAAACCAATATGAATAGATGACAAAATAAACACAAACCTGACATCATGGGATCACTCATCCCATCACCCCACATTTGTTGATTGCCACCATAAGGTATTTGATTTGGAAAAGGGATTTGTTGTCTTGGTCCACCTGGCATTTTAGGTTTATTGTAGAAATCATTCCCTGAGTAGGCAGCCATGGAGTTCATACTGTTAAAACCATCTAAAAAATTTGGATTAATAATCCCCAAACAAAATGTTGTATTCAGAAAAGATAAATAATCATGAATCATATGTCCCTATCTTCTGTTTCATCACATTTTAACAAATAAATTACCAGGATAGCCACCCATAAAATTGGCCATCATGTCCATGTTTGGATTAAATCCACCAAAGTTACTCTGCATATTTGGTTGATAGCCCATAGAAGATGCCCCTCTTCCTCGACCTAATTTACCATGTTATCAAAATAATCATACCTCTACCACGTCCAGAACTCCCCATAGGTCCTGAAGTTTTCCCATTGATTGATACAAGCTCATTTCTGTTGAGTGCTTTTCTCAACTCAACTTTGTGATTATTAATAACATGCTGATCAAATACTAAAACATTAGTATAATGCAGGTAATCTTACATAAAGCTTTATCTACTGGATCATGGTCATCAAATGTAACAAATGCAAAACCCCGTGGTTTCCCAGTTGTATGATCT
Source organism: Gordius sp. MW1 (assembly GCA_964036665.1). Taxonomy (NCBI): domain Eukaryota; kingdom Metazoa; phylum Nematomorpha; class Gordioida; order Gordea; family Gordiidae; genus Gordius; species Gordius sp. MW1. The sequence goes on along the minus strand of OZ038530.1, from coordinate 7,573,213 downwards.
TTTTTTACATCAATGTGGGTCACATTACCATAGCCTGCAAAATAATCAGATAACATCTCTTCAGTAGTATCATCTTTAATCCCTCCAACAAAAAGTTTATCGACCGTTATATATGCATCAGGTTTACCTTGTAACTAATTTAAATCATCATTTTTAACATTCTAACTTACGTTTCTAGGCACTGCTCGCTTAGAATCAACTTCCTTGCCATCAACTGTGTGAGGACGTTCTTTCATAGCTCTATCAACAGAAGCTTGATCTTCAAAAGTAACGAAGCCAAATCCCCTAGACTTCTGAGTGTTGTTATCGCGCATTACTACACAATCTACTATGGCCCCATATTTTTCAAACTCAGCCTTTAATGTTTCTTCATTTGTTTTAAGATTTAAACCCCCAATAAAGATTTTTTGAAAATTTTCGAATTGATTCATTTTAGATAAACAAAAATGGAAAATGAAGAACAACTAACACTACATTACATCACATAACTAAAATCAACATTTAAATTATTATATTTTATCAAAGTTTATCGCTAGAAGATTTTCTCGCGTCAAAATTACTCGGCTAATTAAACATGAGACATTAAATCTCTTGACAATAATTTTTGCGAGTCGTCTACCTTAAGTTTTTAGGAAGCAAAATATTTAGAGACGATTCTGGCTGGTATCATGGAAAGGGAGGAGGGCAAATAGCCCCTCCCCCATAATGTTGCAAATTTTTAATAAATGGGTAGTAATATACTGTCTCTTACATTACCGTTACCATATTTCTCCCCTCATTGCTGCCCCAATGTCTGTAAGGGCAATAATTTGTTAACGAATATTCAATTAGTGATTTGCTGATGGCTAAATAAAATTTAGCAATTGCTTAAAAAATCTTGTGCTATCATAATAAGTTACATTTTATTAAAACAAATTTATTACTTAAATAAGTTTTCATGCTCAGCTTTTTAAATTAAAGCGTCAAGACTAAACCTATTTTATGCAAATTAGAAAATGATATTTCTTGCACGTCTATCTCAGGCTTACTGTTCCTTAGGAATAGCTCAAATTGTGTATAAAAGCGTCGATGTTCTCCGTTCCTTTATACTTCTGCATCTCCGCGTAGGTTTCTGCTTCACGTCGCCACTGTTAGGACTGGGAATATTATTTAATACACTTTACGAAGGAAAACAAAACTAGTAAGTGAGTAAATCGTGTATATCAAACGAATATATAAGTTACAACCACTTAACGATAATTTGATTGACAACACAACGGTAAATAACGTATCCCCGGAGGCACTTCGCACTCCAATTACCTCCCTACACTTTTCACATTATAATTTGTTCTAAGCTTTTTCTAAAACTACAATACAACTTTTATTTAAGGATGAACATAATTATTTACTTATTACCATCACATACTATCGTATTAAAAATTATAACTATATTTCAACTAAGAAAAATATGATGAATTAAAAGGTGTATAAAAATTTAAAGTTAAATCATTTTTCTTATTAATTTTAAGAGATTCAAATATACTCATACCATCAGTTACTATTTCGCCTGTCTCACCAAGAGTCAATTTTGGTTCACGTTTCGGGTACGATTATGAGAATCATAATCTTGTCTCGACCTAGAAAAATCTCGGTCTAATCTCGACAAGAATTATTTACATATTCTTAGTAATAATTTAAAAAATAATTTTTATTCTTTAGAATTATTATTTTAATAATAAATTTAAACCAGTGGTTTGCATGAGCGTAGCCCCTCGCTCTAATGACGAGAAAAAATTTTAATGCCAAAACCCTTTAAAATTAGAAAAAAATGGTGGTTTTAAAACCTTCATAAACGTAGCATTTCATCAACATCGCTTTTATTCACCTGACAATAAATATTACAGATTTAATAAAAGACAATGCCAGACATAGATTGCCATAAATTTACATGTTTACGTATATTTAATTGTTTATAATATGAGATTTATGAGTTCCTTAATTAGCAATAAATAATGTCGTTGGCTAAAAAATTTGAGGCAATAGTTTTAGACCTTTGATGTAATCATCGTGAGTTCATTACGAATATTGAATGTTTTTTATAATGTTACGCGGTGGATACTTTTTAGCATTATACACAATCTACGTAATTAGTTGTACAAAAAATGTAATCATTTATGTGTGAAAAACCTTGTCAATTTTATTGTTAATAATAATATTTTAATTCCTATTTCTAACAAAATTCAAATTTTACAATTTATTTTTCTCCTTTAAAGCGAGATTTATTTCAAATAATTATGTATAATATCATACGGCACTTCAATTGTTAAAGTTGCATATATATATATTGCAAGCGTGCCCCCCTAATTTAATCTCACACATGCTAAGCTAAGCATATTGCATTGCAACAACAAGCATATAATTGGGGGGAGAGGGGGGAGGTGAATTTAGGCACGAGTGGGGTGTGTGTATAGGCTGGGTGGGGTGTTTTTAATATGGAACAAGTGGAGTTTAGGTGGGAACCCGGGTGTGTTCATTTTGGAACCGGGTGGGTTAAGGTTGGAAGGGAGAATGTGCAGGAGAGAACGGGGGTGTGTGTATCGTTCCCACCCCGAACATAACATAACGATAAGGTTGTATTAAATTTACAAGATACGCACATAACACACACGACACACCCTACCCAGCCCCATTATTTTATCACACATCATACACTACAGTGCTATGCTGCCTGCATAGTATATGAATGCAATGCAATGCATTCCAACGCCTTATGAAAATTTGTTAAAATAAAGATGACGTTTTTACCAAATATACACGTTAAATATTTAAATCATTTGTATATTAATAATTTCTCAAATTTTTTTTAAAATAACAACAAACTCTTTTTCCTTCACTATGAATTGTGAATATATAGAAAATTTTATGCATCTTGAATAATGAAAATATTTAAAATACAAAATTTAGACTTAAATTTATCATATAAAAAACAAGAATTTTTCAGGTTAACCTGAGGTTTCAGGTTGGGTGTAAAATTGACCTCAAGGTTTTTCAGGTTAATTTTCGGGATCAACCTCAGGTTAAGGTTTGGGCGTTGAAAAAACCTTATCAGGTTTTTTGCAACCTTAACCTGATCCCTCAGGTTGGGGATGCAAATCCTAGGTTTTGATCATCACTACTCGTGACTCCCTTTTCACGGCATCCGAGCAACCCATCCATAGGTATTCCATCGGGGCCATTAGCTTTTCCTCTTTGCATCTTGTGCATTTTTTGTCCTAACTTTATCCTCTGAAAGAGTTCGATTATACTTATGTTTGGCTGAATATCGGGAAGAGAATCTTTGTCTTGCAATATTCATAAGTGTTTTAAAATATCCTTTCCATCATTTCCTTCGGCTTGAATAAGGTTTACCTTATTGTTTTTGACTATTTTAAGAACTTCGACATCGCGACAATTCTTCTGCCTTATCTTGGCCAATTTATATATAAGCCTATCGCCTTATTTATGGTCCAATTTGTTTCCCATCTCTGTGTAGGCGGCATTTTTCGCGACGACCTTTTTCGTGACTCTCTTTTACACTTGATAATTCTCCTACATTCTTGATTTATCTATTATTTGGTGACCCACTGTAGAATAGTTTGCATCCTTCTCCTAACTCCCGAGCTTTGGTTCCTTTCCACCACGTTTAATATAGGCAGGCGATGTGTACCTTTCTTATTTTTCGCATTTTTGCGACTTCGATGCTCTTTCCCGTTAACGTTCCCACATTCTAGCACTCGCCTTCTTTCCAGAACTAATTTCCGTAATCGCCTTTGTTTGGCAGTAATCCTTGTATATTTTCACGTTTGTTGTAGAGGGCGCCCTAGCTATCAGTTGTAAGATTTTGTTTGACACTATTTTTGGAATTGATTTTTATAGCCGGTTTCCGACCTGAAGCCAATCCTCTACTTTTTCAACACTAATATTGTATATTAAGAAACATAATAATATTGCTGCGTCATTCATTAAACTCTAGTGATGCGAAACCGAGAAAAATCTCGGTCTCGTCTCGAGACGGAAACGAGAATATTTACCTTAAGACGGGACAAGCTTTTATCAGCGAGATCTCGGCTTTAGTTTTTATTTTTAACTATGGCTTAATTTAACTAATTAATAGTTTTTATTTTATGAGATTTACATGTAGGATATTAAATGCAAATTGATATGATTTTTAAACATTTGATACTAAATTACTTACGCACCTAACTATCCGCTTCGCGCGCATTTCAAATTTGTAATATAATCATATTCAATAGACATCATGTTATTAGTGGCCCTTAGGGTATATGAACAATTAATTATGTAAATTTCATTGTATAAATACGGTGGATTTGGATTGATAGCGTAGGTAGAGGGAAATGGAACGTAATATTTCGGACACTTATGGTCCATCTTCAGGGAAAAAAAGGAGAAGATGAAGTCTCAAAAAATAAAAATGAAGTAAAGTGATTATAACAACGATGATATAGATACAAAAAAAATTACAAAAACTGGTTATAGCGAGAAATTAACAATAGCGATTGTAGGGATGGATGTTTTTTATAAGAATTCGCACCCATGGGGGAAGTATAAACTATGCTTTAAAGCAGTTAAAATGACTGATAGCAATACTTCAGGTCTTCAACGACATCTCAAACGGTACCATCATAAGGATTCCTATAACATATACCCTACTCAAGTTATTAAGGAATTAAACTGCCCATAAACTTTTTTCAGTCCACCTAGATGCTTCAGAAAATCTAAGCATTTAACAGTTATTATGTATCCAACATATTTTTTAAAAATGACTAAATAATTGTATATAAAATAATTATCGCAATTTAGCAGCAATGGCTAGAGATTTTTTCACCCCGGCGACCTCAGTGCCTGCCGAAAGATTGTTTTTAAAGGTGCCTCTGACTATTCAAAAACATCGCAATAGATTAACTCATGAATCTGTTAGGAGCTTGCTATGCCTAAACCCATGGCACACCTCAAAAATTTTCAACCCATCACATTCATAACATATTACGTCAAAAGGTAGGCTTGGCAGATGCATTTAAAATCACTAAATTTTTTGCAAAATGCTGCAATTAATCAATAAATTAAAATTTATGAACACAAGCTTTTAATACATAATTATTTTATGCGAAAATTAACAACAAATGGATTAAGTAAAAACTTTGTTATATATAATGGATTTCACACTATAACAGAATTGTTTGAATTTTATAATTAACATTTTAATTAAATTGTATATGTTCAATTAACGTAAGACCTCAAAACTTTTATGTTTCGAACAATAATGCTTATTTTATTGTATTTGCAATGTTGAGATAACTTGGTTTAAATAATGATGTAATTCCAATAGCTGTTAGTCACACTAAGGTTGTCAGCTTCTTTAGAAATTTTTGGATGAGAAGTGATGCTCGGCTATCCAGGCCTTTACTCTCGCATATTTTTCATTATTTTAACGTTATTATATAGGATCTCAATAAATTTATTATGATAAAATAGTATGATATTATTAAACTTTATCCTTTTATTGGGCCTTAGCAAGGAATTAAAAGTTATTAATGAGCAAATTTATACCTTCGAGTTAAATAGTATTAGAGATGTCATATTTTCTCCAGCGCTATCTTTGGGGAAATTTCCAAGGGGAAATTAAATAATGAAACTTATGGGAAAAAAAGGAAATTTTATAATAGCCCCATGTAGGGTAAATCAACACCTTGAAAATAATAGAAACATTAAGAACAACACATTTAACATCAATTTTAACTAGATTTATTAAGAAAAACGGTTACATAATTTAATAAATGCATCTAAAAAGTTTAGGTTTTTTATGTATAAAAAAGACGTGATGACGCGCGGAGCGAAAAAAAGCGAAGTGAATTTTTGGGCTAATTTATCAAACTCTTCATTTTTTTTAATATCTTTATATTGAATCGTGATATTTATCATATATCACGAAAATAACTGTAAATAAGAGGCGTTCATAGTGAAACCGCAGACGATTATTTTCGTCCGCGGCAAAAAGCCAACGAAAATAAGATACAAATAATTTTGTACCTTTTGCGCGATGGTTAAAAAATTGAATTTGGTATGTATGTATTTTTTATATAATTTTATATGTTTATAGAATATTTACGATTTTTTCAATGAATACCATTAATATAAGATAAATTTCACGATGAAATTAAAGATATTAATAAAAAATGAAGAGTTTGATACATTAGCCCAAAAATCAACTTCGCTTTTTTTGGCTTCGCGCGTCATCACGAATGCCCCCTTATTCGGCATTTGATTAAATTTTTCATAGATCACCATCTGTAGAATCTGAGGATGACATTGCATGATAATTGGGTGGGTTTACTTGGTTGATAAAGTGTAAATTGTATCTTATGGCCACAATTTTGCGTAATTTTGTTATTAGCTATTTGTTCCTGAGTTTTTTGTAACTCGCAGCAAATATGAGACCAAATGAAGAGCTTGACAACAAAAAGTACCTTTTTTAATTAGGTGATTTATGTTATTGCTCTTGGAGATTACCCTTCTTTCACCGGTTTGTATATTTAACAAAATGCTTCGATTAAATCGGAAAAATGCTCTGTCCCCTTCTACCTGCAATATTTTAGAATATATAAGACCTAGGAGGGGCAAGTTTGTATAAAGTTCCAAAAGTTTTCGTTACCCAAGAAAATTTCCCTTTTGTCGTTATCTTCAAAACTTTCATTGATTGCCACTTCTTAAAAATTAGCTTTCCCTGAGCAATTGTTTTTATTTTATAATCAATGTAAGAATTGCATTGCGCTTTACATGTTTGATAATATTCTTGGCTTTATTAATCAAAATATGTATGACTTCACTTTTGAACAAATGTCCTTGATGACTAGTAGGTTCAAGCCAATGGCTACACACCCAAAACATTCAAGTGCGGTGTTAATAGCTTTCAAAAGCTTTCAAATTTAAATGTTGGTTGCATTATCTGTACAAGATCAACAATTTTTTCTTTGCCAATTTGTTATATTATTTTGTTTATTTCTTCGTGATGTTATATCTCAACATATACGCGAAGTCATAATTATGTAATTGATTATCTTTTCTCCATGCAAATTAGTCCAGGTCCAGTCATCACTTATTAACACTTCAGAGGTTGGGTTAAAAATTTTAACACGGATGGTATTTGGGGTTATAATTACCCCAAACTTTAAATAGCTATAACTTAGAGATTTTATAATATAAACTTGTCAAAATTTGCAAGAATAATATTTTAACTCTTATACGTTCATTAATATATTAATTTACCTATTTGATCAAGTGATTTAAATTTTATGCCTATAATTAGAGAACCCCAAAATTTTTCCCCTAATGACTATTTTGGCTCATACCAAAAAAATATATTCTATTTTATGGTTTAATCAATAAGATTATGTAAAAGTAGGTTGAAACTATAAATGTGGAATGGCAAAAATTAACCTAAAAACAAAAAAATAGAGATTAAATAGGCAATTTTTGGCTTTAAATTTTTTAGGCCAAAAAAGTAACTATTAGTCTCAACTCATTTTTTTATAAAGTCAAATGTTATTTTATAAAAATTTTCATATAGATTTACAATAAAATATCAAAATTAATGAAGAATATTAAAATGAAAAATGTTATATAAGAAATTTTATGAGGCCACAAAAATAGTTATATATACATTTTCTACATATATATATAGTCATAAATTTGCTAAATTGTACTCTACTCTTAATTATTTCATCTGTAATAAGTAATTTATCAAGAGGAGTTTTGGTTGCCCATCCATATGGCTTTACTCCAGTTAAATGAAATACACAATTCTATTATATTCTAACATTTTTATTATAACAATTTTTTGCCACTTAGTATTGTCTTTCCCTTTGAAATATATCATATAATAAAAGCTTCTAAGTTATTTCCTATAAAAGTAACTAATTTTGTTAGGCATATCAATTAACTCTTCTTCATCTTAATCTCCTGTTAACTCACTCACCATGACTACTCTAGTATATGTAATCATAGAATCGTTCATATACCATCTTCAGACGAAGAACTATAAAAAAACTGTACTTTTTAATATTAGACTTATTAAAAAATCAAAAAATGCAGTAATAATCACACAAATAAGCACTTTGAAATACCACGAGGAAAATTTATTATGTTAATATCAGAGTTTAAAATTTGAATATTTTAAATAAAAAGATATGTAAACAAAAAATTTCTTCACAAATGGGTTTACAATAATGGGTTCTAATAATATAATTCAAAAAAAATGTTGAAATTTTTTTTTCTTCATTTTATGGAAGGTGGGGTTGTGGAAGATTCAGGGCATCTAAAACATTCTCTATCTTAAAAACTAATGGATAAAAACTATCCAAATTTTGCAGAAATATTCTAGGGTAAATTTTGTTAAGCTACTGAAAAAATGAAATTGTAATATTTACTAATTTATTTTGCACAGCATTTTTAAACGGCTTGGGATCATTATAACCCCACCAAACCTCTGAAGTGTTAATGTCATATTTGCGCATTGATTAATTCATAGTAACAAGATCATTTATAATGGTAATTTTATAAAGTAATACTAATTTTTTATAAAGGCTTTATTAGCTCAAATTTTTTTCCAATAAAGAAATGATGAAATATTGGACATGATATAAAAATATAATTACTTAAATGAATATTTAATTAAAAAAAGTAAGATGTTTTAAGCGCCAATATTAATTATAAAATAAATAGCCGGAAGGCATAGTCGATTAACATTATAAAAACATAATATGTAGAGCCCTGCACGGGCCGCCCGAAACCCGGCCCGAGCCCGGCCCGATCGGGCTTCGCTTCGGGCAGGGCTCGGAATTTAATAAAATAATTGGGGCTCGGGTCGGGCCTGATGAGGCGGCCTGAACCGGTGCCCGACCCGAATTGACTAAGGCAAACTAATATTTATAAAATATGATTTTAACTAACTCAACTCGATATAAAATAATTATCTTCGTACACCATACCTAATATAGCTTCCAAGCTTAAGCTTTTTTCCCCTGTCTATTATAATATTTTGACCAAAATTGCAAATCTTATTCTAGTATTTAAATATATTCATTGCTGTTCCTTTAGAAATAAATAAAGGAAATATTTAAAAAAGTTTTTATCTAGTTTTAAATTTTAGTTAAATAAATTGTAGCGAGTAGAAATGAAAATTTTATTTCAAACTTCACATAGTTGTTAATTAAGAGTAATAACAATTCAATGCATTTGTATTCATATGGATGGTAAAATAATTTTCAAAAAATTTTAAATAAATTTTTGAGAATTTTTCTTTTTAAAAGTCGGGCTCGGGTTAGGGTGGGGCCAAAAATAAAAAAAGTCATTCGACTCGGGCCGGGCTTAAAAAAAATAAAAACTGAGACGTTGAGCTCGGGCCGGGCTCAGACAGGAAAAATATCATTTTGTAGGACTCTCTATATGATATATCTATCACATGTGATTAATTATGAGGGAAATTACCGGGAAATTTGAAAATTCTCAATGGAATTTCCCGTGGGAATTTCTCAATTTTCCCGTGAATTTTCCAAAACTGCCATCTATAGTATATAACACCTATATTAATGCTCCCTACCTTTAACTTGTGTTTTGGGGTTTGAGATTAAAAATTGATTCCATTTAGACCAATTAATATTATATAATAATTTATAGGAGCCAGAAAAAAATATATACGTTATAATTATTTTAATAAGTCGAGACGAGACGAGATCGAAATTTTATTAATCGCACCCGAGACGTGACGAGATTTGCTTTCGAGACCGAGACGAGATCGAAACATTATTAAACTCCAACAAGCTATGCCTACGTACTTCTCAATAAAAGAAATAAGAAATTTAATATTAAACATTCTTTAATAAATTTAATTTTCTTTTTATTAAAAACGAAAAAAATTACTTTTCAAAACATGCTTTTCAAAACATGCAATATCTCTAGATTTAAAAAATAACATATTGTCAGCTAATATCATAGTCATAAAATATATTCATTCAATATTTGTAGACCTTGTTTATCGTTTGGTGTGGGGTGGAACGAGATCAAACTTTTGCTTGGTTTAATGTTTCCCTTGTAAAACTTGTAAAGGTCGGGGCATAATTTTTGATTGGGGGTATTTTAATAAAGTTACATGAATATAATTTTGTTTGGTTCAGTGAACTATTGATTAATATTTATAACGTATACAAATGGATCAAAATCAAGTTAGATTATGATTCAAGTAATCATCAATTAATTTCAGAGTCAATTTTACTTAGCCAATATAAAGCTGGTTAAAATGAATTTAATCGTAAGTTGTAACTTAAATAGTTGTAGACATAGTAGACGGCTCATTACCGTATAAACTGTGTGTGTTTTTTTCCACCATTTTAATGTTCCCATCATATAGCAATGCTTATATAGACAGAGTATAGTAATTTTTGTAGATTAAATTATTTTAAAAAGGTGAATGAAACACATTGAACTAGTTAGTTATCAACAACAGTTTTTTTAAATAGATATTATTGACACATTTCATAAAAATTTAAAATGTATAAACAATGATGATATTTGTTGAATCATTCAAGGGAGTGGCTTTAGAATTATAGGTTTGTCTTTTTGGTGTATCTTTTTAATGAATCATTTATCACAATACATAAATATTGTATCAATACTCAATTTGTTAGTTTGGAATTAATGATAAAGTTGTCGTATATGATAATACGCGAGGTTAAGTTTGTATTGCTACATATTATATTAACCATATGTTTTGACTCTTATTCTCTTTTGTTCGTTAGAAAGTAAATTTATTTATGTCTACACAATCTCCCCCCTCTATTAAATGTGTGGTATACCTCTTTGCCTTTCCATTTAATTTTACTTACGTGTGTGTTACTTCCCCCCCCCCCCACCCCCTACGTGCTTGTACGTGTTTGTTATTTCTATCAACACGCATCAGTGAATTTTGTATACGCGTACTGTATCGATAACTTTTTATATTTCGATCATTCTATAATTCTTTTTAATTTTATCGGAGAATAAATAAATTAACATACCATGTAAAGTGAAAAGGGTAGTATTTGTCTCTTCCTTAATTGGAAGAGGTTTCCCCGTCCCCCAATATATCCCCCTATTCGCCTCCTCAATTCCACCAATATATCCCTGATGCCCTTTAAATATTAAATCGTGTTCCAGCGGCCTTTTTCCTTATTCCGCTGAGGGAACATGATAGAAGGAAAGAAGTATAATGTACCCTCATAAGGTTAATTATCTTATATACAAAAATGAAACTATGTATGTTTGTGTGTGTGTATGTGTGTGTGCCGCCCCCAATTTTAAAAAACTCCCAGACCGATTTGGCTCAAAATTTCACAGTTTTGTCCTGACACTCCGGAGCATGTTTTAAGATTTGTTCCAGCCAAATCGGTCCAGTAGTTTTCGATCGAGTTTGTTTTATACGTTTTGACGTTTAAGAAAGTGTCAATCAAACGCAACCTTGTTGCAAAGTGGAATCTGGTTAGAGATCCTTAACTAACTCCCATTATCTAAAGATTGAATATATCAAAATTATGAAATTTTACTGGATGGGTTAGCATTAGTGACTAAAGTGCCCTGAGGCATATTGCAAAGTGGAATCTGGTTAGAGATCCTTCCCATTATCTAAATATAAAATATATCAAAATTATAAAATTTTACTGGATGGGTTAGCATTAGTGACTAAAGTGCCCTGAGGCATATTGCCACTTGGAATCTGGTTAAAGATCCTTATAAAACTCCCATTATCTAAAGATAAAATATATCAAAATTATAAAATTTTACTGGATGGATTGGCATTAGTGGTTTGTGGAATAAGAAATATATTATTTCAATCAAAAAAAAATCTATTTTGCATAGCAATCAAAATTTCAATTTGAGGTGGGAAAAAAATTAGGAGGAAATATGTTTATTGGTATTAAATGTGCAACTATATTAAAAATTAAAATTCGTGCAATAATATGATTGACATTCGAGATTTAGATGTCAAGACGCATGCTTTGCAAATTTTAACTTCATTTTGATTGGTTCTAGATTCCTTGAGCGTTAGACCGCTTGAATAAAAATCGTTATACTCACCTATTCTTACCAGAACTCACCTATTCCGTTCGGTGCATTCGACCAAAGTTTAACTGACCAAATATCTATGAATGTCTACGAATGTCTATGAATATTTAACGAAAATGCTCCTTGAGAGGGGTTTACAGAGACGAAAACGTTAAGGTTAGTGTTTTAGGTCGGAATTTTAGGTTAGGGTTAGGATTAGATGCACACACTTTAATCGACAAATGCATTTTCGTAGACATTTATAATGCCGAAGTTGTCTTTTTAAATACTTTACGCAAAGCCGAGACAATTTCATCCCATATGGCATCCTTAAAAAGTTTTGGATATAAAAATTGAGACAGCTTCCTTAAATTGGCCGTGCTTAGAAATGCTCTGATTAACTTTTTCTTTGCCACATTGGATGATAGTCCTATAATATCAAGGCAAGCGTCCACGTAACCTAAATAGTCTTCGATATTTTCGTTGCTGGAATCAAATTCCTTAAGGGATATCTTCTCCAATTTCGCTTTTATATTGGATATATTATATTGGTTAACAACACAGAACTTTGCCGATAGGTTCGTCTTAGAATGCAAGAAAGCCGGTTTAATAATTAACCCAAGCAAGTCTAACATGCTATCTATTAACTTACCCCACCAAAATACTACCTTGATTATCAACAACACATTAGTCCCCTTTTCAGAATCAATAAACTACTTAGGAGTGACCCTTTCTTCAGATACATACTCCCACCAAGATGCCTTTAATAAATTAGCTAAAGCACTAAAGAGATTTATTCCTGCTATTCGATCAGGAAATCTCACGAACTAGCTCTACCAACCCGCCTCCGTCTATTTAAAACCACCATACTACCTGTATTCCTCTATGGATGCGAAATGTGGTCCCTAAAAGGCCCGACTCTTAAAGCTGCCCAAACCAAACTAAATAAAATGCTAAGAATAATTTGTAAAATATTCTACCCAGTTGTAATTAGCAACCCAAACCTTTGGACCCTTTGTGAAATCCCTCCCATTAAAAACATAATAATATCACGGAAGTGGAACTTCTTAGCCCACCAGACTAGACGCAATGGACTAAACATTTGCTTAAGATCAATACTATGGAGACCGCCCCAACTAAGAAATCTAAAATGTCGAGGATCCTGGATCCACAAAACTTTTTCTGAACTCCGCTCTCTCAACCACGAGTTGAATACTATAATCCCCATAATGCAAAACAGATCCGCTTGGAAAACCTTCTCTGCCTCCAATTTCCCCACAAAGTATCCCCTCCCGGCCGCCTCAACTTCGAATAGTCTCTCAACTCAACAACATCCCAGATATTAACCATGGAGAGCCTTCTAGGCCTTACACCGAAATCTGAATGGATAATCGGTAGCCCCTCAACCCAACTGCATCGTAAATAAGCCCCAATCCGACGCCCAAACTAGCTAACCAGGGATGGAGAGCCTTCTAGCGAGTACCACAATCTGATTGGAGAATCGGTAGCTCCTCAAACCAACCACATCGTAAAAAGACTTTCTTTCCACACCATCGATCCGTGAGCCCGAGGCCGACGCTCTAGCGAACAATGGAAAACCTTCAAGTCCTCTTACCGCAATCTCAAGGAAGTGTCGTATCCTTAATATTTAATATTTATTTGCTTATATTAGTCTCATGCATGGTCCGCTTTTCCTTATACTTTAGTGCTTCTTACTAACAGTACTGACCTTCGCTTTAGTATACTAACAAATTAACCACTATTCACTAACAACTGAACACGTAACCTTTGGTTAGCGTGGCCCGAGATGCACCAATGGTGTTAGATGGGACTCAATCTTAGCATGCCGATTTAGCTAAGCTCTTGTTTGTATGTATGTATGTATGTATGATTGCCGCGAAGACGCCCAAGAGCTTAGTAAGTGCAATCTAAGGTTGGGCCCCTTCTCACGCCAAATGGCGCATAAGGCCACGTTGGTGACAACGTGTGTAATGTTCCTGTAACAAATTTGATTAATATGCAGTGTAATTATGGCATGGTTATATGTAATACCCTAATCCATAAGAATTAAAGAGAACATTCTGGGAGAGCGATTATTACGAATGAGATGTACGCGCCCTTGTAGTTGAAAGACAAGATAGTTGGTTTTTTGAGAACTCTATCCATAATTTCCTATCTTGCATTATTGTCAACATTGAATCCCAGTCCTGACCCAATAGTTGGATTTCACGAAAAGTCTTATGAAGCCAACTGCCGTTGCACTTCAAGCCTCTTAGTGAAGGAGGACACCAGAACAGGGAAGACAGGCAATAGTTTGTTCCCTTCCTCCGGGCCTGATGCGCTAAAAAATTCCACTTCCTTGTTAACATAAAATTTTTAACTGGAGGAATCTTGCAACGCATCCACAGATTTTCGTTTGTTATCGTTGCCGGATAAAAGATTCGACATACAATTCGTAGCATTTTGTTTATGTTAATTTAGAGTTTTTTTATGCCGGGGGCACGCAACGACCAAGATTCACACCCATAAAGAAGTGTTGGTAGAATCATAACTTTAAAAATCCTCAGGCGGGTGTTAAGGACCAATTGGCGCGAGCGCCAGATTGCCGAACAAGAGTAAAATTTTACAAGAGTTCGTCGGAGCTTTAAATCTAAGTCTTCGTCAGCATAAGAATCCTCTGTTAGTTCTACTCCTAAATATTTTACTCTGTGGGATGCTTGTATTGGGTTATTTTCTATTATTAACTCCTCCTCTGATTGATTATTTATTACAAGCATAGAGCACTTACTAGCATTTATAAACAACCCTGCTTGTTTCGCCTGAGTAGCAAATCTATCAACCATCGATTGAGCCTGTGATACAGACGAAGCGATAAGGCATATATCATCCGCAAAAAGTAGTGATGATATGTTGGTACCGTTTACATTGATGCCATCGTAGCCAAGTATAGACCGCTTTACGATCAAGTCCATCGCTATTATAAAAAGAAGAGGGGACAGTGGGCAGCCCTGTCTAACTCCCACTGTCACTGGGATCGGGTCTGATTTGTGTTGTAGATGCGTTATTATTACTTTCATGTCTTTGTAGATCAGGAAGATCATAAGAATCAATTTTTTGGGAATTCCCCAATAGACATAGCGACTCCCATATGTAAAGATGGGAAAGAGAGTCAAACGCTTTCGAAATGTCTAGGAAGACTAAAACCAAAGGATCCCCACTGAAACGCGACACATCTATCATATTTCTCAGGGTGATTATGTGTTCTGTTGTAGTCCGGCATTTCCTAAACCCTGCTTGATTTTGTTTGAGAATGCCCTCGACCTCATTATATATTCTGTTGTAGATTATTTTTATAAATATTTTGGACTCAAGATTTATAATTGTGATTCCCCTGTAATTATTAGGATCAGATGGATCTCCTTTCTTAAAAAGCTTGATAAGCCGCCCTTGTGACCAAGATTCTGGTGCCTCTTCTCTCGCCCAGACTTTATAAAAGAGTAGATGTAGCATAGTACCAGAGACGTAAGGATCCGCTCTCAGTGCCTCTGAGGTGAGTCCAATCAGGTCAGCCGCTTTGTGGGTTTTAAGCGATTTGATTGCTCTGTTGATCTCTGATACTGATGGTGGGTCAGTTAATATTGGGAGTGTCGGAGGTCCTTTAAATTTTATTAAAAAATCTCTAAAGATGTCCAATACCGGCACTTTGAACTGGGGAGACAAAATAGATCTAAAGTAAAGCTCCCATGTTTTGGTTTGCACCAAGGAGTCGTTTGACTCACTTGCTGTTTTTATGTTGTAGTATGCCCTTTTTGAAAAGGAGCTACGATTTAGGCTTTTTATTATGTTGAATAGTTGGTGAGTATTATTTGAGCGGGCCGCCGCCTCTGCCTCGCTAGTTCGCGAATTAATATAAGCCATTTTATCCTGTCTTATGCTTGACTTAATGCGCTTGCTGAGGGCCAACAGGCAAGAGGATTTGTAGGGGAAATTTTTATCATCGAAAAAAAGTTGATTTCTTGTCCTCAGTAGCCCTATCGTTTGTTGTGAGAACCAAGTTTTTGTCTTCATTCGATTCTGGCACTTGGGGGCATTAGCAAATAGAGTTGATATTTTCAGACTCAACTCATTGATGGGTAAATCAGAAAAATTTGTATTTCTAAGTTTGGAGCGTAGATATTCCCTGAATTCGGTTGTACCAGATAAACCTTGTGGCCTTATCGTTGGATTATTGCGTAATGATGGTATTCGTAAGGTGGCTGATTTCACTACCAGCTCAGCTGCTATGGCGCTGTGGTCCGCCTTTTCGATTATTGTGTCCTGTATAACACGAAAGTTTTTTACAATTTTATAATGCCGTGATCTGCACAGAAGGTGATCTATTTGGCTTGTTTGGGAACTGTTCCTTTTTCTAAATGTAGCCAGCTGATCCGTGGGGAGGTCGGAAAAAGTAGAGGCAATGCGCCACTTCAACCCTCTACACCATTTTTTCAGAAAAATCCCATTTCTATTATTTGTACCTAAAGAGTCAGGGCCAACCAAGCCAGGATCATCACGATCAGTGTACTTAACCGAAGAGTTGAAGTCGCCAATGATAATGGGCACTGATCTGCGGTTTAGAGTTTTGATCTTTCCTGAAAGGAGAGTGAAAAAGTCTTTCAATATTTGAAGTTTATATGACGATGTGGGGACATAGACGTTTATCAATGAAAGAGTGCGTGACCCGAATGTGACATTGAGGATGAGGATTCTGTCATTAACCCAATCGATACTCGAGATTGAGAGACGTTTATTTAATATTGTGGACACTCTTGTGGTTGGGTTCTCACTGATGCCAGCATGGTATATTGTGTAGTCTGAGTATGCGCTATCGACTCTGGAGAGGGGGATCCGAGTTTGTTGTAAACACAAAACGTCCAGTTTATATTTCCTAGCGAATGTTATCATACATTGTTGATTCCCTTCCACCATTAAGGTATTAACGTTTAGTGATGCGATCTTAATCCGCATGATGGTTTATATTTCGTCCAGTTATGAAAACCAATGATATTATTAGTTAAGATTTGGAGGGGGGGGGGGGTTAGTGTTAGTTTACTATGGATAATGAAAGTTAAAGATCAGGTATCGAAGTCAAAAGCGAGCGCACTTTAGTTTTTAAATTTATCAAGCATTTCCCTTTCCTATTTATTGATTAATGTAATCTCAATTATGTTTTAATATCGTGTATAGAGATCAGTTAAAATTAAAATTTTCTCTACTTTTATACGTATTATATATATATATCAGATTTAGTTATTAGATACACATCCACTCAGTTCAAAACGAAAGGTAAGATTCTACTATCCAGTAGCAAATCTGTTACTATTAATCATATCATTTTAGCATGTCAATGACGAATATTCCAAAGTTTTTCTATTTCTTATTTGTCAAATATCAATGTGCCGGTTATTTTTATCCATGCCAATAGATGAGATAAAGTTAAAATTACAAGCCAATAGTTAACATTAATCGATATTTTAAAAAACCTTCTCCTATTCATCTAAGCCATCTTTTTTACATAATATATGTGATGTCAAATTCAAGGTCAGTCTATCATAGAGATCAAATTATTGGGCAACCTCCGATTCTGGCTAATCATTTGATTTGGATGGCAGGTGCTGAGTATTAATAAGTTTATCAAAGGGTGCATGCATTATAGAAACTTTTATTAAGCAAAACAAGGCGATTTATGATGGCATGTGATTAGGTTGGGAAGGAAGGTTTATGTTATCATAGATGATGTAAAAAGGGTTGTATAAACTATAATAAAAGAGATTCTCCTCAACTTATAAAATGAAAATTTGCATTGTAAGAGATGTAGTAAAGAATCAGTTAGATGGATAAATCCTAACCAAATATGGTTGCTGAAAAAAAAAAAAAACTTTACAAAAGTCTCCTCAAATTTTAAGTCCTTATTAAACAATAATTCATTTTTATTAGTAGAGTCCAGTCCACATTTAACATTTTAAAACCTATGATTCATACTGTTGAGTAGAATATTCCCAATTTAAGAATACAATAAACATCAAACATTTTGTTCTTTATAGATGAGTTTAAATATTGTGATAGTTCCCCCAAATGATAAGAGTGCAAGAATTCAGAAATCATTCAGCTTTAATATATCTTATCTCACTTACAGGTGGTATAGTGTGTTAGTATGTCAAAGCAAAGATCAGTATTGTTAGTAGCAGGAGACATTAAAGTAAAAGCAAAACATGCAAGCAAATAGTATAAGCATATAAATATAGGATACGACACTTCCTTGGGACTTTGGAAAGAAGACCTGCAGTTTCTCATTGTTTTCTAGTTTGGGCATTGTACTCAGGATCGAGGTTTGGAGATGTGGAAAGAAAGTGTCTCATCATGGTTAGCTAGTTTGGGCAACACAATTGGTCTCAGTTATAAATAAAATCATTCATTTGGGAGGAGTGTGATGTTGATAAATAGTGAGTTGGGTTTTGTAGAGGTAGGATGATATATTTTTGCAAAATATCCCACATTATTTAGGAATATTATCTTTATCCTCCACTCGAAAATTTTGATTTTTTTCCCCTCTCTTTATGAATTCTATCAGCTCTATTGAGGACAGTTAGTTACGAATATATCCATCCCAGCAAAGGGGTCATATTGAAAGATACAGATGATGGTTAAGCTTATGAGTTGATGGAAGTACACTTTTAAATTTCCTGCAGCGAATATTTTCCAATGGCGATCTGATTTATCTTAGTAAAAGATGTGCTCTGTTTTTGTTTGGGATTTCCCATATTTAATGTTTGCCGCGAATCAAGTTCATTTTTCCAATGCCAGATATAATTAATGCATTTTTCTATTTTGATATAATTTAATAAGGGGCCCCAAACCTTTTTAGTCATTTATTCTTATCTAAAATTTATATCTTGTTTATCAGTCCAACATATGATCTCGTTGTAGCGACCATCACATAGGAGCTCCAGTAAAAATTGCCACAGCGTTATTAAAGGATCCATTGAGACTCCATTGGCGCATGAATAATGAATATTATTGTATCAAGAATAATCCTTTTTTCACTTTTCAATAGCGAAATTAAAAGGAGCTGCCGTAGTTGTCAAGCTCTTGTTTGTCATCGGGGCTTATACATACATACATACA
The DNA here is from genome assembly GCA_964036665.1 of Gordius sp. MW1. NCBI lineage: Eukaryota > Metazoa > Nematomorpha > Gordioida > Gordea > Gordiidae > Gordius > Gordius sp. MW1. The sequence goes on along the minus strand of OZ038530.1, from coordinate 7,553,938 downwards.
TACATCAGAACGCAGCTGATATTACCGTTTGTTTTTAATTTTTAAAGTGTAAAATGTCTAATGTTAAATTTATATTATCCCAAAGAAAAAAACCTATTTTAGTTTATGAAATTTTTGAATACATTCTAGTCAATATTGGAAAAGATACGCGTGTTTATTATAAATGTCGATGTAGTAATTGTTCTGGAAGAGGTTTCTACTTAAATGAAAATTTTACCTTAACCCATGAGCATGATAATATCCCACCCCACATAAAAGTAATTTATAATTATTTGCACTTATTTTATATATAGCTTATCCAAACTATGGATGCATTGATGAACCTCAACAAATATTGAATATTTACAATACTGCTAGTAGGCCTCTTCAAACATTAGACATAAGTAAGTTAGTTGAATACAAATTCATTATTAACGTATTCTAGATGTATTTAGGATAGCAATGGAACAAAATAGGTGCAGTGCAATATCTACTTCCACCATTTTTACATCTCAGTTGTAAGTTTAAGAAAAATATATTATAATTTGTATAGATTGTGCCTCTAATCATCCTCAATTTGCTCATGCCTTGCCTTCCACCATTTTTACATCTCATAGTTGTAAGTTAAAAAAAAATATATTATAATTTGTTTGTATAGATTGTGACTCTAGTCATCCTCAATTTGCTCATGCCTTGCCTTCCACCATTTTTACATCTCAAAGTTGTAAGTTTAAGAAAATATATTATAATTTGTATAGATTGTGACTCTAGTCATCCTCAATTTGCTCATGCCTTGCCTTCCACCATTTTTACATCTCAAAGTTGTAAGTTTAAAAAAAATGAATTATAATTTGTATAGACTGTGTCTCTAGTCATCCTCAATTTGCTCATGCCTTGCCTTCCACCATTTTTACATCTCATAGTTGTAAGTTTAAAAAAAATATATTATAATTTGTATAGATTGTGTCTCTAGTCATCCTCAATTTGCTCATGCCTTGCTTTCCACCATTTTACATCTCAAAGTTTTAAGTTTAAAAAAAATATATTATAATTTGTATAGATTGTGCTTCTAGTAGTCCTCAGTTTGCTCATGCCTTGCCTTCATTTTTACATCTCATAGTTGTAAGTTTACAAATAATATATTATAATTTGTATAGATTGTGTCTCTATTCATCCTCAATTTGCTCATGCCTTGCCTTCCACCATTTTTACATCTCAAAGTTGTAAGTTAAAAAAATATATATCATAATTTGTATAGATTGTGCCTCTAGTCCTAGTCAATCTCTCCCAGCTCCTGCTTTACCTTCTACCATTTCTACATATGATAATTGTAAGTTATTTATTTATTATAAGATTTGCTAATTGTAATTAAAGTTACAATTTATAAAAAAACAAGCTTATTGTATTAGTTAAATAAAAAATTTATAATATATTTTAGGGATTCATGCCCAAAATACTAGTGGACAAAATAAAACGGATATGCATGCATGCAGGTACATTTACGGTATTAACTTTTCCGACACTTTCATGGGGAGGGAATTTGATGTGCATCTAATCCTAACCCTAACCTAAAACGCTGACCTAAAACACTACCCTGAACCTTAACTTGAAACCGTTTCAAGCGCATGCGCATTGTTAAAATTCGCAGCTATCTGATTGGTCTGTCAAATGCATACGCATGCGCATTATAGATCTTGAAACCACTAGGATTTTGTCCACTGGTATTTTGGGAAAATACCTATTTTAGGCTCAATCAGGGGAATCGGGGTCAAACGTTATAAAGTCAAATGTTTCATAGTACCGCATTTTGGTACATATTTAAAATATAAAAATAAAGATATAAAGATAAAATATTAAACAATATTTTAGTATAAAAGTTATTATATAAAAAAGGGTGCAAGGATATTATAATATAAATCTTTAGCATAAAAAATTAATTTAATTAAAACTCGGGCCTTCGGCCCTCGTGGGAAGGGGGAGGGGAGAAGGGAAGGGGGGATGACTCATCTATACTTCGTATAAATGTATCATATTTGCTATGCAATTTATGGGCGAGAAAGGTGGGAAGGGGCGAGAATGCTTATAGGGGGGTATTCAATGCCTAATGATTAATTAATTATTAATTTTTATGCAAATTTTCCAATGGGCAAAATGTAATATAGGCAAAATGTAATATAGGCAAAATGTAATATAGGCAAAATGTAATATAAGCAAGGGTTAGGGTTAGATTTAATGTTTGCATCTAGTTGCGTATTACATTAGTTTTTATGGCCTTTAGTGATTATGGGTCTAACAAACATCTATATATATAAAGTAAAGTGTATATATGTATGTAAGGGCTAATCTCTGAAACTACCGGCCCGATTCGCGCGAAAATTTACCCCTAGGTTCCCAGGGCGGCCAGGGGTAAAATAGCTTTTTCAGATTTCTAAAATTCCTTTTAATTTTCGAGATATTGGGTTTTATACGTTTTGACGTTCAATAAATGTCACTCAAACGCACCTCTTCGCGTTCGTCGAAAATTTGAATATACAGACAGTTCTGTAGTAAAAGTGTATCACTTATAGTAGTTTGTAAAACTTAATCTTTTCTTAACGGTGACAACATAAAATTTATGAATTAAATTTCTTAAACGTCATCTTTTCTTAACGGTGACAATATAAAATTTATGAATTAAATTTCTTAATCGTCATCTTTTCTTAACGGTGGCAAGACAACATAAAATTTATGAATTAAATTTCTTAAACGTCATCTTTTACGGTGACAACATAAAATTTATGAAATAACCTGAAATAAATAAAATTATAGATTATTTGAGAAAATATATAGGTGAAGAAGATGGATTTTTCTCATTATCATTAAATGAGATATTTTAAATGAGAAAGATAAAAGTATATATAATTTAAATGTAATATAAAATAGTCCAACGTTGAATATTCTGAGTAAGTGCTATTTATATATAAATGTCATTATTTATCTATCATTAATTTTTATTAAATGAGATATTTAAATGAGAATAAATTCTAAAACTACCGGCCCGATTCGCGCGAAACTTTACCCGTAGGTTCTCAGGGCGGCCAGGTGTAAAATAGGTTTTTCAGATTGCTAAAATTCCTTTTAGTTTTAAAAATATCGGACATTTCTCGGCCTTTTGGTTTTAAAAGGGCTAAATTCTGAAACTTCAGATCCGATTCGAGCGAAAATTTAGCCGTAGATGCCCAGATAGGCCAGGGGTAAAATAGCTTTTTCATATTCCTAAAATACCTTTTTGTTTTAAAAATATCTGACATTTCCCGTCCAGTTTCATTTATAGCAGCATATACAATAATGACGTCATACATACAAAGCTGAAGTTTTCTCGAATTAGATATTTAAAAGTATAATGAAAATCTTACAGTATACGGTTAAAATTATTGGGGTTTAACAGACTATTTAAATTAAAAATAGAATTTAAATTATGCAGTTTTTGTCATTATTATCACGTGGTCGATCATAGAAGCATATTTTTAATAATTATCCATCCTTCAATTAATTATTTTATTATATTAAAGAAAATTGTATTTCAAATAAATCAGCTAACTAGAAAAATAAAATAATGGTATTATTGTATAATAAGTAACAGCATAATAAGCAATTTTTTCAAAAACATTTAATTTTAGTCGGATTTGATGACTAAAACAGAATTGGCATTTGGTTTGTCTTATTATATAAATATATACTAAAAATAGTGGGTTCATAAAATCATTCGGACCTTTCACATTATAAATTATTTCATATATGACCCCATTTTAGACAAGTCTTATTAATAGCTTATACTTATTTAACCACTTAAGGACTGAGCCAAAGCAACGCTTGGCCGGGCACAGCTAGTTATATTATAAAACATCACAATGTTAAGAATTTGCAGAATTGTTGGGAGAAATTTTTTGTTGAATTTGAACAATTTTTAATTAAAAAAATCAAAAATTTGGCCAATGGTCATTTTTTCTCCATTGGTCAGTACCAACAGATACTCTATAAGTCAATGATAGCCAAAAAAACGAAAAAAAAATTTTGATGCTCACTTTGGCCAATGGTCATTTTTTTCCATTGGTCAGCAGCCAGCACACGGTAAAAGTGGATATAAATTCATAAGAGTAAAAAAAAACGAAAAAAAAATTTTCGAATCACATTTTGGCCAATGGTCATTTTTTTCCATTGGTTAGCAGCCAGGACACGGTAAAAGTGGATATAAATTTATAATAGTCAAAAAAAAACGAAAAAATATTTTCGAATCATATTTTGGCCAATGGTCATTTTTTCATTGGTCAGCAGCCAGCGGACGGCCAAAAAGTCATAATAGCAATGGTAGGAACAGGAACAATCATAATAGTCAAAAAAAATGAAAAAAATAATTTCGATTCACATTTTGGCCAATGGTCATTTTTTCCATCGGTCAGGAGCGGACGGTCAAAAAGTCATAATAGCAATGGTAGGAACAGGAACAATCAAAATAGTCAAAAAAAATGAAAAAAATAATTTCGATTCACATTTTGGCCATTGGTCATTTTTTTCATCGGTCAGGAACCAGCGAACGGCTAAAAAGTCATAATAGCAATGGTAGTAACAGGAACAATCATAATAGTCAAAAAAAAACAAAAAAATAAACTCGGATTCACATTTTGGCCAATGGTCATTTTTTTCATTGGTCAGCAGCCAGCGGACGGCCAAAAAGTCATAATAGCAATGGTAGGAACAAGAACAATCATAATAGTCAAAAAAAAACGAAAAAATAATTTCGATTCACAATTTGGCCAATGGTCATTTTTTCATTGGTCAGCAGCCAGCGGACGGCCAAAAAGTCATAATAGCAATGGTAGGAACAGGAACAATCATAATAGTCAAAAAAAATGAAAAAAATAATTTCGATTTCCATTTTGGCCAATGGTCATTTTTTCATTGGTCAGGAGCCAGCGGACGGCCAAAAAGTCATAATAGCAATGGTAGGAACAGGAACAATCATAATAGTCAAAAAAAACTCCGGGATTCTAACCCAAAAACTAGTTAAATTGCATAGCAATTAAAAGTAAACAACTTTTATTTATGTTTATTATATAACTAGTTAAATTGCATAGCAATTAAAAGTAAACAACTTTTATTTATGTTTATTATAGAATAAAATGAAACAATAATAGAACAAGTGGACGACCAAAAAGTCATATTATCAATGGGGCACCTCTTATGCATTAATTTAAAAAATAACACAGCGAGGGAGATAAAGATGAGGGGTGGGGCACCTCTTTCTTATGCATTAATTTAAAAAATCGAAACCTAATATACCCAATGCAAATAGATAGGGAGATTGTTTGCGGACGCGGAGGCAGCGTGACAAGACATCGGTAAACAAAATCAAAAACGAGCCCATAAATTGCATAGCAATTAATAATTGCCTAACTCTAATTGTATTAGTTTATTTAAATTAGTAAAGTTTATTATATAATAAAAAGTTTATATTGGCTTAGATATAATTTTTGATTGAATTGGACATGTAGTTAAGGTTAAGAAATGTAAATAATTAGTCTGTTAAAGTTTTATTAAAAATATAGAGAGGAGTGGAAATTCAAAAAGATACCTCTTTTCAAACTAAAAAACCTATAAATAGAAGCAAAAGAATATCAATAACCATCTTTTCTTATTACGGGGCATATAAATTTTATTTTGAGCTTTTATTGTTTATGTTTGTTAATAAACATTGTCAAATGATCTTTTAGTTTTATTTCAAGGACTAATCATTATAAGCAAGCAACATTTATTTTACAGAAAATTATTTTATTAATTTCTTTTTACAAATAGATCCTTGAAGATAGTGATATTTGATTTCCTTAAACCTAAACTAGAATTGGCAATATTTAATATGATTGTGATTAATAATTAAGATGAAAAACACACCTTACTATAAAAATTTATATAAAACTAGAAATAAATTTATTTATATGGTTGTAATTAGTGCTGTAAACAGTTGTAAAAAAATCGAACGCGTTCGAGTTCAACGTTCATTGACGAAAATTGAACGCGTTCACGTTCAAGTTCGTCTAAAAAAAAGGAACGCGTTCACGTTCATGAACGCGTTCACGTTTACGTTCGTTCAAAATTTTATGATAAATTTTTTAAAATTTAATTTAATATATATAAATGTCTTATATTTTTTAATACAATAAATAGCCATGATAAAAAATAATAGTTTTATTTCGACAATATAATTATAAATCAATATAATCTATTTTCTTATTGATTTTTATTTTTAATAATAATTGATTTTCAAAATTGTCGTCTGATAAGCAGGAACGCTTGGCAGTTAATACAGCATTAGCTATACTAAAAACCCGCTCCACAGTGGCAGATGAGGGGATTGGAGTATTGTACTTAATAAACAAATCTTTTTAAAGCAGGAAATTTATTAAAAACATTTAATGTTTTATCCCTCGCTTCAAAAAAGTGCGATAAGATATGATCTTCCAAGCCGCACTCCCTTTACTGCCTCGTCAAAAAAAACGATGATAGTTCTTTCATTATCAATTCTAGGGCTTTCAAACCCTTTTTTCAAAAAACTAAAAGTTTATTCTTTTTTACATTTAGTAATTATTGAATTCGGTCCTTTATATGAAATGAGTGAAAAATATTTATCATATTTTGGCCATGGCAATGTCAATTCATCTGCTGATTTTGAATATTCAGAATCTGAAGATGACGACGATATAATATTATGATTGTCCATATTAACCTATAAATTAAACTATAATAATTAATAATATTTTATTAATTAACTTTAATCTCATCTTTGCACGTTATAGTATGTTAAAAGTATTTCGGAATTGGTAATAGGAAACAGGAAAAATAGCTGATCAAAAAATATAAGATTTTTTTGTTAAAAATTCGGATTAACATTAATTTTTAAATAAATGAAATTAAAAAGGGTTTTTAAAATTGAACGAACGTTAAATTCGAACGCGTTTATCAAAAAAAGGAACGCGTTCTCGTTCAAAGTTCACCAAAAAATAAATGAACGCCGTTCGTGAACGCGTTCATAAAATTTGAAGAACGCGTTCATTTACAGCACTAGTTGTAATTGATTCAGATTGTAAACACATATAAACGGATACACTGTCAATAAATTCAAATTTATCGATCTAAAATTTAACAAACGATTTATATTATTATTAATATCTACATATTTTTTGTTGAGAGCGGAAACTTGCTTCCCTTGCGAAATATGTAATAAATTTAAGTCAGTCATTGACTGTACTTTGCGTAAAAATTCAATAAAAACATATATAACAGGATGGGCCTGGCCAACAAGGCAGTTGTGGAACCCCTCAAGATGATTATTGGTAGGGGGTCCCTAACAGTATGCCTCTGCCAAACCTTATAAGGAAAGGTGGCTGTGGACCAGACCCAGGTATGATGAATGTAAACAAAAAAAATTTCATTTTTTCGTTGGACCGAACAAGTGGGTCATTGGCAAGCGAGTGAAACACACTTAAAACGTCGCCCTCTTCTAAAAAAGGAAGGACAAGGGCCCGTTTTTACCAATTTTTTAAGGCATTCTCGTTGTAAGAACTTCTGATGCCCTCATGCCCAAGCTTCGAAAAAGGGCTTGACAATAATGGAATAAGCACCCTAATTTAAATATATGTTATTAATAAATAAAATACCTCTCACAGAAACACCTGGGAAGCAATCTTCAAGGGCTAACTCAGCCCCCTTTTCAAAATCGATTTGAGCATAATCGGGCTGAAACACCAAATTATGCTCCCGGCACAATATTTTTAACTGGTCAAACATTATTTTATACGTATCATACGTTTTATCTGGCAGCAGGGCATACACGACCGGAATCATGTGCCCTCTGTAAAAGGTATGAATTGTGTAGACCTATTAACTGAAAGTTATCAAAAAACTACTATTACTTGACTAAACAGAGGGGGGCATACGTAGTAAGTTCCATCTGAATAGATATTGTCAGTAGAGCACATATTCTTTAAAGTCGTGGGTGTCCCGAACAACAAGAGGCGATTTCCCCGATTCCATAGCAAAACTCGTTCAGTGTTCTCGGTGAAGCAATGCTCGGGATCCAAGATAATCTCTTCATTGTTTTTCGGGTCCTTCACTCGTTTATGATTTAGGCGTTGAAGGGTTTTTTTGATGGATTCAAGTGTAGGGGTCGCCCTTGGGTAAAGGACGAGGTCAGGGACCTCACGTAACCTTTGTGCAAGTACTTTTTGATAGATTAACCTCAGTTTTTCCCGAGGATTCGCCAACACGGCCTCCTTCAACTCTTTCACTGTTATCAAATACTCATATTCCTCCCTAGGTTCTTCATGATTATGCCCATGAGTAACTTCGGGACCAGTTGTTATTTTAGCTCTCCCAGGGCAAGTTTTAGTCCTACAGCGATAATAGGTAGCAGTGGAGGTTCTTCTTGTTTTAAAATATAGATATGCATGATAATAAAGGACAACACCTTTGCGGGACGTTATAAATTTCATATCTAGATAAAAGGCAATATTATTTAATACGAATAGTGTAAATACTTTGCTGAGTGCTTTGGATTCGTTGCACTACATCCATCAAAATTTCTGCATCCACAATGAACCTTAATTAGATTATGTTATTAAAAAGATATAATATTAAATTGTAATTTAGCAGTTATTTTTAATTAACACTTGAAAGCAATTAATATAAATTAGTTTACAATTATGGGATGTGGGGTTAGTAGAGAATATTGCATCATTTACGTGGGATGATTGTATAGATCCACTGTCTATAGAAATTATGATATAAGTTTTTAAATTAAATTACTCAAATGGGATATAGGTAGATTTGTTGCATCATTTAAGTAAGATTGTATAGATCCACTGTCTATAGAAATTATGATATAAGTTTTAAATTGAATTACTCAAATGGGATATAGGTAGATCTGAAGGTATCAATCCATAATTAGGGTACTTTATAATATAATAAGTAAAAATAACTATAAAAGTTACTTTTATGTGGGAGATTGTCATGCTCACGTGTCATTGTAAATCTTGCATCTGAATAGAAACCTCTGCCACCCATTCACTTACTCTACATTTGTAGTAAGATTTTGAATCTTTCCCATTATTGACTTTTATATAATGATAATTTTGATAAACTAAAATTGGTTTTCTTTTTTGGCATAGAGTAAAATGAACGTGATTCATATTACAATAGGTGTTTTTACTGTTTTTAGGTGGTTTAGGTATTTTTAGGTGTTTTATAATTAGTGTCTTTATAACGTTTGACTTGGTACGCAATTAGGGATGCAGAAATTTTGGTTGATGTAGTGGAACGAATACAAAGCAGTCACCAAAGTAATAGTTATATTTTACATATAAATTTTATTACTTTTTTTAGATATCATGCGATTTATTCCATCTCGGAAAGGTTACCTTCTTTACTTTGATGGTTATCTGTATTACAAAATAAGAAGAGCCCCGTCTACTACCTACTATCGGTGTAGGACGAGGAGTTGCCCTGGCAAGGCAAAAATTACAACCTCCTCCGAAGTTACTCACGGACATAACCATGAGCAATCTAGGGAAAAATATGAGTTTTTAATTACTGTCAGGGATTTAAAGGAGGCAGTTTTGGCAGAACCTCGAAAGAAACTGAGGACGCTATACCATAAGATCATTGCCAGACGGTTACGCGAAGTACCTGACCTGGTATTGTATCCAAAGGCGACCCCTACATTCAAATCAATAAGGCAAACGCTCCAAAGAGTAAATCCTAAGAGAGTGAAGGACCCGGACAACAATAGGGAGATTATCATAGATCCGGAGCATCGCTTCACCGAAAACGGTGAGAGATTCTTGCTCTGGAACTGGGATAATCGACTTATGCTTTTCGGGACACCCACGTCTCTAAAAATTATGTGTACATCCGGTAATCTTTACTCGGATGGCACATATTATGTATGCCCGCCATTGTTTAGCCAAGTAATAGCAGATTTAATATTAACTTTTAATTTATAGGTCTATACAATCCACACTTTTTACCGGGGACACATGATTTTCGCCGTGTATGCCCTGTTACCCGACAAATCCTGTGAAACCTATAAAATGGTTTTCAACAAATTGAAGGAGTTGTGCCTTGAGCATAATTTTGTGTTGCAATCAAATTTTGTTCAGGTTGACTTTGAAATGGCGAGTATACAAGCCCTCCGAGAATGCTTTCCAGGCGTTTCAGTGAAATGTTTTTAATTTATTAAATAACATATATTTAATTTAGGATGTTTATTCCATTTTGCTCAAGCTATTTTTCGAAGACTTGGGCATGAGGGAATAAGGTCCGAGTACAATGAAAACCCACATTTCAAAAAATTGGTACGGCGCTCTTTAGCCCTTTCATTTTTAAAAGAACACGATGATCTAGATGTTTTTGGATTATGTGCTTCTGACCCTCTCGTTCGCTCTAACGAGAAAATGAGAGACTTTTTTCAATATATACACCGAACCTGGGTCTGGTCAGCCGCCACTTTTGTATGAAATTTGCAAAGTTTCAATGCTGTCCCCGTACAAACAATCATTTGGAGGGGTTCCATAATAGCATTAAATGCCTTTTTGGCCGGGCCCACCCCGTTATATATGATAAATTGAATGCCTACGTAAACAAAACCATTACGGAAATTAATTTATTGCATATTTCGCAAGGTAAGCAGGTGTGTGCAACTAGCTAGATATCGCAATATTAACACCAATATAAATAGATTGGTAAATCAATATAGCCTTAACGAAATTGATGTATATGAATTTATTGATAATATTTCTGTATATATGTATTTACAATCGCATGAATTAATTGTTGACACATAAATAAAATATATTTCTAATTATATATATATTGACATAACACGGTAAGTATAAGTAGAGCTGTTAAGTAAATAGTTATTCGAACTATTTCATTTTTTAAATGTAACAGCTTTCATTTCAGTTTAACTGCGCTCCCCTATGTGACTAACTTTTCTCATGACAAAAATAACTTTAATTTTATGATTGATATAATAAGAACATATTAAAAAAGGTAGGAACTATAAATTTAGAAAATTTGGCTGGAAAAAACTTAAAACCACCAAAAAATAGAGTCGTCAAACTTAAGGAAGTGTAAGCTAGAATATTATCATTTGTAATATAAATTATTAAAGTTTAATTCCATCCAATAAAAGCCTATGCTAGATATAAATAGATTAAATGAATACTGAAATTCTTAAAAATTGCCTCAGGGGGGGGGGGGGGGTTTCAAAAATTTTTGACAATACTTTTAAACATAAAAATTTTAAGCTTATATACAGTTGTGGCGCCGGCAGGTTCATCTAAGTAAGGGGGGCAGGGTGTTTTTTGTGTCACAGAATTTTGAGTAAACAAACACTAATTAAAATTATATAAATTGAATACCTAAGATGGGTTTTTGGTGAAAAATGGATTAATAATATCTTCAGAAACGCAAAGTGCTAAGAGCACCTTCCAATTTATCTGTTTGCGCTAATTAGGCCCATTGTTGAACTAAACACTTTCATGGGCCTTTTAGGCTTAATTTTCCCACCAGTATCAAAAATTGTACGGCCCCGGAACCGTTAAAATGAGATTATAAGCCCGAATTCGCCCCGCTGATTTTTTGTAATGCATAGGCCCAGCCTACACCTTCCCAAAAATATATTATGGGGCATAAGCATCCTTTGTCAATACCAAAACAATTATTTATTTATATGCTGAAAATGTTCAACTGTTAAAACATCAGTTGCAAACAGGGTTTAGTTTCTTCCAACAAGTTAAATTTTCATTAGTGAAGCTGCATAAAATCATTTATGATGTTAATTTGGAAAAAAAACTAAGTAATTGAACCTAATTATAAAAGAATATACGAAGCTATAAGCCCATCCGGGCCCGGCCAGTTGAAATTTTTATGATACAAAGCTCATTTGTAGGCCCTGCCCATGCAGATCTCTTATATCGACATCTTAATACATTTTTTATTATATCATACAGCTTACTAATTACTGATTCATAAATTTTGCCAGTAATCATGTTTATAGGTTTTTGCAAAATGTGGACTTATAATTTTTTATTAAACATTTTATGAACAATAATGGATGTGCCAAAGTAATCAATGTGAACTAACAGAGTTAATAATATTTAACCATTAGAAGCTATTTATTTTATGGTATATGGAGGTAATATATCTTGATATCACCTCAAGGTATAATTATAAAATGAATATGAGATGTTCAATTAAAGTGTATAATTAATAATAAAACATTTGTATGTATTAAGTTAAGGTGGCATGATCTTATTTGCAAGCTACATGATCATACATATATTCTAGATGTAATTAAGAACTACAAGTAGGGAATTTCAATATCACCTTCATCTCATATCTATTTGTCAGAAGCAATTGATAGTATTTGTTTACAGACATGATAAACTATATATAGCTTTCCAAAAGTAAAAAAATGTCATTTGTATAATTAGATCACAAAACAAATCTAGTCCATTATCATTTGTTAAAGTTTAACTCTATCCAATAAGAATAAAATCTAAATTAACTTTTTATATAAAAAAAAACTATTATAGATGACTCATTATTTAATTGCCAAATTTGCATTACAATTTGTTGTGCACTTGTAGTTATTTCTTAGATCTTTTCAGCATTTACTGTAATGTACTCAAGCTGGGTATTGATAAATATAAAAGTTATTTTGTGTTATTGTATAATTTTCACTATAATTTTATTCTCATTTTACTTTATCTAGGATAAAAACTGTATGAATGATGATTCATTATTCAAATAATCTTTCTCGAAACAAACTTTTAATGATATCAAAATCTTATTGCAATATAAATAGATTATATATAATACCTCTCCTGTTCGAACAAAACGGCACAGCGGTACACGACATTATATGATATAGGACGGTAGTGACTATCAAAATATTTGCCTGGTTGTAGATAAAAACTCTGAAATCGATTTATATCTGTAAAACGTGTGGTTCCTAGATGCAAATTTATTTGTTACCTTTGACTAGTCAAAATTGTTCGTTATTAATTACTTTTGTGCCACTATATAATATGTTTAATATATTGCTAGAATTTAAATAAAAAACCCGAGTTTAGGCTTAAAAAAAACGACCAAGCTGACAAGAATGTGCATTAATATGGAACGTTTTTTAATATGTCAGCCGTCTAAATAGCTAAATATTAGTTCTAAATGTAACATTAGCTGTCAAAAATGCAGTGAGCTCAAATGTTAAAAGTATTTGCAAAAAAGTGTTCTTAAAGTCAAATGATAAATTTTTTATGTAATCTGTGTTTCTATTTTTGGCACACAAGAAATATAATTTTATATATTACAAATCAACAAACTGTATGTAATATAAAACGAGGTGTGAACAATGCGTTAATTTAAATGTCTGATTAATTAAAAAAAAATTCACAACGTTTTTTAGGTGCAACATCATGATTTATATATTTTATAAACTATCCTTATTTTTAATATAGAACTTAGAAAAGAGTTAAATTAGAGATCTGCATGGTGAGGTTAGGGCATTTAAAAAGAAAATATCCAAACAATTATTTTTAATTTTTTCGAGACATGATCTCTTTTCATTTTTATTATTTTTTCCCCTGATGATGGGCTTTTATAGCTAGAAATATCGCGTTCCATTTCCCTCTACCTACGCTATCAATCCAAATCCACCGATTCTATACAATGACATTTATGTAAACGGATTGAAAATTTTTGATTTCATATCCAACAAGTTTAATAACGGGTTTGGGCTGGCCAAAGAAATTTCATAATGGGTTTGAACGGGCCTAGAATTCGTTAACCGGTCCTAGAATTTAAGTAAATTTAAACCGATCACAAGGAGCCTTTAGAAATTTTTTTAAATATGGATTTGGATTCTTAGTATTCAAAACATAAAAATATTATGACAAAGTATAATTATATCGCCCTAATCCGCAAATGAAAATGGTGTATGTATTTAATTATTGCACCTATTTTGAAACATTCTTACCTATAACCTACATTCATTTGCATTTCCTGCTATATTAATTTAAAACAATTGGCACATATTTTATTTCATATTAAATAACTACACTTTTATTCAATTCAAAATTGATGTATAAAACGCTATTTAATTATATTTACCATTTTAGGGGTTTATTGAAAATCGGCTAAGGTGGCATGGGCATATACTAAGAGGGGACACGAATGACGTACATCGAAAAGTACTGGACATGGAGGTAGCGGGGAAGAGAGGAAGAGGACGACCCCGCGTCACTTGTGTCGCATAACGCCAATCCCCTCTTAATTTTGGTTTTATCCAGTTTTGGTTGCTTAGTTCTAGTTTTATGATATAGCTATTTTTCTTCCCCCCTTTCGTGTTTTATTACTATTCTTGGCTTGTTCAATTACCCTTTTAGTTTTATTACCCTCCCCTTGCTAGTTGTATGACTATTCAAATTTATTGTCACGCAGTCCTAACGCGTTTGTTTGTTATAATCCCCCTCCCCGATCGTGATGGTATTGTTTACATATTTTCATCTTCAATCAACCCCCGATCGGTATTGTATTGTTTACCTATTTACGTCAACGATCATCATTATTATTCCTGCTATTTAAAGTACGAATTGTTTGTAAAAGTCAGTTATATATTTGTAAAGATAGTTGTATATTTGTAAAGATAGTTATATATTTGTAAAGATAGTTATTTGATTTGATATTAATAAAGTTTATTACCGGAGAGTTCTAGATCCAGTCCTCCCTTTTTGGGGGAGGACATACCTTGAAACGAATAGATTCAAAAATAACTAAATGAATATTTCTAAATTCTATACTTATTAGTGTATAGAAAAATTAGGTGTGGCATAACGCCAATCCCCTCTTAATTTTGGTTTTATCCAGTTTTGGTTGCTTAGTTCTAGTTTTATGATATAGCTATTTTTCTTCCCCCCTTTCGTGTTTTAATTACTATTCTTGGCTTGTTCAATTACCCTTTTAGTTTTATTACCCTCCCCTTGCTAGTTGTATGACTATTCAAATTTATCGTCACGCAGTCCTAACGCGTTTGTTTGTTATAATCCCCCTCCCCGATCGTGATGGTATTGTTTACCTATTTACGTCAACGATCATCATTATTCTTCCCACTATTAAAAGAAGGAATTGTTTGTAAAATTATTAATAAAAGATTTGTTTTGTGAAAATAAAATTGGGATAAATATATTAGTGGTTACGAATCTATAAAATACATTCTCCCCTCACCGAGGGAGGATCATTCGTTAAATCTATACTTATGAAAGTATAGAAAAATAATATACTTTGATTTTATGCATAATGGGGTTGCAAAAAAACATTTCGATGGTTATTTTTTATTAATTCGAATGAATGCTAAACTTGTGTAATTAGATATCCACATGTCCAAGTCCATCTCCCACTATAATTTCTAATTGGAATCTCAATTTATAGAAATTGATAAAAGTCAATTATGATGCAATAAACCCCTAAAATCTCCCCTTCTTTATCAGTATTGGCTTAGATATAATTTTTGATTGAATTGGACATGTAGTTAAGGTTAAGAAATGTAAATAATTAGTCTGTTAAAGTTTTATTAAAAATATAGAGAGGAGTGGAAATTCAAAAAGATACCTCTTTTCAAACTAAAAAAACCTATAAATAGAAGCAAAAGAATATCAATAACCATCTTTTCTTATTACGGGGCATATAAATTTTATTTTGAGCTTTTATTGTTTATGTTTGTTAATAAACATTGTCAAATGATCTTTTAGTTTTATTTCAAGGACTAATCATTATAAGCAAGCAACATTTATTTTACAGAAAATTATTTTATTAATTTCTTTTTACAAATAGATCCTTGAAGATAGTGATATTTGATTTCCTTAAACCTAAACTAGAATTGGCAATATTTAATATGATTGTGATTAATAATTAAGATGAAAAACACACCTTACTATAAAAATTTATATAAAACTAGAAATAAATTTATTTATATGGTTGTAATTAGTGCTGTAAACAGTTGTAAAAAAATCGAACGCGTTCGAGTTCAACGTTCATTGACGAAAATTGAACGCGTTCACGTTCAAGTTCGTCTAAAAAAAAGGAACGCGTTCACGTTCATGAACGCGTTCACGTTCGTTCAAAATTTTATGATAAATTTTTTAAAATTTAATTTAATATATATAAATGTCTTATATTTTTTAATACAATAAATAGCCATGATAAAAAATAATAGTTTTATTTCGACAATATAATTATAAATCAATATAATCTATTTTCTTATTGATTTTTATTTTTAATAATAATTGATTTTCAAAATTGTCGTCTGATAAGCAGGAACGCTTGGCAGTTAATACAGCATTAGCTATACTAAAAACCCGCTCCACAGTGGCAGATGAGGGGATTGGAGTATTGTACTTAATAAACAAATCTTTTTAAAGCAGGAAATTTATTAAAAACATTTAATGTTTTATCCCTCGCTTCAAAAAAGTGCGATAAGATATGATCTTCCAAGCCGCACTCCCTTTACTGCCTCGTCAAAAAAAACGATGATAGTTCTTTCATTATCAATTCTAGGGCTTTCAAACCCTTTTTTCAAAAAACTAAAAGTTTATTCTTTTTTACATTTAGTAATTATTGAATTCGGTCCTTTATATGAAATGAGTGAAAAATATTTATCATATTTTGGCCATGGCAATGTCAATTCATCTGCTGATTTTGAATATTCAGAATCTGAAGATGACGACGATATAATATTATGATTGTCCATATTAACCTATAAATTAAACTATAATAATTAATAATATTTTATTAATTAACTTTAATCTCATCTTTGCACGTTATAGTATGTTAAAAGTATTTCGGAATTGGTAATAGGAAACAGGAAAAATAGCTGATCAAAAAATATAAGATTTTTTTGTTAAAAATTCGGATTAACATTAATTTTTAAATAAATGAAATTAAAAAGGGTTTTTAAAATTGAACGAACGTTAAATTCGAACGCGTTTATCAAAAAAAGGAACGCGTTCTCGTTCAAAGTTCACCAAAAAATAAATGAACGCCGTTCGTGAACGCGTTCATAAAATTTGAAGAACGCGTTCATTTACAGCACTAGTTGTAATTGATTCAGATTGTAAACACATATAAACGGATACACTGTCAATAAATTTAAATTTATCGATCTAAAATTTAACAAACGATTTATATTATTATTAATATCTACATATTTTTTGTTGAGAGCGGAAACTTGCTTCCCTTGCGAAATATGTAATAAATTTAAGTCAGTCATTGACTGTACTTTGCGTAAAAATTCAATAAAAACATATATAACAGGATGGGCCTGGCCAACAAGGCAGTTGTGGAACCCCTCAAGATGATTATTGGTAGGGGGTCCCTAACAGTATGCCTCTGCCAAACCTTATAAGGAAAGGTGGCTGTGGACCAGACCCAGGTATGATGAATGTAAACAAAAAAAATTTCATTTTTTCGTTGGACCGAACAAGTGGGTCATTGGCAAGCGAGTGAAACACACTTAAAACGTCGCCCTCTTCTAAAAAAGGAAGGACAAGGGCCCGTTTTTACCAATTTTTTAAGGCATTCTCGTTGTAAGAACTTCTGATGCCCTCATGCCCAAGCTTCGAAAAAGGGCTTGACAATAATGGAATAAGCACCCTAATTTAAATATATGTTATTGATAAATAAAATACCTCTCACAGAAACACCTGGGAAGCAATCTTCAAGGGCTAACTCAGCCCCCTTTTCAAAATCGATTTGAGCATAATCGGGCTGAAACACCAAATTATGCTCCCGGCACAATATTTTTAACTGGTCAAACATCATTTTATACGTATCATACGTTTTATCTGGCAGCAGGGCATACACGACCGGAATCATGTGCCCTCTGTAAAAGGTATGAATTGTGTAGACCTATTAACTGAAAGTTATCAAAAAACTACTATTACTTGACTAAACAGAGGGGGGCATACGTAGTAAGTTCCATCTGAATAGATATTGTCAGTAGAGCACATATTCTTTAAAGTCGTGGGTGTCCCGAACAACAAGAGGCGATTTCCCCGATTCCATAGCAAAACTCGTTCAGTGTTCTCGGTGAAGCTATGCTCGGGATCCAAGATAATCTCTTCATTGTTTTTCGGGTCCTTCACTCGTTTATGATTTAGGCGTTGAAGGGTTTTTTTGATGGATTCAAGTGTAGGGGTCGCCCTTGGGTAAAGGACGAGGTCAGGGACCTCACGTAACCTTTGTGCAAGTACTTTTTGATAGATTAACCTCAGTTTTTCCCGAGGATTCGCCAACACGGCCTCCTTCAACTCTTTCACTGTTATCAAATACTCATATTCCTCCCTAGGTTCTTCATGATTATGCCCATGAGTAACTTCGGGACAAGTTGTTATTTTAGCTCTCCCAGGGCAAGTTTTAGTCCTACAGCGATAATAGGTAGCAGTGGAGGTTCTTCTTGTTTTAAAATATAGATATGCATGATAATAAAGGACAACACCTTTGCGGGACGTTATAAATTTCATATCTAGATAAAAGGCAATATTATTTAATACGAATAGTGTAAATACTTTGCTGAGTGCTTTGGATTCGTTGCACTACATCCATCAAAATTTCTGCATCCACAATGAACCTTAATTAGATTATGTTATTAAAAAGATATAATATTAAATTGTAATTTAGCAGTTATTTTTAATTAACACTTGAAAGCAATTAATATAAATTAGTTTACAATTATGGGATGTGGGGTTATTAGAGAATATTGCATCATTTACGTGGGATGATTGTATAGATCCACTGTCTATAGAAATTATGATATAAGTTTTTAAATTAAATTACTCAAATGGGATATAGGTAGATTTGTTGCATCATTTAAGTAAGATTGTATAGATCCACTGTCTATAGAAATTATGATATAAGTTTATAAATTGAATTACTCAAATGGGATATAGGTAGATCTGAAGGTATCAATCCATAATTAGGGTACTTTATAATATAATAAGTAAAAATAACTATAAAAGTTACTTTTATGTGGGAGATTGTCATGCTCACGTGTCATTGTAAATCTTGCATCTGAATAGAAACCTCTGCCACCCATTCACTTACTCTACATTTGTAGTAAGATTTTGAATCTTTCCCATTATTGACTTTTATATAATGATAATTTTGATAAACTAAAATTGGTTTTCTTTTTTGGCATAGAGTAAAATGAACGTGATTCATATTACAATAGGTGTTTTTACTGTTTTTAGGTGGTTTAGGTATTTTTAGGTGTTTTATAATTAGTGTCTTTATAACGTTTGACTTGGTACGCAATTAGGGATGCAGAAATTTTGGTTGATGTAGTGGAACGAATACAAAGCAGTCACCAAAGTAATAGTTATATTTTACATATAAATTTTATTACTTTTTTTAGATATCATGCGATTTATTCCATCTCGGAAAGGTTACCTTCTTTACTTTGATGGTTATCTGTATTACAAAATAAGAAGAGCCCCGTCTACTACCTACTATCGGTGTAGGACGAGGAGTTGCCCTGGCAAGGCAAAAATTACAACCTCCTCCGAAGTTACTCACGGACATAACCATGAGCAATCTAGGGAAAAATATGAGTTTTTAATTACTGTCAGGGATTTAAAGGAGGCAGTTTTGGCAGAACCTCGAAAGAAACTGAGGACGCTATACCATAAGATCATTGCCAGACGGTTACGCGAAGTACCTGACCTGGTATTGTATCCAAAGGCGACCCCTACATTCAAATCAATAAGGCAAACGCTCCAAAGAGTAAATCCTAAGAGAGTGAAGGACCCAGACAACAATAGGGAGATTATCATAGATCCGGAGCATCGCTTCACCGAAAACGGTGAGATTCTTGCTCTGGAACTGGGATAATCGACTTATGCTTTTCGGGACACCCACGTCTCTAAAGATTATGTGTACATCCGGTAATCTTTACTCGGATGGCACATATTATGTATGCCCGCCATTGTTTAGCCAAGTAATAGCAGATTTAATATTAACTTTTAATTTATAGGTCTATACAATCCACACTTTTTACCGGGGACACATGATTTTCGCCGTGTATGCCCTGTTACCCGACAAATCCTGTGAAACCTATAAAATGGTTTTCAACAAATTGAAGGAGTTGTGCCTTGAGCATAATTTTGTGTTGCAATCAAATTTTGTTCAGGTTGACTTTGAAATGGCGAGTATACAAGCCCTCCGAGAATGCTTTCCAGGCGTTTCAGTGAAATGTTTTTAATTTATTAAATAACATATATTTAATTTAGGATGTTTATTCCATTTTGCTCAAGCTATTTTTCGAAGACTTGGGCATGAGGGAATAAGGTCCGAGTACAATGAAAACCCACATTTCAAAAAATTGGTACGGCGCTCTTTAGCCCTTTCGTTTTTAAAAGAACACGATGATCTAGATGTTTTTGGATTATGTGCTTCTGACCCTCTCGTTCGCTCTAACGAGAAAATGAGAGACTTTTTTCAATATATACACCGAACCTGGGTCTGGTCAGCCGCCACTTTTGTATGAAATTTGCAAAGTTTCAATGCTGTGGGACCCCGTACAAACAATCATTTGGAGGGGTTCCATAATAGCATTAAATGCCTTTTTGGCCGGGCCCACCCCGTTATATATGATAAATTGAATGCCTACGTAAACAAAACCATTACGGAAATTAATTTATTGCATATTTCGCAAGGTAAGCAGGTGTGTGCAACTAGCTAGATATCGCAATATTAACACCAATATAAATAGATTGGTAAATCAATATAGCCTTAACGAAATTGATGTATATGAATTTATTGATAATATTTCTGTATATATGTATTTACAATCGCATGAATTAATTGTTGACACATAAATAAAATATATTTCTAATTATATATATATTGACATAACACGGTAAGTATAAGTAGAGCTGTTAAGTAAATAGTTATTCGAACTATTTCATTTTTTAAATGTAACAGCTTTCATTTCAGTTTAACTGCGCTCCCCTATGTGACTAACTTTTCTCATGACAAAAATAACTTTAATTTTATGATTGATATAATAAGAACATATTAAAAAAGGTAGGAACTATAAATTTAGAAAATTTGGCTGGAAAAAACTTAAAACCCCCAAAAAATAGAGTCGTCAAACTTAAGGAAGTGTAAGCTAGAATATTATCATTTGTAATATAAATTATTAAAGTTTAATTCCATCCAATAAAAGCCTATGCTAGATATAAATAGATTAAATGAATACTGAATTCTTAAAAATTGCCTCAGGGGGGGGGGGGGGGGTTTCAAAAATTTTTGACAATACTTTTAAACATAAAAATTTTAAGCTTATATACAGTTGTGGCGCCGGCAGGTTCATCTAAGTAAGGGGGGCAGGGTGTTTTTTGTGTCACAGAATTTTGAGTAAACAAACACTAATTAAAATTATATAAATTGAATACCTAAGATGGGTTTTTGGTGAAAAATGGATTAATAATATCTTCAGAAACGCAAAGTGCTAAGAGCACCTTCCAATTTATCTGTTTGCGCTAATTAGGCCCATTGTTGAACTAAACACTTTCATGGGCCTTTTAGGCTTAATTTTCCCACCAGTATCAAAAATTGTACGGCCCCGGAACCGTTAAAATGAGATTATAAGCCCGAATTCGCCCCGCTGATTTTTTGTAATGCATAGGCCCAGCCTACACCTTCCCAAAAATATATTATGGGGCATAAACATCCTTTGTCAATACCAAAACAATTATTTATTTATATGCTGAAAATGTTCAACTGTTAAAACATCAGTTGCAAACAGGGTTTAGTTTCTTCCAACAAGTTAAATTTTCATTAGTGAAGCTGCATAAAATCATTTATGATGTTAATTTGGAAAAAAAACTAAGTAATTGAACTTAATTATAAAAGAATATACGAAGCTATAAGCCCATCCGGGCCCGGCCAGTTGAAATTTTTATGATACAAAGCTCGTTTGTAGGCCCTGCCCATGCAGATCTCTTATATCGACATCTTAATACATTTTTTATTATATCATACAGCTTACTAATTACTGATTCATAAATTTTGCCAGTAATCATGTTTATAGGTTTTTGCAAAATGTGGACTTATAATTTTTTATTAAACATTTTATGAACAATAATGGATGTGCCAAAGTAATCAATGTGAACTAACAGAGTTAATAATATTTAACCATTAGAAGCTATTTATTTTATGGTATATGGAGGTAATATATCTTGATATCACCTCAAGGTATAATTATAAAATGAATATGAGATGTTCAATTAAAGTGTATAATTAATAATAAAACATTTGTATGTATTAAGTTAAGGTGGCATGATCTTATTTGCAAGCTACATGATCATACATATATTCTAGATGTAATTAAGAACTACAAGTAGGGAATTTCAATATCACCTTCATCTCATATCTATTTGTCAGAAGCAATTGATAGTATTTGTTTACAGACATGATAAACTATATATAGCTTTCCAAAAGTAAAAAAATGTCATTTGTATAATTAGATCACAAAACAAATCTAGTCCATTATCATTTGTTAAAGTTTAACTCTATCCAATAAGAATAAAATCTAAATTAACTTTTTATATAAAAAAAAACTATTATAGATGACTCATTATTTAATTGCCAAATTTGCATTACAATTTGTTGTGCACTTGTAGTTATTTCTTAGATCTTTT
Organism: Gordius sp. MW1; assembly: GCA_964036665.1. Lineage (NCBI taxonomy): Eukaryota > Metazoa > Nematomorpha > Gordioida > Gordea > Gordiidae > Gordius > Gordius sp. MW1. Next base: position 7,531,169 of record OZ038530.1, on the reverse strand, counting down.
CAGCATTTACTGTAATGTACTCAAGCTGGGTATTGATAAATATAAAAGTTATTTTGTGTTATTGTATAATTTTCACTATAATTTTATTCTCATTTTACTTTATCTAGGATAAAAACTGTATGAATGATGATTCATTATTCAAATAATCTTTCTCGAAACAAACTTTTAATGATATCAAAATCTTATTGCAATATAAATTGTTCGAACAAAACGGCACAGCGGTACACGACATTATATGATATAGGACGGTAGTGACTATCAAAATATTTGCCTGGTTGTAGATAAAAACTCTGAAATCGATTTATATCTGTAAAACGTGTGGTTCCTAGATGCAAATTTATTTGTTACCTTTGACTAGTCAAAATTGTTCGTTATTAATTACTTTTGTGCCACTATATAATATGTTTAATATATTGCTAGAATTTAAATAAAAAACCCGAGTTTAGGCTTAAAAAAAACGACCAAGCTGACAAGAATGTGCATTAATATGGAACGTTTTTTAATATGTCAGCCGTCTAAATAGCTAAATATTAGTTCTAAATGTAACATTAGCTGTCAAAAATGCAGTGAGCTCAAATGTTAAAAGTATTTGCAAAAAAGTGTTCTTAAAGTCAAATGATAAATTTTTTATGTAATCTGTGTTTCTATTTTTGGCACACAAGAAATATAATTTTATATATTACAAATCAACAAACTGTATGTAATATAAAACGAGGTGTGAACAATGCGTTAATTTAAATGTCTGATTAATTAAAAAAAATTCACAACGTTTTTTAGGTGCAACATCATGATTTATATATTTTATAAACTATCCTTATTTTTAATATAGAACTTAGAAAAGAGTTAAATTAGAGATCTGCATGGAAAGGGGCGAACCTAAAAGACTTGCCTGAGGTTAGGGCATTTAAAAAGAAAATATCCAAACAATTATTTTTAATTTTTTCGAGACATCATCTCTTTTCATTTTTATTATTTTTTCCCCTGATGATGGGCTTTTATAGCTAGAAATATCGCGTTCCATTTCCCTCTACCTACGCTATCAATCCAAATCCACCGATTCTATACAATGACATTTATGTAAACGGATTGAAAATTTTTGATTTCATATCCAACAAGTTTAATAACGGGTTTGGGCTGGCCAAAGAAATTTCATAATGGGTTTGAACGGGCCTAGAATTCGTTAACCGGTCCTAGAATTTAAGTAAATTTAAACCGATCACAAGGAGCCTTTAGAAATTTTTTTAAATATGGATTTGGATTCTTAGTATTCAAAACATAAAAATATTATGACAAAGTATAATTATATCGCCCTAATCCGCAAATGAAAATGGTGTATGTATTTAATCATTGCACCTATTTTGAAACATTCTTACCTATAACCTACATTCATTTGCATTTCGTGCTATATTAATTTAAAACAATTGGCACATATTTTATTTCATATTAAATAACTACACTTTTATTCAATTCAAAATTGATGTATAAAACGCTATTTAATTATATTTACCATTTTAGGGGTTTATTGAAAATCGGCTAAGGTGGTATGGGCATATACTAAGAGGGGACACGAATGACGTACATCGAAAAGTACTGGACATGGAGGTAGCGGGGAAGAGAGGAAGAGGACGACCCCGCGTCACTTGTGTCGCATAACGCCAATCCCCTCTTAATTTTGGTTTTATCCAGTTTTGGTTGCTTAGTTCTAGTTTTATGATATAGCTATTTTTCTTCCCCCCTTTCGTGTTTATTACTATTCTTGGCTTGTTCAATTACCCTTTTAGTTTTATTACCCTCCCCTTGCTAGTTGTATGACTATTCAAATTTATTGTCACGCAGTCCTAACGCGTTTGTTTGTTATAATCCCCCTCCCCGATCGTGATGGTATTGTTTACATATTTTCATCTTCAATCAACCCCCGATCGGTATTGTATTGTTTACCTATTTACGTCAACGATCATCATTATTATTCCTGCTATTTAAAGTACGAATTGTTTGTAAAAGTCAGTTATATATTTGTAAAGATAGTTGTATATTTGTAAAGATAGTTATATATTTGTAAAGATAGTTATTTGATTTGATATTAATAAAGTTTATTACCGGAGAGTTCTAGATCCAGTCCTCCCTTTTTGGGGGAGGACATACCTTGAAACGAATAAATAGATTCAAAAATAACTAAATGAATATTTCTAAATTCTATACTTATTAGTGTATAGAAAAATTAGGTGTGGCATAACGCCAATCCCCTCTTAATTTTGGTTTTATCCAGTTTTGGTTGCTTAGTTCTAGTTTTATGATATAGCTATTTTTCTTCCCCCTGTTTTAATTACTATTCTTGGCTTGTTCAATTACCCTTTTAGTTTTATTACCATCCCCTTGCTAGTTGTATGACTATTCAAATTTATTGTCACGCAGTCCTAACGCGTTTGTTTGTTATAATCCCCCTCCCCGATCGTGATGGTATTGTTTACATATTTTAATCTTCAATCAACCCCCGATCGGTATTGTATTGTTTACCTATTTACGTCAACGATCATCATTATTATTCCCACTATTAAAAGAAGGAATTGTTTGTAAAATTATTAATAAAAGATTTGTTTTGTGAAAATAAAATTGGGAAAAATATATTAGTGGTTACGAATTTATAAAATACATTCTCCCTCACCGAGGGAGGATCATTCGTTAAATCTATACTTATGAAAGTATAGAAAAACTTGTAAAGGGCAAGTCAACAAAGTTATGAAAACAAAAAAGATTAATCAAGACATGGCACTCACCCGGTCAAGATGGAAGAAACTTATTAAAACAAACCCCACGACTGTGGGACCAAATAACTGATAAAGAAGGGGAGATTTTAGGGGTTTATTGCATCATAATTGACTTTTATCAATTTCTATAAATTGAGATTCCAATTAGAAATTATAGTGGGAGATGGACTTGGACATGTGGATATCTAATTACACAAGTTTAGCATTCATTCGAATTAATAAAAAATAACCATCGAAATGTTTTTTTGCAACCCCATTATGCATAAAATCAAAGTATATTATTTTTCTATACTTTCATAAGTATAGATTTAACGAATGATCCTCCCTCGGTGAGGGGAGAATGTATTTTATAGATTCGTAACCACTAATATATTTTTCCCAATTTTATTTTCACAAAACAAATCTTTTATTAATAATTTTACAAACAATTCCTTCTTTTAATAGTGGGAATAATAATGATGATCGTTGACGTAAATAGGTAAACAATACCATCACGATCGGGGAGGGGGATTATAACAACAAACGCGTTAGGACTGCGTGACGATAAATTTGAATAGTCATACAACTAGCAAGGGGAGGGTAATAAAACTAAAAGGGTAATTGAACAAGCCAAGAATAGTAATTAAAACACGAAAGGGGGGAAGAAAAATAGCTATATCATAAAACTAGAACTAAGCAACCAAAACTGGATAAAACCAAAATTAAGAGGGGATTGGCGTTATGCCACACCTTACCCTTTACCAAATAACAAACTTGATCTTTACGTATCTGGCAATTTTGTAATCTCCGTATTCATGCTTTTTGACATTGACCTTGACATAAACATTGACCATGATATTGACCTTGACCTAGATATTGACCTCGATATTGACATTGACCTCGATACTGACATTGACACTACTTTCCGAAAACCAAAGATACGGATTATACCGTTCCTTAAAAACTCCAAGGATGACTCAAAGAGTTCAGAGCCTTATATACCCGAGGATGACTCAAAGAGTTCATAGCCTCAATACTCGGTTTAGTAGTTCAATTGGTAACCAAAAATCTCCGTCTTTTCCTTCCTTCAAAATATTCATATAAGCCACTTTACAAAAAAATGTCATTTGTGGGTTCAGATCCTACTTCTGACACCAATTTTCTATACTTTCATAAGTATAGATTTAACGAATGATCCTCCCTCGGTGAGGGAGAATGTATTTTATAGATTCGTAACCACTAATATATTTTTCCCAATTTTATTTTCACAAAACAAATCTTTTATTAATAATTTTACAAACAATTCCTTCTTTTAATAGTGGGAATAATAATGATGATCGTTGACGTAAATAGGTAAACAATACAATACCGATCGGGGGTTGATTGAAGATGAAAATATGTAAACAATGCCATCACGATCGGGGAGGGGGATTATAACAAACAAACGCGTTAGGACTGCGTGACAATAAATTTGAATAGTCATACAACTAGCAAGGGGAGGGTAATAAAACTAAAAGGGTAATTGAACAAGCCAAGAATAGTAATTAAAACACGAAAGGGGGGAAGAAAAATAGCTATATCATAAAACTAGAACTAAGCAACCAAAACTGGATAAAACCAAAATTAAGAGGGGATTGGCGTTATGCCACACCTTAAGTATAGAAAATTGGTGTCATACTCTTCAATATTCCGAAAATAAATTAAAATTCGTAGCAAATATTCAATGAATATATGAAAATTCTTAAAACATTATGGACGAAACAAAAGAAATTTTATGAACGAAAGAAAAATAGAAGTTGTCTCTGGACATAACAAACCTTGGTGAACTAAAATATCTAATTAATTCTTTGGAATCGTTCTCAATTCATTCGAACAATGGGCAACCAAATTTTGACCCGCAAACACAATATAGGGGAAATTCCTAGAACCAGTAATTCTATATTAAAAAATTCCGAAAAATGGGTAAACCAACATATACTTCTTATCCATGAAGTGGTTCAAGGGTTCAAGAGATATACGTCAATATTTCACAGATGAAAGTCAATGAAGGAATTCTGAAAATTCTAATATGAACACTGGAAACAAATAATCTAAAAGAAGCCAAAATTCTTATTATGTTACGTAAATTTGATGATTATATTGTTAATAATCGATATTATACCAAACCCCCCCCCTTTTATTTGAACATTTTTGGGCGATTTTTTTGTCGAGGGAAAAGCAGTTTTTTTTAGTAGAGTATGGCGAGGAAAAGGTCTAATTTTGATGGAAACTTGTAATAAGGGTTATGTTAAATTTTTGAATGTCAATTTTGTTGGAACTCTTAATATGGTTTATATTAATTTTTGGTTACGAAAAAAGGCCAGTAATTTGTTTTAAAGTTAAAGCTACGGATATTTTTGAGGCTCTGAACTCTATGAGTTATCCTCATGTTGAATTTTGAGGCTCTGAACTCTAGGAGTTATCCTCGTATGTTTTGAGGCTCTGAACTCTATGAGTTATCCTCAGTGTTTTTATAAAGTAGAATTAATGATAAATTTAATTGGTGGCCTGATTGAAATGGTCAAAGTAAATATGTCGTTTAAGTGATATTTTGTTTCTGTAAGGTCAAGTTTATTTTGGGTAAAGGGTAAGGTGTGGCATAAGGCCAGATTTGAATTTTTCTTCCCCGGCCCCCGCGTACCGTTTTATTCCAGTTTTGGTAAATTGCAGTTTTAATAGTTTAATTTAATTACCCTTCTTCTTTAAAAATAGATCCAAGGTCACTCTTGCTTCTAGATTTTCCCCCCTTCATCATGAATATAATTTAATCGTTAAATTTCCCCGCGCGTTCATGTTTGTATTATTTACCTCCCCCCCCACGATCATTATTGTTTACCTCTTATGTATATCACTGATCATTATTGTACCAGTCCGCTTGTTGATACGCTTATTGTTTATTGTGCGCTATCATCGTAGCTTTATAAAGCAGTGTTCAAAAACATATTTTAATCTTAATCGTTGCCTTGATAATGGTCTTAATAAATTCTTAAAGTGGAAATAAAGATGTAGTCACACAAATATTTAGTATCTAATTAAATCGCGGTAGATCTTAGAATATAAAGACAAATAGGACTAGAAATTAAAATTAATTTTTCGTTTCCTTTTAGGTGGATATAATAATGGCCCTCTAAAATATATCATGTCCCATTGGCGGGACATGACAATTATTAAAAATTTGAAATTCTCGGAGTAACTTATAAAGATTACCTGTGTGGATGGATCGGGCATAGTCCAAAAATTAAAATTTAATCGGACATCCGAGGCAAAATCAAGCTAAAATATTTTACTAAATTTTTAACATACAGCGAACCCGACACTCGCGGATAATGCTCATTTTTTATAAAGAACTTCATTGCTGGCATCCTTCCAAATTTCATAAAATGCTCTAAACCAATTCCTATTGCAAAAACTAATTTCCATTATTGTGAATGGAGGTTTACATTTTTTACACCATCTTTTATTAAAATAAAACATTTCAGTATTTTGATTTTTATAAATATACTTTGAAATTAGTAAATTGCATATAATTTTTAAACTACAATCTAGAATTAAATCTTTTTTGCAGAAGCCTATAAGAGGCTTAGTACTATATTTAGAAATTTGTATGCGTTCCTTTATTTGTGTTAAAGTTATGATTTTTAAGAAGAGGGTTCGCTATCCCACAACCACAACTCTCCTCAGAATTGAGACTTTCACAATTATTCTCGAGGATTAGATATAAAAATATATCCATATACTATAATATATCCCTTTAGTACTAAATAAAGACTAGCAGCTGTAATAAAAATAAAAAATTTTAAGGGCTTTGATGATGGATTCTGAAAAAATGTATGTGAGAATGTGTAGGAGGAATATGCATAGGCAGGATTGTAGGGAGAGATCATTAAGAGGTGGGTGGGTAGGATGTTTGATAAACTCATGCAGTGCAATGTATTTGTATGATAGTGTAGGAGGTAACAATATAGGCACATATACAGATTTGGGGGGGGGGCTCAGGACCTAATGATAAAATAATTGTATCAAACATGGTTCCCCTGCCATTCCCAAATTGTGCTGTAAAAAAATCAAATATTAATAACCTAGGTAACTTCTTTTTATCTATCTTCATACACTAAAAGTAGTTATTTTTGTGATAAAATACATCGTTTTGTAATGTCTTACAGTTATCATTTGTATAATATTTACTAAAGTTAACTTTTAAATTTTATTTATGTTGAAAAATTGGAGATAAATTTAATGATTAATGCAAAGTTCACGCAACTATATAGATAAAACTTTAATTTTTTTGATCGATTTGAAGTTCCATCTAAATAATGACTTTTCATTCAAATGCATCCTTTTTCCAATGCTGATCTACCAGAGGGTATAATAAGTTTGGTTTATTGAACTCTTTACTATTTGGTTTACTGAGTGAGTAGGCTATTTAGAGGAGACAAAATATTTGTTAAATAAAAGATGCTGATGGGTATTCCAAATATCAAATAATTTTAAATCTATATATTAAAAAAGGGTTTGGATCGGACCTGAGTAAAAAATGTCGGACTCAGGTCGAGCTCTGGCCCAAGAATTTCCATTTTAAAGGGCTCTATGCACACATTACCCATCGACTATACTTTGAAAGATACCCCTTTTAACCTATCAAACTTTGTACTGATTGTGCAAGTCATACGGTTTTGGCTTTTGGTACCTGGTCAATATATCCCCGTAATTACTTTACATTTATAATAACATTAATTTTAATTTACTATAATTTAGTCAATAATATCCAAAATTTATTACCTATTACATATATATCAACCAGAACTCCGTATCTAACTTCTAAAAAGCCACCAACACCTGTTAACTCAAATCCTTTTATTGGTTAAAAAGTTTATTTTCACGAAACAAGGTTACATAAATAAGCGAAGTATATCAATCTCTGCCCCTTCAAAAGAGCTCATTTTACTTAATTGTCCCCAATTGCCCTAAGCTATAAAAACCGCCACAATTTGAACAAATTTTTTTGGTATCTATAAAATGTTAACAACCACCACCACCATCTTTTTAAGTATGTTTAAGTTGTGTTTTGTATTTGGATGTTACTAAATTTGTTTTCAATACCGTATATAATACTATTTTAGTTTTGGTGTGGTTAAGCGTTGGTCCAATTACAATAGCTCACAAAGAAATAGCCTTGCAGCACTTAATAGAACGACTTATACCATTACATAAGGGTCAAATAAAAATTCACATTCAGAATAAAAATGAAATTGTTGATGATATGTATGAGGTAAGAAGTTATCTTAAATACTTTTCATGATTAGTTTTCAAATGTCAATGGCACTATTTATCTTAATGCTACAACAATGTCATCAGCATCTAGAGGCCTTTATGATTACTTGAGAAAATATTATAATATTCATGTTTCTTGGTCTGGTAATCAATTAAGCACTATTCCTTCAAGTAATTTTGAACCCTTAAAAGCACCTTTATCAAACAAAGCACATAAAAAGTAAAGTTATTTTGGTTCACATTACATTATTCTTATAGGTTTAGGTACTATTTGAATCCTTGCACCTTTAGTTATTCTTTTACTTTTTGGAATAAAACACGTTGGGAACAGGAAATTGATTGGATGGCTCTTAATGGTATAAATATTGCCTTGGCATTTACAGGAATTGAAGCTATTTGGATTGAAGTACTAAATATTCTAGATTTATTGATCTTATATTCATTTAAATTAATTATCTATAAACTGTTTAAATTCTTTTTATCCTTTGTTTACAAATTATAGGTTTATAAAAAATTGGGGTTAACTGACCTTGAAATTCAACACTACCTTGCTGGACCTGCATATTTAGCCTGGAACAGAATGGGAAATTTACATTCTTTAGGAGGACCTATACCTTTACAATGGTACACTCAGACACAATACAATCTTCAGCTTTATATATTAGAACAGATGAGATCTCTTGGCATAACCCCCGTTTTGCCTGGTTTTGCAGGACATGTGCCCTTGCAAGCTTTTAAAAGGCTTTTCCCAAATGTCCAAATTGATACATTAAGTAAGATGGCAATTCTTATGAAATATTTAAATTAAAAAGGTAGATGGGGCCACTTAAATGACACTTATTGTTGTGTTGGTTTCTTAAATGCAACAACATCTCTTTACAAAATGATCAATAATGTGTACATGCAAACACTAACACAACATTATGGAACTAATCATATCTATAGCATTGACCCTTTTAATGAACTAATACCAGCCTTTATGTAAATTACTACTTTAATTAATATTTTGCTAAAATCATTGAATTTAAATTAAAAATTTTTAATTTGATGTTTGATAAATGATAGCACTGCAGCTGACGCTGGTATAATTGCCAAGTCAATATATGAATCTCTCTTACACAATGATCAAAATGCTATATGGCTCTTGCAAAGTTGGATGTTTTATGATGTTAAAATATGGAAGCCTAAATATGTTGAATCCTTTTTAACTGCCATTCCTAAGGTTTATCAGTGTTAATTAAATTTGTTTGTTAAATATTATTGATTTATTGTTAAGAGCATTCTTTGACTTTTAAAAGTAATTTTTTATATTGTAAAAGGGGTTCACATTAAATATTTTGCACCCATAATCATTTAAAATTTAATTTTTATTTTGCAATATAACATTTACCAAAATATTGTGCTAGGAAAAATGCCTTTGAACCATGTATAAGTATTGACACTTGTTATTTTAATAGGGAAAGTTTTTGGTTCTGGACTTAGCGGGAGATATGGAACCATTGTATGAACTGACCAATTCCTTTTATGGCCAGCCATTCATATGGTGTGTGTTGCACAATTTTGGGGGCACTTCTGGTATGCAAGGAAACATGGCTGCTATTAAAAAGGTACATCATCTTATTCTATTGGTAGAGCTATTCACATCTGGTAAAAGGAATATATCTTTTACTTAAAACTTGTAATGCGCGTGTAGATCACTCAAATTTTTTACTTTAATCTAGGAGTGTGGTTATTACATTAATTTGAAAATCCTTGGTTACAATACAATGCTCTAGCCATCCCAATGTTAATTTTAATCTAATATTGTATTTTGCCAAAGAAGCTTGATTAAATATTTTGGCTGATTTAGCAATATCCTCCTTAATTGCTTCAATGCTTTTTTTAAGTATATAATATTATTTATTAAAAACTATAAAAACGCGCTATAAGTAAACGGATGGCATAAAAGACTTAAATTAAATTTTGCCTTTAAAATTGCTATTGATTGTTTTTAATAAAATTGTGAGGGAATATGTAGAGGGAGGGGGTCGCCTGCCTATTTTTTTGAATAAAGCCAATGCCATTTTTTCATAAGATCCTGAACAGGAGGAAACTATTGGGATACAAATACTAGACTCCGAAAGGGCCTTGTGTTTTTTAAGCTTGCGATCTTTGGCGAGCACCATGGGGTCATAATAATAAAATATCTTTTATTTAAAAAAATTAAAAATAAAATTATCAACCCTATTTTTTGATTAAAAGTATAAGTTTATATAGCAAGATATTTGTTTTAAATCAAATATGTTGCAAATTGGTATGTCTCCAACTTGCTAGAATTCAGCCATATAGTTTGGATCAGAGATTTAAACAATATTGAATAACTTAACAGATGTAGTAATTGTAACATTTAATATTTGTTATCCTTATTAAGCTATTAAAATTTTTCCTAGTTGATCTAAGCATCAAAATTACTTTAAATATAAAATATGAATTAGGGCTTGTTTCAAGCTTACGCAAACCTATCTGATGGTTCTCCTTCTACGTGCGTGGGGAGTGGTATTAGCATGGAAGGCATTAACCAAAACAGCATTATATATGAATTTGTCAACGATCTTGCCTGGATTCACGTCGAAACTGATATTAAATTAGAAGATTGGTAAACATAACTCACTTTCACCTACTTATTTCAATTGTGTAATATAAGAGGATTAATCAATTTAAACCTTGGAAAATGAATGCTTTGTTGAATATAATCCATAGTTTTTTTATAAAGTTACCAAGATAGAATATATTTAAAAACTAGCTTTGTCGCTCACTACGATAGTGAATTATAATAATAATACCCTTTTTTAAGCAGCAGACGAAAAATTGTAATTAAGATATTTAATTTTCAAACGGTTTTCAATATAGTCGCATATTATTTATCCTTATGCTTTACACAACACCTATTTGAAACTGTAATTATGTGTTTTTGGATGAAATTAACGAAACATATTCTACCTAAACGTTATATTTTAACAAGCGAGTTTTGAAAACTAACATGCATTACCTAGATAGCTTTATTTTTTGTTATTGAATGTGACGAAGGGTCGATAACTATCAATTGCGTCGTTATGGTATCGACTCATCTGGGATTTCACAAGCTTGGAGATATCTTTTAGTTAATATATGAATTGCAATTTGCGTTTATTCTTTTTTATGTTTCAGAATTTATATCTATTAAAATTATGAATGATTTTTTCAGCTTTTAAAAAAATTTATACTAATTGATTAAAATTGTGAGAATTTTGTGATATTAGCATGAAAATTTATTAATTAGTGTGAAAATTTTACTTGATTTAATATATTTTTATTTAAATATAGCAAACCGTGTATTCTTATCCCAATTTTAATGAACGCTTCAAGAGCCACATCTTTCCTGGTCACGGAGATTACATTATAACTTCTATGCCCAGCCTAATGTTGGACCGTACGGTTAGTGTTTCGATTAGCAAAATTTGTTTGCTTTTAAAATTTATATCGTTATACTATTAAATAATTTTTATAGGTACCTTACAATATAACACTATTTGAAATAGCGTGCAACCTATTCCTAAACGTGATGGTAAAGTCGCCAAAATTATTAGAACTTGAAACTTTTAAGTAATTTTTACTACATATTATTTATTTTTGTGTCAAATAGCGATAATGTTTATATTTTATTTTGTAAATATTTATAATTTTTTAGGTACGATTTGGTTGATTTGGTGCGTAATGCTTACCAAGTATTTTTTGAGGATATTTACGTGGATTTGTTGTACACTTACAACGCCAATTTTGCGCCAAAACTTGGGTAACGCAATTTGTATTTTGTTTACTCATATCTTTTGGCTTAAACTAACTATTGGTTTCCTTTTACCTAACTACTTATTAAATAATTTATTATAATAAATATGGTTATTTAATAAATTAATCTTAAAGCTAAAGAATTTTTTAGAGACGGACAGTCGAAATAAATTTGTTTTAAAATTCTAGAGCAGACGTTAAATGAGAGAAATCAGTTTTATAAAAATTTTTAACTGCTATTCTATAACAATTCTTTCATTAAAAAGCTTTCATATTCTCATTAAATTTTAAAATAAATATCATACTTTTTACTTTTGCATTAGTGTTTTATTTTCAAAATACATATTTTTTACATAATATTAAGGATAATCTTGGAACAAATGAATCGTGCATTTTCCAACATGGATGACGTATTGCGTCTATCTAATATCGGTTTGCAGAGTTGGTTGAGGGAAGCCAACCAATCTGCTGCAAGCGTTGGCACCGGAGAACAGTTTGAAATTGCGGCTGAAAGATTTAAACTTAACGCCCTCATGCAAATCACCACCTGGGCACCTCATCCCAGCGTAATTTTGTAGTTTTTGGTCGAAATAATATATTTTTGTGCTTCAAAATTTAGATTTTTAATAATTTGAGGTAAGGTACAAATTTTTATTAAATCGAAATGTAATAGTTTAGATATATATGAGTTAATTTCAAGTCTTTTGGGTTTTAAACTTTGATGCCTTTGAATCAATCACAACCAAAATTTTGCATTAAATTGGATATAATCCTGAAATTTACAAACTTTTTAATATTTCGCTTTTGACTCTCCCTTGTCGGTCTGCATTTATTTGATCATTCTGATGTTTTTATTTTTTGACTATTTATTTAATTATTGGGGGGGGGGCACAGTCTAGTGAAGGTTGCAGTTATCTTAACTTTGTGCTCCTAACATCATGTATTAGCAACTATTGTTTATCAGTATGGGAAATTTTTTTTTATTTTGGCTAATTAACCTCTCCTTATAAAAACTAAAATTATTATCTCCCGGCTGATGATATGGAAAGGGGTTTCAATTTTTAACGAGGAAAGCGCTTAGACGTTGAAAATTTAAAAAAAAATTATAAGTCTATCGCTTTTGTATTCAACACGGATCATTTAAAAGTTTGTCCAGCCGATATAAAACACGCGTCTGGTCTGGTTTTTGACATGCACACATCCTTTATAAAACTTTGTCATTTCCGTTTCATATAACAGCTAATATACTGTAAAGAGTTATAAACAAAAAATAAACTTTTGAACTATGCGACGTGGTAAATTATTTCAAAGACATCTAATTTATGCATTCCAAAGGGTATGAACATTCAAAAAGGCTAAATTAAATTTCATAATGCTGGTTGCGTCAGGGTTGGAGATATAAGGGATAAATTGGCGAGAGATATAAATGCATTATGAATAGATTTACTATAAACCAGTTATCTGTTGATCGGGTGCCGACAAATCCTTGTTAAAACATTATATATATTTTTTAAGTGTGAATTGCCAAATATACTTTTAGGTAAGTTTATTGGACTACGGGAAGAAACAGTGGAACGGTATGTTTGCCTGCTACTACCAACCTAGGTGGCAATTGTTTATAGAACATGTGAACGCTTCCATCGGCACAGGCAAACCTTTCAATCAGACACATTTCGAATCGATTGTGTGGCAAAAAGTTCACCTTCAGTTTCTCTACAACGCAACATACCTCGAGCAATGTATTAATTTAATTAAATATATTCTTCATTATTATCCTAAAAGGTGTGCTTAAACCTTAAAAGGAGAGATTAGTGTTTTAAAAACGGCTGTGCTTTATAGTCGAACTTTGGTTTAACTATGATTAACGGTCCACTCTGGTGTGTCTTAAAAATTTCGACCAAGCCTAATGGTCGACTAAGAGAAATAGACCAACAAATCTTTGATCAGGTAGACCCAGTCGTTTTTACAACACTAGGAGAGATTATAGATATATTCCAATAGAAACTTTAGGGGAATGGCTTTTTTAGAGTACAAGATTATTATTTTTAAAATGAATACTAATTGCTTGAATTTTTAATATTTATTGTAGGTATAGCGGAAGCTCAAACTGGAACTTTTCCTTCTTTAATTACCATGCTTAAACGGGATACTTCAGAATCTAAGAGAATCGACGATATACCAAACGTGGTTGAAAAGCAGTATTAGTGCTTAATGAAGCATTTTATTAAAAAAAATTAAATTATATTAGATTAAATTTAGCGTTGTCATATTGATTCAAGTTAGTCATAGAAAATGTATATTTACTAACCATATTTTAATTTTTTTATAAAAAAATGATATATTAGGCATAAATTTAAAACCTAATATATATTTATACTTATAATATTGCTCAAATCCTTACACTATGCATTGATCTTAATTTATGCTATTATATCGCAACGGAATTATCGTAATCCCATATTATTTGCACACATTCATTTTGAATAAATCTATTATTCTAAATTTAGCGTTATTTTTAGGATTATATGTAAAATTCTTTGTCCAGCTTCACAAGCATTTTTTGAACAATAATTTTTGAAAAATCAATCAATTCTGAGATTATGGGCAGGCTAAAAATTGCTTAAAAATAATTTGATTTTTTGAAATTTTTAACCTTTTATTGTTTCATATTTATGAATTTTTAAAATTAAGGTTACAACCAGAGACCAGAAAATTCCAGCCCGAACCTGCCCGACCCGTCTATCTTAAATTTTGATATTCGGTCAGGCCCGGGCGGGTACCATAACAAGATTCAGGCTTAATGATATTTTTAAACAATGTAATATTTTGTTTTCATGTATCATTTTGTCACTTTTTTATTTGTTTGTATCATACTAATTTATCTTAGAAATCTGCACAGCTGATATTTATGGGCGTTAAAAAGGGCCGGGCATCATATATTTAAAACGGATTTGAACAGGCCAATAATTTTGACAACGTTCAGAAATCATTATAAGTTTAAAGGTCACAAGCATGCACATTAGGCCATTAAGCCTACCCTTGTATTTATCATAAGCAAAGTGTACCATTTGTAAATAATAAATTTAAACAGTTTTTATTAAAGTTAAAGATGTGATTAACCTTCCTGCTGAATCATTTTCATTATATATAATTATTAAATTACTCCCATTGTAGTACTTATGAAAATCGGAAAACTGTAACTATTTGCCAGAATCTTTTAAATTAACTATTTATATTAGCTATATTATTAATCTATAGAAAATTATCAATAAAATCATCGGGCAGATGGATCTTTTGAACACTATACAAATAGGCATACTTTGATAATCAAATATAGAAATATTTCGCAAAATATTCAAGAAATTGACTTGGTTATTATCTCTCGTTGCATGAGAGTTATCGCCAGGGGCTATACTTAAAAATTTTCTAGTTGAATTCAGCCCGGTTTGATTTTATAACTAAGTTACCTGCCTGAACCCTTTTAGCTGTCCTGCCCGAAATGATGTTTTTGAAATTTATTAGAAATAAATAATGTTAAATCTTGTAAAATATTTTATTTTGTTTTCCGATTTTTTTTTGGATAAGAACTAGGATTAACAATCATTATACAAACAAATAAAAAAGTGACAAAATAATAAACCAAAATATCTGCCCGAATCTTGTTGCCGCTGGCCCGCCTGAAAATCAAAATTTAAGACAGTTCCCCGACCCGTGGGCAGCGGGCCAGGATTTTCTGGTCTCTAATGGTCCCCCTAATTTTCAAAATTCTTTATAATGTTAACAATTTCTCAACATATTATTTTGCCACCCCCCCCCCCCTAAATAATAACAAGTTCTTTGCCCCCTCCCCTCCTTAGAAATCATCCCTAAGGCCCTTGCAAGTCTTTTTAGCTCTTATTAGACCTTGAATTTGTATTTAGATTTAGAAAAAGTTGGATTTATACAAGATAAGCCAATTAGATGTGGGTTTAAGTTTTTGTAACTGACCAAGCCGAATAGCTATAGTTAGTGTTTCGATCTCGTCTCGGTCTCGAAAGCTAAATCTCGTCCCGGGTGCCATAGAATCTCGTTTCAGATTAGAAAAATCTCGGTTTCGACGAGAATTCTCGACATGTCTCGACTTTAGAATTTATATTTATACTATATGTTTTTTTAGATTATAATACAAATTTAAAAAAAATTAAAAAGCGAACCAATTTTTTATTCGAAATCTTTATGAACATGTTATTTTATCGTTTGTGCACACTTTACTACATATTATCCGTTTTTATATTTTATATCTGTTTTTATAATGTTTATAACTTTAAATAGAATTAAATAATAAAAAACATGTTATTTTTAGGTTTGACCCCAACAATAAAATGTATAAAGTTATCAATAAAAATACCAATTTTTATATTATGGGCAGATTTTGAAAAATATCTTTAAATTTATAAAGCTATCTTGTCTGCCACTACATAGAAAAAATTTCTTAGTTTAAAATTTTAGACACACAAAATTGTCAGTTTACCTATATTTAACTGCATATTTGAACTCGCTGGGATTCTTAATTAGCATCGACAAAAATACTTAATGTTTTGAACATCTTCTATAACTATAATCAGTTCGTTTCTAAAAAATATATTGCATTATTATTATATTGTCATAGAAACCACAAAGGTGCGTGTATATTAGAGGTGTGCACGGATCAAATTTTTTTGATCCGATCCGAGGGGTTTTTGAAAAATTTTATATCCGTCCGATCCGAGTTTTTTAAAATCTAAATCCGATCCGAAATTTTTAAATTAAAATTTTACGAACAGAACTTTTTATTGCTGATTAAACTCACAATTCCATAAAAACAAGGTATAGCAATTTTAATAGACCTGAAATAAATATAAAATTTTATTTGACTAATTCCATATTATCATATAAAAATAATAAAGAATCTAAATTTTCTGGTTTAATTCGCGTTCTTTCTTCTAATGTTCTTCCAGCTACCGAGAAATTTCTTTCCGAAGTGGTAGAGGTAGCAGGTGCTAAAACTTTATTTGCCAGCTTATAAAGCCTTGGCAGGACTGTTTGATATGAAAACCACCATTTCAGCAAATATTTTTTTGAATCATATTTGCAATCTTTATTTTTTAATGAAAGGTAAATTGAGATTTCAGCGGTAAGGTGAGAGGTGGTATTGGGCATCAAAAATGGTAAAGTTAAAAAAATGCAAAGATAATTATGAAAAGGTGTACTAAAAATTAATTTAATTAATTAGAACTTATTGTTGTTTATTTTAAATTTGAAATCCCGATCCGACTTAAATAAGATGTTAATCCGATCCGACTTCCAAAATTAAAATGTTGATATGATCCGAGTTCGGACGGATCGGATTGATCCGTGCACACCTCTAGTGTATATACTTCTCACCACTCATAACATAAATAATATTAGTTGCACACATTACAAAGTTGTAATAAAACCAATAAAAGTAGCATGGTAAATAAATTAAATTAGCCCGAGAGGTACCAGTGTAACCTGTAGGTGACACCACTTTGAACGCTTATAATTTTTAAACTATTGGATGAAATATTAAGTTTTAAATTCAATATGAAAGAGCACACTTAGGCGAATCAGCTGATATGTTTTATTCCCCTTCCTCTTCCTTCTTTCATTAATGATAAGGTCTCAAATATCGCTAATTTTGAAAGTTCGACTGCTTCTCATATATTCACTATAAATGGAGACTCAACCATATGAAATCTTATTTTAATTTATATCATTAAAATCTTGACACTTTCACAATTATTTTGATATGAAATTTAATTGTTTTTGGTTAATTAAAATTGGAATAATGTTGGCCCAAAGTTTGGTGTAACCTGTAGGTTACACTGGGCAGAGGTCCATACGTATAAGCTTATTTAAACGAAAAATGCTACTTTTTTATTTGCTTTAATTTGATTTTTTATAAGTAATTTCGTATAAAAATATCTTTATTACAAAGTTAATATCGCTTTGAGGCAAAAATTATATGATTAATTTAACCTTTGACCCCATCCACTTGGAAAATCCTGAAGATTACTTGAAACAATTTCTTTCAAATGATGTTATTTTGTATGTGGTTAATATGAATAAATTTAACTGTTAATGAATTTAAAATCTAAATCTCAATTCTTTTTTTAACTAACTACTTGTTTCCTAAGTATATTAAAATGTTTTGGGAGCTCTGACCTGACTGTTTTAACATAATGGTTTTTAGTTGAATGCGTAGAAACGCTTCCAAGAAATAACTGAATATTTACATTGGGCCGACAAAATTGGTAAGGGTTGACACTTTTTTCAAAGTTCGAGGTTATATGGATCTTTTAAATGAAAAGTTCAAAAGCAACTTTAAACAGCGTAGCTCTTCTCACATATTCATAGATGAATATATGGTTTTTTATTTCGGGACCACAATGCAAAACAATTTATAAAAGGCAAGCCTTTTCGTTTCGGCTATAATATGTGGTGTGCTCAACAAAAAATGGCTACCTTGTCACATTTCAACCTTACCAGGGGGCTAAATTTTCCGTAAATCGACAAAACGAAATAGGTTTAGGAGGAGCGGTCATATTAGACTTAGTAAATCAACTACCACCAGAATTTGGTCCATACAATATTTATTTCGATAATTTTTTTACGAGCCACAATTTAATGATATGTCTTTCAAAGATGAATATTGGGGGCACAGGAAAAATGCCTGATCATCGATGTAAAAGAACGCGGGTTTCTATCAAAAAACACTTATTTGATGTCCGATGGAATGATAATAATATTGGCACAATGTTGTCAAATTGTCATAGGGTCAAGCCTATAACCTCTATTGGAGAATCACTAAAGCGAAAAAATAGAAAAAAATGTAATTCAATATCCTCATAAGATCAAAATGTCTAATTGTTTTATAGGCGGTGTCGAACGCTTTGAGCAAAATATGCAACTAGATTATAATTTCGCGACAGAAAAGTGGTATTTTCCTATATTTGCATTCGGGCTGGATGCTGCATGCCAAAATGCATGGCATTATATGCTTCATTAGGGAAAAATTACATTATGTAATTTCAAAAGAGAGATAGCGCAAAATTATTTTAAAAAATACGGACAACCGCGTAAACGGACTTTAAGCCCTAAATTAACTAATATTAAGAATAATATAACATACAACAAAAGGTATCGTGTACTCAGAGGCATTGTGTCGTCTGTCATAAAGCTATTAGAATTGTTTGTGCATATTATAAAGTAGGCCTTCCTATAAATTGTTGGTCAATATTTCATAATAATTAACATATTTTATACTCATTGATGTTAGTTAATACATTTTTATGTATTTTATAAAAAAAATCATCATTATTGTATACATAATTGTAAAATTTAATAAATTTTCTTTATACGTGAGTACATTTGTGCTGCCCAGTGTAACTTGTAGGTGACACCCCTTTTTTTCTCAAAGTAAATAATTTTTTCAAAATTTTTCAATTGTTTAGCTTTATTTAGCATGTAAGAAAGCCCAGAAAAAAATTTCATAAAAATTTTTTCGGCCGAACTGGGTCTGGTACCTGTCGGGTTAGTAACAAAATAAATTTAAGGGTTTAATGAATTGCACGCATATAATTTCATTACAAATATTTTTACATTCAAAAGTCAGCGATTCGATTATAGTGTAAAACCCATAGACTAGATAGACTGCTCATCAACGCACAAAATGTGTACCCTTCTTTCCACCATTTTGAAAGGAGCATTGTAACGTGGTGATCCTATAGAAATTAGTAATTTTCGCAAATTAAATAATCTTAAAAAGGTAAATAAAAAAACATTGATTTGGGTAGATATCAAAAACAGCATTTTAAAATAATTATCATTTAAAAAATACGTAAAAATGTAAAAACTGCCATTAAAATTTGTTTAATAATATAGTGCCATCAATATTTTGTATAATATTAATTTATTGACGTTTTTTTAAATTTATAAACTAGTGAATAAGGTAAATTGACTGTTATAGGGCAAAATTACATGGTTTAAATACACCAAATGCACTCTTCAAAATGGAGGAAAAATAGACACACAATTACCCATATGCAACATATGGCATGAGCAGTCTATCTTGTCTATGGTAAAACCATATTTACCCAAAACATTTACTTTTACCATTTATGAAATTTTTTGCCATTTTATTTATTTATAAATCTTAGGCTCATATATATTGTTTTGCAAAATCATAACATTTACAGAAAATTTTAAAGATTAGAATATACCTGCTAACGCTGCCATTATAACTGAAAGATAATGTAAATGGCAAAACAAATGCATAATGTGATTTGTCGCTTGAGAATTTCAGAGGTGTGCCATAATGAGTTGAATCATAAATTTTGGCAGAATCATGATTAAATAATGTCTTGCGAAATTCGATGATGTTTTTGTATTTCTTACTACTTTATCGGAACTCATTTATGTTCATATTATACTAATGCTCAGGATAAAAATATTAGCCCTAAGAACCACGCATATAACTATTTATTACATTTAACATTTTATATGTGAATCATCCATAATATAAATTTAAACTAAATAATTATCATGGCCAATAAAAAATTTTAAGCCGAGATCTTGGATATAAAATCACGTCTCGAAATCGAAATTCATCTCGGTCTTCAAATTCTCGTCTCGGTTTTTCGAGACGAGAAGAGACGAGACCGTGATTTTTCTCGATTTTTTTGCATCACTAGCTATAGTTTCAGTTTCAAAGTGTATGAAGGACATGAAGATCGAAAAGTTGGTGTGCCACCTGCTATCTTCAGAGGAATGGCTCAGGCTATGTCGATAGCCCAACATTTCTTCACAACTAATTCCATCCTTTACCTTTTTTATAAGATCTGGCAAAGGAATGGCAGAAGCGTTGATCTTTTTGATCATCCGTGGAGTCTATCAAATAAATATGCGTTCAAAAAAATAGTACAGGCAAATAATAGGTTTTTGTTTGAACGTGTCTATAGTCAATGCATGGCTATTTAATCGAGAAGGAGAAAGAGATTTAGGGGAGACCGGGGACTAAATGGCCATAAAAAATTAAATCACGTTTTTAAAAAAACTAATAAAGTTTTTTATAATTTTTTATTGGAATACTTTTTTATAGTCTATTTTTACTATAAGAAAAAAAATTGAGAAAAAAGTGCTTATAGTTTTTTCATAAATTGAGTTTAAAAAAATCAAAAATCTTAGAAATTTTAAAAGTGCCCGGGGTTAGTTATAGCTATGTTCAGGGGATAGATCAACCCTGACGTTTTGACTTCTTAATAGTGTATGCTAACTCAAATCAATAAAAATATTGTTACATTATAAAAAAAAAATTTAAATGTAATATGATTGTATTTTTTATGATAAAAATAAAATAAGGGTCAAGATGACAATCTGACTCAATTAGACTGCAAAGTAAAAAAACTTTTAGTCGTTTTTAAAAATATGATTATAGTCTATTTCTATTCTAAATTACACTAAGCTGAATTATAAACAAGATTTTTGTTTTTTAAATTTTGTCATTTGTAAGGCCCAATGAAAAATGGCTATAACTAGCCCCGACCCCTATTTTTAAGAACAATTAATAATTCAACATGTTATATTGCGAATAAAAATTTAGTCATTTGGCGGTTTTTATATAAAAAATATCCCTTTATAAGATAAAACTTCAATTAGTCCAAAACATAAAGCCAAAAAAATTTTATGTGCAAAATAGAAAATTTTGTCAAGGCTATTAATAGCCCCGAAAAATCGTTTTTATTCTATAAAAATTTTAAATTTTATTTTTTCCAAACAAAATTTTTTTTACTTATACCTTATGAAAACGTACACATATGGTTTAAATTTTAATCATATATCATTATTATTTTTAAAAATAATTACAAAGATAATAGTAACCCCGGGCTACGACTAGCCCCGGTCTCCCCTGCTTATAAGACGTTACCCGAAGATTAACAATCCCCTTACTCGTGATTGTAGTTTACCGCGAGGTAGTGCTATATATCCTGCTAACCCATGCAAGGTGTACGAGGAGCCAAGATATGATGACATGGAGCATTGGCCTGCCAAAAACCCAGCACAGACATGATGCACGGCTTGTAATAAGTGTTCAATTTGATTTATAATAACTTATTATATATTGAATAAAAAAATATAATTACATATTTTAGCATCGTCCCCTTGTTATGGATCTTGACAGAAGAGTATTTCCCGAAAGAAGAAAGGTATATGAACCTCGAATTCGATACGAAAGGTTAAAGGATACGTCAACGAACGAAGCATACCATCAAAAAGCCTCCTCACTCTTGGGTGCAAGGAAGTTGCAAAGGGACGTAGACGACGATTGGGAGGCGCTATCTAAGGACATTAAGGAAACAGCGATTCGTGTTCTAGGACGGACCAAAGGAGGCAAAGCTATGAATAGGGAACTATGGTGGTGGGATCAAACGGTTAAAGATTTCATCGAAATAAAGAAAAATCTATATAGACGGTGGCATAAATCAAAAAAGTCGGAGGATTATCAAGAGTACAGGGACGCAAAGAGGGCCGCAAAAAAGGCCGTTGCAAAAGCGAAGAATGCCGCGTACACCGAGATGGCAAACAAACTGGATCATAAAGGGGGCGATAGACTTATGTACAAATTGGCCAAGATAAGGGAGAAGAAAAGTCGCGATGTCGGAGTTCTTAAAATAGTCAAAAGCGAGATGGGTCAAACCTTATTCAAGCCGAAGGAAGTGATGGAAAGGTGGAAAGGATATTTTAAGAAACTTATGAATATTGCAAATGACAAGGATTCTCTTCCCGAAATTAAGCCAAATATAAGTATGGTCGAACTCTTTCAGCAGGATGAAGTTAGGACACAAATGAAGAAGATGCAAAAAGGAAAAGCAAATGGCCCAGATGGAATACCTATGGAAGCATTGCTCGGATGTCGTGAAGAAGGAGTCACCACCATGACGAACCTCCTTAACAAGATATTGGTAGAAGAGCGAATCCCTAATCAATGGAGAGCAAGCACGATTATACCCTTATTTAAAGGCAAAGGAGACCCTCAGGACTGCGGCAATTACAGAGGTATCAAGCTAACTTGCCACTCCTTGAAGCTTAAGGAAAGGATCTTAGTAACAAGGCTGAAAAACGAGGTGGAAATATCGGCTAATCAATTCGGATTCGTAGCCGGCAAATCCACAATCGACCCAACCTTCGCTCTAAGACAAATGATGGATAAGTATGGTGAAAAGAGGAAAGACCTACATATGGTTTTTATCGACTTGGAGAAAGCTTATGACACGGTCTCCCGCGATTTAATATGGTGGTGCCTTAGGAAACAAAATATCCCTGACGTATATATACGGCTTATGAAAAATATCTATGAAGCCTCAAACTCTTGCGTTAGGACGACAGTTGGAGACTCTAAACCTTTTCGGGTTAATATTGGATTACATCAAGGCTCTGCTTTAAGTCCCTTTTTATTTAATATAATTATAGACACGATAACGAGGGACATTCAAAAGCCATCGCCATGGTGTATGCTATATGCCGATGATATAGTACTATGCGAGGAAACAAGGGAGAAAGTATTTGAAGAAGCCGAAAAGTGGTCAAAGCGCTTAGCTGGATATGGTTTAAAGGTCAACGATCGAAAAACGGTATACATGGAAATGAACGGTACAGACACCCCATCCCTGGATGACCATCTAAAGTACCCAAAAGTAGACAGGTTTACATACCTCGGCTCGATGCTACATCAAGAGGGAGGTTGCGCAACGGAAGTCAATGCCCGGATTCAAAAAGGATGGCTTAAATGGCGAAGTATATCCGGTGTAATGTGCGACAAGAAAATGCCAATATGGTTGAAGAGCAAAGCTTACAAATCCATCGTAAGACCGGTGTTACTGTATGGAAGTGAAACGTGGGCATTAAACACCACGGAAGGAAAGCTATTAAAAGCCACAGAGATGAGAATGATACGGTGGAGCTTGGGATATACTAAGCTCGATCATATGACGAATGACTTTCTCATGACAAAAATGGGTATTCAACCTATGGCGGACATGATTAACGAAAATCGGCTAAGGTGGTATGGGCATATACTAAGAAGGGACACGGATGACGTAAATCGAAAAGTGCTAGACATGGAAATACCGGGGAAGAGAGGAAGAGGACGACCCCGTGTCACGTGGAAAGGGCAAGTCGATAAAGTTAAGAAAACTAAAGAGATTAGTCAAGACATGGCACTCACCCGGTCAAGATGGAAGAGACTCATCAAAACAAACCCCACCAATGTGGGACCAAATAACTGATAAAGAAGAAGAAGACATATTTTAGCATTCATAAATGTTCAAAATATTCAAATTAGAAAAATGATTAGGAGTGGTTGTTTCCGCCGATGGGGATGAAGGAGGTCGCTAGGGAAAATAAAATTTTAATTTTACTCGTCTTAGTAAATAAAATTATTAGAATAAGGTAGTAGCAGATAACAATTTGTTAACTACGTATAATCCAAAATATTGACATAGTGGGGCCAATATGTGTATCTGAGCGTATGATAAATACAACGCTTTAATAATTATAATTGTATATTCAAAAAATAATCATGGCAGATGTTTTTTGGTCGAAAATTAATATAAATTGAATTTCAAGTTTTTCGACCACATGCTTTATGTTCAGGTTTTAATAGGTTAGACAATCGGATTACTATCGTAAGTTGACACATATACATCACTTTCTTTCATTTTGAACTTCTGCTGATATATTAATTTTTTTAAAAACTTCTCGCAATTTTAATTCGCATGACTTCACATCAATTTACATGTAAGCATGGGCGTAGCCGAGGGGGAGGCAGGGAGGGGTGGCTGGCCCCTCTAAATCTAACAATTTGTTGAAATTATTAAAATTTGGCTAAAATTTGTAGAAAATGATCATTCTGCCCCTCCCTAAATCATTATTGCTCTAATCCCAATGCTGGCTACACCTATGCTTATAAATTTAATTTCTTTTCAAAATTCCTTAGGTGTCTCATAATTAGAGCCCTGCAAAATGGAATTTCTTCGGCCCGAGTCTGACACTTTTTTTTCCCAAGCCCGACCCGAAATTTTTTTTACTCAGCCTCCACCAGAGCCCGGCCCAACTATTTGAAATGTAAATATTAAGAATACCCACCCGAACCTTTTATTTAATATAAAAATAATTCGTCTCCTCTAAATAGCCTACTTAACAAAGGAATTAGTAAAAAGTTTTAATAAACCAAACTTAAACCCTCCTCGCTAGAGGTCAGCCATAGGGCGTCGAACACGAGATGCGATCAAAGCGGAATATATTTGAAAGAGAATAATTTGAAAGATTTTGAGATAAGCATTAGAAATAGGGTGCATATGAATTACCTGTCACTTTGAAGTCATAAGTTAAATGTAATTTTATATCGATTAAAGAATAAAAATTTTATCTAAATAGTCCTGTGAGCTTTATTTTAGTATTAATTCTTAATAGATTTTTCGCATTTTACTTTTTTAATATTAACAAAAATTAATTTAAAAGTTAATTTCATTAAATATTTATTATAGAAAATCATTAAATTACAGAGAGCAGTTTAAAAATTATATGCAAGCTATCAATTCCTATATTTAAAAAAATCGAAATCCTATTATTTGTGGATTGTTTTTTTTATTAAAAGATGGTTTAATAAATATAAAAAACCTGCATTGATAATACAATAAAAATTATTCTTTGTAACTAATTGTATGAGAGCACTATTAAAATTTTCAAGGATGCTAGCTTTAAGTTCTTTATAAAAATTAGCTCTCTTCTCGAACGGCCCATTTTGCTGTATATTAAAATTTGGTAAAATCTTTTGCTAGATTTTGCCTCGGGTCGGGCCAACCAAGAGCCGATTAAATTTTAACTTTTGACCTGAGCCCGGCCCGAACCGGGCTTCGGACGGCCCGTGTAGGGCTCTACTCATAATCCAATTTAAAATTCGTATATAAATGCTAAACACTTTATTAAATATTATAGTTAAACTTAAAAATTAACTTTTTGCAATCGACTTTAAAATATAACAATTTATGATAGATATGCCTGATTAACGCTAAGTCGCCATTCCAAATTAAAATATTATCATTTTAGAAATAAAACATTCGATTCAGAATAGGCCTCATTAAGTAATTATTGGAGATCACTCTCCTTTTTAACGCTGGTAAATAAAAACCTTAAGTAAAACTGGTCCATGCAAGAATGAGGGTGATTATGACGACTCAATTGTTTTAAAATCCGTATTAATCATACATTTTTAATGACATTTAATGATAGGGGCCGGGGTTAGTTTTAGTCAGTGGCTAGTATCCTTGTAATTATTTTTAAAAATAATAATCACCAAATGCTTATTGTGTCATAAGGTAGAGAAAAAAATGTTAAAAAAATTAAAACATTTTAAGAGGGAAAATGGTTTTTTGGGGCGGGTAGTTGCCCCGACTAATTTTGTATTTTGCTCATTATCTACATTTTTTGGGTGAATATTTAAAGCTAATTAAAGTTGTATTATAAAGGAATATCATTTCTATGAAAACCGTCTAACAATTAAAAAATAAGGACGGGGCTAGTCTGCGAAAAGCTAGTGCTAGTCGTTCCTTATTGTATCTTACCCATAAAGACAACTGACAATTAAAAAAAAGTTCGCTTAATATTTAAACTTATTGTAATTTTGAAGAGAAATAGACTTTAATTATACATCAATAAACTATAAAACGACTTTTCCTATCGAGTCTGTATTTTATTGTTACATAAGAGCCCTTTTAACATTTAATGAATAAAATAAAACCATTTTGCATTTCTCTGTTTTTTATAATAAAAAAAATAGTGAAACTATTACGGATATTCATCTCCTCAACAAGGGCTATGATTTGACTAGGCACTTAAAATTTCTACGTTTTTTGTTTTTCTCTAAACACAAGAGGGAAAACTATTAAAAACTTTGAATTTTTTCTTCTATATTATAAATCAATCTTAAAAAATTCTGAAAAAACAATTTATAGTTTTTGTTGTTTAAACGAGATTTAATTTTCCGATTTCCCCTATATATTTAAATCAAGAGCCAATAAATTTTAATGCAGCCGAATTTGGTTAGCATATTAATAAAATGAGGTTAACACTAAACTAACCATGCAACACTATTTTGTGAAACTTTTAAGCCAGGAAGCTTAGAGGAAAAATGCCAATACGCTAGTAATCAATTTTGGATAATTTATCATCTTATCTCATTATATTTCCAATTTGTTAATGGGTTAAACTGAATGGGCCGATAAGTACATATAATATAGAACAGTTGAAATTTTAAAATCAGCTTCCTAAAAACTGCTCGTTGCAGATCTCTACTAGATAATGAAATGCTAAGGTAACTTATTAATTTGTACTAATATATCTTGTTAGGCAAAAAGTATTAAGGCCTATTTTACAGATCAATTTATAAAGAATGGTTTAGAAATACAACGATCTATTAAGCTAATCTATGCATATATATATATTCAAAATGAGTTATTTCATTTTTTTATTTTCTTGGCTTTAGCCCCTGTTCCTTTACTCGTTTTTGACTTTTTCGCACTTTCTTCTGCCTAAAATAGAAAATCATGTATATTACAATACAAATTTTTAATACCTTTTTCTTGTGTATTGCCATAGTTGTAGAACTGTGTCCAACAACTGTAAAAAATGAGTCCAGCCTGCCTTGTGTGGTACCTTGGCGAGAAGTTTTAATTTTTTTAATGGCAGTCTTTATCCTGTCTTCATTAAAACCATTGTCTTCACACAAGAATTTAATCAACTTTGGCTCATCTGGTTCTTGCCATTTAAACTAAATAGATCAAGGTGATAATATATATATAGACTTTGCATTAATGACCCACAAAATTTAAAAAATAGAATACTTTTCCATCTATATTACATTTCCACAATACCTAAATCTTTCACAATAAATTTTCTCCTCATCTTCAAAACATTAATATCAAATGATTCATAAAATATTTATTATCCGATTGTGTACCAAAATATCAGGGTGATTTTTAACAATAAATTTATCGCCAATTGTTAAAAACTCTAGATACATAACATACAATGGTAATGGGTTACTTCTAAGATTTCAGCAGAGGACACATCTGGATTGAGAAAAAGCTTCCTGGCTTCCTTATAGTAAAAAAAAAATAAGTATTTATAATAAATATAATTTGAAAGACTGCATGTGGGTTAAGATTTAGAGGTTGGGCTGCTAGTCATATATGTTCAATATTAATTTTTGTTGTAAATTATAATTGTGTAATTTTTGATCATTAAATCTTAAATTATAATTTTTAGGTGGATGTATAAAAATATTATGAAAGTGTAAATTGAAATTAAATATATAGCCTAAAAAAGTCAAGAATGTTGCCAATTTATTACAAACCAAATTAAAAGTAGCCTTTAATATAAACCATATACAAATAATTTTTTAAATCACACATTGCATAAATTTAATAAGCAAAGTAACTTGTTCAAAGAGAATGACAACTACTAATTTATTTGAAAATCAAGTGGTATCCACAGTTTTAAAAAGGTCTATTAAATTACTTTATAATTCCAATCAATTGGAATTGGAAATTTTTTGGGATCTAGTTTGGTTAAAATATTTTCAATGGATTTGTGCTCTTTTATCAATTCAATAGCCCGCTTAGGACCAATTCCTTTAATAGATTCACAATAATCACATCCAAGTAGTATACATAAATCCACAAACTAAATTTTAAAGCTCTATTTACATCATGTTAAATTTGTGATTTGGAGTTATTTAATGATTTATAAATAGTTACCTGTTCCTGACTTATTTGAAGTTGAGTAAGAATCTGAGATAAATGAAATTCTTTGATTGGCATTTTTCTATTAAAGGAAAAAAATGGGGTTTAAATTTGATATTAAAGTTTTCAACCTAGCTTCACTAAATGTTAAGTGTCTAAGCAGAATAGGGCTTCCAAATGTTAAACTATCCATGTCTTCAGTAGCTGCAGCATATACTTTACCAGCTTTGGCTAGGGCAGCACATTGAGCTTCTGCCTCAGATGGTGCCTAAAAAAATATAGACATACATGACTATTTTACGTCATGATATGGTACTCCCATACAACTTAGCAAAGTTTTACAATCTTCTGAATGTTGTTTAGTTACTTTAACAAGTCTGCGATTGAATTTATCCATCAGATTTAAATCACCTAAAAGCCATTAAATCAAAATTTATCAAGCTACCTTGCTCTTTAGCTTTTTCTAATTGTTTTTCAGCTTCATCCCTTTTTTCTTTTCTCTTATCTAATTCGCCAGATTTCAATTCTGGTGGTTTGCCATCAAACACGTATAAAGGCTTAATACCATGCTCCATCATCCGAATAGTTCGATAAAACAATCCATTTAAATGGCTTTATAAAATTACATAACAAATTCGGTTTAAATACCTAGTCGTTTCGCCAGCCTCGTTAGTCAAAACATTACCCTCTTGTCTTATAGCAATTAGAAATTGATAAATGCTCATAGATGCATCAATAGCCACTTTTCGCCCTAAAAATTAATTAATCGGTTGATATCATAATAAATTACCAAAATAATTTTTAATCTCATTTTCTTTAACAGCTTGGGGTGCGTAGTCTGCAATTAGTTTGGATAAACCTAAAATGCCCATCTTATTCGCGCTTTATTCTAAATACATATGAATAACGGTATCAACTAACTCGACAATTTTTTAAGAATACATTTTAGGGCCCGTCTTAATATACGATTCAACTTCATGGCGCCATATTTTTGTTTGTCTAAATATGCGATATACATGTCGTGGAATCAACAATTTTAGTTTAGTTAACATTATACATTAATAAGCATAATTGAAGGATAATATTTGTTTTAAGTGAAAAAACACAAAAATAGAGTAAAAATGAAGTGACGCTCGTATCAAGACATATATATATTTTAACGTGTATTCGTTTTTCTGCATCTATGCAAGATTGCATTTTACCCTAAGATATTCATAGCAATTTATTAGGCCATATGGAAATAATAGAGGAAAATATTGCCTAAGCTCCAAACTAAATCAATTATAAAATTTAGCCTAGCCATTATTGATTACGCCTTCAAGTATTAGGGCATATTTAATAATGATATCTTTTAACTTGGATTATCTACAAGTCTCATAGTAGGGGTTAAGATGCCATGTGTTATGTACATATTATTATAAGATTACGACCATTGACTTTATAACTTAGTTTAGCGGAGACTCCGTGATGGCTAAGGAGGGAAGATAATGAGGTTTCATTGCTGGGAAGTCAATGTAAATATAATAAAAAGTATTAAGTATCAAAACATTATCACCAAAATAATAATATAATTATCTTTTCCATTAGAACCCCAAATTTTCCACTCTTTGATCCGATATAATCTCAACATGGTCCGGCATCTTTTTTATTTCGTCACTTAGAGGATATTTAATATTTAATTATTTTACTAAATGTGTATTAGTTCAAAACTTAATATCAGAGTTCTCCGTCGATAGATTTTAAATTTCGCCAGACCATTGCATTTGCAAGCCAGCAGTATATTAACAGATACAATACAACTATGTTTTTTTTTAAAAAAATACGTTATAATTTATGTTATTCCTGGCAAAGCTTCCTAATAGACCAAAAGTTTTTCTTTGCTTTGATATCTTTAGGTAACTTTGCATTCGGACACGCCTGTTATAACTGTAGAATTTGGTTAATCGTCTGTTTCAATTTGAGATACGAAGTAATTATTTTTAATTAATCGTCTGTTGAAATTGACATAAGTAGCTAAATAAATGATTTTAAGCCGTCTGTAACTTTAGAGGCGTAGTAATTTCGGATATTAGAGAAGGCGAATAGTTTCACTTGAAAGGCAATCCATATGCACATTTCCCTTAAAAGATTATATCTAAAATCCCCCATTGTCACAGAAGATTACATAAGTCGATAACAGCTAGTTCATTTTAGTATTATATCCACGATACCGCAATAATTATTGTATATTCATTCGAGAAAAATTTAAAATTGTTAGATTGATATTTGTTACTTGTATTCCTGTCATTTATACTAATAATAAAATAGTCTACGACCATAGTCATGAAAGTAACAATCCAAACCTTGCATTTTTAATCAACATTGCCCTTATCTTGATGTAAAGACAACACATTTGTAAAATATGTTGGCAAATGTTTCTTAATTCCTCTTTTTTAAGGCATTGGCTTTATAGTATCAAATGCATGTTAATTAAATGTTGAACAAAACTGGAATAGGTTAATGTACACAAAAGCAAATTACAAAGTTCTCAGTTTAACTTTAAATTGAGCATTTATTTAATTTTATCAAGCTCTTTTAATTTAGTTTGGATTTGAATATATGAACTCCATTTTACATTGAAGCAATAAATAAATTAATTTAAAGTATTCTTGATCAAAAAGTTTGAGGTTTATAGAAAAATCTAATAAGTTACATGTTATTAACCAAATGTGGATAGGTGGTAGGGACAAAAAGTTTAATTAGATTTTAAACAATGGATTGAATTTAAAAAGCGTACCAATGAATATTACCTAAAACCTTCTTTAATTTAATTGGTGCAAGCACTAATAAAAAATTAAAGACTGAGTCAAAGCAAAATTTAATCGAATTATGAACCTTTGCTCTTTAAACGCCTAGGCTTCATAATACTGAATGTCGATTTTTTCAATATTCCAGTTCCATAACCACACAAAGGCATCTAATAAATGTAAATACGCCTTTCTTTTTTTTCTACATGGATAATTTTATCGCTTTTTATTATTAACCCTCGAGAGCACAAGTGGGGTCTCACAGACCCCACGATAGTTACAAACTTGAATAAAAAACGCATTTCAAAACGAATTGATCTGGCCTTTCCAGTAGTCCATTATTTTATCAAAAACTAGGTTTGGGTAAAATTTTATAAGTTTTGGTCCATTACTTTTGGAGTTATAGCATTTTGGGGTCCTGTGGACCCCACATATGCCCTCACGTAAGTTTTTTTCTATTGGAAAAAATGTATGTATTTTTTTTCGTTTGATGATATCTTTTACAATTTGTGTTTTTAATACATTTTGAACATTCTTTTAATAAAAAATCACGTTTATTTTGATTTATTTCATAATATATGATGTTGAGAGACAAATTTAGGAGAGGCATTTTAATTTTAAGAAAAAAAAGGTGACTTCAGAAAAATGTTAATAACTTTGGTAATATTATTTAACTGTTCCTCAAAAATTATATTTATGATTAAGAGTCTTCACCTAACATAAATTCAAAATTTGAGTTGTTTTTAATTAATAGTTTTAAAATTATAAGCAGTTAAAAAATGGGGTCAAATAGACCCCACCTGTGCTCTCGCGTTCGGGATTTTGAGGAATGCTCTCGAGGGTTAAAGTGCAATATATGCATAGCATTGGGCTCTGTAAGAACCACTGTTGTTATTAAATTTACTTCCACCAATGGCATAGGCAGGATTGCCTCAAGGGGGGGGGGGGGGTTCAAATTTCTTTACTAACAATACTATTAAACAAAATGATATTACGATTATATCCTATACATCAGTGGCGCAGATAGATAGGATTGCATAATGGTAGGTGGGGAGGGTGATTTTGCTTCAAAGAAATTTGTTTAAACAAAAATTAATTAATATTACATACATTTAATATCTACAAGGGATTTTTGATAAAAAGCATTTTTTTCAGTAATACTTTGAAAAAGCATTAACAGTTTAATTGTTTGAATTTTGTGATTCAGATCCGCCTGTGGTCCTTCTTCCAAGCACGCAATTTGCAAAGAGATTCTTTATATTTTTGTGAATGTGCCAACCAGGGCTATTGTTTATACTATAATATGCACGGGATTTTAAGACTTAATTGACTCACCAGTACGAAAATTTAAAAAACCGGACACGTCGCTATTACAACGCTTGAAAGTCCGATTTATAGTTTATTCAAATATATCATAAGATCCCAATAATGCGCAATTCATTACATTGTCACGTGTTAATGCCATGTTGTTTTATATAAATATGTTTAGGTAATAACATTGTATACTCATTTATTACATTTCCCTTCGCTAAGCCCCCCCCCCCCGCCAAGAGCAAAATTCCTTCGGCCCCCCCCCCCAGCAATTATATCTCAACTTAAAAATAATAAATTCAATTATGAATCTCTTAATAAGTAACTCTTTTAATTGAGCTAAGCAACTTATTTTTATTAAATTTCCGCTATGTTAATTATTACACGCGATGAAAAGAGACAAGCAAATAAAACTTAATGTATTTTTAAAGTCCTTAGCTCCAAAAATAATCAATTGTATATAAAAAAAATAAAAATAAACCAATCGACTTTAAGCAGATACGAGGCGTTCAAATTAATTGCCGAAAATCAATTTTTATTAGGTAAAATAATGAATACATTATGCAGGAATATCACAAAAAACACCTTTCCAACTTGGGTAGCATTTACAAACGTAATTCATAAAGCGTATTCTGTCTCCTACCCAATATTGACGTTTCCATCGAGATTCGTTATGGAGTGAATTAATATAAGTGTTTAGTTGCGTTGAGTTGTGGATTTTTAAGCGATCCAGATCAGATCGAACGCATTTGCCATTTCCATTACACAGCGATCTGCTACATACTTAATGATTAAACAATTTAAATTTTGTTAAATTGGATTAAAATTAGGATGTTATTTAAATGCTCAGTAATAAATTAAGAAATGCTCAGTAAAATGTGCTCAGTATTTTATTAAAGTGCCCAGTTAAAAATTCAAAATTGCTCAGTAAATTGACTTTAAAATGCTCAGCTCGAAATTAAAAAATGCTCAGTATTTTTGCTAAAATGCTCAGTAATATAAATTCATAATTTGTGATATTAATTTATTTTGCGCTTATATTTTATAAATAATATTTTAATTGGTATACAATTTTTTTAAAATAAATTAAGAACTTTGCCCCCCTCCCTTTTTTGCCCCGTTGGTCCCCTCCCTTATTTATTACCCTCTTTCTCACCAGAGGGGAGGGGGGTGATTTGCCCCTCCGTTCTTTTATGGTCTTTTTTCACCTGGGGGGAGGGAGGTGATTTGACCCCCCCCCTCTTATTTTTTACCTTCTTTATAACCAGGGGGGAGGGGGTGATTTCCCCCCCCCCCTTTTTAGCATCTTTCTCAATCACCCCCCCCCCCCCTTCCCTTCTCACCCCACCCCTACCCCTTTTTGTGAGAAAGGGGGTAAAAATGGAGGGGCAAATCACCCCCTCCCCCTCCCTGGTGAGGAAGAGGGTAAAAAATGGGGGAGGCAAATCACCCCCCCCCCTGGTAAGAAAGAGGGTAAAAAATAATGGGGATCAAATCACCCCCTCCCCCTCCCTGGTGAGAAAGAGGGCAAAAAAAAAGAGGGGAAGGGTCAAATCACCCCCTCCCCCTCCCTGATGAGAAAGAGGGTGAAAAAGGGGGGGGGGAGGCAAATCACTCCCCCCCCCTTCCCCCTGGTGAGGAGGAGTGTAAAAAATAAGGGGGCCCAATCACCCCCCCCCCCTGCGGGTAAGAAAGAGGGTAAAAAATAAGGGGGGGGGGGGGGTCAAATCACACCCCTCCCTCTCTCTGGTGAGAAAGAGGGTAAAAAATAAAGGGGGGGGGGGGGGGTCAGATCACCCCCCTCCCCCTCTCTGGTGAGGAAGAGGGTAAAAATATGGGGGGGGGGGAAATCACTCCCTCCTCCCACCTGGTGAGAAACAGAACAAAAAAATAGGGGGGGGGGTCAAATCACCCTCCCCCTCTCCCTGGTTAGATAGAGGGTAAAAAAAATAAGAGACAGGGCAAATCACCCCCTCCCTTCAGGTGAGAAAGAGGTAAAATTAAATTTCAGTTACTGAGCAAAAATTTATTGAGCAGCATAGAAATAATAACTAAACAAATGAATTAGTTACTGAGCAAATAATTAAATTACTGAACATTAAATTATTTACTGAGCATTTGAATATTTTACTGAGCATTTAATTATTCTACTGAGCAATTGATTATTCTACTGAGCAAAAATTGAATTAAATTCTGAGCACAATAATTTGTTCTCTTAAAATTATAATTTAAGAGAACACTTTAAAAAGTATAAACTATTTTTACACTTAGTTTCGTATAAGTGCTTTCAATCGACTACACTTTCTTGAATATATATATTTTAAAAGGCTATAAATTATTGGATAACTTTTTTTATTAAGAAGCTTTCATTTCTAGAGCGCTAGAATAAAGGACTTAACAAGTGAATTTCAGGACACAGATCTAAATAAGTAGGGTTGACTCCTATCCAATCAAAAATAAAAAGTAATCTTAGCAATTTTTATGAACGAACTTATATAACATAGCAATTCTAAAAATTTATATAAATTGCTCTAGTTTAAAGGGGCACCATATTCACTCAAGAGGGTAAGTGTTTAGTACCTCATTATAATAATGATAGTGACAAGATTTTTTGAAATTATATACAGTCAAAACCGTTTAATTGCAAAGCCTTGGGTCTAAAAAAACCGCGATTAACCGATTTGCGATTAAACGATGGAAATAAAAATATATGTACATTATATAAAAATATTCATTTCTTACGCTTCGCAATAAAACGATATTTTATATAATTATCTAATTGATTTAAGGACTCGAAAATGGTGAATATCCGATATTGTACTATTAAGCAATTTGTCAATAAACGATGTTTTTGTTAATATTATCGTTTAAAAAAAACAAAATGGCTGTTAACTTCGCGATTAAAAGATTTTCGCGATGATCCGATTTGCGATTAAGAAGTTTAGACTGTAACATTCTCTCACAGTCGAGCCCATTATTTAAGATAATTAATTTTTTAATTGCTATATCCATTTGAATGATTGACACTGATAAATAAAATAATCGCTCCAATGTCAAAGTCTAAGGTTTATTGAAAAAAATATATAATTTATAATGTGTTTTTATATAAATTCCTTTTGAACAAAGATAAAGAACGATAAAAACCATAATCCCAAAAATTTGTATTTTAGTTTAATTGCTCACAAAATTGTAATTTACCGAGTATAACCTTAATGCTAAATGTATTTGCAACTTATAATAATTTTAAGTTTAAAACAGTTTTATTTATTACCATGTCTTTACTATGTTTCTAACAATAATTTGTATGCAATTATTAGCAAAAGTATCCTGGTTTCCTTTTTTAGCGCATTTTAATTATCTAATTAATAGGCCGATCGTGAAAATAAAGATAATAATGAGAGTAAAATGGAAACCATTTCGTTTTTGAGGTATTATAAATTGCTCAATTGCTTTCTTTATTTAAAATTTTATTGATTGTATTCCGCGTAAATTTTATTATAGACTAATTCACCATTTAATAGCATCTGCATATCAACCACAAAAAAACAAGTAAAAAATGCGCTAAATGTTCAAAATATTTTAGCGCCACAACTTCCTCACTTATAACATTTGTCGTAATTTCAATAAATATGTTTTAAATTACCATTTCCAACACGAGCTTATACTTATTCGCTAGTTGATTAAAGACCATGCTGAAAAGCATCTCGAAAAAATTATGACTTCATATAATAATTTTTTAAGTAAAAAATCTCGAGCTTAAGTAATATCAAAATTTATAAATAAATCAAAAAAGTTTAAAAGTTGTGATTAATGACAATCTAACACGACTAATAAAATTGCAATCAATGCGTCTTGATTTTAAAAAGTATAATTATCTATTTATCAAAATTGATTAAAATAATTGTTGTTTTTTGGCAAACTTACTACTGGCATCGTTGATTATGCGTAAAGAAATAGGTCCCAAAACGTTATGGATGTAGTCCTTTAGCTCATGGCAATTCAATGTTTCGTACCAAGATCCCCAAAATATCTTTGATAATTTTAAAACCATGATTATATAATTAACAAATGACTTAAGCATGAACATAGCCAGAATTTTAATCCAAAAGGAGCGATAATAAGTGTGGGAGGAGCAATATACGATTTCGATATTTTGGCTATAATATTATTGAATATTAAAAATTTATTAGAGTTGGGGAATGGGCTGGGGTAGCTGACCCTTCTGCCTCCTCCTGGCTAAGGCCATGGACCTATTCAGGGATCAAAATCTGGTAGTCTTAAGATGATAAAATAATGGTTTCATCTTTAAATATCTAAATTAAAAAAATTGCTAAACGCGTTCAGTCCTATATATTTAATTTTATTAGTTTAAATAAATTAGTGTTTTTAAATAAAATTAAGCATATAAAATAGGAATATTATATTACATATCCATCGAGTCCTGCATCGGCGGCCAATGCCAAATTGCTCTCCATGTCATATTGTAATGTCTGGCGACCGAGTAAAAAGGGCTGAGCGAAGGATTTAAATTAACTTTATTTACGCTAATACGTCTAAATATTTACAATTATAAAGACGATTTACAATTAAAGTGATTGGCGACGGTAAAATTATAATGTTCCGTAAAATTACAATAAAAGGGGAAAGATGTAGGGATTGGGGACAATTACAAGGATTTAGGAAGAGTACAAAGTTTTGGAAAAATTTATAAGGACTCAATTATTGACATGGGATTTCGCTTTTATAGCTGTTGAATCTTCCCAGGGTGGTGGACTTGATTGAACGAGCAATGTACGGGAAATCTTCAGACGGGGCTGCAAAAATGAGTTCCATATGTGGCTGGGTTAAAAATTAAAATAAAAAGTAATTAAAAAAAGAAAGCGTCAAAGAAAATTAGCCACTTCCGCGTCTAGGTTAACCCGCGGTAAAAATGCCTTCCTTTGACCAATTCCTTTTTTTAATTATAAGGATTGCAGAACCGTTCTTTAACCCTTTTACATTAATATTAATAAAATAAATCTAAGTAAGATCAAAGTATACCGCGGACATTAAAACGCGATATACCAACATATGGTTACGTGGTATACACGTATACCACACCTTTCCCTTTTATTGAGAAGTCGAAGGGCCAGGGCTGTCCAAATTCAGGGTGTCCATAATCACCCCGGACTCCAGCTCTGTGATATCGTTGGGTTGGGTTGTCTTTCCCAAACCGGTTTTTAATTTTAAGCACATTGGGGGCAGGTGTTTGGCCTTACACCCCCAACACTTCTTCCTTTTCAAGATCGGAGGACGGAGTAACGGTGGATTTCCAGATACGTTTCGTCGTTGCTCCCCGCTCGTATTTCCGTTTCTTCTGACCGCAGCCCCCTCCTGTCTTGGTCGTCTTGGAGATCTTGGGCGTTGTGGATACGACCTCCCGACCTGGCCTGGCGGACCCAGAGAGTGCGTCAAGCTTAATAATCTTGCACTTTCGTCCGTCTCCACTTTGATTAGAATGTATACTGGAACTCTTTCGTTCCTTGATGCCGTAGATGTCACTTCCAAATCTACGTCGCACCAAGCAGCATTAATTCTCATCTGAATAGCAATAAACGTTGAACATAATTATATAGCATCAAACAATTTTAATTGTTCAGCGTGCCTAATTTCAAATTTATTTTCCTTTAAGTCCTTAACTTTGTAGATTTTAGTACCTAACTGTTCAATAATTACACCTAACACCCATTTAGGTTTACCCAAATAGTTTCGATACCAAACTCTTTGGTTTACCGTAAACTTTGGCACACTAATACTGGGCGATGTTTGGTGTTCAGTGAACTTTAAAAAGTCGGGTGGGTACCTTAATTTACGATTCAAAAACTCATAGCTAACCGGAGCACGATTAGGATACCGTGGTGACATATTGTGATAAAGTTTAGATAACCACGTTCCGTCCTTCGTTACTTTAGCTATGTTCAACCATTTTTTAACAATACCTACATACCTTTCTACCTGCCCATTAGAGCTTGGATGGTACGGTGGAGTTAAAATATGGTTAATTTTATATTTTAAACAAAATTGTTTAAATTCGTTGCTAACAAAAGCTTTACCATTATCCGTAACAATTATTTCTGGAAACCCGTAATTCCCTATCAATTCCTTTAAAATTGTAATTGTTACTCTACTTGATATATTTGATATAACTTTAAATTCCGTCCAACCGGAAAACGCATCTACTATTAAGATGTACCGTTTTTTATCTAATTCGAAAAAATCTATGTGTATACGCTCCCATGGAAATTTAGGACGAGGCCACCTAGATTTTTTATTTTTACGCGGCATCGGTGCATCAAGCTTACAAAGCTCACACTGCCTTACGAATTTTTGGATGTCTTTAGTTAATTGCGGCCACCAGACGTATTGTCTGGCCAAGCCTTTCATTTTAACCATCCCACAGTGTCCCTGATGTAATATTTTTAGCACCTCCTGACGAAGCTTAATTGGTACCACTAACCTTTCATGCTTTTTAAGAACATTATTTTCTACATATAATTCGTTCATAACATGTTTAAAAGGGGTAGGTACATTAACTTTATCGTCTAAGCCTGCCAAAATATCTTTTACTTTACATAATTCAGGGTCCGCGTTACTTTCCTTAACAATATCGTTTAAATCTAAAATATTTAAAGCATTGATTACATGTCCTCCTATTATATCACAAGACAAAGGTAAATCATCGGCCTCAATGGTATCTGCGCCCAAACGCGATAGTACATCAGCCAAATGATTGTCCTTTCCCTTGCCGTATTTTAGGGTTAATGTAAAATTTCCCAACATTACAAGCCAACGTTGTAACCTAGGAGACATTAATAGTTCGGCGTTCGCCTTTCTAAATAAAGCAACAAGCGGCTTATGATCTGTAACTACAGTAAACGATTTGCCAATTAAATATTCGCGACATCGTTGTAAACCGTAAATCATCGCTAATGCCTCGCGTTCTATAACAGAATATCCCACCTCTGTTTTATTTAATTTACGCGAAAAATACAAAACTGGATGCTCCATTCCATCCTCAACCTGACATAATGCGCCTCCAATACCAATATTGGATGCATCGACCCTTAGTATATGTTGTTTATTAGGATCAAAACATCTTAAAATGGGTTTTTTAAGCAAGATATTTTTCAAAAAATCAAATTTTTCAATATCACTTTTACTCCATTTAAATATGATGTCTTTTTTTGTCAATTCGTACAATGGTCCAGCATATTCAGTGTAATTATTTATAAATTTACTGTAATAGTTCATTAAACCCATAAATGACGATAGTTCCTTTTTATTTGCAGGTAACTTAACATTTTTAATGGCTTCTATCTTGTCATACTTTGGTTGAATATTACCATTATTTAAAATATGTCCTAAATAGACAATTTGTTCAGTCCCAAAAACACATTTCTTAGCTGAAACTTTTAAACCTTTTAGACTAATTAAATTCAAGACCTGAACAAGACGCAAATCATGCTCTTCTTTCGTTCGTCCCGTTATTAATATATCGTCCAAATAAAATATTATACCGTCGAAATTACTAAAAATCGACGCCATAGCACGCTGAAAAATAGCAGCTGAAATGCTTAAGCCAAAAGGTAGCCTTTTAAATTTAAAAAGTCCGGCATCAGTATTAATTGTTAGGAGCCGCGATGACTTTTCATCTACCTGTACTTGCAAGTAAGCGTTGGCAAGGTCAATTTTTGAGAAAAATTTAGCGCCTAATAATTTAACAAAAATAATTTCTAACCTTGGCAATGGGTATTTTACTTCAATGATACATTTGTTTACCGTGATTCTATAATCAGCACAAACCCTAACTGTACCGTCAGTCTTCCTGACCGGTACCAAAGGTGTAGCCCATTCTGAATAGCCAATAGGTTCAATTACGTTATCCTTTAACCATGTTTTAATTACTTCGTCGACCTTATTTTTCAAAATTAAAGGTACGCGCCTGGCAGCACAAAATTTAGGAATCGCATTTAAATTAACTCGAACCGAAAATATTTCGTCATTTAAGCATCCTAAACCAGGTTCAAAAATTTTAGAGAATTGGTTTTTTATATTATCAATTTTGGTGTGCCATGTTGTGACCAAATCAGGCTTTGCCCCCAGGTTAGCTAATTTATGGCATGTGGGTTCCAGAGGTACCCCGCACTGTAAATCGGCATGAAAAATGGGTCGTTCTTGGCAGACGGGACCTCCCGAGTTATCTGATCTATGGGCTATGCGCCCTAAATCAGAATGAAAAACGGGTGTGAAATCCCTGCACTGTGAACTACCTGACAACGCCTTCGACATCACCATGGACTTAACATCAACCTTGAAAATTTCGCGGGCATTATTTTTATTACATAATCCCCACCATTGAATTTGGGGCCCAATTATCCTAATCCAGGACCAGCCCATTATATTATCGACATTCTCTTTAATAATATATAAATCCAATTCAACCACAAATCCTGCCACTTTAACTAAAACATTAATCCTACCCAGGACAGTAATGAAAGTATTATCAACTTGTTTTGCAATTATATTGGCAGTTTCCAAATCACGGTTGGGCCAAAATTTTTTAAACGTTTTAAAACTAATTATTGAAATTGCTGCGCCAGTATCTAATATAAAAGACAGCTTAAAATTATCGACATTTACTATCACTAAAGGTGAAGCTGACGAATTTAAAATTTTATTTATATCTACCATGCGCATATCTATATAGTTCGAACTATCCTGCGCTAGTCAATCAAACACAGCCTGCCCACTGGCAGCTGTTTGCGCTTGATTGACGTCCCCTGCATTTATAACAAAATTTCCCGTCCGCAACCTCTTTCGTGTTATAATTATTTGAAGTTGTTGGTGCGTTAAAACTTGGGAAGTTTTTGTGGGTAAATCTATGGTCTGTGTAGGGTTTATTGGGGTGCGCATAATTACTAAAATTATTTCTCGGGCCGCGTTGTGCAAAATTTTCCGAAATATATCTGAAATTTTCATTATTACGCCTTTTAAAGTATTTATTATCACAATCTTTCTTAAGGTGTCCCCGTTGCCCACATCCGTAACACCTTATATTAGACTTGAAATTAGACTTAAGTAAAAAAACCTTTTCTACTCTTTTCAATTTATACCATACAAATAAAACTAGTACGGTTAAAATTGATATATATACAAGTAATTTATCCGCGCACAAATAATTAAAAAAATTAATGCCAATCGACGGTGGCGTGTAAAAACCAAACATTATAAATTACCAAATTCAATCCAAACTATATTAAAATCAATTAGACTAAATAATTTAAATAGAAATCAAATTTAATCAAACCAAGCCATCTAAATTAATTAAATTAAATAATTTAAATAGAAAATCAAATTTAATTAAACAAAGCAATTTAATCAAAATTAATTAAGAAATTTACCAAAAGTTTGCGTTTAATTAAAAAAAAAATTAAAATTAAACAAGAGCAAATTAATTATTACAACGTATACAGTAACCATTTTATTAAGCATAGACGTATATAATAATTATTCAATGTAATTATTGTTATCAACAATATGATTATCAAACATAAAAACCCTTTATCCATTATTATGCATTAATAAATTTTACGTTAATATTTAAATCTAAAATATTTTTACTTACAATTCCTTTTTTTAAGAAGAGGGCGAATCTGACACCAAATGTAATGTCTGGCGACCGAGTAAAAAGGGCTGAGCGAAGGATTTAAATTAACTTTATTTACGCTAATACGTCTAAATATTTACAATTATAAAGACGATTTACAATTAAAGTGATTGGCGACGGTAAAATTATAATGTTCCGTAAAATTACAATAAAAGGGGAAAGATGTAGGGATTGGGGACAATTACAAGGATTTAGGAAGAGTACAAAGTTTTGGAAAAATTTATAAGGACTCAATTATTGACATGGGATTTCGCTTTTATAGCTGTTGAATCTTCCCAGGGTGGTGGACTTGATTGAACGAGCAATGTACGGGAAATCTTCAGACGGGGCTGCAAAAATGAGTTCCATATGTGGCTGGGTTAAAAATTAAAATAAAAAGTAATTAAAAAAAGAAAGCGTCAAAGAAAATTAGCCACTTCCGCGTCTAGGTTAACCCGCGGTAAAAATGCCTTCCTTTGACCAATTCCTTTTTTTAATTATAAGGATTGCAGAACCGTTCTTTAACCCTTTTACATTAATATTAATAAAATAAATCTAAGTAAGATCAAAGTATACCGCGGACATTAAAACGCGATATACCAACATATGGTTACGTGGTATACACGTATACCACACATATGTATCAAGTAAAGTAGAGTTTAGTTCATATGAATACACGTATCTGCCATATGCATAAATGGGTATGGGGCCTTTGGAACGCATTTTTGCAAGACGCACTGCCTCCAGCATTTCTGTATTAGACAACATCAAAAATATAATTTTTTCCAATTAATTTTTACTTTAACATAGCAGTAAGGGGTCTAAAACTTATAAATTATATTAAACAAAATCTAGGTGTTTAGGGTACCGAAAGAATTAGATTAGAACAATTATATTTAATAAAAAGAACAAAA
Organism: Gordius sp. MW1; assembly: GCA_964036665.1. NCBI lineage: Eukaryota > Metazoa > Nematomorpha > Gordioida > Gordea > Gordiidae > Gordius > Gordius sp. MW1. The sequence continues at coordinate 7,487,777 of OZ038530.1, read as the reverse complement.
ATTTGAATTTTTTTTTGGTTGGGTCAAAATCGGGTTTAAGTTGAAAATTTAAAAACGCTTTCGGGCCGAGTTGGGATCGTGGAAGAAATTAAAACGCCTTCCTGTCGGGCCCGGGTTCAAAGTTTAAAACGTTTTTGCGTTGGGTGGGTTTATGTTATGAATAAGTGACATTGCAGGCCTCTAAATCTACTATCGATGTTGTCAACCATAAACTTGCCTTCAATTATCAGGCTCATCAAGCTCATTAATCTGATAATAATTTTTTAACTTTTGTTGCCTATAATACATTTTTTATATATTCTTCATAGATTTATTATAGGAAATGTTAGAGTAGAGGGTATATTGTTTATTGTTGTTTATAGCTTTACAAACAATCCTGGCTATCAGATAAAAAATATTGCAAAATACTAATTAGTAATAGGAAAAGCGTAGACAGGGTTTTATTTTTTATTGGGGGGGGGGGGGGGGTTAATTTTTTTCAAAGATTTGTTGATTGAGCCATGCACGGGCAACCCGACTTAGGCAGAATTTAATAAAGTAATTAGGTTTGGGTCGGGCCTGATGAGGCATCCCGACCTGAGGCCCGAACACGGCCCGAATTAAACCCAGGCAACCCATTTATAAAACTTGATTTAAATAAACCAATTCCATTTAAATATCGCGCAGCGTACACAATATAGCTTTTAAACTCCACTCTTTCCACCCTATTTATAATAATATGTTGATCAAAATTGCAAATTTTATTTTAGTTTAGAGATTCATAGTAGCTATTAGAACTTCAAAAAAAAAATAAATAAATAATTCAAAAGCTTATTTATACTGTTAAATAAAAATTATTTCTTATAAACGAGATTATCAGATTAAAATTTTGTAAGTTGAAAAACTTTAACAAGAGAAAGTTTTTAATCCAAACTTATCCTTGTTTTAAATTACCGATATTAACAATCAAATTCATCAAAAAAAATTTATATTTAAATCGTAAATTAATTTTGAAATGTAAAATTTGCCTAAAAGTTTATTTAAAAAAATAAAAATTAAATAAGATCTCAGGCTCAAGTCGAGCAAATTAAAAATTAATAAGTCGGGCCGGAATTGGACAGAAGAAAATCCATTTTATAGGGCTCTATATGTGAAATAAATAAAATTTTCTTTAATAAAAGATATATACGTATATGTAACACTGTCGTAAATTTGTCCAGCCACATTTAGTTAGTTTTACATTCTATTCACGCTAATGTAAAGGAAATGTCATAGAAGAGAATGTGAATGTAGGAGCTTGTAGAGGCTCTTTCGCACTCTACTTTCCCTTGACCCCGTCTAGGCGAATTCTATCACGTGATTTTTAAATAAATAAAAATCACGTGATAGAATTCGCCTAGACGGGGTCAAGGGAAAGTAGAGTGCGAAAGAGCCTCTACAAGCTAAGTAGGTAAATACTACATGTTATCCTTTTTCCTAAAAATGTAATTTAAAAATTTCTAACACAACATATTATTATGTCAACGTGATCTCACTGTGTTACATTAACTCTATAAATTTTTTCTCAAAGTCCGCGCCCCCCCCCGACCCCCTGGGATGCCCATGAATAGTAGTTTTAAATGTTAAATTAAGTTTTAGGAATTAAAAGTACAAAATATGACCTTCGTCTTAATGGAGAGACAATAAAAACCAATTTTAACCACCTGCGCTTTTTTATAATTTTAATTTTTCATAAGTTTAATAGAAATAAATTTGTAAATAAGGTTCTTTTGATGCAAAATATACGTTCTTCATTATCTGTTCATTTTTGAATACACATTTTTTCCAAATTACATTTTATTACTATATTTTTGCTCAAATCGTCGTTTTTTGTGGCTTTTATTTTTTGCCGACGTATCTATTTTTAATGATCATTTTTTCGAATTTTAATGTTTTAAAGGTAAAGGACTCTTCATAAGCTTCCAGGGAAAAATATTATTATTTAATTTAAGATTATTGCTGATTATTTTTTCTACAAATTGTGGTTAATAACTTTTATAATGGAAAATACCCTAATTTAAATAATCGAAAGTGTATGCGAATCTATATGCCCTTATATAACTATAAAAATGAATTGTGGTTTTAATAAGATAATTTTGTTTTTATGAAAGTAAAAAATAATAGAAACTGAGTGGATTCCCTCACCGCCTTTTGGGTATAAAAGTACAATTTAAAGTCACATAAAATGTTAAGGCCTAAATTAACACAAAAAATAAATATGGAAAACATTAAGTTTTATCGAAACTTTATATTGTAGGTGGCTGTTATATTGATTCCTTTATAGCGTCAAACATAATAACACAAAAAGTCCATAGATATTTAAAAACTTTTAAAGACACCTTTTTCTATAAGATCCCTATAATTCTGAAATAAAAATGCTTTTAAAAGTAATTTATATTAATGGAAGGGGAACTTTACAGCATTGCGTTCGAGGAAAAAGTTTGTTAAATTTTTTTTCAACTTTATAATAAAATTATATTACTTTTAAGTGTGAAAATAGCTCGTTCATTTGGTTCAGGTATATCTTTGCGACTCATATAAGCGTTTGGATAAATAACTGAGCTTTCATCTATAATCCAGGACATTTTATCGTTAATTATTCTGTTTTCTAGGTTGCATCTGTAATTATCTAATTGTTCCCTATATAAAAATTCATTTTTTATACGATTAAATATTTTTGGACTGAATATACCTTGAGCAGTAGGGGTACCCAAAATAACCCCAGCGGCCTCTGGGCGTCACCTTATGAACTTTTTGAAGGGTCTGACTGAAAAAGGCTTTAGTTGTATCTTCGTACTCTTTTTCCAAATTCGCCAGATCGTTTAATAATTTTTTGACATCATTTTGATTAGACTCCAATGATATATTTTTTAATCTTTTCTAAATTTTATAATAAGGTTAGTAAGAAATGTGATGTAAATTAAAATTGCTAAGTCACTTATGACAATTGTATTCTGAGTGTGTAATTTATTCAAAGTTTTAGAATTTGTAATTTGAAAAAAAATCATATCTTTTAGCGACATTGGTACCTCGCTATAAATAAATACCTACAATGGCTTTTACATTTATTTTGTTTTAAAATTTTACAAAATTCAAATGAATGTAAATAGCATAAAAATATGTGTCTATTTAAAAACGTCATACCAGTTCTTCTTTATATCCTCGCCAAAGGGGACGATTCGTTTCTAAATCAATAACACCCAATCCCTAAAAACAATAAATTTTGCTTTATGTTAATATAGTTTTTTAGATTTAATACTTTCCAAATAATGCTGATTGCTCCTTAAAAAAGGTATACCTAAGAAATAACAACTCCTTAATATTATATATCTATCGGTTCGGTAGGCGCAAAAAACAATGGCAAGAGCAAAATCCTGACCCCTTCGCCCCCCCCCCCACGAGGAAAACCTAATCCTTTTAGCTCCCTCTAGCAATTAAAAATTTATTTTAACTTGAACTAAGTAAGTAGAAAAACGGTATTGAATAATTAATTTTTTGATTTAAGAGAAAATAAAGAAGATAAAACACTATGCGAATGCGAATTTATTAAATTTTGGGCCATCTCGATACAATTCCATAAATTAAAATTAATTTTTTTAAATTCTATTCGAATTCGAATCCCGTCTTTTTATAATTAATTTTCGCTATGTTATTGAACAACACGTAATGAAAAATAGCAAGCAATTAAAACTTAACTTGTTTTTAAGACCCTTAGCCTCAAACAGTGAATTGAATCAAATGGGCCATAAAACACAATTATTAAAGATAATTGCCCACTATGATTTAAATTTAGATGATGCAGAAATAATAATGACAAAAAACTAAGCAAATAACACAGCCACAGGTCTACAAGTTTTGACTTTGTGACGTGATCTGACAAATAATTCTCATAGAGAATTTTACGCTAAACATTAAAATGTCTTTAGTTTTTTAGTCTATGATTATAACACTATCTTTATGAAGCATTGCTTAATATAAATTCACAAATATGTGAATTAGAGGTCTGCAGGGGCCGGGCCGGACCTGAAAACGAGCACTAACAAAAGTGCGGGCCGGGCTTGGGCTTTGATAAGTGAAAAAATTTAAATATATTAAACTCTATACTATCATTATAGTATTGACACAAAAAATGCATTTATTATCTTGATGATAAAAAATTTATTTTTTCTAACAAAAATTTGCTATTTAAACAGTATTATTTTGAGGGAAAACTTAATATTATATTTTTCGCTAATTAAGTAAATTAATTGAATGGATAGAAGGTAGTGTTTGTTTTTAACTTCATTGTTTATTATTTCCCTTGCTTTTCAAATTCTTCGATTGCTTAATATTTGTTACAAGATCTCATTGACGTTGTTTTAAGCTTTAAGGTAATTCATTAAAAAATTTTATTTTATAATTAATTTTTAGCTACACTTCTACTTATTACAAATTTATAATATCAACTCAACATTTCTAATTAGCTTGCAATAGTTTTAATAAAGTAAATTATTATTACATATTATATAACAATTACTTAGCTCTAGCTTTGAATATATTTGATTAAAAGGAATCTCCAAAAGTAAATAATTCCGATGGCATAGAAAAGGTAATTACTAAAAGTTTTTTTTTATTTTTTAAAAAGTAAAATAACAATTCCTAATTATCTTGCAACAGTTTTTATATAGTAAATTATTATTACTTATTTCATAACAATTACTTAGCTTTAACTTTGAATATATTTAATTAAATAGAATCTTCAAAAGTAAATGATTCCATTGGCATAAAAAAGATAACTTACTAAAAATCTTTTTTTATTTTTTTAGAAAGTTGATAAAACTCTTATACTCAAAATGTTGAAATCGCAACGATACAAACTTGTAGAAAACCAAAATAAAAGTTTAATTTGGAAAGACAAAAAGTATATTCAATGAGCTCAATGAAAGATTGGATTTTGTTCAATGCAATATGTGTCATGATATATTAAGTCATTCAATGAAAACAGGTACCTCACACCTCGCAAGACACAAATGTCGTCTCTGCCAAAATTACATCTTTTTATGGGCCTTCCAACAGTAAACATTTTACACAAGAAAAAAAAGAACTAATTTCAAGATGTGTAGCATTTTCTGCTGTTGATCTTCAGCCATTTGAGGCAATATCTGGGAAGGGGTTTAGGCATGTGGCACAATATATTCTTGAGCTTGGAGCCAAACATGGCATATTTAATGTGGAAGACATTCTTCCACACCCTACTACATATCTCGTCATGTTAATGAAACAGCAGAACAGATAAGAAATAATTTAAAACCAGAAATTTTAAATGCTTTGCAAAAGTTTCAAGCAAGTGCAACTACAGATCTCTATATGGATGATTTTAAGAAGTTTACATATATAACTCTTTCACTACATTACATTAATAAATAGACTTTAACAAAACGAGTCTTATTTACATGCAAGTTTATTGAGTCAAAAAAAACCCACAAAAACATACACCAAGAATTACTTTCCAATTTTACCAAGCTAGGGTTCTCTAGTGAACATTTTTCAAATTTAACATTTGTTTCCGATTAAGGAGCAAATGTTAAGAAAGCTCTACTTCCATATAAAATATTAAATTGTTCTGCTCATTTAATAAATACCATATTAAGAAATACATTTGACAAGACATTTATGGAATATAATGCCCCTATTATACGCAAATTGATCGAACAAAGTAAGAAGCTTACAAAGTGTTTTAAACAGAGTGGGAATGTACAATATTTAAGTAAAACACTCTACCAAGATGTAGAGACCAGATGGAACAAAATCATAATGTTAAAAAGTTTGCATGAGCTGTATGATGAAATAATCAATTTTTTATCTGGCAAGGATTTAATGGAAAAACTTGAAGGGATTTCAAAAAAGCATATTATTTTGCTAATTGCTCTGCTTTCGCCTTATGAAAAGGCAAGCATGGAGTTAGAAGCGGATAAAGTCCCAACATTGTATAAAGTTTTACCCAGGGGTTTGAACCCGCCCAAAATAAAATCGGGTTCGTGTTCGGGTTTGGCATAAATTTTGAAATCGGGTTCGGGTTCGTGTTAAGAAATTTTGAAACCCGGTTCGGGTACAGGTTCGGGTTCAAGAAATTTTATTATACTAATTACATTTTTACCTCAAAAAATTATTGAATAGTTAACTTAATTTTTAAATAGCACCTAATTAAATTCACATGCAATTGTTTAACGGGGTTATTTTCCTTCACCATTTTTAGACTCTAAAAGAGAATAATAAAATATATGTCCTATTCTTATTGCAACATTGTATAAGACCTCAGTAAATTTTACAAACAAGAGAAACAAATTTGAAATTATAATAAAACATCTGATATTTCTTTATATTAAATGTTAAAGTACGTATATTTGAAGTATTTTACAATTATTTTATAAATTATAGTCTAATATATATCAATTATATATATAATACTAACAAATAATTCTTGAGATTTGTATTGATTAATGAATGAAAAATGCCGAAAACATAAAAATATTGAAATTAAAATCATATGGTTTTTTTCGTTTTGTTACATTCTCATGATAGAGAAAACTGAGATATTCAATTCCATTCACAATATATTTTTAAATTAAAAACACCCGACCCCTTTTTGTATTTATCGGGTTCGGGGTTTAAGGGTATTTTTAAAAATGGGTTCGGGTTTGGGTTTGGGTTCTGTAAAACATCGGGTTTTACCGGGTTCAGGGGTTCGGGTTCTGGACAAACCCCTGGTTTTACCCTATTATACATCCTTAAAAGCCATACCAAATACGCCTCCATCTCCTACTAATAGTGATCCTGTTGAATTAGAAATTTATAAATTAAAAACCAGGGCTAAAACTATGCTGATCTCAAAGTTCGAAATTGATGTATATCATAAGATATCAACATTTCTGGCTCCAAAATTCCGCACCCTCAAAATGTTACCTGAGGATGAAAGAATTCTTGTTAAAACCATGGTAACACAAACTTTAAATAAATTAATGCAAGAAGATCCTAGCTCTTCTTGCATCAGTCGTCCATCTATGAGCAATTCAGCTCAGGTATGTAGGCAATTAGCTATTGGTGAAGTCGATATGGATATCTCCGTTTGGGAGTACGATGAAAGAGAGCAGATTGAGGAGAGCAATGAAGTTGATACTTATGTTAAATTAAATCTTAAACCGGAAGAGGTTGAGCTTGATGTTATTTCATGGTGGAAAGAACACGAACTTATCCTACCTAATTTGACAAAGTTAGCTGTACAGTTTTTGGCAATTCCACACAAGCGCTACAAGTGAACGCACGTTTAGTAAGGCAAGTCGCGTAATAGAACAAAGAAGAACAAGACTACTACTACCTGATAGAATAGACAGTTTATTATTTTTAAATGACAATATTGAATTATAATTTTTTTTTAATATCGTTTTTATATGCTATAACAATTTTTTTCATACGTGCAAAATTGTTTCTGTACAAATAAAATTTTTTGAAAACACTGAAGCTTTTTTCTCGTGCGGGCCTTGCGGCGCATTTTTTGTTGTTTTTTTGCTGGGCGGGTATGGGTAAAAAAAATATATTTGTGCGGGTATGGGCCGGGCCTGACCCTGAAATTTCGGCCCATGCAGACCTCTAATGTGAATAGCATCCCTTGTCTTATTAAGCCCTTTTGGTAAAGATTACACAAAGTTTTAAAAATTCTTTTACCAAACCACCATTAAGTAAGATATATATAAACCTTAGACCATCATATTTTTAATTAGATATTTAATTTTCATAGTCACAATTCCATTACTTCAAAATTTTTGTCGGGTAGGATTGAATTTAAATTTTTTTCAGTATTTTCTAAATGGAGAGATAGGTTAGCCATCGGGGGAATACCACCATTTATAATCGTCCCATTGTTAAAAACCATTGGCCAAAGACCAAAACGTTTTTCATAAAAGAGGCTTATGACTGACCCTTGCCATTGATTTTTTGGATTATATTCTATTCCATACTGATCAAGGCTTAAACTAGGAAGCATATGAGGAGGACACATATTCATCGGTGAGTTCCAAATGATGCGAAATGGATTTGAATCTAATCTATTATTGCAACGAGATTGTTCACTAGATCCAAGTTTAATCAGGTATGCCATCCAGAATCCATGAAACAAATACAACCTGATATAACAACACCTATACAAAACTATTTATAAATACATTCAAAAGGAATAAATAAATTTAAATTATATTATTTGAATTTATAAAATAACATAAAGAGTCTATTCATATTGTGGCCAAAAATGGCCTTGCCTATTTATCAGATTAGCCTGCAAGCGCTGTATTCTTTATTAATTGTAAGGCGCGCTTCGTTCTGCTAGTTTACATAAATATAGTCGCCCATATACATTTTAAACTCGAGATAATATGAGAGGATAGAACTGCGTGGGTGACCGAAAACCAAAATTGATCCCAAACCGAATTCGATATATAGGAGAGAAGGGTGGATTTAATAATAATTTGACACTTAAGATTACAGTATGAAAAACCCTTTGCTATTGCTGATGTTTCGTAAGGCATTATTAGTAAAAGTTTAACATAAAGACGATTCAATCAGGATTCTGAATATGATAATAGGACGAATGGTATTATTTTTAAATGATAATACAGGTCTACAAAAAAATATCCCGCAATCGTTCAAATATTTCTGATAGTAAATTTTCCTAGTTATCCAGATTTGGTGATAAATGAGGTTAAAGGAGCAAAAACTATATCCCCCACCCCCATTTTAAATTTAATTTTAAGAATATTTATATAATCCTATAGATTCGTAATTAATCTATATGACCATAATTGAATTTTTTGTTTCACCTTTATTTTCAGCTTTACCCGCGTTTATCTGAACGCTCTCGCCACATTAAGATTCCGTCCACTTTGTCTGGGAGAAGAGAGCACATTAGAGGCATAGTATATACTACATACTATATAGCACATTAGAGTCATTGTATACACTAGTGTTGTCGAAATGCTTGCGTAAATTACGAGCGCTGCACACTACGTGCTTTGCTCGAGCAAGCAAACAGTTGCTTAAAGAGGCGGAGTCGAAACAGCCAAATCAGTTCAAGCGAGCAGATTGCCGAGCAGAAAATCGAGAAGATAGCAAATTTTATATAAGGAATTGCTTAGAGTTAGTAACTATAATTTACTCATATTATATTATGAATAAATTGTAAACTTGCCCCCCCCCCTTTATGTCCCCCTTCCACTACCCTATTCCCCCCTTAAGGGGGGACGGCAAAAGGGAGGAAAAAATTTGCTCCCCCCCCCCATAGTGGCAAAGAGGGGGGGGGGCAATTCGCCGTCTCTTTTTCTCCCCCCCCCTCCCCCAGGGGGGCAATGTTTTTAATTTATTTATGATATACCTTGAGCAGGTCTTTAAAGTTTCTTACCAATTGCTTCTATTAAATCCTGCTTGGTCAATCTGCTTATTGCCTGAACAGGTATAGCTGTTTCGACTACGGCTCTCAAGCATTTTTATATGCTAGTATATTGCCTCGTGCACCGTGTAGCACGCCAGATTGTGCTATATGCTCTTACTAGCTGTGCCCGGCCAAGCGTTGCTTTGGCTCAGTCCTTAAGTGGTTAATTAAGTATAAGCTATTAATAAGACTTATCTAAAATGGGGTCATATATGAAATAATTTATAATGTGAAAGGTCCGAATGATTTTATGAACCCACTATTTTTAGTATATATTTATATAATAAGACAAACCAAATGCAAATTCTGTTTTAGTCATCAAATCCGACTAAAATTAAATGTTTTTGAAAAAATAGCTTATTAATGCTGTTACTTATTATACAATAATACCATTATTTTATTTTTCTAGTTAGCTGATTTATTTGAAATACAATATTCTTTAATATAATAAAATAATTAAAGGATGGATAATTATTAAAAATATGCTTCTATGATCGACCACGTGATAATAATGACAAAAACTGCATAATTTAAATTTTATTTATTTAATTTAAATAGTCTGTTAAACCCCAATAATTTTAACCGTATACTGTAACATTTTTATTATATTTTTAAATATCTAATTCGAGAAAACTTCAGCTTTGTATGTATGACGTCATTATTGTATATGCTGCTATAAATGAAACTGGACGGGAAATGTCAGATATTTTTAAAACAAAAAGGTATTTTAGGAATCTGAAAAAGGTATTTTACCCCTGGCCTATCTGGGAATCTACGGCTAAATTTTCGCTCGAATCGGATCTGAAGTTTCAGAATTTAGCCCTTTTTTAAAACAAGGCCGAGAAATGTCCGATATTTTTAAAACTAAAAGGAATTCTAGCAATCTGAAAAAGCTATTTTACACCTGGCCGCCCTGAGAACCTACGGGTAAAGTTTCGCGCGAATCGGGCCGGTAGTTTCAGAATTTATTCTCATTTAAATATCTCATTTAATAAAAATTAATGATAGATAAATAATGACATATATATATTAGATAGCATTTACTCAGAATAATCAACGTTGGACTATTTTATATTACATTTAAATTATATATACTTTCATCTTTTTCATTTAAAATATCTCATTTAATGATAATGAGAAAAATTCATCTTCTTCACCTATATATTTTCTCAAATAATCTATAATTTTATTTATTTCAGGTTAATTCATAAATTTTATGTTGTCACCGTTAAGAAAAGATGACGTTTAAGAAATTTAATTCATAAATTTTATGTTGTCTTGTCACCGTTAAGAAAAGATGACGTTTAAGAAATTTAATTCATAAATTTTATGTTGTCACCGTTAAGAAAAGATTACGTTTTACAAACTACTATAAGTGATACACTTTTACTACAGAACTGTCTGTATATTCAAATTTTCAACGAACGCGAGGAGGTGCGTTTGATTGACATTTTATTGAACGTCAAAACGTATAAAACCCAATATCTCGAAAACTAAAAGGAATTTTAGAAATCTGAAAAAGCTATTTTACCCCTGGCCGCCCTGGGAACCTAGGGGTAAATTTTCGCGCGAATCGGGCCATTAGTTTCAGAGATTAGCCCTTACATACATATATACATATATACACTTTACTTTATATATATAGATTAAACAACTCTGAGTGCGTGCTCGTGTCTGGAGTGGAGGCAATTAACAACACTAGTATATACTACATAATAATATGCGATGTTTACTAGCACATAACTCTCTCCCTTCACTTACTCTCTATATATCCCCCACGCCTTCTTCTTGTGTGCTTAACTAGAGGGCGGGTGTGGAAGTGAAGAAGAAAGTGAACAGAGTGGTATTTAGGATTATATGGATATAATAAAAATAAGTTTCGAATGGCGCGGTAATATAGCCTCTAAAAACGTTTAAAACGCCATTATTTTCACTTTTAACCTCATTTATCACAAAATCTTGACTACTAGAGAAAAAACTTGTTATAGTTAAGAGTAAAATTCTCTATGAGAATATTTGTCATATCACGGGTAATTACGAAATCAATATCTTTAGTTCTGTGCTATTTGTTGATAATCAGTATTATTTTGCTATTAACTAAAATACTAAGCCTTTGAATTTAGATTTTTGATGCCATAATAATTAGTATAATACCATTTTTCAAAAAATCTTGCTTTTACGGCATAATATGGATTGGAATCGGGGGGGGGGGGACTGGTGGCAAAAGTTTAACATCTTACCATAGTTTCGTTATTATTTAAACTATCCCGCCTTCCCCTGTTTCGTCCAGATACTAACATAGTGTTTATAATATGCACCTACTCTAAAACGTCTTTCATGTAATAAAATGTTTAATAATACTTATACTGTTTAACATAATCATATGACAAAGCATTTTATATTGTAGAATATTGAAAAATGTTTCATGTAAATATACGGATTTTCCAATATATGATGCAATTGGGTATATTTTATAGTTATATTTTAGTTTGCATCTAAAAAAATATATATATAACAAATATTAAAGATCTAAAGACACATCTTTTAATTGCTATTAAAAGAATGTTTGTATATTTACCATTTAAAATTAGTATAAATAAGTTTATAATGAAATATATATTTCTTACATTGTTTAGAGAAAAGAATTGTACAATTGAAAGTGCGGTTCAAATGAGATTTATTTAGGTAGATACAAATGTACGAGTTTAAAATAGATAAATTTGGCCTTGTTTTTTAATATATAAAAAGATACCACCTTTAAATGTCAAAGGTAAAACTAAGTAAACAAAGCAATGTGCCCAAAAATTTCCATTTAAAATTAGTCATATAAAACAAACAGATAATAATGACATACTTGTTAAATCTATTAGGGAGAGTAGCATATTTTAATGGGTCGGGCTCAGCGGGCGGGCCAAACAGTTTTCATGGCGGGAAAAGGACCAAAATTATTTAAAAGATTTTGGAAATTATATTACTTTGAAATTGACCACAAAGGGGTTTATAGCGATTTGTTTCAGATTTTTTTTTATTATCTAAGGATTCTTAATAGTTAAAACAAAAAAATGTTTGATCACTGTTGTATATGTGAATATGTCAAGGAAGAATAGTTTAATTTATTATTACTTTTAGTTGTGTAACATTTTCTATAGATTATATTATTGCTAAAATTATATGTTTTAATATTGTAAGCCAAAGCCGAGTTGGTAAAAACCATATGTTTTTATTATTTTAGTCTTAACTTGTCCCTACCCTGGCCCTATTACTTAATAAAGATTCATTATAATCATCCTTCTTCTTATTTTATAAATATATTAATAGGAAAAATAGTATGAAGGAATAAATAGAATAAGAATGATAATTATAATGAATCTTTATTAAATAATAGGGCCAGGGGTTGGGACAAACTAAGACAAAAGAATATTTAAAATAATAAAAACATATGATTATTACCATTTCGGCCTGGGCTTACAATATTAAAACATATAATTATAGCAATAATATAACCTGTAGAAAATGTTAGACAAATAAAAATATTAATGGCCTGTAATAACCAAAGTTAAAAAGAATTATGTTTAATTGATGGTTATTATTATTATTACGCTTTTTTATTATAATGATATGTTTGTTTCTTATCTTATAACTTATTTATTCATATCTTTATTTCATGATACAAGTATTATTACGATGCCCAAAGAATCCGCGAGAAAAATGATATGTATATATGAACAAAAGAATCCAACAAAGAAAAAACGCGGATTCACATTATATGATTAATATGAACAAAAGAATCTTATAAAGAAAAGAAAAGCGTTTGTATTACTACGCGTCTATAAATAAATCCGAGCTAAATAATGATGGTTATATCGCGTAAAGAGCAATGGGGGGAGAGAGACTACGCGTAAAAGATGCGTACACATTAGACACTAATAAATAAGAGAGAGAGATGATGAGGGGAGCGCAGCTGGTCTTGCTGCGTAGATGGATGAGAGTGGAGTCGTGTAGTAAGACTACAACATGGCCTTAATCCGTATATGAATATGCAAATGGTGTTTATAAATCAGTTAATTCATTCAGGAACATTCTTACCTGTCACCGCTCTATTATATTATATACAATTGGCTCTGATTTCATTCATTTTTTTCTTAGTAATTGGGGATACTATTATATAACTTATTAAAGTAGCTTCTCTTAGAAACCTGCAGGCCTATACCGGCCCGCCAGTTACATAAATTTAAAAGTCAATAATAAATTATAGGGCCGAGCCTGGCTCGCTTAATTTATACAAAGCCTAAGCCCGGCCGGCCCGTATAAAAATTTTACATTCCTTTTTATATATAATTTTTTACGGAAAGGTTTAAACCATATATGTGCGTTACAAATAATAATAGGTGAAAACATTTTTAATTTTTGGTCTTAAACGTGTTATTCTCACTTATAAGAGCGACCATCAGCTCAAAATTAATTTTTCTAATTAGTTCGGGATACATAAAACCATATATACTAAATTAGAATTTCGGAAACTTTAGGTTAATTTTTAATAGATATTACTTAGCTTCGGATAAATTGCTCAGTAAAATGCGTTCTGTTTTTTTATTAATTTGCTCAGTTTCAAATTTGCCCAGTATATAAACTTTAATGTGCTCTGCCTTGAATTAATGTTTTTACAAAAAATACTTAGTAATTTAAATTAATTTTGGATATTAATCTATTTTGCGCTTATATTTTATAAATAATATTTATATTTTAATTGCTATAATTTTTTTTATTTTTTTTTAATATATCAACAAAAAATGCCGTTTTTCAAATATAAATATGCGTGTTTGGTTAACATAAGTGTTGTAAAAAAAGCTAAGGGGGTATAGACCAGGGTGTGGCTAGGTTGGATGTTGGTTTATAGTTAAAAAAAGACCTAGACTTTTGTCTGTTCTTTCTAGTCGACGTTTAGACTTAGTCGAAATTTGAAAACAGATAAAAGGTTGTTAGTGTGTTCATGTTTAGTCAACCTTAAAACTTGGTCATAATTTTTATAATATACCAAAGTTTTTTTTAAATCTATTTTTGGTTTGATTTAGGTGTTTTGGGGTTGGTTAAAATAGTACGATTTGATATTTTTAATGTGATGATCATTTAGTGACTTCTTAAATAGGTTACGTAGATACAAGCAGGATTTTAATGATATTGATTTGATTATAATTCGGTTGAGCATGGTTTTTAGTATTGATAATAAACCGTAAAATATAATTTAAGAAATAGTTTAAATAATTTGTCATCAAATATTGGTGACATTTGTCATAATTGTCATTTATACAATTGCCATTTTGTAACATATGTCATTATGCTGATTAAAGTTTATTTTAACTATTATATGCGCGTTCATCCTCGCCTCCTTCTTGCGCTTTTTGCTGATTATTGTTACTCCATAATAAAATATTTTATTTTTAAACACCGCGTTATACGATAATTGTAAAAGACGAAAATATTACTATTTGGGGAAATTATCAATTGAAATTAAAACAAAGCATTTGATGATAGCGAAATCGGAAGAAGAAAGTAAGTTTTTGTCCTGAAAATATTATTGGAAATTTTTAAAGCAAATAAGGTAAGCTTTTGATTAAATTAATTTTTTTATTTAAATGGAGAAAAGTTTTCTTATTTTTTTTTTTAATTTTTATTTTAATTATAATGTTGAGGTAGCAGGCTGACTTGCCATTAGTGATGCGGAAAAACCGAGAAAAATCTCGGTCTCGTCTCGTCTCGTCTCGAAAAACCGAGACGAGACGAGACGAGAATTTGAAAAATGGAGTCGAGATCGAGACGAGAATTTTGATGTCGAGACGAGACGATACGAGATTTTCTCGGCGAGATCTCGACTTTTTATTGATCGTTAGATTTTAGTAAATTATTGTGTATTTTAATTTACATTTAAGGTATTAAGTGTAAATCAATATGTATGGAATATATTTAATATTAAAAAAATTCACAAGTGTAGTAAATATTATATATTTTTGCAAAAAAAATAAAATTTGGCAATCATTTACCTAAGTATGGTTGATTTTTGTCATACATTTAAATACGTACTCTTTAATTTAAAGTTTAAAACCTTATGTTCTTAATTCTATAAAAATGCTGCTTTGCTTTTATTGTTGTTTTACAACGTTTTAATTTCTGCAACTAGTTATCAATTCTATAAATAATAATAACATCATTAAATGTCACTCGCATAAACATGCAATAAACACTATGGGCTATAACTGATGATGGTTATATTAATGGACTTAAACGTTTGCCTTAAATATGTTAAGGTCTACTTTGAATCATTAGCAAAGGTTAATAAAGGGTCTCATTTTGCTCACTTATGCAACTATATCAACTATAAGCGAACTTATAATTTTCGAAGTCCATTTATAGTTGACAGACACAGTGAATTTGATGCAAATATTATAATTTGCTAGAACAATAAAATTTAATCTTTTATATTTCAAATTTATTTATAGTTTTTTTAGTCTGCACTTTTTATAGAAAATGTTATCTTTATGAGTTAATTCATATCTTTATATTGTCAATGAGATGTCGTGTCCCGCTAAATCTTTAAAAAGTTTGTGTATTAAAGTTTTTCCAAAAATATAAAATTTGCCATTTGGATTTTTGAACACTTATTTATATTTTTAATAAAATAGGAGAAATTTTTATTCCGTATATATTTTTTTTTAAAAGTCGAGACGAGACGAGAATTCTCGTCGAGACGAGACGAGACCGAGATTTTTCTAGACCGAGACGAGACGAGATCGAGATTTTCCTAATCGCTCCCGAGACGAGACGAGATTTTGTATTCGAGACCGAGACGAGACGAGATCGAAACACTACTTGCCATTCCTTGAAGTTTATGGAAAGGATCTTAGTAACAAAGCTGAAAACGAGGTGGTAATATCGGCTAACCAATTCGAATTTGTGGCTGGAAAATCCACAATCGGTCCAATCTTTGCACTAAGACAAATGATGGATAAATACGATGAAAAGAGAAGAGACTTACAGATGATCTTTATCGACTTGGAGAAGCTTATGACACGGTCCCTTGCGATTTAATATGGTGGTGCTTGAGAAAACAAAATATCCCTGACGCATGTATGTGGCTTAGGAAAAAAGGTTATGAAGCCTCAAACTCATGCGTTGAGACGACAGTTGGAGTCTCTGAACCTTTTCGGGTTAAAATTGGATTACATCAAAGATCTGCTTTCAGTCCCTTTTTATTTAATATAATTATAGAAACGATAACGAGAGTCATTCAAACGTCATCGCCATGGTGTATGCTATATGCCATGTGCGAGGAAACAAAGGAGAAAGTATTCAAAGAAGCCGAAAAGTGGTCAATCGCTTAGCTGTATATGGTTTAAAGGTCAACGATCGGGAAACGGGATACATGCAAATGAACGTTACAGGCAGACCATCGCTGTATGACCATCTAAAGAACCCAAAAGTAGACAGGTTTGCTAACCTCGGCTGGATGCTAAATCAAGAGGGAGGTTGCGTAACTGAGGTTAATACCCGGATCCAAAAAGGATGGCTTAAATGGCGAAGGTGTAATGTGCGACAAGAAAATGTCAATATGGTTGAAGAGCAAAGTTTACAAATTCATCGTAAGACCGGTGTTACTCTATGGAGTCAAACATGGGCATTAAACACACCGGAAGAAAAGCTATTACTAGCCACAGAGATGAGATTGATACGTTGTAGCTTGGAGTATACTAGGTTTGACATATGATGAATGACTTTCTCATGACAAAAATGGGTATTCAACCTATGGCGGACATAATAAACAAAACTCCGCTAAGGTGGTATGGGCATATACTAAGAAGGGACACGAATGGCGTAAATGGAAAAGTACTGGACATGGAGGTACTGGGGAGGAGAGGAAGGGGACGACCCCGTGTCACGTGGAAAGGGCAAGTCGATAAAGTTATGAAAACTAAAGAAATTAGTCAAGTCAATCACCAGGTCAAGATCGAAGAATCAAAACAAACCCCACGACTGTGGGACTAAATAATTAAAAAAGAAGAAGAATCAATCATTAAATAAGCTTTATTAAAAGTTTGAGTAAAATTTTATATTCAATCACTAAAAAATACAAAACAAATCATTTTAAAAGTTATCATTTGATCAAACTCCTTTATAGAATCTCCTTTATGACATCTCACTGAGATTTGCCATATGTATATATCAATAAAATAAAATATATAAAATGGTGGAAAAGCAAAGAAGCTAAATAACTTTTATCTAAAATATCATAAATTTCAATAAGGGTTCCAAAATTGTATTGGCACATATGGATCTATTTATCTTAAAATTTCAACTGCAGGTCGCCTCTTATAAGAAATAATAACTCGTTTAAGACCGGAAATTATTGATGATTATTTTCTTATAATTATTATGAACGTTTGTAGAGTATATAAATTGTTTAAACATTTGAAAAAAAATTGAATTATCAACAAAATAAAAAAAATTTTAATGAACCGGGCCGTGCTCGGGCTTTATATAGATTAGGCGGCCGGGCCTGGCCCGGACTTTTAACTTTTTGTAACTGGCGGGTCGATTGAAAACAGACCCGTTGCAGGTCTCTAGTATGCATGGAGTTGATTGTTTCTATATATAAACCTTAACACTTATAAAGTTGAAATGCGCATTGTGATATTATTAAGAAAATGTAATTTAGTTTTCATTGTTTCAATAATAATAATTAAGATCAATTGCAAATTTATAAAGCATTAACACAAATAAACTTTAAATGGCTATAAACGAATTTTAGCGGGCCTTACTTATTTTTAAGTCCGGCCCGAATCCGCTGAGTAACATTAGGGCCTGTCCAGGGCTCGGTTCGCTGTTTTTTTCCAAGGAAGAAGCTCGTTCTAGGCCGACCCGCGGTCTGTCTTAGTTCCGTCCTTAGGCCGAGCCGAGCCGTGCAGGTCTCTAGCTTCTTTATTTACTAATTACTCCCAATAGTGGCCACGACGCTCAGTAACTTATGACAGCGAATTTTATAAACAAATATTAAAATTTATCACCGCAATCGCATACCCCCAAAGAATTTTCTTACAATAAGCAGAAGATCACGATAGAAATTTTAAAATTCCATACAATTTCGATTCATGGCTCTAGTTTTGCGGAAAATTCGAGAACAATCTCGGTCTCGTTTCATCTCGAAAAACTGAGACAAGAAGAGATTTTGAAAATTGTGCCAAGAGAAGACCGAGACGAAATTATTAGCGAGATCACATCTTTAAAATTTCTTTATTGAACATCATAATCAAAATATAGTAAAATTCGTTGTGTAGATTATAATTTGTAATTCACATTAAAAATGTTAACTGTAAAATAATATAATTACAATACTTTTGATATGCAATAATTTACCCACCCAATGCCGCTTAGAATTTAAATTTAAAATGTTTTAGCATGTTGAATTAAATATGAGTGGCCCTGGCCGCTAAGGCATATAGATAATATTAAAATAAATTTATCGCATATTTATATCCTTAGCATAATATATAATATAAACTAAAATGTTAAATTAAGTAGTAAATATAATCAAGCATCTTCAAATTTCGCAAAAATTATATCATCCTGTCTGATGTGATGATATTTTGAATTAAATTTGGCTACAATAACCAAATATGTTTGGAGCACCCCAGCGGGCCTGCCGAACGATTGCCATCAAAAAATTAGATTAATCATGAGCCTTAACAGGAATTTGTTATGCTTACTCAAGGTACACAGCTGAAATCCTCCCACAAATCGGGGTTGGCAAGTAAAATCTAATCCTCTAAACTCTCTATGTTTTCCAATACACTAGATTATATGCGCGTAAACTTTATAAAAAATATTTTATAATAGATCAAATAAATTTCCTGGGACATAATATGAAGTACTATAATAAATTGGTTTCCTTTTTAATTTAAAGGTATTTGTTATAAAATGTTATATGTTCATTGAAAAGCTAAAAACTCTTATGTTCTTATTCAGTAACAATACTACTTTTATTGGTGTTCTTACAACGTTATAATGCTTGCAATTAATTATATATGTAACATAAAAATTAAACACTCGTGCCTTTCAGGCTTTTATAACAGTATAGTGAACATGCGATGAATTCTTTAGGAACGAACTGATGACGGTTATATTAAAAGGCTAGCTCTTGTCTTAATTTATCTAAAGGCATTACTTATTTTCGCCAATTTTAATTAAGGATACGAGCTAGTTCAAAGAGGTTAAGGACATGTTTTTAAAGGTTTTTGTCTAAAAAATGGTTCGTCGTTTTAATTTAAAAACATTTTATTTGTATATTTTTTTGAACGGTTAGGAGAAAAATTTAGGTTGTATTAAAAATTTAGTCGAGACATGTCGAGATTTCTCGTCGAGATGAGATGAGACGAGATCGAGTTTTTTTTAGACCGAGACGAGACGGGATCGAGATTTCATAATGACACTTTAGACGAGACGAGATTTTGCTTTCGAGACCGAGACTAGATCAAAACACTACATGGCTCTAAGCCTGCTCATTAAATATAATATTACGTATTTTTATAAGATTAGGAAAGAAATATATTGCTTTAATTAAAAAATAGTTTAATATATATTTTTATAAGGCAATTCAAATTACATTTCTGTACAAAAATGGAGTATATCATTTTAAAAGTGTGATGTCGAACAAATGGCAATAAATGTCCCCTAATTTTTGGATTCTCTTATGGCGTGCCTGCGAACTAATCTCGGTAGGGGCGGGCCTGAAGTACTTATAAAAAATTGGGGATGGCTAGGGCGGGTTTAAAAGTTTTTCAACGAGTACGGGCATGCCACTTTCTTAAAAACAGCCCGCTGCAGATCTCTCACGCAAATTAATAAATAAGGTAAGAAATTTTGAGATAAAATAGATATTGCTATCCAAATCACAAAGCTGGTTTAAGATATAAATTTTAAATGACTTAATATATTACTCACAATATTTACAAGTTTAAAAGCCTAATAACATTTGTCTGTGGATAGTATTTGGTATATATTTTTCCTTTATATATTTGATTAAGATAGGATATCATTCATTTGGTTTTCCCATGTGTTTGTGTTTTGAATCCATTCTTTTCTCTTACTAAACGGTAAAATATTTTACAGCGTTGCTAAAATTAAGGACAAATATCGAAGTGCTCTCAACTTCTTAATTCATGCTATCGATAAGAGTCAGTTTAAATTTTTTTTATGCCTCTAATATTATATAATCGGGCAAACCTATTTAAAATTTTGTTTAAAAGGTTATTTTTATCTCTGTTATATAAAATGAGGATTAATTGTCAACTAAAAAACTCGGGCCTTCGGCCCTCGTGGGAAGGGGAAGGAAGGAAGAGGAAGAGGAAGAGGGGAAGGGAAGGGGGAAAGGGAAGGGGGAACGAAACTCATCTATACTTCGTATAAAAGTAGCATATTTGCTTTGCAATTTATGGGCGAGAAAGGTGGGAAGGAGCGAGAATGCCTATAGGGGGGTATTACATGCAAAATGAGTAGTTAATTATTTATACAATTTTTATTTAATATGTTGAGAAATTATTATTAATAAATAAATTGCGTTTTGATAGCATGCTGGATATTTTATATAAAAATTTAACGATTAACTTAAGTATTTATATGAGATGCCTAGAAAAGTTACTAATTTTGTTTAAAATTTGCGAAGAATAAATGCATCGTCAACTATATGGTAAAACAGTGGCGTAAATGGGGGGGGGGGGAGAATTTCTTCCCTGTTTTTCGATTACAATTAAAATGGTTAAAATATTATCGTTAAGTTACATCAAAGACTTTAAAGCAGTTATAAAAACTTTATATATACATGTAATTTTTTTGATTAAATTTTTGACAAAATGCGAATTTTATTTTTTGATAAACAAAAAAATTTTTAGTTATGCCTTATGGAAAAATACATATATGGTTTAAATTTGATTTAATATAATTATTATCTTAAAAAATAATTAGAAAGATACTTAAAAACAATCTGGCCAATGGTCATTTTTTTCAATGGTCCGTAGCCAGGACACGGTCAAAAAGGATGTAATTACATAATAGACGGAAAAAAATTTCAAATCACAATTTGGCCTATCTAGTGATGCGGAAAAACCGAGAAAAATCTCGGTCTCGTCTCGTCTCGTCTCGAAAAACCGAGACGAGACGAGACGAGAATTTGAAAAATGGAGTCGAGATCGAGACGAGAATTTTGATGTCGAGACGAGACGATACGAGATTTTCTCGGCGAGATCTCGACTTTTTATTGATCGTTAGATTTTAGTAAATTATTGTGTATTTTAATTTACATTTAAGGTATTAAGTGTAAATCAATATGTATGGAATATATTTAATATTAAAAAAATTCACAAGTGTAGTAAATATTATATATTTTTGCAAAAAAAATAAAATTTGGCAATCATTTACCTAAGTATGGTTGATTTTTGTCATACATTTAAATACGTACTCTTTAATTTAAAGTTTAAAACCTTATGTTCTTAATTCTATAAAAATGCTGCTTTGCTTTTATTGTTGTTTTACAACGTTTTAATTTCTGCAACTAGTTATCAATTCTATAAATAATAATAACATCATTAAATGTCACTCGCATAAACATGCAATAAACACTATGGGCTATAACTGATGATGGTTATATTAATGGACTTAAACGTTTGCCTTAAATATGTTAAGGTCTACTTTGAATCATTAGCAAAGGTTAATAAAGGGTCTCATTTTGCTCACTTATGCAACTATATCAACTATAAGCGAACTTATAATTTTCGAAGTCCATTTATAGTTGACAGACACAGTGAATTTGATGCAAATATTATAATTTGCTAGAACAATAAAATTTAATCTTTTATATTTCAAATTTATTTATAGTTTTTTTAGTCTGCACTTTTTATAGAAAATGTTATCTTTATGAGTTAATTCATATCTTTATATTGTCAATGAGATGTCGTGTCCCGCTAAATCTTTAAAAAGTTTGTGTATTAAAGTTTTTCCAAAAATATAAAATTTGCCATTTGGATTTTTGAACACTTATTTATATTTTTAATAAAATAGGAGAAATTTTTATTCCGTATATATTTTTTTTTAAAAGTCGAGACGAGACGAGAATTCTCGTCGAGACGAGACGAGACCGAGATTTTTCTAGACCGAGACGAGACGAGATCGAGATTTTCCTAATCGCTCCCGAGACGAGACGAGATTTTGTATTCGAGACCGAGACGAGACGAGATCGAAACACTAGGCCTATCGTATCCGGAGATACGAGTACGATACGAGGATAATATTCCCCCTCCCCCATGTTCATTTATACAAAGAGACGCCGACGTTACACGTATCTCCCTTTCTAATTAATTTCAGTACGCCCCCCCCCCCCCCAACGCGCATATACGACACGTATATGATAATACGCGAGAATGTAGTCTACTACACCATCTGCCTTTTTTGGCCATGCTATTTAATGTGTAGTACATAGAACTCTATTCCTTTACATTTAATTTCTAGTACGCGTAGAGTGATTTGTGATAAGGAGATTGATTCATTATAATTTTTTCCTGGTTTTGATTATATTAATGCCATGTAATAAATACATTAAGAAATATTTTCGCGTACGCGCGTGAGCGTTTACGCGGCCCGGCCGTCTCCCAATATATCTCCATATATATATCTATCCATTTTCAAATCATTTTTATTCATATCCTATTTTTTTTAAGAAATGGCCAATGGTCATTTTTTTTATTGGGCAGTGCCAAGAGACGGTCTATAAATACATACAAGTCCAAAAACCGAGAAAAATTTTTTGATTCACACTTTGGCCAATGGTCATTTTTTTCTATTGGTCAGTAGCCAGCGGACGGCCAAAAAGTCATATTATCAATAGTATTATCAAAAACAATATATTAATTTAAAAAAAACGAGAAAAAAAATTTCGAATCACAATTTGGCCAATGATCATTTTTCTCATTGGTCAGTAGCCAGCGGACGGCCAAAAAGTCATATTATCAATGGTATTAATAAGAACAATATATTAATATAATTTAAAAAATAAATAAACATTTTGCCCTCTCCGGGATTCGAACCCACATTAATAGAGGCATAGGCTTTTGTAGGGGGGGGGGCACAGGGACCCATATTAGTAGAGGCATAGGCCGTTCTACGGGAGGGCACAGGGTAATTAGCAATGTTAACCTAATATTCCAATTCAAACAAAAAAATTTTGATTCAGAATTTGTCAAAGGTCATTTTTTCAATGGTCAGTAGCCAGAACACGATCAAAAAGTCATATTATCAATGGTATTAAAAACAAAATATTAATTTAATTTTAAAAAAAAATTTTTGTCCTCTCCAAGTATCGAACCAGCAATTCAGAACGTTCGCCGGGATTCAAACCCACATCAGTAGAGGCATAGGCTTTTGTAGGAGGGGGGCACAGGGACCCATCAGTAGAGGCAAGGGCCGGCCAAAAAGTCATATTATCAATGGTATTATCAAAAACAATATATTAATTTAAAAAAACGAAAAAAATTTCTAATCACAATTTGGCCCTGGTCATTTTTTTCATTGGTCAATAGCCAGCGGACGGCCAAAAAGTCATATTATCAATGGTATTAACAAGAACAATATATTAATTAAATTTAAAAAAAAATATAAAAATTTTGCCCTCTCCGGGATTCGAACCCACATTAATAGAGGCATAGGCTTTTGTAGGGGGGGGGCATAGGGACCCATATTAGAAGAGGCATAGGCCCTTCTACGGGAGGGCACAGGGTAATTATCAATGTTACTAAATTTATTGATTCGAACTCCATAAAAATCGATAAAATGAATGAAGGAAGGACAACGGACGGATGGACAACGGAAAAGCGAGCCCATAAATTGCATAGCAATTAATAATAGAATAGTTGCGTCCATATTATTCAATAACCATAAAATATTTATAACTCAAAAAAAGCAATTATTTTATCGTTGCTATAAATTTCGCTCAATTTATTCGTTTACAGGCATAAAAAGGTTGATAAAATAAAGTCTTTTATTTAAATATTTGGAAACGCACTTATTCAAACATATATCGACATTATGACTAAGTTCGATTTTAATCACACCTATTAAATGCTATGCAATTTATTATGGGCTCGCTTTTCGTTGTCCGACCGTCCGTCCGTTGTACAACTTGTAATTTTTGCATAATTGCCATGGAGATTTTTAACTGTGGACTTATGCTTCTGTAAAAGACTTTTTGGCTTTTACAAATAGACTAGCATATGACTGCTAATTGGCTTTAATTTTTTTTGACCTTGCCCGAGTCCACCATCTATTATTTTGTTGTGCCCGACTGATTAGCTTTACACCTAAATTTCTTTGGGCAAATTGTCTAGGTTGTTGCTATATATCGGATAATTGCAAAAATGGCTAAATGATGATTCCCAGCAAATTATGATGACCGTTGCTTACTTTTATCTGACCCCGACCAGAGGCCAAAATTCTGGTTTATAGATATTTATATTTGCTCTTTTGTGAATATCTTTTGACAATTTGTCTTGGTTGTTGCTTTATAACGGATGCAGCGAAATTGGCCAAAAAATTTCCTGCAAATTTGACCTTTGCTTTACTTTATTTGACCCCGGCTAAAGGCCAAAATAATTAATTTGGTTAATTGCTATTTTAACTGTACATTTGCTGCTTTGTGAATTTTTTTTCTTTTTGTTATTAACCTAAATTTTCCATTGATAATATATTGTTAATGTTAATAAGATTAAACATATAGGCTTTTTGGCCGTCTGCTGGCTACTGACCAATGGAAAAAATGACCTCTGGCCAAAGTGTGATTGGAATTTTTTTCGTTGTTTTAATATTTGGCCCTTATGTATTTAGACGCTTCTTGACCGTCTGCTGACTGGACCATGAGAAAAAATGACCACTGGCTTAAGTGTATATCGAAATTTTTTCTATATTATAATTATAGGCTATTTGGCTGTCTGCTGGCTACTGACCAATGGAAAAATACTGGCCAAAGTGTGATTGAATTTTTTTCTCGTTTTTTTAATATTTGGCCCTTGTGTATTTAGACGCTTCTTGACCGTCTGCTGGCTGCTGACCATTTAAAAAATGATCACTGGCCAAAGTGTATATCCATTTTTTTAAATCTATATTATAATTATAGGCTATTTGGCCGTCTGCTAATCATTGGAAAAATGACCACTGTCCAAAGTGTGATAGAAATTTTTTTTCTCGTTTTTTAATATTTGGCCCTTATGTATTTAGACAATTTTTGACCTGCAGACTACTGACCATTAGCAAAAATGACCACTGGCCAAAGTGTATATCAATTTTTTTATCTATATAATAATTTATATATAGTTTTACAAATGGGTTTGCCCCTTCCTTTTTGCTTTTAATACCGCTCCACTAACCTAACCCTTAATATAGTACAAATTTTTCACCTTCATTTCACCGTAGCAACTATTATTCGCACCATAATCCATTCTTTTAATCGCTAGATTAAGTAAAATGTTATGATTTCATTGTTGCTTTGTTGTTTATACTATACATATGCGCATGATTTGAATAGAGTCTATAGTCATAATTCAAATTATGGATCGCTTACACCACAATTGTTTAAATCTATAAAGTATCAAAAAAAAGTTAAAAGAATTGGCTTTAACGCTCGATTTAAAGTTGTACGTTTTTGAAAAATGACTATTGGTTTTTCCAAGGTCCTCCCCCCTATTTACTTTCTTTTCGCAATTTTGATTAGTTTAGAATTTGAAATTGCATAGCAATTAATAAATAAGAATGAGTGAAAGAAAACCTATGCTCAAAATAAAGTATAAAATGCAAAATGATAACTTATGAATACTTTATTTATTGAGGTAAATTATTAATATGAAAATAGTTTATGTAAGAAAACAATTATAATGCTGTACGAGTTTTATCTGACTCCCTGCTTAACCATTGCCTCTTCCCCCCGCATAGGCATTCTCGCCCAATCCCACCGATCTATCCCATAAATTGCATAGCAAATGTGCTACGTTTATACGAAGTATAGATTTGTAAAAACAATACCCCAAACTCGGTGCATGTAACAAAATGAAAAACGAACTCCAAGTCGGACCCTCGGTGGGGTGGGGGCTACCCCGTCCCCTCCTCCCCCTCCCCTCCTCTCCTTCCCCCATCACCCCCTTCATCACGCTGTACTAAATATTTTCTCTAAATTGCCGAACATTATCATTGACTTTTATAAACCAGTTATACTTTTTGTCACCCAATTATGCATGTTATCATTATCACTTCACATTTTAACCTATGAAATTAACAAATACCTTATAAGTATAATAGTTTAATTTAACTTTTATTTGTATATCATTTTCTACAGATTATATTATTGCTATAATTATATATTTTAATATTGTAAGCCAAATCCGAGTTGGTAATAACCATATGTTTTTATTCTTACTTCTAATTATCCTTTGTTCATTAGTTTCCACACCCCGGCCCTAGTTATTACTTCTCCTCATCTATAATATATCATTACATTATCTTTATTGCTACTTAATAAATCATTATCCTTAGATTTGATCTTATTATTTCTAATAAATGGTGATAGACGAAGGAGAACCCAAGGCCTCTATAGACCAAGGTTATGAACAAAAAGAGTAAAGAAGGAATTCTAATTCAATACTTAATTCTAAGGAGGAAAAGGGATAATAAGAACTTATGATGTTAATTCAAGAAGAACTTATGATGTTAATTCAATAAGAATTCAAGGGATAATAAGAACTTATGAGGTTGATTCAATAAAAAAGGAAACATTATTCTATGGAGTTATTCTAACTGGTTTCTCTTGCATATTTACAGTGTGGGGAGGATGATTATTTTCAAGGTCCATAAATTCAGGAGATCCAGTATGCCAGGAACACCTTAATACTTTAAATGAAAAATCCACATACCAATTCAACCCCTACCACTAGCTTCCCCAATACCCACTTTTCCAAATCCACACCCTCCATATTTCCCCTTCTGACAATTTCCACCCCATCTCACCTTCCCAGCTAACCCATTCTTGGAACTAGCTTCCCGCAGAACCCACTTTGCCAAGTCCACACCCTCAACCCTCAATATTTCTTCTATTGACCATTTCCACTCCATCTCACCCTTACAGCTAGCCCACTTCAAGAGTTTATTGAATGAGAATGTCCAAATACAAAACCAGAGGGAGCCTTCAATTATTTAAAGGGAAAGATGTCGTATATGTGAATACGTGAAAGAAAAATAGTTTAATTTAGTATAACTTTTATTTGTATATCATTTTCCACAGATTATATTATTGCTATAATTATATATTTTAAAGCCAAATCCGATGGTAATAGCCATATGTTTTTATTCTTACTTCCAATTATCCTTTGTTCATTAGTTTTCACACCCCGGCCATAGTTATTACTTCTCCTCATCTATAATATATCATTATATTATCTTTATTGCTACTTAATAAATCATTATCCTTAGATTTGATCTCATTATTTCTAATAGTATTTGAAGCTGTTACAAATTGATTTGATAATGAATAAATATGCCTTTTCCTATTATTAAATTAAATGATTTTTAATAAAAGAGCATCATATTTTTTACATCATAAACTCTCCTACTAATGACCCAAAGTTCTTCATATATGTTCTATTAATTCATGCTAACTATTTAGCTGATTAAGGATTAAGCCAAAGCAACGCTTGGCTAGGCATAGCTAGTCTTTTATAAATAAACTGCATTATGTGTAATGTCTCAAAATTCCGTTCGCCTACGCTTAATATCAGTAAATGGTCCTAAATAGAAACAATGATAATTATCGGAAATGTGTATAAATACCATAAAATCTTTCTAAAATATGTATTAAGTACATTAAAACACATTTATTAAATAGTATAAAATCTTAGTGTATATTCATATGTCAAACACTGGTAAAAGAGTATTAATACAGATACTTAAAGTTGCTCACATATTAATTTAATTATTTAAAAGCGTGTGCGCATACAGGGCAATCACATTACACTTCTTTAAGTACATTAAAAGTATTTAATGATGTTGATAGAATTTACAATAATAAAACATTATCTTAGTGGTTATAAAAACGACAAAATATTTGAAATTGTCTGTATCTTACAAAACACTCTTCAATTATTAATAGAAGGTACACCACTGCGTGAGAAATCAGGTTTTATAGTCTGTGCATTATCTTTGATGTCATGACCAAGTATATCCTCAGATGATGAAGAGGAATCATATTGATGAGCCGTTGCCCGATCTCGTTTTGTGGATGACCATAAAGTTCCAACAGCTCGTCTTAAACTCTTGAGTCCGTAAAATATGTAAAAGTCTAGGTTGGGATTTAATAATTGTAACATGCTTGCGATAAGAACATAAAATCTGAAATCGCATAAGCCAGGGTAACATTCATATTTAGGATACAGAACTTGAATTATTGCAATGGGAATGTTACAGATAAGATATTGAAAAGACAGGGTTATAGTTAGGATACTAAGAAGCTTTTCCTCAGCCCCTGACCCGGGTTTAATCGCATCATTTTGATTAGAAGATACATTACTACGATTAATATTCGTGCTGGCCATAGGATGGCTTTCTGCCGTATCAGGTATTACTTTAGCTGCTCCTGAAGAAAATAGCCCGCCTGCGCCATTGTGACCTGTCTCAAATTTACGTTTAAGGAAATATCTAAGATTAGATAAACTCAAGAACATGAGTAATATTAGGGGAGCGATGACCAAAATTAAATTATTAGTAACCTCGTAAGAAACATAATTATCGGATGGATTTTTGACCACATCATAATAATAAATATCCGGTTGGGATCCGTATTGCTCATACTTAGTTACCTCAAGCCATTTGAGCATCGTACATTCCATAGAGGCGATTATGAAGAAATCGACAACTAATACATATTTAAGAATATATTTTTTTGCTCGCCATATTTGATAAACCCGTGGTAAGGCATACATGAGGTATTGATTTGCGGCCATTAAAGTTACGAGATGTATATTAAATATGTAAAATGTGTGCAGAGCAGGTTGAAGTACATATAGGACAAAAGAATTCCACCCGTAAGTGGTAGCAAAATATGCCCCTGTATAAGTCCCCACGCTACTAACGAGTGGATAAAAAATGAGAAGGCACCATAAAATTGAATCTGAAATCAGAAGCAATTTTAGGAGTCGAGCCAAATGTGAACGTATTCGAATATGCTGAAAGGCATGAAAAAGGACAATGTTTTTGGTCAAACCCAAAATTAATATAATGGGAAGTACATAGACATAACCGATAGCTTCGTATTTTGTTAACTTTACAAAAGAAGGATTGGTATAATGACCAGTTTGTTTGACAAAGTTTTTTAACCTGGATAACGCCATGCTGCTATTTCATGCCCAAATATTCCACAGTTTTCTGTATAAAATAAATGAATTGGTTAATATGTATAATCTTTTATAATTATTACCATTTGCAATATATTAAATAGCTACAAAATTTTATAGAATCGACAAACTAGATTGTTAATATTTTTGAACTTTAAAAACGCTTCTTGAATTTAAAATCATTTGCTAATAAAAATAAAACATTATGCTTAAAAACTTAGCATGCCACTCTTATAATAAAGGTCATGACTTATAAAGTTCATACTTTTTTGAAAATTAATCTAATAACCCAAATGTAAATAAAATGTTTTAATGCTTAAAATTTTCTATATATTTAAAGCAGTTTAGTCCAAACAAATTTTGAACTGGATCGAGGGCCAATCCCTGCAACTTCGAACTCCAATTACCACTAACATTGCCAAAGAGAACTTGTGAATATTGTTTCAACTTATCTTTCAATAAACTGTTTTAGGGATGCCTAAATTATAACCCTGCAAAACCAAGATTTTATCCCAAACTCAACTCAAAGACAGCCTTTAAACTTTATAAACCCCAACTCCATGGGGTCACGCAATCGGGTCAAGTGCGAAAAAACTTGACACTATTTTAAAACATTTATTAGCAATAAAATAAATATAAACCTCATAATAAGACTCACAGAGCCTAGAATTATCAACTTTCACCTCTACCAGACTTGCCTTAATTTTAAACTCATGCAGGATTTAAATGCTAGTAATCAAAAAATATATTATTTATTAGCAGAATGTCGTGTTGGAGTGATTTAAATAGAAATATTACTTGCATATCACATGCTCAATTCAAAGCGAGCGCTCATTTTTAATCTAGTTGCTAATGATAATTTCTCGCTATATAAATATCATTTGAATTAAAATTTTTAATACATTATAAAAGCTAATCCTAAATTTAAAAATACCTATTTGTATTAATATTAAAAATATATTAGGTAAAGATTAGAAACAAAATAGTTGTGCATTGAGCTGCATATAATAATTTTGATGGCCCTAAACAAGATGCTCATATTGTGGTAGTAGTTAGCATGGGCGTAGACAGGGGGTGGCAGGGAGGGGCGCCTGCCCCCCTTTAAATCTAGATATTTTCTAAAATATTATTTAAGGCTTAAATTCAAAAAATTATCATTTTGTTCCCCTCTAGCAATCCTACGCTATAGTAGTGAGATTTTAACAATAAACTCTTGAGGCTTATAAACAAAACTAGTAGGCCATCACTGCGTTAGATGAAAAATTGCAAAGCAAACTAATTAATTCAGCTTAAGTCACAGGTCCATGGTAGTCCAAATCTTTTGGATTAAGGAAAAATACGATCTTTTACCACGCTTGAAAGGGAGAATTTGCCTAAAGCAGAATATTATGTTCAAAGTCCTGCATTTTTTGATAAATCGACTCGATAAAAATATGAAACTTATGGATATAAATTAGAGTTTAATTAAAATAATATCAAAATATGAATAGTCTAAACTAAATTGAAAGGGGTAAGTCTCCGTCAAACCTTCCATGCTTACAAAAAGATATTTACTCTTAAATAAGAAACATAAGATATTTTTTGCAATTTTTATATACAAATATAAAATACTATTGATTGTGAATTATTGTACTTTTCATTTAAATTGTTTTGCAGTGCCCCCGTGGCTTGCATTTAACCCATTCTCATACTGCTTTAGTGTAAGTGTATAAAACTGTGTAAAAAATATAAATGCTAGGCTTATTGAAAATCTATATTTCGACTCTTAAATTGAAGACAGATTTCACAATAAATCAGATTAAGATTTTTAAGAATAATATGCAAATAAGTTTTTTTTCAAATAAAAAGTCTTCTATTAAATAAAACATTTTTCCACGCTTAATGATCATTGCACACACTCATTGCGGATTATTTAATTATTAATATATAGTTTACATAGATTGCTAAATGAATAATAGTTAACAAGTCCTTAAAAAGCTAATAAAAAAATACAATTAGAAATGGGATGGATCACATACGAAATAATATTTTAGTTAGCGAAGTGCAAAAATAAAGCCATAAAGGACTAGGCTAGTAGTAGATCAATAAAAATGGCTAGATAAAAAAATTCTTCTGCAGCTACGTTAATAACTAAATAATTAATGAGGATTTTCTAATTTAATTCTGGCTACATTTATAAGCTTGGCTTTGTTTATTTGGAAAATTTATGATTTATTTATAGGTCAAGCTCTGAATATATTCTAAACAGGAAATCTTTTATATACTTCATAAGATAAACCAAATAATTCAGGTCTAGTCGTTAATCTTTAATGACGTTTTTTTGCATAAAGTTTGCTCTAACTTTTATTGCTTATCTTCTCAGAGGAGTACCCCACGGGTTTTACAAAAAACTAGTTGCTTTCTCCAATGAAACAGCTGTATATATTTAGCACAAAGTTAAAAGCCGGGGTTACTCATTAAAAAAGAAAGGAGAAATATTGATCATTATCGATTTCGATTGACATATTTAAAAACATCTTGGTGGTGGTGAGATAATTGGTTGAGGGCATGGATTGTATTTGGGTTAGGTTAAATTATTGATCCATGTGATTAAAACGATTAAGCCGCGGTTAAGGCATTTTTAGAATAACAACCAAAATTATTCACTCAGCTGAGCAATGAAAATTTTGAACATTAAACTATTAATATATGCTCAAGTGAAATCAAAATTTTATTATAAAGTGTTGAATTGACTTTTTAACAAAATGATTCATTCATCGGCAAAATCTTGATTTGCGGTTGCAAATTCAAACTTAACCTCAAATTAATTGCTAAGCAATTTTTGAATATCACTTAATTTTAAGACCCATTTAAACAAATTAAAATAGGGTATTTATTAAAGTTAACAATGCTAGTAATGTTATTTTTTATTGAAACAATAAAAAAAGCAAAAATATTAGATCCGATTAATAAATAGACGTTTTTGTGAAGGGTTTCAACTTCAATATATAGTATTTTAAATCACGAAATAATATATTTAATCCGTTAATGTTCATTATTCCACGGTTATTTATTATAAAAAAATGGTAGTTCTTAGTTATTTTACCAATTAAAATCCAAATAATTATTATTAAAACTGAAAATCATTAATAATAATTAAAGATGATTTAATGATTGAAATTTATTATTTAATCTAGCTAAAAAAATTGTTTAATAATTCACCTTTTTAGAATATAATGTAATTGTGGCCCATGATTCGTTAGTTTGATAAGTTTACAAAACTAGTAGTTAAGATAAAAGGCCCATTTACAAAAAAATCGGAAATTAAACCAAAATGGGGGGGGGGCGTAATATAAATCAATAAATTACAGAGCAGCGCTTGGGTGAAGTTGGGTGATCTGGGTCATAGGAGCACGCATTTAATGGATGGGGAAAATAATATCAATTAGCGATCGACACCATTTGAGCGTGCAGACGAAAATAGCATTAATGAAAAATATAGAGCTAGATGCATGTTTTTACACGCCTAAAAAGAGTTAATAAATTAAAAAATCTAAACAATAGTATTTCTTCGTAATAAAAAACGTAAAAATTGAAGTAAAAGGATTAAAGGAATATAGTTTGAAAGGTATATAACATATTTTGGTCTGGATTATGCGTATTAATAAAGAATTTTAGACCTGACTTTCATTGGTATTTTTATTTAGTGGCTAAGGACCCCATTTTGAATCGCAATTTACAAAAAAGCTTTGATCATTTCAAATATTAAAATCCCCTTTTGAAGGCAAATGTATTACATTTTATTCAAATATTATTGCAAATTTTTTTATTTTTAATGCTATTTTCTATATTTAGGTGTAACTATTTGTTGTAATGAATACCTTTAATAATTTGATTGTTTTAGGTAAACATACTTTTTAAGCTTTCAGGTGCATAAACGAATGTTTTACAATTTCAGGGGTTTTCAGGTATATTTAAATTTTGTGCCGTAGCCTACGCGGGAATTTATATGCGATTATTCTAAGTTATTGGGTTACTTATAGTTAATAATTTGTAAGATCCGGTATTACCCAATGGGTGGTACCGAGATAACTATAGAATCAAAATGAGAGTTTGCCAATGTTAATTGTTACTATTATTATGGACGAGTTTGCAAAAATAGGTATCCTGTTCCTTTGGTAATGTTATTGATTATTTGTTTAATAGCATGGCTCTTAAAATTTGTGAAAGAGATACCTGAGACGGTTGTGACAAGGGCAAAGCTGACTAGGGTTTTAGATTGAGAGATTTCACCTGGTTTGCCTAACCCATCACATCGTACTTACACGGTAGAAAGTCCTAATTAAATAAGGGAAAGAGATCAGAATCAGAGTCATGTGTGGTATGTTGCTATGTTAGTTTTATCTTTAATCCTCAGTCATAATGATAATGTATGAATTAATAGGCAGGGGGGGACACCAAATTAATAAAAATCCGAATGGAAATACTTAGTGATATTAATTCAAACAATTAATAACCTTCATTAATTTGAAACCTAATTTTATAATGAATTTACTTTTTCTAAAGACTTTCAGCCCTGTGCGGGTTAAAATGTATCGGAATTTAATATTTAATTATTTCCCTAAAAACTATCTCAATTTCTAAAAGAGAGGTCAAGATATTTATACAATCCAACTTATTAGTTGTAATCAAGGAATAATCATATCTCTCTAAGTATTTTAAACGCTTATTTAAACTTGAGAAATTCATGTTTT
This sequence comes from Gordius sp. MW1, assembly GCA_964036665.1. Classification (NCBI taxonomy): domain Eukaryota; kingdom Metazoa; phylum Nematomorpha; class Gordioida; order Gordea; family Gordiidae; genus Gordius; species Gordius sp. MW1. The sequence goes on along the minus strand of OZ038530.1, from coordinate 7,453,107 downwards.
TAGAAAATGAGAGTGTTAGAGAAGCATAATAAAAAGTATTTAGTAATCAATGTATAAATTTTTTTCCTATCGCTGTTTGTCACATTTGTTGGTCTGCTCCTTCAATAGTTTTTCCGCATCCCGGTGATTTTTTTCCCGTCTCTTCAAATGACCACACCATCTCAGTCTTCTTAAAACCAACTTTCTTTGAATCTGAACTACATATAATTTATCTTTTATCTCGATTTCTTATATGGTCTTTATTGTTTATTATCAGAATCCATCTTAACATTGGCATCCCCCTTGTACCGTCGACACAATAACGGCAATTCAAGTCGTATGTGTTTGTCACATAGTACACCACTCTTCCCCTGAATATAAGTCATCCTACGGTTATTCTTGCCAGAGACCAGAAAAGCACGGCAACTATTTAAATTTTGATTTTCAAGGGGGCCCGGCCGAGCACCATAACAAGATTCTGGCAATCTGGGCGCTATTATATTTTTAAACAATCTAATATTTTGTTATTTTCTATTATTATGTTAATTTTTTATTTTATTATATCATATTTGTTAATCCTAGTGCTTATCCAACAAAACTGGAGAACAAAATATTTTTTTTTACAAAATAACGGTCTTATTTCCAAAAAAAATCATCATTTCGGGTCGGCAGTTGGGTAAGCTCAAATAATAATTCGGGCATGGCCGGGCGGGCACTTAGAAGGGTTAGTTAGACCAGGCCAGCGGGCTATTCAAACCACTGATTCTTGCCTTAAATTCGCCACCTCCATCACATTGTACCCTAGAACCAAGATATCCGAATTCCTTCTTACTGCTTAAATATCAGTCATCGAGCAGATGAGTTTCTTTGTATTTACTTCCAGACTCCAAGCATATGTATTCAGTTTCATCCCGGTTGACTCTAAGGTCAAAGCTTTTAATCCTATCCATCCACACTTTTACCTGCGTTATTATTCAACATTGAATCACCTACGTTATTATTCAACATTGAACCTGCGCACAACACTATGTCATAAGAGCATTGTTCAAGGTGACTCACGTTTCAGGTCCTCAGCTATCCAATCCATCACCTTGGAAGCACACCGACACTTTGACTGTATCCCTTTGAATCTATTATAATTTTTATTTATATATTATTATCTCATTATAATATTGCTATTTTTAACTTTTATTATTGGAAACCAAAACCTAGTTGATAAAATTCTTATGAATATATTTTTAAATATGCTTTTGTTCTCTTTTCTACGTCTTTTCCACGTCTCTCCCTAATTATTTAGCTCCTAATATATAAATTATATGAATATTCTCAGTCTATCATATTTATCATCATATGCTATCATTTACTCCTAATTTATAAAAACATCCAATTATATATCCTATAGAGATTCCTTTATCATCACATATATTTATCTCTCATTATATTTATTGTATTCTCTTCTTTTTATTCCTCATTCTAAATTCCTATTTATAATTATGATTGGTTGTCCATTCTTTGATTTTTGCGTTACTAGACATTTCCATTATATAAGCGTCGGGTGTACCATTGGAACTCAGGCTATCCAATATTAATAACTGACTAGGAACTTTATTGAAAGCTTTTAAAATCAAATAAACACATATGAAAATCCTTCTGTTTTTCTTTATATAATTCGATAAGTCGCCTTAGGCCATGTATTGCATCTGATTGACCAGGCTTGAACCCAAATTGTCGTTCATCTATTAAGATTATTTTTCTAATTCTACCTTCTATGACCTTTTCCCACACCTTCATCGCCTGACTACTTAGCCTTTTCCTCAATAGTTATTGCACTCATAGATCTCTCATCATTTTATAAATTGGTATAACATAGCTCTCCCATCACTCATCAGGAATCATCCCACTTTCAAGAATTTTGTTGAGATAAATGTGCACTTAGGAATTCCAACATTTTAAAACCTTTTATAGGTATATTATTAGGTGCCACCGTTCTACCCATGGTCGCACCTGTTAAACTTTTCTTCTGTCACTTCTCACACTGGGTCATATTCATATTCTTGCTTTGGCAATGGTCCAAAAACTCCTTTCACAGTCTAGTAGTTTTTAAAATATTCTTCCCAACTCTTCCCAACAATCTATAATTTGATGGTCTAGAGTTAGAGACCGGGTAAGCCGGCCAGCTCTCGAATCTGCCTTCCCCCCCAGGCCGGGTACGGCCGGATAACTGTCATAAATTGTGATTTATGGAGGACGGAACTGGGGGACACCATAACAAGATTCAAGCAATTCAGGCTCTTCTACCAATATCTTGTTATGGAGACTCTGCCGCCGTCTATATATATTTTCTTTGGATAAATTCCTAACCGATTGATCCCACCACCATAGTTACCTATTCATAAATTTGACTCTTTTGGTCCCTAGAACACGAATCGGTGTTTTCTTTATGTCTTTAGTCCTTTTGCTACTTCCATGCACCCAAGAGTGATGAACCTTTTTGATGTTATTCTTCGTTCTTCGACGTATCCTTTAGCCTCGTATCGAATTCGAGATTCATAGACCTTTCTTCTTTTAGGAATTACTCTTCTGTCAAGATCCATAACAAGATGACAATGTTGCCTGGCGATTTCTTCTCCCTGTATTACTTTGCAATCCTTGATACTCCATAAGTTTTTTCGTCGTATGAGCAGATAGTCAATTTGACTAAAATGCCTCCCGCTTCCATAAGTGAGAATATAAACTTCCCGTATTTGAAAATAAGTCTTAACGACCGCCATGTCCTATTCTTGGGATACTTGGAGAAGTTTTCCCTTCTTTTTTCTTTAACCACGCCCATAGCCTCCATTGCGTTCATATCCGAGGCGATCTTTCCCTACGTGAGCGTTGAAATCCGCCCCAATAAATTAGCATTTTTTCCTGTCTGATTCCTTGTATAAAGAATATGTCTTTTTCTGATTCCATACACCCAACCCAATTTGGGGAGCATACGCGCACATAACGGTTAGCAGGTCCCCTTGATCCGCAATCTTCACCCACATTAGCCTGTCTGAGCAACGCTTGACCTCCAACCTTGTTATTGAACGATTCCTTTAGAACGATACCGACCCCGTTTCTAAGATTTGGTGACCCATTATAGAATAGCTTATCTAACCCCTGACTCCCGGGCTTTGGTTCTGTTCCACCTCATCTCTTTTAGGCAGGCGATGTATTTCTTCCTTCTTTTTAGCATTTGTGCGACCTCGATGCTCTTCCCCGTCAACGTTCCCACATTCCAGCACGTTGTTCGCATTCTTTCCACAACTAATTTCCTTAACCGCTTTCGTTGTGAGTTGGGCAGTAACCCTACTATATTTTTCACATTGTAAGGGCGGGGTATGCAGTGGGCGCCGTTTGTGGAGAACGCCCTAGCTTTTGTTTGAAACTAACATAATTTTTGAGTTGGTTTTTTTATAGCCGGTTTCCGACCTGACGCCAACCCTCCACTTTTTGCACACGAACTTGGGACCGTCGTAGGTAGTCACTTACATTTTTTAAATTCTTCTCCATAATTTCTCAAAGGGGGGGCGGAATTTTAATTTTTTTTGTAAGTTTAATTTATGATATAATAAAGATAAGAGATGAGAAAAGTCCGCTGGCGAGCACCGTAACAAGATTCGAACAATTCGGTCCTATTAAAAATTTTTATATCGTGGTGTAAATGTATTTTTTGCATAAGAGGAGCTAATGGCCGCTGGTTGGCTTTAACTTTTTCGACCTCGCTCGAGCCTAAATTTCACATATGATTTAGGCCCGATTGATAATCCTTTATATAAAGTATAAAGTCTGGCTAATACTAAACAATTTTCTTTCTTACCTAACTTGCAGGTGCATTATTAATATAAATTAATACTAATAAATGTACTTCTTGCACAAACTACTTGGTTATTAATAAAAGGGTAATGGGAGGGGGGGGGGTGATATGTGTCGTAATGCTTATTTATGGCACAATTATTTTTATTATAGATACCTATACTATAAGATGCCTCAACTAGCACTGATATATTTTTTGTGGGTATTTTTCGGCCAAAAGTAATAAATATCTTTGCGTATTTGATTATTTTCTGATTGTCGTCGAATTCCCATTTTCATAGACATTGCTTTATATGTAGTAAAAATCATTTGTTTAAAATTTCAAAGATTGGAACTGTTTATCAGAAAAATGGCATTTAACCATTTGGTTATTAAGAACAATCGCCAAAATTTTTGTTTTAATTTTTAAAAATATTCTTAAGTGGAGACACGTATCACCTGTCATTATAATAAGATTTTATGATTATAGGGTAAAGAATTTAAAGAATTTCTCAAATTTTCTGTCATGAACCCATGTCTTAAAATACTGAGACTTTAAAACGTCCACATTTCAAATATTAGGGGTCAAAAAAAGCTAAAACTTCCAGAGTTTAATTACATTAATAGTTTCTTCATTCTAATCAAATGCAAAGAGGGGGTCGGGACAAAAGTGGTTCTTATGATATTTTGAAATCCATTTAATAAATCATGTTATTATGGGGCCCACGGGATAGGCCCGATGGGCTACTGCATAATTTAAATTTTCGCGTGGACAATTCGGGCTTAATTTTTTTATAAAGTGTTTTATTATGTTTTCGCCTATATTGTGTCAATTCTTTGATTTTATGATGTTTATTTTATTACCAGTAGATCTTATTAAAAAAACCGAAAATGGAATAAATTCTATTAAAAGATAAAGCAATTTATGCTAAACATTAAAAAATTTATCATTTTGACACCCTCATGTCATTTTCATAAGCTTTGTCACCCCCCTCCCCTATTTAGCAAATTCAGAGCCACTTTCATAAAAAGGAGTTAAATATTTATGTAGCCTTTAAATTGCTACCATACATATGGTTTTGCTTTAATTAATATGCCATTTATATGTTGCTTTTCCTTGTGGCCGAATTAACTTGCTTAAATTCGGGTCTAACAAGCAATAGATTATTTTGGGTGGGGCAGTTGCGACAGCTTTAATGATTTTAGCATGGCTGGGCGGACATTTAGAGCGATTCAAACGGGTCCGGGTCGGCAATATAACTATAAAATCGGACCCAACCAAATTAGGGCAAAAGTATTTAGACAATTCTTAACTCTGCTCCATCAATCCTAACATGCTTGAACTTAAACATTAAAGGCAACGTTGAAAACTAAAATTAGCAATTTTATATTTATTAATTATTTATTATTTTTATAAAATGAATTACACATTTTGTGAAGGTGAGATAAATAAATTAAAAAATTAAGAATCGTAGAAAACATTACGCCTTGGCTAATGAATTATATTTACAGATATTTATGCCGATTTTCTGAGAAAATCGGCCTAACTATCTGTAAATATAATTCTATAAATTAATAATGTTAATAATTATTTTATAAGGTGGCAACTAGAGACCCGTTAAAATATTAAACTATAAGCCGGGCCCTCCCCGTAAATTTTATACAAAGCCCAGCACGGCCCGGGCCCGTAAATTTTTTTCATTTTTTGTAATTAATTTTTTGGTAAACAATATTGGAAAATTAATAATTCCCGGTCAGACGAGTTCTTCTATATTTTAAGAGGCAGCCTGCAGGAAAATAATTTCTTTTAAAAGTGGCACTTTGGAATACCTAAAATCATATAAGTTAAGTAATTTTTTAAAATCCTTATTTATGTTATAATGTTTTTAATAAAGCTGGCTTCTGTGCTTTTCAACCATTCAAAATTTTTGGGTTATTGATATAAAATGAAAAATAGTGATGTTTTACCAAAGTAACTTCAAGTAATAAATTTCAAAATTTGTCTTTAGATTTGTTAATGAGGATATATATAAATAACAAATAATATTAAATTAATTCACTCTAATATAGCTAGAGGGTATAAATGGGGAGGCAAGGATTATTAGCTGCCCTGCCCCCACTCCAAATACAACAATTTTTGATCTAAAAAATATTTGTTGCCCTACCTAAACTGCCCCCCCCTCTAATTTTAATTGGCTACGTCCATGGGATCACGTGGATAAATTATCTCTAACATTTATAAAGCGGGTTGAGATATTGGTTAATCAATGAACTATAATGGAAATAAAAGTTAACATTCCTTGTTGATTTAGTATACAGGAAATTATTATAAACTAGAACATTATAAAAACAACTCATTTATACTAAATCTAATAATTGATTTTGTAACTGGCTTTCAACGGACCTTACGTATATCTAAGCCCGGCCCGTTAAGATATATTACGGCCCGTCCAGGCTAAGGCCATTGTTTTATTTTTAAAACCATCCAAGCCCGGCCCACGGGCCGGGCCGTGTAGGCCTTTAGTGGCAACTATTTTTAAACCATTTTTTTATCAAGGCAATATATTTCCTTTCTTAATTTTAATTCAAAAAATCATTCGTGCATTATAAATTTTTAAATATTTACGATTTCTTCTTACAAGTTAAATTTACTGATATATACACCATTTAAAATATAAGATTGGAATTAATGACGAAGCCAAAGCAACACATGGCGGCTCAGCTAGTATGATATACATTACATTAATAATTTAAGTTTGATGGCGATGGAAAAATAGAATACATAATAACATTTGACTATTTTAGATGTCTACTCGCCTCTTTCTCAATGACGTGCTCGGTGCTTACCTTTCTAAAAGTCAACTCATTGTCTAAGAAATTGTAAATGGGCTTAATTAATTAGGATTACCTTAAATGATCTCGAGAATTTTCTATTAAATAAGAGAATTGGGGGACCATATGGGTAGAAGAGCGATTTAATTAATCTATAATGGAAAAAATATTTGCCTACGTGGGACAATATAAAGGCATGGTAGGAGAGTTTTAGGGTGTTCTTCAATCTAGTTGTTATCAAATAATATTTAAAGTTTATTATTAATCATCGATTAACAAATTAAAACACCTCTATATTTCCCTCCCACCTATTTTAAAATATCCTGACTAGCAAAATCTTTCAATTACTTAGATACACATAGCTGAAGATGCAAGCATATAATGGCGTGTCTTTAAAGAATGATGCAGGCTTTGTTTTGTATTAAAGCTAAAAGAGCAAATATATATTGAATGACATGTGTTAAAAGAACGATTCAGACTTTGTTTTGGTGTCAATTATAAAATATGCAACTAATTTTTACAATCAACAGTTTTCCCTCTAAAATTACAAATAAGTAACTACCCTATTTTTATGACAGACCTAACCAAATATTTTGCATTAAATCAAACATTTATCAATGAATTTTTTAGCATAAAATGGTGAAGGCTAAATTTATGTAGCTTCCTAGTTTTGGCATGTGACTGACAGATTGGAGGTGCGTGTCAACACGCCTTTTTGCATCCCATTTTAGGTATTTTTGTGCGCAATATCTGATCTGGCTCATTCTAGGACCCATTTTTTAAATATTTAGCTATGACACTATTTATTCCAATATACTGAAACGATCGGGGGACATATAATAAAAGCGTTGATGTATATATTAAAATTAGGATTTAAGCCTAAGGCAATATAATCAACTATTGAGATCACTAAAGATATCTAATTTTTTATGGTCATTATCAAAATGTTTCTAAAAACGGTGCTCTTTTAGATTAAATTGATTGGTAGTTTGAATTGATACTTTCGTATATTTGCCCTCCTTAAATGTATTTCCAATAAGTCTACTTTCAAATCAATATCTTATTTTAATTAGATATCCTGGTTTAGGAAGTTTAATATTAGTATAATAGATTATATATACCTAAATCTTATATCTAGATGACCTATTTGTTGCAATATAATAGCTATCTTACAGGTGAGAATTATTGATTTTTTTACATTTTATTGATCCTGGATTAATATTTATTTTGCTAAGCTAAATTATATTTTAGTAATCAAAAAATTCTTAAATCAATAAAAACCAATTTATTATTGAATTATAATTGCTATATGTATTTGTATAAATTTTCAATCACAGATTTAACACTTTGTCGCCTCTATAAATGTAAAATTTGTTGCAGGCTTTTTAAAAAACTAAATAGCCATCTCTGTACGATTGTTAATATGAACTTAACATATTAAAAACAAGTTTATTTAGCTAAATTTCCACGTTATTAAAATTTAATGACAATATTGACGTTCACAGGTAGAATCAACTAGTCACTATAATATCTATTATATCTGCGTCTACCATGATGGCGATAACCATCATATCGATAATCATTTCTATGGCGATAATGCGATACGACGGGCGACATTCCAAGATTTAAAAAAGATCTCGGTTGTAAAATAATAAAAAACCTCCATATCTGCAAAGGTATATAAATAAAGTTGTTAATATTTAATTAAATTTTAATTAAATTATTTAATTTCCTAAAGTTTAATTTAAAAATAATTGCCTTATAAACTTACCAAGCAGAATAATGCACAACGCATTGTTGATATAAGCTACGGATAAAAAGTTCTAAATGATTTCAGCAAGTTTGTGTAATCCTTAAATGAGTAATCAGCCTAAGGGATGTTACCAAATAAATATCTAATCTAATTGATTAGTATCACGGTACAAACAATCAACATGTTTATTAATCATATTATACAATCCATTGTCCATTATTATAATGTAATGTTAAAATTTGCCGCACGAGAAGTTAAAGGTTGGTTTTTTTGGTGGTATACATTGTATGTTGCTTCATATGACTGATTAGCTGGCTAATGAGATTTTGCCATTGGCGAAAACCTAAATAGATTATTTCAAATCAAAAATATATTTAATATAATAATTAAACTCTTTTAGTTGCAAATGTAATAGAATGTTTAAAGCCATTTATAAATAGGCCTGATATATAAAGGGCTCAGTAAACTCATGTTTTTATCCTATTACATAATTAAATTATATTCAGGTATTAGTAAAATTGTTAAAGGAATAATGCCAAATATCCAGTTCATGCAACCACCTTTCTTAAAATAACTGAACTAGATACTTTAAAAAATGAGGAACTAGGGACTGGAATTAGATATGTTTGAGGCAGATACCGCTAACTCACATGATATTCCCCTAAACTATTCGTAAATATTATTGTTCTAATTGTTATGATCAACTATCCTGATATGAGAAAACGAATGAAAATGAATTTGTATTAAAATTATTATAATACACTTAAGTGTATTTTCCTCATCATTATGATTCTGCCTTCTCACATATTGCCGTGCGTTCCTACTAAAAATGAGTATCATCTGTTCTATTTTATAGATCTAAAACTATGAATGGTGGGATTTTATTGTTTTTATTGATAAATACGGGCGTGGTGGCGTAGTGAGTATACGTTTAGACTTTGAAAGCAAGATCTCGCAAGTTCACTCCCGCCTCTGACACTTATTTAAAAAATTAAAAATATCTCCCATCGTCAACACGGCCAGGATAGCCGAGCGTCACCCCTGATCCAAGTTTTCTATGAAAGTTCGTAAAAATGAAAGTAATTAAGGCGCTAGGGCGTCCTCCGTAAACGACGCCCATGGTACGCCCGTATCATGTGAAAAGTCAACGACTACGTCTTCCGCAAACGGATATAGTTAAAGAAACTAGTTTGCTAAAAACGAGATTGAGAGTGGGCTCGCGAAGTGTTGGTATGATGACTGCAAAATGCCGATAAGTTGCTGATACCCTTGTAGCATGTATACAAGAAACAAGATGGAAAGGCGCAAAAGCAAGGATGATAAAGGCTATAAACTTTACTTAAATGGCTTGGAAACGCATAAGAATGACGTGGCAGTCATATTAGCCTCACATCTGCAAGATAATGTCATTGAGGTACGAAGAAAAATTGGACGACTCTAGAAGGTCAACTGATTAATGTATTGTACGGTTATGCTCCGCAAACAGGATGCACAAATAAAGAAAAGGATGACCTCGTGCGCATGATACACGAAGCCGAGATAGTTATAATTGGAGCGGATAAGAATGGTCATTTAGGCAAAACTAGAGAAGGATTTGTACGGTACCATGGTGGAAATAGATAGGGATCGAGAAACGATGAATGCGACGAAATATTAAAAATAGCCGTAGCATTTGATTTGGCCATCACAAACACCTTCTCCAAAAAGAATGTCAATCACTTAATAACGTACAAAAGTGGAAATCGGTCTTCGCAGATTGACTTCCTCCCAATATTAAGGAAAGAATTAAAGAATGTACGCGATTGTAGGGTTAACCAGGTGAGGCTATTGGCCCAGCATAGACTTGTTGTGATGGACTACCAAGGCGAAAACACAAAAGCCGATGAGATTAAATGGGAAAATTAAATGGTTCCGGTTACCAAATATGAAAGATGTTTACAATGATCAAATAATTGAACGGCTGCAAATAGTTGATCAACAGAATGCTAACGATATGTGGAATAACATAGCTACCACGGGATTGGAGAAAGTAAACCAGGTATACAAAAAGATAAGGAGACATTGTGGTGGAACTAATACGTGCAAAGTCTAGTCAAGTTGGAAAGAAAGCGTAACAAATTATGGTCAAGAAAAAACAAGATTGGCATATGTAAAAGCCGAAAATGAGGCTAGACGTTGTGTAGCCAAGGTTTAAACAGATGTCCACGAGAATTTGAACGCCAAGTTAACTAGTACAAAAATCGCAAAGACCAGGGCAAGGAACTCACAGGATGTGGTAAACGTAAAAAACATAAAGAACAAGGAAGGCATTACTCTAACTCTAGTCCATCAAATCATAGATCGTTGGGAAGAATACTATAAAGAATTATTAAACAATGAAAATGGGTTTTGGGACCCTGCTAAAGCAAGAACTATGAATATGACCCAGAGTTAAAAGTGACAGAAGAAGAGGTTGATCAGTTAAAAAGATGACCATGGGTAGAGCGGTAGGACCTGATAATATACCTATAAAAGGTTGCAAAATGTTAGGGCCCTTAAGTGCACATCTACTTGCAAAGCTGTATAACAAAATACTTGCAAGGGGTAGGACTAATGAGTGGAGTGAAAGCAATGTTATACCAATCTTTAAAAATCGGGATATAAAGTTAACGAATCACGTAAAAGGTGTGGGAAAAGGTTATAGAAGCTAGGCTTCGAAAAATAATCTCAATAGATGAACGACAGTTTGGATTCATACCTAGAAATTCAACTTCAGATGCAATACACAGGCGACTTATGGAACTTTTTAAAAAAAATAAAAAGATCTTTATATGTGTTTCATCGATCTTAAAAAAGCTTGTGACAAGACAATTGATGTGGGAAGATGGAGTTCCAATGGTATACCCGACGCTTATATAATGTTAATAAAGGATATGTATAGAAACGCAAAAACCAAAGTACGGACCAGCTTTAATCGAAGGGGTCTAGTCTAAAGTAAGTGTGCATGAAAGTCCATTGCTCTTCATAACAATAATGGATTCGATAACGAAGGACCTAAAACGCGAATCACCTTGGGCAATGCTCTTTGCGGATGATATAGTGCTGTGCGCAGGTCAAATGTGCAATTAGCAGAGCAGGTAAAAGTGAGGATGAATCGAATTGAAAGCAAAGGCCTTAGGGTCAACCGAGATAAAATTGAATATGCATGCCTGGAGTCGGGAGGGCAATACAAGGAAACACACCTGTAAATCGATGACTGGTATTTAAGCAGTAGTAAGAATTTCAAAATCTTGGTCCTAGGGTTCAATGTGATGGGGGTGTGGAAAGTGAAATTAAGTCAAGAATAAACGCAGGCTGGCTAAAATTCGGGGAGTTGAGTTGTAACAAACACATTATTTTAAAATTGAAAGGTCGATTATATAGCACCGTTATTTTACCCACGGTATTGTATGGAGCGGAAACATGGGAAATTAAGGCAAAAGAAGAGCAAAGCTTGGCAAATGGAGACGCGAATGTTAAGGATCTTGGGAATAAAAAGGACCATATAAGGAACTAAGCCATAAGGGGTAAAATGAATGGAGTTTCGATTCAGATAAAGTTGGTAGTAAGAAGATTGAGATGGTATAACCATTTGGAGAGACTGATGGAAAGTCATCTGGCAAAACGCATCAAGAAGGTGCAAGTCGAAGGTAAACGAAAGAGGGAGGCTTAAGCTGATATGGAAACATATAATAGATATGGACTTGTAAAGGTACGAGCTAAAGCGAAGCTGGTGTAAGCAGGAATACGTGGAGAAACTACTTAAAGGAGCTGACCACTAAGTATGATATACAGTAAAGCTATAGGAAAAAATTAAAAATACGCCTCTTAAAAATAAGTCCCAAAAAATGGAACAATATCTAACACCTGCATTGAAGATAGATCAAAATCGTATAAATAATTTGGGCTGTATTCCGGAGGAGATATAATTATAGCCAAATGACTAAAAATGTTTTAAGAAGGCGTTGTTAATTTATATTTATTAGTGATAAAAATTGACAATTTTATTTGTTCATCATTTGTTACCTAATAAAATAAATTAATATCAAATTTTCACAAAAGAAGACATTAATATAGAGGATTTTTACGCCCTCATATTTTTTGCCTTATAACTTTTCATGTAAATTTATTTAAACAAGTTATAAAATAATATTAAGACAATATTCCTTCAAAATTTGGGCAGATCTAAAAGTATTCACTGAGAACGAACATAAAATTTTGTATTTTAACTTATAAATAGTTTGAAATAAAAACTTATTGTTAAAATATAGCCTTTAAGGGCTTAGTGCAAATAATCAAAAATTTAAACGCAAAATCATAAATTTTAAGACATTATAATTTAAAATTACAGCTATTTAAACTTTTGGATCATATTGACCCTTAAAATCAATCGAGTTGGGGTATGTGATATGTAGATCTCACAGTTACAAGAATAACAGCAAACTTCTTTTTAACTTAGAAATTTTTGATATAGTTCTAAAATATAAAGAAAACGATAGTAAATTCTGTCAATTTAAATAATAAAGCAAAAATTGCTTTAAGATTTTCGATATTTAAAATAACTTTTTATTCATACATATAGGTTCTTTGGTTATATACTGTTTTAAGACTATTAGTAGTCAAGCATTTTGAATAAAATGGTGGATTTTTACATAATTGTAATAATATATAACTTAATTTAATAAATGTTTTTTATTTGTATGTATCTAAATTTTTTAAATGGAACTTTTAAAAGCCTCGTTCATTTGAAAATTAAGAACTTGAAATTTAACTAGTCCTTTGCATGGACGATGGACTGGAACGTCCATTTTTTGATGAACTTTAGCAGCTCTATTATTTTGACATCTTGCCACGAAGGTCCTGAACAAAAATTTTAAAGTAACTGGGCTTAATGTAGCCAAATCCCAGGGTTCGGGTCGGACTTAAAACAAACTTTAAACCACTTTAAAATAACCGGTCTTAATTTGAAATTAATATAACGTTGCAAGCTTTCCAAATCCGTGACCCTTAATATTTTAAAATTTATCTAAAAAGGGGGATAAAAATTTAATAGCTATAATACATTTGCACTCTTATTTATTCCAGCATCCCGTATATTTTCATTTATTTATAAGTATAAATGTCATTGTAAAGTCGGTATAAAGACTCTGTTTAGAATAAAATTTTAGGTTTTTAATTTTTATATTTAAGCCTTTAAATCGAAAATGCACTTTAAAAATAAGCTTTTAATTTTGACAACTAAGCTGTATTTTGAAAATTAGAAATGCGTAGCTGATGAATGATTTATATTTAATTAAATTTCCGAATTATGAACAAAGAAACATTCATCTTAATATTTTTTTTAATTATAATCGTCCTTAATTAATTTTTAGACTGTCGGGCATTGCTCCCACGTTCTTCAAGTCTCCCTAAATTTGTGCTCAGTTTTCAATTAAAAGCTTTTTTAAATATATAAGTTTATTACTCAGGTGTTCATTAAAAGTATCTAGACAGAATTCGAATTTTTTTGTTTGTAATGATAAAACCAAATGAGGATACAACTGACTTTTAAGAGCCTGACAAAAATTCCATAGATTAACTATAACTTTTATTTAAAGGTGTTAAATCTTTTTATAAACAAAAAAATAATTTTAAATTTAAACCCTTTTTACATACAATATTAAAAATTAGAAATGTAATTGAAAACATTAAGTGAGGCGTTGAAAGACATCTTCTTTTTATAATAAAAGTAAAAAATTAAGATATTAATGATGTTTAAAAATTAATTTTGACAAGTAGGGCCAAGTTGTACTATAAACACTAGTTTGTTAGTTTATTTAATTTTCATGCTTTCGCTAGGTAATGTCGCTAACCTGACACCGGCTCGACCCATAGATATTAATTAATTCGCCAAACCGAGTTAAGAACGCAAATTTTACTATTAAATAAAATTTGATATGTTGATGGCGATTTATTGGAAAATGATATTTTTATCTCTACATTTTAATTTTAAAAGACCCAAGAAATGTTAATTATCTTAAATGTGTATTCTTGATTAAATAAAAGGCATGGCTAAACATTTTCGGAATATGTTAATTTATATTCAAGATGGATCAAAATTTGTAACATTTTTTAAAAGAGGTCGAGAGGTGCACATGTATTATTCTAATTATTATTTATTATGGCAATTTTCGAATTGTTTTCAAATTATCTTTCAACTTTAGCTAAAGGGGTTTATATATAGATTGATGCAAAAAAAACTAATGTACTCAGTGACACTCAATAATAGAAAATTAAAAAAAAACTAATTGTTTTCGCGAGCGATCTGAAGTAGAACTTCAGAGGTCCCCACGCCTTGCTGGGCCCGTTTCAATTCAAAAGGTAAAGTTTTAAAAAGATAAACTTCACCAATTGCCACCAAACCTTCACATTTCTCACCATTTCAAATTTGTCCGTTTTAATGCGCATGCGTATGCATTTAACAGACCAATCAGATAGCTGCGCATTTTGATAATGCGCATGCGTATGCATTTAACAATTATTGCTGCACTCTAAAACTTTAAGGGACAGGGTTAAGGTTCAGGGTAGTGTTTTAGCTCAGCGTTTTAGCACATCAAATTCCCTCCCCATTTGAGATTTAATTTTCCGTGACGTGATATTCAGTGTGGCATTTTGGACTGTGGCATTTTGAACCCATTTCGTTTATCTTTTGCAACTTTATCTTATGTACCGGAATCGCTGGACCGGATTATAGAAAGGTATATTGTCGCGCGAGCAGGGTGGGACACCCACTTTACTTCGTACGGGCTAGGCACAAATTACCTCTTTAAAAAACGAGTTCACGTCGCCTAATCCTTCCAATTTATTTTATTTAATAATCTTTTTAACCTGAATTATAAATAAATTGAATTGCTGATGTAAAAAGTATTTTTTTTGTCCTACACTTGATACACTTGAAGCTCTGGACTTATAGCGCAATATTACATTCCTAATAAAAAGGTAAGCGGAATAAATCATTTCGCTCTCTTGTGGTTTCGAACTGAGTTAATTTATATGAACCGCAATGAATAAAGAATTGTTCTCGCATATCCCTAATTATTATAAATCACTTAGTATTTAAATATTTTAATAAACAAGTGTATTTTATATTTATCGTTAAATTAAAAAGAGTTCACATCAAAGTTTGTTAGAAAGTTACTTTTTATTTAGGGCAAGCCGGGCATTTAATATTAAATTATAATTTTACGACGGGTCGGCAAAAGGTAAGCAAAATGGTGGGTCGGGTCGGGCAAAAAATAACTTTGAGCCGGACCCGGTTTGGCCTAATTTTATGTTTGCAGATATCTGTTTAAAGGCCTGACCAATTAATCAGGCATTGATTATGCTAAATAATAATGATTTGGTTTACTTGTATTTTCACGATTACTCTTTCCAGTATTCCAAATTCATTTCAGGAATGTCTTTGCAGGCTAAAATGGGATTGCTGCAAATACATTAGTAATGTATTAATAGTAAAATTGCAATATAAATTAATAATATGGTTAGTAACATAATGCCTATGTTAACTGAGTTAAAATTGATTTTACTGTAATCCTGGCTGAGTAAACATACTCTTTTGTATATACCGAACTTCGTCAGTGTTGGTACACGCGAGTTTGCTTAAGGTTATTTTCCGAATCTCTTGCAGTTGATCTTAAAATTGTGTTATTAGTTTAAATGGCGTTTTTAAAAATATTCAAAATATGTTACTTTCTTACTAGGTTCAAAAGGATAATCGATGACTCCTGGTTTTGGAAAGTTTTCATACCAAAAACGATCGCCGTATCTAAAATTGTGAAATTGAATGCCTATGACACATGCCATTGTCGGCGGAGCTACAGCGCCTCCATTTGGAATTTCGTTTACTCCACCAACAAATAAATCTATATCATCAGGATGTCTGATATGCATTATAGGCTAAGAATTAGGAATATATTCATAAAGTGTACGCCACAATAAAGTACCTATATTTATGCCTTACTATTCATAAAACTCGTATTATTTAATATCTATAAAATTTTCTTGAGTTAAGACATAGGAGCAGCAACGTCTTTCTAGGACCGGCTATAACCACAAAATTTTTACAAAATTAGTGCCACTACTGTAACTTAACTTTTAATAGTATAACCAAGCCCGCCGTCTTCGTATTATGTCTATTTAAAGCTATTTATAAATCTATTTATGAAGGTGTAATGGGAGACCATATGACGTTCTTATCCAAAAATGTAACAAGTTTAAATTAAACGAATCTTCGAGCAAATAATAAGGGATAAAGGCAGGCAAAATGAAAATACCTTTCATAGGTGTAGACAGGGGTTGAATTTAAGGGAGGCAGTGATTTCGAGAAAGGCAAAATAATAATTGTTTGAAATTTTGATTATTTTCATTTATTAGTAAAAAAAATTGATTTAGGGAGGGAGAGCTGGTCCTTTCTAATTATCATTTAAACATTACTTGTAAACTTTAGCTAAATTTTCCGGAGATCCAGGGAACATAAACTCTTCCATTGAATTGAAATCATCAAAACGTTTAAAGCCACAGAATTCCCGCCATTCATTATATCCTGGTATACCGTGATCTCGTCCCCGCATAATGTTTATAGAGGGTAAATCCAAACCTTATATTTATACAAGGAAGTTAGTTTGTGTAAAAACAGCTTCTATGAGGTATACTCATTATATAGAAAATACATTTTTCATTTATTTTGCATAAAAGCATAGGAATATAAAATAGCAGTACTGTCTAAATTAATTCATTTTTTTAGAAACTCTCAAAAAAGTACTGATGTGCATAAAATTTTCGTAGCAAAATCTACATGGGCGTAGCCAGATTTTGAATTAGAGGGGGGGGCGAAACGTTCAAAAGTTCAATTAGGGAGGGGCAAAACATAAATTATATTTGATTTTTAAGGGTTTTTGGCAGGGGTTTGAACCCGCCCAAAATAAAATCGGGTGTTCGGGTTTGGCATAAATTTTGAAATCGGGTTCGGGTTCGTGTTCGGCATAAATTTTGAAACCCGGTTCGGGTACAGGTTCGGGTTCAATAAATTTTATTATACTAAATACATTTTTACCTTCAAAAAATTATTGAATAGTTAACTTAATTTTTAAATAGCACCTAATTAAATTCACATGCCAATTGTTTAATGGGTTATTTTCCTTCACCATTTTTAGACTCTAAAAGAGAATAATAAAATATATGTCCTATTCTTATTTAAACATTGTATAATAATTAGACCTCAGTAAATTTTACAAACAAGTGAGAAACAAATTTAAAATTATAATAAAACATCTGATGTTTTTTATATTAAATGTTAAAGTACATATATTTAAAGTATTTTACAATTATTATATAATTATAGTCTAATATATATCAATTATATATATAATACTTACAAATAATTCTTGAGATAATTTGTATTGATTAATGAATGAAAAATGCCAAAAACATAAAAATATAGAAATTAAAATCATATGGTTTTCTTCGTTTCGTTACATTCTCATGATAGAGAAAACTGAGATATTCAATTGCATTCACAATATATTTTTGAATTAAAAACCCGAACCCGACCCCTTTTTGTATTTATCGGGTTCGGGTTTTAAGGCTATTTTTAAAAATGGGTTCGGGTTTGGGTTTTGTAAAACATCGGGTTTTACTCGGCTCGGGTTCAGGGGTTCGGGTTCGGGACAAACCCCTTGTTTTTGCATTGAAATTTTTTTTGTCATTTGCCCCTCCTGCCCCCCCCTGCCTACGCCTATGGAAATTTATATTTTTAGAACATAAACTAACTTTTTTCATGCTTCAATTAGGCGCATTCCTTTGTCTGATAAAAATTAACATAAGAGGTTTCATATTAAAAAGCAATATCACCTTGAAATACATCAATAAACTTACCGAATGGTAGTGCAGGATTTTCAAATAAATGATTTTTAACATCTTCCGCAAAATTATTGTCCGTCGCGAACGAATGTTGCTGAGTCAATCCGCGGACTACTGGTTCAAGTCCCTTTGGATATCGATCATTATATATGTGTTCAGGCATGAAAAAATTCTGTCTCAATTTGAGAGGAGAAAACTTTTGCCTGTTTTCAGTAACCCGAAATATATGAGCCCTATGCATTTAATATAGTATTACCATATAAAATTTTAACTTGCAATTTTAAGGATTATAAAACAGACAGGCTGTTTAGATATTATACGACATCATATATTTTGATTTTATTATTTATTCAATTGCGTGGCTTGTATTTTAACTCAAAATTTTAGTGATATTAAATACTGAAATTAAGATGTTAAGGAAGGGAATTACAAAAGTTTACCAATAAATTAATATGAAATATAATGATAATTGTTTATTTTTTACTAAAACTCTGTTAATTAAATCTTTTTTAATTTAGGAGCCGCTTTTCTCTACAATTTATTGGATAAGCCCATATGAATGTTACCAAGACATTTTCACATATTGGAAATTTGTGCAAACAATATTTTCATAAACTCAAACTTAAGTAAATACCATAAAATAAAGGCGCTTACGCAATTTGACTGTGTCCAAACCTATAAGCAGATACAGCAAAACCTTGTTCAGCTGAGGCATCCAGTTTATCGTCATACCCTGTAAAATATCCAGTGCCTTCTAATTCCAATCTGTATTTCTTTAAAGCGTAGGGACCTAGTGTTATGGGCAAATATTCTTTATAAGTTATGTGTTGCATCATAGCCCCAATGATGCGTCTGCCCTCCTGAAATCTAACACATAATATGGTCGATAAAACATGTTATTAATTATAAATTAATATATGCTAAATCTGAGATATTAAAGGCCAATTAATGTAAATGCACTTACAGTTTTTCGTCGTTCCAATGTGGATTTAATTTGGCTAATTGAGTAACAATTCTATTATGCTCCCTCAAAAATATGTGATGAAATGATAGCAGAAAAGCGTTTTGATTAGCTCTTTCATCACCTAATACATAACAAAATTTTACTCATAATTTTTAAGCTTGGCTATTTTGATATTATATTCATGCAACGTGAACAGGATCTTTCAAAAATCAGTCCGGGTAGAGTATGTTAAAGTTCTTTTTAATGAAAGGGCGGGGGTGGGGGGGGGGGGGGGGTTAAAAATTTATTTACGATTTTAATCATTCTAATCAATTCTAAATGGGGGGGGGGCCAGAAAACTCTGGAGAACATTTCACCAGGGTACCGAAACTGTGCTTTAATTAGCTTTGACTTTTTTTTATTTAGATCTCTTTCCAATAAATTAAATTAAATAAAAAAATAACGTTATATAATAGCATTGCTTATAATATTTATAAATAAATAACCTGCCAAAAAACATTTGAATTCTTCTGTTTTGTTTACACATTCTGCAGAACTAGGCCGACTTTCTTTGGGTAATAGAGGCTTTCGGTAATGATGATTAGGGTTTGGTTGAGTCCTCAGTAGCCCTAACATCAATATTAATTATCCTTGCCAAATTAATAATGCAACTAAATCTTAAATAGAAAATTAAATTAGAAGGATAAGAAAATTAAAATTTAATGGTGCCATTCATTTTAAGCTCTGGTTTGGAAAACATCTGTTTATGGAAATATTATAGTGCTCGGGTTATACTGCTAGGTTTTTATTAAAAATGGTAAGATTGGATTGATGAAAATCAGGGAAAAAATCTATATTAAGGCCACAGGGGTTTGTGTTCCATTTAACATCTTCTTGTGTTACATATCTCCCTTTTTTAACCATAAGATGGGCGCCTGTGGCTTGGAACCTATAACCCCATCTTCTTCTGGATTCTTCATGCGTTAGTTTTTATAAGTTTTTTTCATCTAGATCTGGTGAGAGTCATCTTTTTATTCACCATAACTTTATCCACTTGTCCTTTTATTACAACGGCCTTTTCACGGCTCTCTAAGCCTCCCTATCCTCTTGATAATCCTCCGACTTTTTTGATTTATGCCACCTATTGTGTCCGCAGTTAGCGCCTTCTAATCACGTCTTAGTTCCGTTTTAACGTTCTGATACCCAAGAATGTGGAAGTTTTCTGATGTTACGTATTGTTCGTCTATGTATCCTTGGGCATTTCGTTTCAATTACGAGGTTCATAATTTTTTTTTAATGGATACACTTTTCTTTCAGGATTTATAACAGGTGAAAAATGTTGCCTGGCGATTTCTTCTCTCGGTATTACTTTGCAATCCTTGATCTCATAAATTATTTTGCCCTATAGTTTGGCTAAAATGCTATCCATTTTTAAAGGCACAAAATGTTCTTCGCCCTTAAAAATGTTAACGATCGCCATGTCGTATGCTTGGAATACTTGGAGAAGTTTTTTCCCTTTTTTTGTTCTTTGGCCCATGCCATTGTCTCCATGATTTCGTTCATACTTGAGGCTATTTTTTCCTACGTGGGTGTTAAAGTTCGCGCTAATAAATAGCCTTTATTTCTGTCCTTTTGTATTTCCTTTTCCGATGAATTGAAGAATATGTCTATCTCTAAATCCATTCACGCATTTTAGGAGCTTACGCGCACATAAGGGTTAGGAAGCCTCCTTCATCTGCAATCTTTACCCACGTTAACCTATATGAACAACATTGACTTCCATCACCTTGTCCTTAAACGAATCGCTTAGAGCGACACCCACGCCCTTTCTAGGAATTCGTTACCCAGTGTAGAGTAACTTGTATTTTTCTCCTAACTCCCGAACCTTAGTTCCATTCCACCTCGTCTTTTGTAGGCAAGTGATGGGTACCTTTCTTCTTTTCAGCCTGCCCCTCGGTGCACTTTTCCCTTGAGTGCCCTCATTTGAGCATGTTATTCGCATTTTTTTACAACTAACTTCCTTAAACGCTTTTGTTGTGAGTCAGGTTGTAACCCTTTTATTTTTCACTTGGCACGACCGGGATATGCAGTAGCGTCGTTTGTGGAGGACGCCCTTGCTTTATATTGTAAGGTTAAAACTATCATGATAGAGTGGTTTTCAAGGCTGGGTTTTGACCTGACGCCACCCCTCCACTTTTTGCACACGGAACTAGGACCGTGGTAATCAATAAAACCCTACTTTTAATGCAATCATCAAACGAATTTAATTTTGGCTTAGAAAATTTAACCTTAAACTAAATTAGAAGTTAAAGGTGGAAAAGATTGATTTGGAGTGTACCTGTCTAATTCTTGTGCCAATTTATTCAAAATATTAAAAACTGTAGAATGGTGTAAAAATATGAAGAGTACTTTTTTATTTATGGATTGGCAATTTATCTTTGATGTGCACTATTTGCTTGAATATAAAAAATGAATTTTGATAATTGTATACAAATATTTTTCTTTGATCCAGCATTGAAGTTCTTAATCACTTATATAAAATGGTTTTAACGGTAAAAACAAAAAATCACCTTTGTCTAATTAATTTTTTTTTAAGTCTTATTTAGTGCTTCATAAATTTCAATATTTAAGCTGCTCTCTGCTAGTCACTTAAGCCTGCAATAACTTGGGTTTATGTTTGAGTTTATTGATTAAATATAATGTTTACAAGATGTTATGTAATTTTATAATATTGCAATTATCTCTTCTTAAAGGAGTTCAACTTTACAAATTAATTAAATGTGTAGATATATATTTCTTTTATTTAATGTTCAATGTTTTAATGGGTCGTTGTGGCCCTCTAAACACCACACGTTGTAAATTATTTTGTTATTTTCCTGCTTATATATTTGATAGCAAGATGAATGGTCGACAATTGGATATATTAAAAAACATCTTATTTATTAATAATTTCATTAGCATGTTAAAAAAATATACTAAGTGTGTGAAAATTAAAAAAAAAGTTAGGTAGCTTTAATCTTTATGTGATTAGTATGATATTATTAATATAGGGTTATACCTTGTTGAAAAACGCGTAAAGAATCGCGTACAGAGGCGATAGATCCGTAAACAGTCGAGGCGTCAATATAGGAAGTAACCTCATTTTTGTGTTGGCGAGCACCTTTAAATAAATAACATAATCAATGCTGCCATCATTGGGGAAATTGTGTACATAAGTTTTAATACATTTTTTGAGGTATTTTGGATAAATAATTAAATATCACTGTAACTAAACCTACCTAAGCGGCAATCTCGGGGTACAACTGGGCCCGACCTTACGATTTCCATACAACTCACATTATATTTGCTATAAAAATAATCATCTTCTGGAATGGATAATGGATAGCAAACAGGATTATTTACATTCTGTCCACAACATAATAATCCTCCGAATTTATCACCTATATATTTAAAATTGTTTATATATAATCTACAAACTATTATAAAATTTCTATAATTAGTACAATCATGAGTATATAGCGCCATTTTGACAAGACATCTAGCTCTGAAGGTTAAGCCAGTCTAGCTTAAATATGTGCAAGTCAGGCCGTACTATTACACACCGAAATAAATAATGAGCATTAACCCCTCGAGTAGCCAGGAGTTTCTTATAGGGGATAATAGAAATTTTAATTTGTTATATCCTTTACAGGCCGGGCGGGCCCCATTAAATTTTTTGGCGGGCCCGGGCGGGCACCATAACAAGATTCGAGCAATTCGAACCTAATAAGGTTTTTTATATAGTATATTAACATAGGCGTAGAAAGGGGGAAGGGGCAGACCCCCCGCCCCCCCCCCCCCTAAATTGGGAAAAATATATTTTTTCAATACAAATAGCTTTAAAAATTTTAACATTTTTGTCCCCCCCACCCCATATAAAAACTTAACATTAATTAATATATAGACTCATCGGAAAATTTACACGAAATTTTATTATTAAAATTAAATATTAATATGAGATTACTAATTGAACACTACCTACGACGGCCCCAAGTCCGTGTCCAAAAAGGGGAGGGTTGGCGTCCGGTCGAATACCGGCTATAAAAATCAACTCCAAAATTATTATAGTTGTAAACAAAATTCTACAAAAAGCTGGCGTCCTCCACAAACGGCGCGCGCTGCATATCCCGCCCTTACAATGTGAAAAATAACAGTAGGGTTACTGCCCACTCACAACGAAGGCGGTTAAGGAAATTAGTTGTTGAATGCGAATAACGTGCTGGAATGTGGGAACGTTGACGGGGAAGAGCAACGATGTCGCACTAATGCCAAAAAGAAGAAAGGTACACATCGCCTGCCTACAAGAGACAAGGTGGAACGGAACGAAAGCTCGGGAATTAGGAGAAGGATACAAGCTTTTCTACAGTGGGTCACCAAATCGTAGAACGGGGTCGGTATCGTTCTAAGCGAAACGTTCAAAGACAAGGTGGTGGAAGTCAAGCGTTGTTCCGACAGGCTAATGTGGGTGAAGATTGCAGATCAATGGGGCCTCCTAACCGTTATGTGCGCGTATGCTCCCAAAATTGGATGTATAGAATCAGAGAAAGAAATATTCTTCGATTCATTGGAAAAAGAAATATAAGGAATCCGACAGGAAGAAAGGCTAATTGTTGGGGCCGATTTCAACGCTCACGGAGGGAAAGATCGCCTGGGGTATGAACGCAATCATGGAGGCTATGGAAATGGTCTGAAAAACAAAGAAGTGGAAAAACTTCTCCAAGTCTCCCAAGCATATGACATGGCGATCGTTAACACCTATTTTCAAAAACGCGAAGATCATATTGTGACCTATAGAAGTGGGAAGCATTTTAGTCAAATTGACTATTTGCTTATACGGCGAAAGGACTTATGGAGTATCAAGGATTGCAAAGTATTACCGGGAGAAGAAATCGCCAGGCAACATCGTCCCTAGATATGGATCTTGACAGAAGAGTATTTCCCCAAAGAAGAAAGGTATATGAACCTCGAATTCGATATGAAAGGTTAGAGGATACGTTGACGAACGAAGTATACCATCAAAAAGCCTTCTCACTTTTGGGTGCAAGGAAGTTGCAAAGGGACTTAGACAACGATTGGGAGACGCTATCTAAGGACATTTAGGGAACAGCAATTCGTGTTCTAGGGTAGACCAAAGGAGGCAAAGCTATGAATAGGGAACTATGGTGGTGGAATCAATCCGTTAGGGATTTCATCGAAAGAAAGAAAAATCTATATTGACTGAGGCATAAATCAAAAAAGTCAAAGGATTATCAAGAATATAGGGACGCAAAGTGGGCCGCAAAAAAGGCCGTTGCAAAAGCGAAGAATGCTGCCTACACCGACAAGCAAACTGGATCATAAAGGGGGCGATAGGCTTATGTACAAATTGGCCACGATAAGGGAGTAGAAAAGTCGCGATGTCGGAGTTCTTAAAATAGTAAAAAACGAGAAGGGTCAAACCTTATTAAAGCCGAAAGAAGTGTGGAAGGGTGGAAAGGACATTTTAAGAAACTTATGAATATTGCAAACGACAAGGATTCCTTTTCCAAAATTGAGCCAAATATAAGTATGGCCGAACTCTTTTAGGAAGATGAAGTTAGGACACAAATGAACAAGATGCAAAAAGGAATCGCAAATGGCCCATATGGAATACCTATGGAAGCATTGCTCGGTGTCGTGAAGAAGGAGTCACCACCATGACGAACCTCCTTAACAAGATATTGGTAGAAGAGCGAATTCCTAATCAATGGAAAGCAAGCACAATTCTACCCCTATTTAAAGGCAACGGAGACCCTCAGCACTGTGGCAATTACAGAGGTATCAAGCTAACTTGCCACTCCTTGAAGCTTATGGAAAGGATCTTAGTTACAA
Organism: Gordius sp. MW1; assembly: GCA_964036665.1. Lineage (NCBI taxonomy): Eukaryota > Metazoa > Nematomorpha > Gordioida > Gordea > Gordiidae > Gordius > Gordius sp. MW1. The sequence goes on along the minus strand of OZ038530.1, from coordinate 7,427,974 downwards.
GGCTGGTAAACGAGGTGGAATTATCGGCTAACCAATTTGGATTTGTGGCCGGCAAATCCACAATCGACCCAATCTTCGCACTAAGACAAATGATGGATAAGTATGGTGAAAAGAGGAAAGACCTACATATGGTTTTTCTCGACTTGGAGAAAGCTTATGACACGGTCCCCCGCGATTTAATATGGTGGTGCCTGAGGAAACAAAATACCCCTGACGCATATATACGGCTTATGAAAAATATTTATGACGCCTCAAACTCCTGCATTAGGACGACAGTTGGAGACTCTAAATCTTATCGGGTTAAAATTAGATTACATCAAGGATCTGCTTTAAGTCTCTTTTAATTTAATATATTTATAGACACGATAACGAGCGACATTCAAGAGTCATCGCCATGGTGTATTCTATTGGCCGATTATATAGTATTATGCGAGGAAATAAGGGAGAAAGTATTCGAAGAAGCCGAAAAGTGGTCAAAGAGTTTAGCTGGATATGGTTTAAAGGTCAACGATCGAAAAACCTTATACATGGAAATGAACGGCACAGGCAACCCATCGCTAGATGACCATCTAAATTACCCAAAAGTAGACAGATTTACATACTCGGCTTGATGCTAAATCAAGAGGAAGGTTGCGCAACTGAAGTCAATGCCCGGATCCAAAAAGGATGGCTAAAATGGCGAAGTATATCCGGTGTAATGTGCGACAAGAAAATGCCAATATGGTTGAAGAGCAAAGCTTACAAATCCATCGTAAGACCGGTGTTACTCTATGGAAGTGAAACATGGGCATTAAACACCACGGAAGGAAAGCTATTACAAGCCACTGAGATGAAAATAATACGGTGGAGCTTGAGGTATACTAAGCTCGACCATATGACGAATGACCTGCTCATGACAAAAATGGGTATTCATCCTATGGCGGACATGATTAACGAAAATCGGCCTAGGTGGTGTGGGCATATACTAAGAAGGGACACGAATGACCTAAATCGAAAGTACTGGACATGGAGGTACCGGGGAAGAGAGGAAGAGGATGACCCTGTCACGTGAAAAGGGCAAGTCGATAAAGTAATAAAAACAAAAGATGTAAGTCAAGATATGGCACTTACCCGGTCAAGATGGAAGAAACTTATCAAAACAAACCCCACGAATGTGGGACCAAATAACTGATAAAGAAGAAGAAGATGAGATTACTAATTGCATTTGTATAATTACCCATTCAATGCCTACCACCATAAAATTGTAGTTGCCAATCATGTTAGTTATGCTTTTAAACCAATTTGTTTAATATAAAAGTAAAAGTTTATGTAGTATAATGACGTAAATGGTTGTCTTTAATGAGTGTTGACAAAAAGTTGGCGGATAGACTATATAAAGGTTTGGGCCGAATAGTTTAGAATGATAGCTTTATTATTGTAACCCTTTAATTTCAGTTTTCTAATATAAATCGGGCCCCTATTATTAAATCAAAAAATTATGACCCTGGCTTTGGCCCTGGCCCGTATGTTTACAAAATAAAATATAAGGCCGGCTCGGAATTTTAATGATTATAGAAATCTAAAAATGATCATAACAAGATACATTTTTCTTGAGGTTTTGAATAATTTAACGCATAAAATTGAAATATCAATCAACTATTAAAATATTGCATATTTATCGACAACTGAACAAGCGTTGGCAATATAACCATTTTATTTGTAAAATGTAAACTTCATCTTTAAAAACTAAAATTTAACTTTTGTCAGTTTTTCAAATCAAGGTTAACATTTCATTATTTTTAAATTGGGGGCATAATAATTTTGATATTTTATGATAATTGTCTAAACAAACTAAGACCGTATATATTGTAGGATTCTGTAGCAAGTTTTTCGAATTGCATATTTATAGTAATATAAATTATTATATGTTGTTCTTAAATATAATAATATAAAACCACCAAATGGAAAATCGGTTTTAAATTTCTACTTATCACTGGAAATTAGAAACCGTTAAAAGGTGATTAGTTAATCTTATTGTCTTTAAAATAAGTGTCAAGCCTTCAAGGACACTTTTGATTTCACAAATAACATTTATGAATGTTTTAAGCATTATAAAACGGCTACTCCATCTTGGTTCAAAGCATTAATGAATAGAAGGGCATAGTTTGTATCTAATAGTATATAATTCCTTTTATCTTTTTAGCTAAAAGATGTAATTTTTTGATCTATATAACATATAATTGATGGTAAATGAAAATAGCTCGAAAAATATGGATGTTAGATATAATTATTAATTTATATCTAAAATTGTTATAATATGATATATTGATTTTAAAGGAATTAAAGACTATTTGCAGCTCAATTATGTCAGGCTGGGCCTATTTTATAAATGATAGGTCCGGACCGGATTAAAGCCTATGATATAAAAGGCCCGGGGCTGGGCCTCAGGCCACCTCTGCAGATCTTATGTTGAGGCCAGAGCATTAATCGAGCAAAAAAATCTGCACTTAATTTATTTTCGCCCCCTTAATTCGAATCCTGGCTACGCCCATATTTTATAAACATAGGATGTTCCTAAAGAGACTAGTTTTAACATAATTGGCATTTTAGGCTTATATATCAGAAATCAAATCAATAATCTAAATGAATAGGATAATTTGTAGTATTAGAATTATTTAGGTTTACAATTTAGGGATATAGGAGGTAGAATTTTCTCTTTACTTTGGCGGACCTAAAAATAGTTAAGCTAATGAGTTAGGAAACATTTATGTCTTTCAGGAGACATATTATATATTCTGAGGATGTACAATAAATAAAAACAGGCTAGTGGACCTAAAAGCGTTAAAGTAACAGAAGGTTCACTATAATATTGTAATAGAATTCTCAAATCAACTAACGTTGTGGTGCCTACCCTTTTTTATTTACACACTAATAACTTGCCTAGGAAGACTTTATAAGGGTGAAAAATATTACAACAAGCTACCCTAAGTTTCGATCCATTTAACAGTATTGCGTTAACATGTTTAACACAAACACATCACCAAATTTGAAATATATAAAGAGCGCACTTCCGAAATATATTTTAAAACTAATATTTGCATAACTTGTGCTTAAAATGAGGAATTTTATTTCTGTTTATATTATTTATACATGTAACAACTATTGCAATAGTGAAATGCTGTACCTGACGGACTGGATGTTAGAGCAAATTCATGATCCATAAATTGCCCCCAAGACATTAGAGTATTAGTCCACTTAGGATCTTCAGCTACCTTCGTCATTAATACCGTTGTGCTTATCAATCTAGCATTCGTTAACGATTTTCCTTCTATAGTTTGACGGGGTTCACTTAACCCTATTTAACAAAATAAATTTACTTAAATTTTAAAAAACTATAAATTAGTTTTATGTAGTTTTTAGTTCCACTATATTTAATGCATTGAAATTAGTAATTTAACGATAAAAACTGTAATAGTCTGCCAGTAAATTTTATACACTTATTATCTATATGGTAATATAATTTTCAATAGCTGTCACACCAAGGTGGTCAGCTTCTTTAGATATTTGGACAATAAGTTATTACACCATTCCATGATTTCACATAAATGGCCAATATAATAAGAATTATACAAAAAGATGTTTTTGAGCAAATAACATTTTAAAAAAATTATTTTTCTTCCAATTAATTAATTAATGTCCCATCAATTTAGGGTCAAAAGAAATTTTCAAGTATAGGTTTATTTTAATAACATTAATTCAGATTCGATAGTTTAATTTATTTTATAAAATAAAAGCCCCAAAAAATTAAATGAATCTAATTAGGAAGACAAATGATTATTTATCGTGTATAGACATTGCATCGATAAATTTTGAAAAATTGATTATAAATTTATAAAAATACACCAAAAAAATAATTTAATTCTTTCTTTAAATATGAAAACATAAAACTTAGTTCTTTAAACTTTTTATCCCATCTTATAATTAAAGACAAATGTCCAACAAGCGAGATTTAAATTGAAGTTAAATATCTTACTAGCACCCTATTTAAAGCATTGCCTGCTACCAAGTTTGGTTATGAATATAATTTGCATTATTAGGAGAAACATTTAATTTTCTTATCTTATTCTTCCCTAAATTGATTAGATGTAAAATGTATCAAGTTTTATATCGGATTAGCTTAAAAGAAATCGCTCACAAAATAAACATAGTAAGTCCGGTAATTTGTCATTCATCTTTATGGAATGATATGATAAGTGTCAAACATCTGTTTATAAAAACTAACCATCTCCATAATCTGGGGGCAAAAACCTTCTTGATGGACTATGTGATGTACCCCATATCGGATTTTTTAGATTATTGCAAAACCCATCAATTTCCCTATATTTTGGGTCACATGTTCTCCCACGAAACACGTTTTCAGTGTAAGGGCATTCTAACTCCAATATAGTCCCTTTAACACTAAACGAATTGAGGTATTCGGCAAAATCGTATTTGTTTATTCGTCCGCTATTGTGAAAAGATAGGAGTGTGTAATATAAATAGTTTTGCAAAATTCTAAACAGGGGTTAGGGGCGAAAATCGAATATTGGAACCTTAGATACCCAAACATTGCCTAGTTTATCAGCAAATTTTAAGTAAAGACCAAAACTGAGTTTTGTTCCGACAGGTTTATTAATATAAGTTTACAATAAAAGAAAGGACAGGACAAGACAGGGGTAGGAAAAAAAGGGTTTGTAGCCCCCACCCCTATAAAAAGGTTAATAAATTTTTAAATAGTTAAAAAATTAGAATTATTCTGCCCCTCTATTAATCATACTGAACTTTTGTCCCACAAATCAACAAGATTATTATTCACGACTAAAGTACGTTTTATTTAAAAATTCGAATATTAATAAAAAAAATTATATGTATTTAGCATTTATAGCTTCTTGACCCATCCTGTTAATCATATTAAATTGTAACACTCAGCCAAATTTGATAAATAAACTTTGCGTAATTTCAGTTGATTTAATAATTTTAAACAAAAGTAAGTGCTTCTGTACATTAAAAAATTGCAATAATAAATGAATATAGAAAAAATTTTACATTAAATCTTTTTTCAAAATTTCTCCAGCGATAAATCCTAAAAATCCAAGTCGAAATTTCCGAAATTGACGTGGTTTACCATAAACTAAAACGATATCTGTGTTATCTATATTAAAATAATTAGTGTTAATATGACCTGAATGATATGTAAAATGATAAATCAATACCGGTACATTAGTTTTATATTAAATTATAAAAATGAAATCGGATTACCTAAATTAAGAACTCCTTGTATTTCTTTTTCGTTTTTTTGAAGAATCAAAACTGCTTTGTCTATAGCCGCAGTTACTTGTTCTTGGGACAAAATTCCTTCTTTAGAGTTCTCATTATTTTCGCCAATTTCATTTCCAATTTCGTCACTTTGGCAATTGGATATCATAAACAAGTATGCCCAGAACAAAGTAAAATTAAGGAAATACATAAAAATTTGTTATTTGGGAATTGAACTATGATTTTTTTAAATTAAGTATTATGGCTTAGTTGCATCCATGGACCTCAGGATTTATAAAGCCTTCATATAGCTGGAGGTGATAATAAAAAACATTAATTTAACTTTTCGTAAAAATTCATTGAAGAATCGCACACCTTTTACTATTTATAATTGTTTATAAACCTTAAATTGTCATACCCAATGCCTGTTTCCCGTTCCCCCAAACTTAATTAACCATTCTAGGTTTGTTTCGGGCTCAAATTAATTGTTCACATTTATAATTAGAAATGACTATGTTTGTGGTTTTACTCATTGTTAGGATAATTTAGCTGAAGGTAGGTTGAGGGAAATGGAAATTTAGGTGGCGTGCAATTAAAGAGTGAGACAAGGGAACCCCTCATCAACCAACGATATAATAAGTTGCCTGAAGTTGTAACAAAAGGAATTCGCTTTCGTAAGACCTAATTCTTGCCTATATAAAGATTCATGTTCCTCTGGTGTGTTTGGATGTAAACCACGATTCAGCTATAATAAGTAGAGTACACTTAATGCAATTAAAATTATAAAAGCAAATAGATTCGCATATTCGTGAGCTTGTTAAATTATTTAATCTTCCATCTTCGATAAACTCTAGTGCATTTATTTAATAAAGAAGATTTATAATTTAACTATCTAATAACTACCACGTGGTAGCTAAAAGAAATTCTATGCATTTTTTGAGAAAATTGCCTTTGATTTAGTTAATACTCTTAATTTTGCTAAAATTATTTAGTAGGGGTCTATCTCCCCGCTTAATTAAAACATTTCAATTAAGTCGCTTAAAATCATTTTTATGCTAGTTTCTCCAACAATATAATACTAAGGTAAATTTTTGTAAAAAAGGAACTGCATAAATCTCTTTCAACATCATTCTTGGTACATTAAATGCTCAAAAGCATCTATCAATTGCCTAGGCATCGCATCCTTTCAACAATTGTCCTGTTCTAAAAAACATGAAAAAACTAGACTGCTCAAAAAATTGTCAATTTATACGTCAATAAACTTTTAGTTGAATATAATATTTATATATATGGCAAATTTCAAGGCTTAAGGATGATGAGCTTTATCATATTTATTTTAAAAAATTATTTTGATATAAGTTATTAACTTACTCTTCTTTATCAAGTATATGGTTTCACAGTTGGGGGGGGGGGTTGCTTAATTTCTTCCATCTTAAGTGATTAAAAACCATGTCCGGATTATCTTCTCAGGTATTATATTATAAGTTGTCCACATGCCTTTTTCACGTAACACGAGGTCGTCCTTTTCCTCTCATTGCCGACACCTCCATGTCCATTACTTTTTATTTACATCATTCGACTCACTTCTAAGTGCATGACCATACCTTAGAATTCCCTTATAGGCTGAATACCTACCCATTTTTACCCTGATACAGTCATTCGGCATATCACCTGAGAGTTGAAGTGCTCTATCTGCAATTTTTAAAAATTTTAAAGTAAAAGTGCTATTCGGTCGATTTTTATATATTTTATCATTCAAGATTTTTGTTTCGCTTATATCGCCAATATCTATATTTTTTAGAATTGGTTTTCTCTATATGCAATTACTCCATCGCAAGCGCTCATTTAATCACGCGAATAAATCGTCTGCTTTTAAATTTTAATTCGAATAATATCTCTTCAATTACTTTTCACATTGTGGTATTTCAAACATTGATAAAATAAGAACTAATTCGGATGAAGATAAGTATAATTAATATTAATACCTTTTACATTAGTTGAAAGGGCCTAAATCAAGAAATTGATAATTTTTAACTACTGAATGGAATGTAGTGTCCATAAATAAAACTGCTAAAGTAAATTTTTTTAACCTCAGGCTAGAACAAAAAACGCGAGGTGCTATTAATGTCGACACCATAAAAGAAATCAAATCAATGTACATGTCTTTGGCTGACAAAATTTGTTTTGAAAATATATTAAATGATTGTAATTATATTTGTTAGTATTTTGCATCTGTATATCATTTTTAATTGCTATGCAATTTATGGGCTTGTTTTTGATTGTCCGTTACCCTTCAAGTTATTGGCGCCAGCTTTGTGACCTGGAGGTGTCGGGTTCAAGCCAGGGAGGGGACGAATTTTTTTTTTAATTTTTTTAAATTAAATTAATATTTTGTTCTTGTTAATACCATTGATAATATGACTTTTTGACCGTCCGCTGGCTACTGACCGATGAAATATATTGATTTTCTAAACATAAAACACAACTTTTAATTGCTATGCAATTTATGGTATTATTTCATTATCAATATAAATAACATAAAAACTTCTACTATTTTAAAACCAGCATGGTGTGACGGGTTATAGCGCCGGCTTGTAAACAGATGCCTTTACTTATGTTGGTTCGAATCCCGGAGAGGGCAAAATTTTTATTTTTTTTTAAATTAAAAAATATATTGTTCCTGTTAATAGCATTGATGATATGACTTTTTGGCCGTCCGCTGGCTACTGACCAATGAAAAAAATGACCATTGGCCAAATATATCGAACTTTTTTTTCCGTTTTGAATTGGTTAACGTTGATAATTACCCTATGCCCTCCCCTACAAGGGCCTATGCCTCTATTGATATGGGTCCCTGTGCCCCTACATAAGGCCTATGCCTCTACTGATGTGGGTTCGAATCCCGGAGAGGGCAAAATTTTTATTTTTTTTTAAATTAAATTAATATTATGTTCTTGTTGATACCATTGATAATATGACTTTTTGATCGTCCGCAGGCTACTGACCAATGGAAAAAATGACTATTGGCCAAATAAATCGAAATTTTTTTTTCGTTTTTAAATTGGTTAACATTGATAATTACCCTATGCTCTCCCCTACAAGGGCCTATAACTAATTAACTAATTATTTTGCATTTAATACCCCCCTATAGGCATTCTCGCCCCTTCCCACCTTTCTCGCCCATAAATTGCATAGCAAATATGCTACGTTTATACGGAGTATAGAAGTGTTCCCCCTTCCTTTGCCCCCTTCCCTTCCCCTACTCCCATTCCCCTCTTCCCCTTCCCACGAGGGCCGAAGGCCCGAGTTTAATAATTAATAAATTGTCTAAAAGTAACATTAATTTAGCTTGGTTAATGCCTTTAAGGGGATAGCATTTATATGCAAGAAAAATAATATTAACCCCTGAACAAATCGACCCTGGTAGGGTCCTAGAGCTTAATAAAGGATTTTAACCGTGATTGTATTAGAAATTTAATTATATACCTTGATCACCTAATAAGTTTTTTATTTTGATAAATTTTGCCGCGTACATAGCCCCAATTCACCTTAAAATTGTTTATAATATTAAAAAAATTAAAGTTATTGGAGTAATACGCTTATAATAGTAAACAACTAGTTTTATAATCTCATATTTATTTTAATATTTAAGGTTATAAGGCACGATTTCATTTTCAATGTTACAAAATCGTAAAACTTATTTGCTCGATCTTAAATTATAAAAATCCATTATTATATAGAAAAAAAAACATAAAATCCATATTTTTGACTAAAATGTTACAAATGCTAATATTCTAAACTATCAAAATTAATTTCAAGCCATATGAATATTAAGTTTATATTTTATACATTTTGAACTCCGAACTCAATTATAGTTTAAGGTTTTGTGCAGATAGAGCACTCCAATTCTCAGGTAGCGATATGGTCGAGCTTAAGCTCCCTATTATCTATATGGTTGTAATAACTTTTCGTCCATAGCGTTTAATACCCCTGTTATACTTCTAAAGAGTAACACAGGTCTTACGATGAATTTGTGAGCCTTGCTCTTCCACCTTGTTGACATTTTCTCCGATATACTTCACCATTTATTGATATAGCCTCGAACCATGCGAACCTATCTAATTTTAAATACTTCGACTAGTCAGTCAGCGGTGAAGTGCATGGAAGATTCAATTTAAACATCCAGCCAACCGCTTTGACCTTATTTCGGCTTCTTAGAATAATTTTATCTTTTACCTCTTCGCATAGTACTATATATTCGGTATTAGATGTCTGGCGTTATAGTGTCCAAAATTATGTAGAATTAAAGGGGGTTAGAGCACCCTTAACTAATCTATTTAAAAACTATAGTTCATAAATAAATTCAGGCATCGCTCATAAATTGACATTTAATTTCCCCAAGCCTGACGACAGTCCATTCAGGGCCCGAAAGTTCTAAGCAATTTTCGTATTAAAACTTTTCGTTAGTTAGACACAGGATACTAGTCTATTAGCAACAAAATCAAAAATAAAACCAAGCAATAAAATAAGGCTGACGAAAATAAGACTTTGGTTTAAACCTTCTAGATTGAATTTCATAAATTTATTCCATTTGAATAAAGGACATTTCTGGATCTACCTTCTTATATACTATATTCTTGACGTGGTCCTTCCCCAACATTGCATTTTCCGCATTCTATCTTGACATGGGCGTAGCAAAAAGAGGGGGAGGCAGGGAGGGGCAGCTACCCCCTCTAAATCCAAATAGTTGTTGAAATCTCTTAAAATTATAGCTAAATTTCAAACATTATTATTTTGCCCCACTTGCCCCCATGAGCGTAGCCAGGGGGGGGGAGGCCCCCCCCCCTAAATCACGAAAAAAAAAATTCAATGCAAAAACTTTAAAATATTTTATGTTTTGCCTCCCTCTAATTGAATTTTTATACGTTTTGCCCCCCCCCAATCCAAACCTGGCTACGCCCATGAATGCCCCCCTCTAATTCAAATGCTTCTTCATATAGGTTCATATGACATGAGCCATCATTTGGGTCATTGGTAAGTTTTTTGTGCGAGGCAATTATTGCCATATGCCCGAAATTCATTTTTTTGACTTAACTAAATCATTCGCATATCGTTTGCTAGTATCAACTTTTCTTCGGTTGCGTTTAATGCCCACCCTTTACTTTCCTATAGCACCACATGGCTTACGACAGATTTGTATTCTACTTCATCAGACATACTGAGCTCCTCTTGTTGCACACAACACCTAAGATCCTTCGCTCTTAAATTGATTTCCAGTTAACCATGCGTATACTTCCTTTGCCTAGCCTCCTTACAGATGCACCATCGTATTATTTTAAATAAACGAGGGGGAAATTTATGTAAATTTTTTAAAAATAGAGACTTGTCGACATTTCCTGTCGAAACAAGACTAGACCGAGATTATTTTAGGCCAAGACGTGATCGAGATTTTTATAATCGCACCCGAGATAAGATTTTGCTTTCGATACTGAGACGAGATTAAAAAACTTTTCATTCTTAAGCTTCATTTCATAAGCTTTACGAAGTGCTAAATGGTGCTTCTATATTTGCAGCTTTGTAAGCCCTATGTTTTGAAATCAGGATTTTATCGTGCTCGTTCTCTATTGATGATTCGTCCTTATATAAATATCTCAAATTTATAATTCATGGTCATGATTATTTCTCCCCGGCGCTTTAACCATGCTGCTATGGGTAATCGATTGGTCCATTAGCTTTACCCTCTGCATAATTTTAGTTGTATTCTGACATCTTTCTCGTAAAAGCGTTCAGCCATATTCATGACTGTCTTTATTTAATATAATGGGCAGTATCATTAGCAACATATAAAATATTCCATCACTTAGTTAAACTTAAATAAAGTTATAGTGTCTTTATTACTTTAAGAACTTCAGAATCATTAATTTTCTGCTACCTTATCTTGGCCATTAGCCGCCTGCTTTCTTTTCTTCCAGTTCGCTAACCATTTCTGTGTACTAATTTCTTTGCGATTACAGCCCTTTGATATGCCCGATAAACCTCAAGATTTTCAAATTTATACCATCTTCAATAAAGGGTCTTCTATATTTATAACTTGATTACCTATTGTATTTAACACTACCTACGACGGTCCCAAGTCCGTGTGCAAAAATTGGAGGGTTGGCATAGGTCGGAAACCGGCTATAAAAACCAACTCCAAAATCATGATAGTTTCAATCAAGAGTTTACAAGAGAAAGATAGGGCGTCCTCCACAAACGACGCGCACTGCATACCCAGCCCGTGCAATGTGAAAATGACACTAGGGTTACTGCCCAACTCACAACGAAGGCGGTTAAGGAAATTAGTTGTAGAAAGAATGCGAATAACGTGCTGGAATGTGAGAACCTTGACGGAGAAGAGCATCAAAGTCGCACAAATGCTAAAAAGAAGAAGGTACACATCGCCTGCCTACAAGAGACGTGGTGGAACAAAACGAAGCTCGGGAATTAGGAGAAGGAAACAAGCTTTTCTACAGTGGGCCACCCAATCATCAAGGATAAGATGTGGAAATCAAGCGTTGTTCCGACAGGCTAATGTGGGTGAAGATTGCAGATCAACGGGGCCTCATAACCGTTATGTGCGCGTATGCTCCCCAAATTGGGTGTATGGAATCAGAAAAAGACATCAAGGAATCCGACAGGAAGAAAGGCTAATCATTAGGGCCTATTTCAACGCTTACTAGGGAAAGATCGCCTCGGTTATAAACGCATTCATGGACGCTATGGACATGGTCTGAAGAACAAAGAATGGGAAAAACTTCTCCAAGTATCCTAAGGGGAGATAGGCTAAATCCCGAAAACGCGCAATCCCGAAGCTACGATAATGCTACTGCTACGATTTTCAAATTTCCATATGTTTTTTAATTTTAAAGATTTATCATATCCCCGATAATATTATGTAGTTTCAATCAATTCAAGAGCTAGAATTGGGTGCAACCTTTACAATTCTTATGTAAAACACATTTAATATGTTAAATTTATAATGAAGTATTTTTACCCACCAGGATTATAAAGATCAAAATAAAGGTTTCACATTATAAAAAATTTTATCACATTTTTGAAACTTTTCATACTTGTTGTTATCCTATATATAATTTTTATTACTTTCAATTAATTCAAGAAGCCAGATTTGGGTGCAATGTTTAATATCTACTTGTACATAAAAATTTATAAAATCTGGAACAAATTTATATATATTGTTAGCTTTATACAATAAAACGTTTAATATTATTGTTTTAATATTTTATAAGACTTTGTATGCATTATGATTGATTGACAATCTTTTAAAGATTGGTTATACTTTAAAAACTTTAATTTAGATTCTGTTGTCTAGCATTAAATGTATTAAAAATTTTATTATTAATTTAGTTAATCAAAATTCATTTAATTAGTTTGAGGAGTTTATTTTATATTATTAATGCTAAGCAATTTAATACTCTAAAAAATTATAAATTAATGTACTTATCATACTAATGTGTGTTCATAAAAACTCAATATAACTTTCTTTTCAATCTACAACAAATTAAATTTGAGACCTTATTTTATATGTTCTTATTATTACAAAGAGATTTAGTAAGCAATATATAATTAAATTTTTAATGATAATGCGAGAACCTCTACTAGAATTCGGAAAGCACCTCTACGAAGAGCTTCACTTTTAATGAAGGGAGAAATGTAGTGATGTGATTTATCATAACTTCGTTATTGTTAACGATATTTAATTATTATGTACATATGTATTCCTTGTGGAGATATACCACGTCTTTTATGTTGCTGTTATTAAATTAGTCTTGGGTTCAAAATGTCACAGTCCAAAATGTCACACGAATATCACGAAAAATTAAATCTCAAATGGGGAGGGAATTTGATGTACATCTAATCCTAACCCAACCCCTAACCTAAAACGCTGACCTAAAACACTACCCAATGGAAATTATGCGCTTGCGCAATGAGTAATTGCGAATCTCACGATCGTGAGATTCGCAAATCTCACGATGTGGCTTTGTTGCATTTTGGACTGTGACATTTTGAAACGATACCATTAAATTAGCATGGAAATTAGAAATAAAACAAATTACAAATTAAACTAAATCATTACATTGGGGCGACCGACAGGATCTAAGAAGAACATGAAATCTATTCCTAGCTACAACCCTGCAGATAAGATAGAATCATATTTGTTCACATTAGATAATATATTCAAATCTAGGAACATTACGGATCTAAATAAAAAAGTAACCACATTGATTCTGGCATATATGGGCCAAGGCAATGTTGAAAAGATTAGATCTTATTTATATCCTAAGGATATTGCCATCCTCACCTAGAAGGAATTAATTGCTGCAATCAAGAAAGTTTTTTAAATTAAAAGAACCATATTCCAAAACAGGTTAAATTTTATAAGATGCATTAGACAGGATGGAGAAGCAATAAAGGACTATGCAATTAGACTTAAGACAATAGCAGAAGAATGTAATTTTGCTACAAATCTAGATGAACATCTCAGGGACCAGATGTTACATGGGTTCCAAAACAAAACTTTAGAAATTGAAGTAAGAACACGATGGCCTGAGGCTACAGATTCCAATGGAAATACAATAACATTTGAAGAGATATACAAGATAGCTGAAGCCATGGAGTTGGCCAAGAAAGAAGTCATAACTTATGAAATTGATGCTATAAATTTAATGTACTCAAATGAATTAAATAAAGAATTATATCCATCAAGTGATATCAACCTGTTACAGTGCTCAAGCAAATTCAAATCTTGACAGAAGAGTGTTTCCCGAAAGAAGAAAGATCTATGAACCTTGAATTCGATATGAAAGGCTAAAGGATACGTCGCCAAACGAAAAATACAACCAAAAAGCCTCCTCACTCTTGGGTGCAAGGAAGTTGCAAAGAGTCGTAGACGACGATTGGGAGACGCTATCTAAGAACATAAAGGAAACAGCGATTCGTGTTCTAGGACAGATCAAAGGAGGCAAAGCTATGAATAGGGAACTAACAATGGTGGGATCAATTGGTTAGGGGTTTCATCGAAAGAAAGTTAAATCTATCTAGACGGTGGCATAAATCAAAGAAGTCGGAGGATTATCAAGAGTATATGGACGCAAAGAGGGCCGCAAAAAAGGCCGTTGCAATAGCGAAGAATGCCGCCTACACCGAGATGGCAAACAAACTGGGTCATAAAGGGGGCGATAGGCTTATTTACAAATTGGCCAGGGTAAGGGAGAAGAAATTTTGCGATGTCGGAGTTCTTAAAATGGTCCAAAACGAGAAGGGTCAAACCTTATTCAAGCCTAAGGAAGTGATATAAAGGTGGAAAGGATGTTTTAAGAACCTTATTAATATTGCAAATGACATGGATTCCCCTCCCAAAATTGAGCCAAATATAAGTATGGTCGAACTTTTTCAGGAGGATGAAGTTAGGACACAAATGAACAAGATGCAAACAGGAAAAGCAAATGGCCCAAATGGAATACCTATGGAAGCATTGCTCGGATGTTGCGAAGAAGGAGTCACCACCATGATGAACCTTCTTAATAAGATATTGGTAGAAGAGCGAATTCCTAATCAATGGAGATCAAGCACGATTATACATTTATTTAAAGGCAAAGGAGACCATCAAGACTGTGGCAATTACAGAGGTATCAATCTAACTTGCCACTCATTGAAGCTTGTGGAAAAAATCTTAATAAAAAGGCTGAAAAACGAGGTGGAAATTTCGGCTAACCAATTCGGATTTGTGACCGGCAAATCCACAATCTACCCAATCTTCGCACTAAGACAATTGATGGATAAGTATGGTGAAAAGAGGAAAGACCGACATGTGGTCTTTATACAGGGTCCCACGCGATTTTATATGATGGTGCCTGCGAAAGCAAATTATCCCTAACGGTTATATACGGATACGGCTTATGAAAAATATTTCTAAAGCCTCAAACTCTTGCATTAGGACGACAGTTGGAGACTCTAAACCTTTTCGGGTTAAAATTGGATTACATCAAGTATCTGCTCTAAGTCCCTTTTTATTTAATGTAATTTTAGACACGATAACGAGGGACATTCAAAAGCCATCGCCATGGTGTTTAGCCTATGATATAGTACTATGCGAGGAAACAAGGGAGAAAGTATTCGAAGAAGCCGAAAAGCGGTTAAAGCGCTTAGCTGGATATGGTTTAAGGGTCAACGATCAAACAACGGTCTACATGGATATGAACGGTACAGGCAGCCCATCGCTGGATGACCATCTAATGTACCCAAAAGTAGACAGGTTTACATACCTCGGCTTAAAGCTATATCAAGAGGGAGGTTGCGCAACGGAAGTCACCGGATTCAAAAAGGATGGCTTAAATGGCGAAATATATCCGGTGTAATGTGCGACAAGAAAATGACAATATGGTTGTATAGCAAAGCTTACAAATCCATCGTAAGACCGGTGTTACTCTTTGGAAGTGAAACATGGGCATTAAACACTACGGAAGGAAAGCTATTACAAGGCACAGAGTTGAGAATGATACGATGGAGCTTGGGGCATACTAAGCTCGACCATATGACGAATGACCTGCTCATGACAAAAATGGGTATTCAACCTATGGCGGACATGATTAACGAAAATCGGCTAAGGTATTATGGGCATATACTAAGAAGGGACACGAATGACGTAAATCAAAAAGTACTGGGCATGGAGGTACCGGGCAAGAGAGAAAGAGGACGACCCCGTGTCACGTGGAAAGGGCAAATCGATAAAGTATTAAAAACAAAAGAGATGAGTCAAGATAAGGCACTCACCCGGTATGGAACAAACTAATCAAAACCGGCCCCACGACTGTGGGACCAGATAACTGATAAAGAAGAGAAGATTACGCCTATTCCGAGCTTGTCACCTTTAGTCATTCTTCAAACCTGTATAGCAGCTACCTAAATTCTTGCATCTCATTTCCTGGTTTATATTCTGCCTGCGCAATAGTGTAAAGACTTTCTTGTAATGTTCCACGTCTGGCTAGTATAGTTCAAAACACGAAAAGGAAAATGCTTAACTGTTATTAACTTCAAACCCTTAATCCTACAAACTTTTATTATATGAGGAATAGTCAGCTTGACAAATTATTTTTACCGAAAAGACACGGTAGGATAATCTCCTTGCAAAAAGGTTGTCTATTTTTGTATAATATCTTTAAGTCACTTGTAAATATATTTTATCTTTAATCTAAGCACATACCCTCTAACTCTATGATTTGTTCATAACCTTGCCTTTATTTTCTGACTAAGCCGTTGAATATGCTTAATAATAAGCTCAGCTGTCATATAAATTGTAACTTCTTTTCCAAATGACTTAAATCTTTTTTAATTTCCAGCGCCAAATTTGGGAACCATATGCACATATACCACATTCATTATAGAATATCCGGTTTATTAGGTAACATATAAGAAACAGAACAAAAGGTGACTGATGGTAATTACAATAACACGTTTAAATAGACATTCAATTTACAACCAATGAACAATCAATTAACATTACATTTCAATTCGAACGCTCAAGGTCAAGATAGTCTTTGCATACATTACATTACTCCCCCTTTTAAAGTTGCCCTACATCGTATCGATCAGGTGGTTTGGATACCCTTTTGTGTTCTAGAATGTTTCGCTCGGACACCGCACCTTGGTCAATCGTTGTACTTTCCCGTAACTGATCTCCGTGTTTCCTTCTTGTATTTCCGTCTATATTAACGTCATACTTAGTCGAACTTGTTCGTGCTTCTACAAGTCCTTCCCTCCATCCCGGACTTGTGTCATTATGCACCCACACCTGCTGCTTGGGTTCGAAGAATCTTTCTTGTGTCCATCGGTTTTTATAGTACTTTTGTTTCCAGATCGATTCTTGAACCTTGTCGCGAGTCGTTCTTCTGAGCTGGTCTAGCGTCGTACGAATCCTGCGATTGAACATCGCCTCAGCCGGGCTAATACCTGTAGTCACGTTTTGACTACTACGCATGCTCATTAATACTTGTAGTAAGTTTAACGAGTCATTAACCCCCGACTTTTTATTCGCATAGAACTTACTTTTTATAGTTCTAATATATCTCTCGGCTAAACCATTAGTTTTGGGGTGGTAGGGCGGTCCCGTAAATTAAACTATGCCATTGTTTTTACAAAAAATTTTAAATTCCGTAGATTTAAATTGCGGACCATTGTCACTGACAATATATCTAGGTAACCCAAAACGCGCAAATATTGTCCTTAAATTTTGGATAATTTTTGTTGAGTTTATCTCGCCCAGCACCATTACTTCGGGCCATTTTGTAAAAGCATCAATGCAAACTAACCAATACTTCTTATTAATGGGTCCCGCTAGATCTATGTGAACCCGTTCCCAAGGCTTGTTAGGAACGTTCCAAGCGTATAGGGGTACCTCTTTAATGTTTGGTCGTTCTTCTTGGCAATATTTACAAGTATTAACGTATTTTTCTATGTCTACGTCAATATTATTCCAGTACACATAGTATCTCCCTAATGACTTCATAGCCACGATTCCCGGATGACCATCATGTAAAATTTTAAGAATATTTGGCCTTAATTTTTCCGGAATTATAAGTCGATCTTTATAAAATAAAAGATTATTTTCGAAAGAAATGTAATTTCTTAATTGCAGGTATTTTCGTACGTTATCGTTACTTGAAGAGCCTTGCCATCTATTTTTAAATTGCTCTATAACTTCTTTTAGTACATTATCTTTTATTGTTTCCTCCACAATATTTTTTGTATTCAAAGTCAAGTCATCGATTAATTGTAATTTAATTCTTCGTATACCATTATCTATGTTTAAATTATGAGGTGAATCCTTCGGGCATAACCGAGAAAGTGCATCAGCACATTGATTAGATTTCCCTGGGATGTATTTTATATCATAATCATATTGAAGTAATTTAATTGCCCATCTTAGTAACCTATTATTGGTTATTTTACTAAGATCCCGGGTTGTCCCAAAAATATTTATAAGAGGGTGGTGATCTGTCTGAATTGTGAATTTACGACCATAAATATACTGATGGAATTTGTTTATCGCATAAATTGCTGCCGATGCCTCTCTGTCGATGACAGAGTAATTTTTCTCAGCGGGATTTAGGGAACGAGAGGCGTAGACAATAGGTTTTTCTTGGCCTGAGGAAAACTTATGCCCTATAACTGCTCCTAGACCTAAATCTGACGCGTCGATAATTATGATAGGCAATTCTTTTTGATATGGCACTATAGTTTTTCTGTTAGAAATTATAGTTTTAACTTTTTCAAAAGTTAATTTTTCTAAGTCGCCCCATACCCATTTTGTATTTATGGAAATTAATTTGTATAAAGGAGCGCAATTTATCTGAAGTTTGGGGATAAAAGTTTCTAATTAGTTTACCAACCCAAGGAAAGAACGAAGTTCCTTTTTGTTTTCTGGTGTTTTAAAACTTTTAATCTTTAGAACCTTATCCTCACTCGCTGTTATACCTTCACTATTAATAATATGTCCTAAGTATTTGACAGACTTTTTAAATAGTTGCATTTTTGTTTGAGATGTTGTTAAACCAACAGTTTGAAAGAGATTTAATACTGTTACTAATTTGTATAAGTGATCCTTTTCGTTTTTACCGCTAATTATAACATCGTCCATAAAGACGCTCACCCCGGGTATGTTATTAACCAATTGTCTCATAAACCTATAAAAGATAATCGGCGCTGTTGTAAGCCCAAACGGTAATCTCTTATAACGAAAATATCCTAGATGCGTTGATATGTTTAAATATTTCCTTGATTTTTCATCAAGTTCAAGCTGTAAAAAGGCATCCCTGAGATCAATGATAGAAAAAATTTTACCTCCGGCTATTTTTTCGGCCACGTCACTAAAAGTCGGTAAAATATCCTGATCTTTAGCCAAGTGTTGATTTATGGTTAAACGAAAATCACCACATATACGCACCTGCCCTGTTTTCTTCTTAACATTTACCGTTGGCGTAGCCCATTTAATCGGCGTTAAAGTAGGATTAATTTTTTCAATGACGTCTTCGTTAAGTAGCCGTTGTAGTTCATCTTCTACAGCTTGTCGTAGTGGAAACGGTACTCTTCTTGCTGCAAACATTTTTGGCATCGCGTTATCATTGATTTCGAGCGTCACTTTGAAATCTTTTACTTTTCCTACTTTTTCGCAAAAGACGTGGGGAAATTGTTTTATAATTGCATGTACATTTGAAGGTATTTCAATAATAGAATTTAGGCAAACCAACTTTGGTAAAGTTAAGTTAAATTTTGAGATAAATGGCATACCGAATATTGCTGAACCTTTACCTTTGATTACATAAATATCTAAATACTTTGTCACACCACCAACGTCCACCTTCACTTTGGTTTTACCAAGTGTTGAAATAGCCGTTCTACCATAGCCGTATATCTTCGGAGCTTGGTAAAGTTTAGGCTTGCCGATTCGAGACCACGTTATTTCATCAATGACGCTACATGCCGCACCCGTATCGAAGATCATTTCATAGGGCACATCGTTAATTCGTACGTTGATGTGAGCTTTGGTGTGCTGATCGAAGTCGTGGTTGATGGCTGATAACGTATTCATCACCGTTCTACAATTTTTTGCTAAATGGTTTGGTTTCCCACACCGATAACATTTAGGGGGTGGCTTTTTCCTAAGTGTGCTAAATTTAGGAAAATGTACATCTCTATTGTTGAAGTTATTAAACGACTGCTTAACCTTGTTTACTTCAACAGCCCCCGATGTTTCGTGTTCTACCGAATCTAACGCCAATGCTAGATTAACTGTTTCTTCGGAACTTCCACTCGGATACTTAGCTCTTAACTCAATGTTAAGCCTTGGTAAGTTACATCCTAGGACAAATATATCCTTTAATACCTCGTCTAGATTATTTTCAAATTTACAGTTTTCCAAAAGAAATTTCAAACGAATACTAAATTCAATAATACTTTCGTTATTTCTAATTGCCTTATAAAATTGTTCTCTATGATGATAAATAGAAAACATATTGGCGAATATACTCCTAAGGGCATTAAATATTTTATCGTAATTAGTCTTGTCTACTAATTTTGGATATAAAAAGTCCCTTAATTTTGTTAAAGTGTTAAGGCCTACGTAAGTGAGTAACAATGTTTTTCGCCTTTTTCCCGTGATGTCTCTCAACTTGAATAAGAGCTCGATATTAAATAAATAGTCATCAATAGAAATACTTGGATCATACAGAATTGAATCCTTCAATTCCTTTGAGTAATCGCAAGAAAAATTTGTCTCCGGTTTGATGGCCATCTGAAAATAATATGGATAATAAATTCTTTAAGTTGAGCGAGGTAGGGAGCGTCTTCTAAACGAGGTTGAGTTTATGGTCCAAGGGTTCTAAGGTCTCGTCGCCATTATAGAATATCCGGTTTATTAGGTAACATATAAGAAACAGAAAAAAAGGTGACTGATGGTAATTACAATAACACGTTTAAATAGACATTCAATTTACAACCAATTAACAATCAATTAACATTACATTTCAATTCGAACGCTCAAGGTCAAGATAGTCTTTGCATACATTACATTCATCATCCATAATATGCAAACCTGAGTCATATTTTAGTCTACCCTTTCAATCGCTAAGCACAGTACCAATCCATTTTTAAGATTTGATGATCCATTGTAGAGAACCTTGACATCCTTAACTCCCGGGCTTTACTTTTATTATACCTGGCCTTCTCTAGGGCGGAAATGTCTATTTGTTCTGTTTGAATCAGTGTCACTTTAATGCCCAACTTGTTTCTTAATATGAGTTGCAGTATAAATAATTGCTTTGTAATTAGCTAAAAAATAAATTTAAAGGTTGTAATAAACTAAATTTAAGCTTAAAATTGTTTAGAATAATAAATAAATATATTGATATTTAATTATACATATAAGAAATAAAGTTTACAACTAAATGATTACTTTTATAATACAATAATATCCATTATATATAAAATCATTGTCCTATTGTATTATTATAAATTATTATAATATTTTCTTAAAATCCAGCTTACATCCATCTAATAAAATGCAATTATAGATCACCTGATTGAGATTTTACCTCGTGGAAAGCTATTTTGCGAACCTAATTTGAATGTTTAAATTTAAACATATGCTATAATTTTCAAAATATTGAAGACATGAGTTTTGAAGGTATTAAATGAATATAAAATTGTATATTTTAATTGATACACAAATTTTTGTAGATATTATTGAAAATATTATAATTAAAATTATATAAAATTGTTTTATTTTTTAAATAGATGAGAAAGAAAGGCTCATTAGTTTGGTTAAAAGACAAGTAAATTTTGTTATCACATACTTAAACTGTATTAGGTAAAGCTCTTGATGGAAGAAGCTGTAACTAAAAAATACATTCATGAAGATAGTAGTTCTGTATTATCACTTTGTGGTAAGTATCTTTGACATTTAAAAAATATAATATAAATTGAATCAATATTATTTTATCCAGTGTCAAATGTCATAATTAATTAAATATTTTAAGAATGAGCTCCTGTGTTTCATATAAAATTGAAATTTTACCATACTCATGGGAGTAGCCAGGTTTTGGATTAGGGGGGCGGAAACATTTAAAAGTTCAATTAGGGGGGGGGCATAACATAAATATTTTTAGTTTTTAAGGGTTTTTGCATTTAATTTTTTTTGTCATTTAGGGATGGGGGCACCCCCCCTGGTTACAACCACTTATTATTACTATAATATAAGTTTTTATGAAAATCATTAAGATTAAAAGAATAATAAAACAGGCCTAGTATTAACAAGTAATAAAAGAAAATAGTTCTTATTTGTATAATCTTCAAAAAATTTTGAAATCCATAAGTTGACATGCATAAATAGCCTTGATGGAAATCCCTCACTTAAAACGGCTCAAGATGCCATTTATTGTTGATATGCTTGTATTTAGGCGAGGCAAAGATGGGCAGCTGCCTTACTAAGTCCAAATTTATATATTAAACGAAATTAAAATGAAATATTTTTCCCACCTTGTCCGCCCTTCTCTTAATCTAAATCCTTATTCTAGCAAAGGTTTTTAATATAACGAAAACCTTGACCTTCGCTGCCTAGGAACACATTGGCAGCTATTTTATATTTAGCCTACAATAAAATATGTGGTCTATAGGTAGGTACTCATAAAAATCGATAATTGTCGCGATATTACCTGTATTTTATGTTGTCTTTTACCCGTTCCAACATCATCTACATATCGACCTTATATATAATACGACCCGACTTAAATAAGGGGGCATACCCGCGCGACATATTTAATTCATTATTGCACATAAATTAATATATAATTAATGAAGTTGGATTGCGAAAAGACATCTCTCTTATTGGAATTAATTAGAAAAAGGTGCTAAATTGATTGATTAAACTTTGCCCACATTGCCTTAATATGATTCTTTTTGGTTAGGGAGAGAAGGGTATTGTGTGAAAGGCGCTTACCTTTTAACGGGTTTCTTTTAATAATAGGTGTCATTCATTATTATTTCACCTAAGATCTTAATTTATTTTTAATCTTCTCACTAAATCGATTTTTACGCACGCACATTGGTTTGCCATGACTATCAGTCCGGATTTGAGATATTACTTTTAGGCATGGGCGTAGCTAGGGGTCCAAATCCAAAAATTTATTAAAACTATGGCTAAAATTTTAAAAAATGATTTTGCCCCTCTATAAATCATAATTGCCCCTCTCCTCTAATCCGAATGCTGGCTCCGCCCTGCTTTTATGCTTAAAATTCATACTTAAAAACTTTTTTTCAATAGTTTTTATTTCATTTTGTAATAAGTCGAGTTACAATATAAAATTTTTAATCCACTCACAACTAATAGCAATGCTCTCATTCTGGCTAGGTTTGCTTGGCCCAAATTAATCAAAACATTTTAGTCAAAATGTTATTCCAGCATGGGCTAATATGAGAATTGCCGACTTAAAACTTTACTGCAACGACCAAGGTCTTTAGTGCCACGTCCCATAAATTTTATCGAATCATAATCATAAAGCATGACTATAGCGCGAACGAATTAAACCGCCTAATTTGATTGGTTGTTTATCTCGTTATTAAAAGTATAATTGAGCATTTCCATGTCTGAAGTTTTCTATATGCGGCCTTTATTTCGTGATAGATACCGCTAATGTGATTTAACTTACGTACAATGTTTAATTTTTAATAAGTATTTTATCCTAAATCGGTAGCAAAAATTTTTGGAATGCTTTTAGGCGTTGTTGACAAACACGAAAAATACCAAATCTTGGACGCAATCTTTTTGAAGCACTTGTCTTAATGCTTAAACTTTAAAGCATACAGAATAATATGTATTAGATTTTTTTAATTTTTATATGCAATTTTGTTGGGTAAATTAGGAATTTTTTCCATGTTAGTTAAGCACTCTTTAGAAAATTTAAATTAACCTTATATCTGCGGTGCTTACATTTCAAGAGATTCATTGTTAACTTAACTATTTTTTCAAGATAAATTAGAATACTTATAACAAATACGATAAACTATAAAGTGAAGTATTTTGTGGAATATTTTATTTAACTCGTTTATTATTTAGTATACTCATTTATTATTTTTATAAAGAGAATTACATATTTTGTGAAGGTGAGATAAATAATTTAAAAAGTTACTTGGTTTAATCCGAAAAAATAACAATTAAGTAATTGCCACATTTATTGTTGCCTACACTTCTATTTATATAGGAACGTATCTTAAAATTAGCGGTTTATTATTAAAAAATTATATTAATCACGTAGTAATTTAATTATCATTTATCGAGCGGCCTCGATAATTGTGGGCAATCATCTGTGAAATCTGCCAAATTACAATTGTACATTTTTGAAGATCAATGCATTTAGCATTTTTTAACGCTCATAATAACTATATAAGCAGATTAAAAAATGACGAGTATTTTATGCATTTGCAATGCCTTTTATACTATTGTGACTATCTCGCCAAACACCGCTTTAATTACATTTAAACTATATTGGCCGCAAAATCAATATAGAGCGGAATTTTAAAAATAAATTTGTTTACAATACACACTCATGGTAAAGGTGTGTGCATAATTGAGTAAATATGAATGAAGTTTTATGCATTTGGAAAGGGAATTTAATTTTAATTATTTTTGCTAATTGCACCACATTTTCCCCGTTAATCCCCTGGAGATGTCAGATGTGGATACTTTAATGTACAGACATTTTAATTAACTTTTTCAATCAAGTCACTTGACAACCTGTATTATTCATTACCCGTTTGCCGTATAGTATATGCGGTCGAAGAAGTGGGTTAATTTATATGTATACATAATTTTAATGGTTTTTTTTAAACGTAACAAAATATAAAATATTGATTTTTAAATTATGGCGTGCGAGTTATTAAAGCTGGTCAAATAGGACGATAGATATTTTTTACCTCAAGGATGCTCGCTTCTAACTACCTTAGTATTAATATCCAATTAAATCTATCCTTCTTCATAAGACATATCAAAAAATATAAAGTTTTCTGTTAACGACCATAGCACCATTATTTAATTAATGGAAGGGGTCGATAATTTTGAATTAAAGACCCGTTTTATTTAATAAATTTGCTCGTTTATAACTATTTTGTTTGTGTCGAAGAGAAATTTAATGTTAATATAATATTTTAATAAATTCCACTCCCACAACCTTATGCTTTTCATTCCCATTCCCATTATTTGCTTGGTTATATATAAATGGCTTTCATAATTTTTGGAATAATAATAACACTACTTTGCCCCCTAAAAGGTAGTGCAGCATAAATGTGACACGCGAAATATATAAAACGACATGGAAGTAATGATAGTAAATGTCTGGAAGAAGCATTTAAACAGTTTGTATACATTGTCGCACGGGATGACCATATTTATTCAACCAGTCGATTGAATAATTTGTGTCTTATTTTTTAAATGTAATTTATTTATTATATAGAAGAACATATCCGTCGCATTTATTACCTTAAGCTAGGAAACGTAGAAACAGCTAGGTTATCCCAATGTCTCAACATGATTGACACAGTATTAGGAATTTATTAACTTGAGCAATAAAAAAATGGTACTTTATTCATATTTGAATCTGTTGATGAATTTATGATTTTATTATAATAGACATTTATATGAGGGAAACGGTAAGGTAAATCTAAGGCGTATGTTAACTTCGTTATGTTTCTCACACAAAGAAAAACAGGCGAGTTTTTACTTCTTTATCGTAAGATCATCGATTCTGAATGATATTAATAAGTCGATTGAAATTTGTTACACACATTAATATAAGTTTTATATGCCTTTTTCTTAAATTTAGAAATTAATTAAAACAGGGTTTCCTTAATCTTTGCCTAAGCCTAAACAATTTACACATGTAGTTTATCCTCTCATATTGTATTTAACGAAAATCGATATTAATTATAGCCAACATATAAATTTTTGCAAGAAATTGCCCTTTGTTCGTGTCATTTTCCATTAACTCTTTTAACCTAATTAATAAAAATTAATTAAGAATGTATGTTCTGAGAATTTTAACAAGTAGCCTATATTTGTCTCTATCTTTATCATATCCCTTCTAATTAATGGCAAGTTAAAATTTATTGATGATTTCCTCAACTTATAATTAACAATCGCCTCTCATAATTTAATAGAAGAGCTGTTAAATAAAACTGGGAAGAGAGATGCATATTGCGTATTATAATCATTTGTGGGCGTAGCCAGCATTGGTATTAGAGGGGGACAATAGTAATTTAGGGATGGGGAAAATGATCATTCTTTGAATTTTTAGTCATAATTTTAATAAATTTTTGGATTTAGAGGAGCTGGCTACGCCCATGACCATTTGCAAAAAAAAATTATTGGCTCCTTTTTAATATAATAAACAAAAAACCTTTTTTTTCAATATAGCGGATAAATTGTTACCGAGTTTTATAAGTTGAACTATAAAATCTTTGGGTATTACCCATCTCTCATACAAACCCTTATTTTTAATTGAATAATTGGCCAACAATTTATAACCACTTAGGCTGAAAAGGTTTTTGAGCGACCTTGATTCATTCATTGATATATATGTACAATCCTATTTGCAAAAATAAGTGCCTAAAGAATTGATTTATTTTGACATAGCATTTTATTTGCTTGTGCCGTTTAAAGGATTACAATAAATTTGTTTAGATATCAACTACATCTTGGATAACACCAGTTTCCTCTTGGTTTACTATTAAAATGCCTCTTTTATTTACTTAACGGTGATTTCCATTTTTGAATTATCCAATAATATAATTTACAATCTATTAATATATTGGAAAACCCAATATATTGAATATTTTTACTTCACCGAGAGGCGATTTTTTAATTTTTTATATAATCTATAACTTTCTTTTATACATAATTTAGTATTGCAAGGGTAGCTGATAGCAAAATTGATTAAGTATAGATATCAAATTGATTTTATGATATTTTTCCCAATACAAATTAAAAGTTATTTTTTGTTGTGTTCACACCATACCCTAAGCACTCGTTGACGCCTGCCTATCACACGGGCTCAAGAGGCGTGCCATAGGCCTATTCCGAACAAACACGACCACGGCCTTGGTTCAAAAGTTGGCTAAACATTTTGGACCCGCTGCCCTAGTTGTAAATCTACTGAACGGCAGCTTGAATAAAGATCAAACGAGCGCTGGTAGTTTGTTATCATCGTTTAAACAACAATCCCAATCAGCATCTACACCCCCTTTCAGCTCTCACAATCACGGAACTTCCCCCCTGGCTCTGTCTAAAAAGAATAAACCTTCGGCTTTAACTTCGACCAACTCTCGTGAAATCATTAAAAGGTAAGCGCGCCTAGACTATCATCAATTTTTATCATTTTTCGGTTGTCCATACTAAAGACCTGCACGGCCCGGCCCGCGGGCCGGGCTTGGACGGGCTTCTGCTTAAAAATAAAACAACGGGCCGGGCCTGGACGGGCCGATAGTTAATGTAACGGGCTCGGGCCGGGCCTAGTTATATTTAAGGCCCGTTAAAAGCCCGTTAAAAAATTAATTAGATTTAGTATTAAAGAAGGTGATTTTATAATGATCTAATTTGTAATTTTTCAATAATTGCCATGGAAACTTATACGGGTTTTTAATGACTGTGGATTTATGCTTCTGTGAAAGACTTTTATTTAGTTGATCGCTGATTGGCTTTACCTTTTTCGACCTCGCCTAAGCTCAAATTTCATTAATGTCTTTGTGCCTGATTGATAACCTTTATTAATAAATTTATCTTGGCAATTTGTCTAGGTTGTTAATTATAACGGATGAATGCGAAACTGGCTAAATAATTTCTTGCAAATTAATGCTGACCCTTGCTAACTTCTACTTTATCTGACCCCGGCCAAATGCCAAAATTTATATACTCATTATCATTAACAAATTTAAAAACAAATTCTAAAATTTATTTCCTCAAGTTACTTTTATCACTGTTTTCTCATTTTATATCAATAACCTAATTATTTAAAATGGTGGCAAATTAAAGAAGCTAAGTAGTTTTATTAAAACATTATAATCTTAATTAAGGGTTTTAAAAGTTTATTTGGCTTATATGGTTTTATGTATCCTGAAGTGCCACTTGTAAAAAATTTTTTCCATGCAGGTCGTTTCTTAAAAGATAGAAGATCTCGAGTGACCGGGAATTACCAGTTTTTTCTTTTTAAACTATTTTTATTAACATTTTTAACACAAACATATTGTTTGCCATATCGATAAAAAAATTAAACAAAAAAAATAAAAAAAATTTTACGGGCCCGGGGCGGGCTCGGGCTTCGTATAAAATTAACGGGCCGGACCCGGGCTTATAATTTATTATTTTGACGGGCCGGGCCGGGCTTTTAAATTTTTGTTACGGGCGGGCCGACTGACCTAAACAGGCCCGTTGCAGGTCTCTAGTCCATACCATAATCTTCAAATTGACCAGCTAGTTTAATAAAATTAATTGTAATTTACTGAACCAGGTTTCTTAAAAAAATCACATATATTATGGTTGTTTCCACTTCCATGGTTCATTCGATGTTTAATTTTAGGCTAAAATCAGGGGTTTGAACCCGCCCAAAATAAAATCGGGTTCGTGTTCGGGTTTGGCATAAATTTTGAAATTGGGTCGTGTTTGGGTTTAAGGAATTGGGCTCGAGTTCGGGTACAAGTTCGGGTTCAAGAAATTATATTATATCAATTATATATATAATATTTACAAATAATTCTTGAGATTATTAGTATCGATTAATGAATGAAAAATGCTGGAAACATAAAAATATTGAAATTACAAGCGTATGGTTTTCGTTACATTGTCATGATAGAGAAAACTGAGATATTCAATTCACAATATATTTTTGAATTAAAAACCCGAACTTGAACCCTTATTTGTATTCATCGGGTTCGGGTTTCAAGGGTATTTTTAAAAATGGGTTCGGGTTCTGTAAAACATCTGGTTTACCCGGTTCGGGTTTAGGGGTTCGGGTTCGGGACAAACCCCTGGCTGAATTGCTTTAAGTTAAGTTAGCTTTATTATCTCGCATTTGATATAATATATGAAAACTTAGATGACTTAATTAATTACCTTTGATTTCAATTAAATAATATTTCACGCCACACTACACGTTTCGCCCGTGGAAGTATTACAAGATCAATATCAATGTAGTTGCCATCTAGCTATTTTATTTGAATAATTATTCAAAGCGTCTCTAAAATTGGCTCACCACATATAATATAAACAAACCAATCAAAAAACCACATCATCTATCAACGAAGAAAGAATGAGGCGATACTTTTTGTGCCAACTATAGCTAAAATGTTTGTTTTAATTTATTATGGGCAGCATTTGCCATTTGTGCATGTTTTTATACGGCAAACCTCAACCACTTTTTATATTGCTTCTTTACGCATATTGCATGTTAAAGTGTTTGTGGCTAATTTGTAAGGTTATATTCGAAGTAGTTATAATCCGAGGATGCGACACGTTTGGCACTACTAACCGGGCGGGATTAATAAATTTATTGATCGATATATTTACCTATGATTATATTATTAAGGTGTATGAGTTAGCTTAATTTATAATTTTTGAATATTGTTTACACATTTTCATGATTCAGCTCATGTTTTATTGACGATCTATGTATACATTAAATAGACGGACAAATAATTATTAATGATCAGATTGGCTTATGCTAGTTTTATTTTGTTAAAGATTATATTTTTATTCCCCAAGCCTAACACGGAAACTTCTTTTTTTTGTTATGCAGCGTTTTAAAAAGAAGTTTTATATGCCAATTTAATCCAAATATCGTTTAATACGTCTACTTTTATTCTAGATCGCATATGATGAATACTAATAAGATAAAATTTGCCTCCATAATCTTTTACAAATATGCATAATATAATTGCAATTTCTGCGTTTTGCGCGGAGGTGGACATAAAAGCATAAGTAACAAAATATTGAGATAGCTAAAATATTGATTAATTTCAAAATATTTAATTAAAAATTAATTTAAGAGAGAAGTGGGTATTTTTCGTGAGCGACGGCCAAAACTAAAAAAAAACATATGCGTACGTTGTATGCTATTGAAATGCTTTTAGAAATTAAATTATTTTACATTTATAAGTTAAGGCAATATGACGAATCATATTTTGTGTTGGTATTTTTTTACATGGCGATAGTTTAATTTCATCCAGGCGCGTAGCTTAGATTTTCTCAAGGGGGAGGAAAAATGCAAAAAAAATTTAGACACTTTCATTTATATTGTAACAAAAATAAACTTCGCGTACAATATATGCGAAACTTCTAGGCGCTATATGACCAGCCTTGGAAAAATCTCTTCTCTTCATTAATCAGGCATTTACTATCGCTTTTATACCTTAAAAAAGGACATGGACCTTATGCAAGTTATTCAACTGGCAGAAAATATTATCATTTAGGTAAAATTAAATAATGGCTGAAACCAAATTAAAATTATATAAGCTTGATCTGAAAAAATTCTCAAGTTGCTAATATGCAAAATTATACAGTCACTCAATCTGTTTACTTGACATTTTTAGTACAACTAAATGAACGGTGTATTTATGTACTATCAATCTAATTTTATAAATGAACGGTGTTTAGATAAAAAAAACAAGTTTTTCATAATTTACAATCAATAGTGGAAAATTATAATGGTGGGGGGTGCAACCTTTAGTCGAAAATTAAAGAATGTATAATCATGTTTCCAGGCTTTTATAAGTGTCTCAAAATCTTTTATGCAACTAAGCTATAATATTTTAACCCATTTAATCTAATTACACAGGTCTACAAAAAAAACATCCCCCAATCCGACCAATAATTCTGATAGAGAATTTTGCGCTGAAAAATAATGTATTTATAGATTTTTTCTACAATTACCAGTTTTTTAGATATACAAGGTTGAAAGTGCCAAAAATGCCCTTTTTAAGCCTTTTTGGGGCTACATTGCCACGGCATTTTTAATATTTAGTGAAAAATAGTGATATATTCATGTAGATTAAAGTTTCATCTATAGGTCCATTCTTTTATTTTTTTATATCACCCTTATACTCAAATTTATACGCGTTTGCGTAAACCCCTTCTCCTTGTCAAAATTCGTCCCACGATGTCTGGTAAATTACAGTTCATACTGCGTACGCGATGTTTACTAACACATATCTCTCTCCCTTTACCAACTCTCCTCTCTTTCTCCTCCACTGTCGCCCCCTTCATGTGTGCTTGGATAGATATGGGGGCGGGAGTGTAAGGGATGGAGAATGGGAGAGAGAGAGGTGTGTTAGTAAACAGCGCGTGTGTAGTATGTATGTATGTTTGCCGCGAAGACGCCCAAGAGCTTAGTTAGTGCAATCTAGTGTTGTAAAAAACCAAGGGTTTCTATTAGTCGCCTGCAAGCGTTGACGTTTATTTTCACCCAGCCTTATCAGTGTTAGGTGAATTTCCTTGGGAGAGCTTTGGCGTTTGGCGTTTTTGTAAAAAAGACCTAAAGCGTTCTGGGTGAATGTTTCGGGGTGACCTTTGGCGTTTAGGTTTGGGTGTATTAAACACCTAAAGGGGGAGGGTGGATAACATTATTAACCTTTTGGTTTGGTTTTGGTCGTTTGGGGTGGGGCATGCAAATATATCATTTTTAGGTGATAAACTTTTAATTTAAGAAAATAAAAATAGTTATATCATGACGTCACTCAGTTTAAACTTTTCCCATTGTGACGTCATAATGAAAAGTATTATAATTTATAATCTAATCTCTAGTAAATTATAGTTAATTACTATGCCTTATGCTGCATTATAGAAGTAATGTTTTATTTATGAAAAAAAGATGGCTAAAATCTGTTTAATGATTTTAAAAATTATTTTTTAGACATGCCAAAAATTTTATAAAAATTTATAAAAGGTGGGAAATTTCGCTTTGTAGAATCTTCTATATAGATGGCTAAAATCTGTTTAATGAATTCAAAATTTATTTTTTAGACATGCCAAAAATTTTATAAAAATCTATAAAAGGTGGGAAATTTCGCTTTATAGAATATTCTATAAAGATGGCTAAAATCTGTTTAATGATTTCAAAATTTATTTTTTAGACATGCCAAAAATTTTATAAAAATTTATAAAAGGTGGGAAATTTCGCTTTGTAGAATCTTCTATATAGATGGCTAAAATCTGTTTAATGATTTCAAAATTTATTTTTTAGACATGCCAAAAATTTTATGAAAATTTATTTAAATATATATTTTTGAATTTTCTGCCTCAGGTTTGCTCTAATTATAGGCATAAAATATAAACCACTTGATCAAATAGGCAAATTAATATATTAATGAACTTATAAGAGTTGAAATATTATCCTTGCAAATTTTGACAAATTTATATTATAAAATATCTAAGTTATAGCTATTTAAAGTTTGGGGTAATTCTAATTATTACCCCAAATACCATCCGTGTTAGCATTTTTGACCCAACCTCTCAAGTGTTAAGAAAATAAATAAGGCATTTCCAAAAAGCATATCATGCTATTCTGTTGAGTTGACTTAGACCTCGCGTTTACAATGCTTATAAGGATCATAAAAAATATATAGCTACCATATGTGCTCGGACATAAGCTCTGTCATAAAGAGGGGTAAAATGCTGAGATTAAGGAATATTAATTAGCTTGTTTACAACTTTACAACTAAGCTTAGCAATACGCTGGGAAAAACCAGCCAGCCGTTTTTACAACACTACTACAAATATAAAATAAAAGGGACATTATATAACTAATAAGTCTTTATCTTTTACAAGAGCCGAGGAATTCAAAATATATTTCAAATTAAATTTTGTGATTAATCGCAATTAATCTGCTTAGCAAATGTGTAAATTATAAAGTTAAACCATATTAAAATGTTCAAAAAAATTGTTACCACCTGGCTGAGGCAGAAAATTCAAAAATATATATTTAAATAAATTTTCATAAAATTTTTGGCATGTCTAAAAAATAAATTTTGAAATCATTAAACAGATTTTAGCCATCTATATAGAAGATTCTACAAAGCGAAATTTCCCACTTTATAAATTTTTATAAAATTTTTGGCATGTCTAAAAAATATATTTTGAAATCATTAAACAGATTTTAGCCATCTATATAGAAGATTCTACAAAGCAAAATTTCCCACTTTTTACAGATTTTTATTAAAATTTTGGCATGTCTAAAAAATAATTTTCGAAATCATTAAACAGATTTTAGCCATCTTTTTTTCATAAATAAAACATTACTTCTATAATGCAGCATAAGCAAAGCATAATAATTAACTATAATTTACTAGAGATTAGATTATAAATTATAATACTTTTCATTATGACGTCACAATGGGAAAAGTTTTAACTCAGTGACGTCATGATATAACTATTTTTATTTTCTTAAATTAAAAGTTTATTACCTAAAATTGATATATTTGCTTGCCCCACCCCAAACGACCAAAACCAAACCAAAAGGTTAATAATATTATCCACCCACACCCTTTAGGTGTTTAATACACCCAACCTAAACGCCAAAGGTCACCCCGAAACATTCACCCAGAACGCTTTAGGTCTTTTTTACAAAAACGCCAAACGCCAAAGCTCTCCCAAGAAAATTCACCTAACACTGATAAGGCTGGGTGAAAATAAACGTCAACAACTAAGCTTAGCAATACGCTGGGAAAAACCAGCCAGCCGTTTTTACAACACTAGTGCAATCTAAGGTTGAGCCCCTTCTAACGCCAAATGGCGCACCAGGCCACGTTAGTGAAAACGTGTGTAAGTATGCTGTAACAAAATGGTTAATATGCATGTAATTATGACATGTAAATATGTAATACCTATTGACTTGAGAGTAATGTAAAGCCTTCAATTATAATGTCGTAAATGAATAATGCGTGTGAAGATCCTTAATGAGAGAGCCGCAATAAATGGTTCTTTGAGAAGTCTTTCCAAAGTTTCCTGTCTTGCATGATGTTCAGCAATGAATTCCAATCGTGGCCTAGTGTTTGGACATCGCGAAACACCTTGTAGAGCCAGCTGCCATTGCATTTGCGACCTTTTAGCTGGGGTGGACACCAGACAGGGAAGATAGACAATAGTTGGTTCCCTTCCTTCGTACTTGATGAGCCAGAAAACCCCATTTCCTGGCGAGTAGAATGTTTTTAATTGGGGCGATTTTGCAGCGCACCCATAGATCCTCGTTGGTTATTCTCGTCGGATAAAATATCCGGCAAACGATACGTAGCATTTTATTGAGACTGACTTGCAGTTTCTTTAAGCTGGGAGCCTTCAGTGACCAGGATTCGCAACCGTATAGAAGAATTGGTAGAATAGTGACTTTAAAAATCCTCAGACGCGTATGGAGCTTCAGTTGACGTGAGCGCCAAATCGCTGAGCATGAGTATTTGACCAAGGTCCGACGGAGCTTCGATTTGACATCCGCTTCGGCGTAGGTATCTGGAATAAGGTCCACTCTCAAATAACGGACTTTTTGAGATGCATTTATTACGTTGTTGTTGATTACCAGAGTAGAGTTTGAAGAATCGTTTATACGTATCATTGATCATTTGTCGGGGTTTATAAACAGTCCTGCTTGCTTGGCTTGGATGCTGAACCTGTCTAACATAAGATGTGCTTTGGAAATAGAAGGGGCCACTAGATATGTGTCGTCTGCGAACAGCAGGGATGATAGAGTAGTGCCGTTTAGTTTAATATATTCGGTCGGAAATGTGGATCTCTTCATTATTAGATCCATCGCAATTATAAAGAGGAGAGGGGACAGCGGGCAACCTTGCATGACACCCGATGTTAATGGTATGGGCTCCGATTTATGGTGGAGGTGGGAGATAACTAGTTTCATGTTTTCGTAGAGTAGAAAGATCATGTGAACTCTAATGTATTCCGTTTTCCAGACATAGTGAGACGAATTTTGATAAGGGGAAGGGGTTTACAAAAACGCGAATAAATTTGAGTATAAGTGTGATATAAAAAAATAAAAGAATGGTCCTATAGAATATAGATGAAACTTTAATCTACAAGAATATATTACTATTTTTCACTAAATATTAAAATACCATGGCAATATAGCCTCAAAAAGGCTTAAAAAGGCCATATTTGGCACCTTCAACCTCGTCTATCTAAAAAACTAGTAATTGTAGAAAAAAACTAAGAACAGATTATTTTTCAGCGCAAAATTCTCTATCAGAATTATTAATCGGATTGCGGGATGTGATCACAAAGTCAATATTTGTAGATCTGTGTTATTAATCAAAAAATTTTTAACTTTTGGTCAAGGGGGTAGAAAAGTTCAGCATTCCGCTCCCCTGGCTACGCGCCTGATTTCCTCCAGTTTTTCCTCAACATGCTTAAGCATCTCAAAAGTTTAAATGTGAATATGATAAATTAAGGTTTCACTAATTTTTGAACCACGCTATTTAATCTTAACGCTATTGCTGAACCAAATTCTTAAAAACGCTCTTTGTTTGTTTATAGAAATTTCTTACCGACTAATAAAAAGTGAGCCCATAAATTGCATAGCAATTAATAACGGTATGATTATTTAAAAATTTCAAATAGACAAAATCGATTCTAAAACAAAGCTTTGGGTTAGTCATTTTCACACGGAAAAACGAATTGTGAAATTTATTATTAATTCCTTTTCAATTTGTAGGCTCCTTTAGATTGTCGTGTCTTGTCCTGTCCAATTTGTAATTTTTGCATAATTGCCGTGGAAATTTGTAAGGGTTTTTAATGGCTGTGGACTTATGCATTTTGCTTTCGCAAATAGACTTGACTGCTGGTTGTCTTTAATTTTCTGACCTCGCCCGACCCCAAATTCATTAATGTTGGCCCGACTGATTAGCTTTATACATAAATTTTTTTTTACAACTTGTCTATGTTGTTGCTATATATCGGATACTTGCTAAACTGGCTAAATAATTCCCAGCAAATTGATGATGACTGTTGCCTACTCCGACTTTATCTGCCCCCGGCCAAAGGCCAAAAATATTAATTTCGCTAATTGCTATTTTAATTGTATATTTGCTGCTTTGTACATTTTTTTTGTTATTAACCTAAATTTTGCATTGATAAAATATTGTTCTTGTTAATAAGATAAGCTTTTTGGCCGTGTGCTGGCTACTGACCAATGGAAAAAATGACCACAAGTGTGATTGGAAATTTTTTTCGTTTTTTTAATATCTGGCCCTTATGTATTAAGACGCTTTTTGACCTGCTGACCGCTGACCATTAAAAAAATGACCACTGGCCAAAGTGTATATCAAATTTTTATTCTATATTATAATTATAAGCTATTTATCCGTCTGCTGGCTACTGACCAATGGAAAAAATGACCACTGGCCAAAGTGTAATTGGAAATTTTTTTCGTTTTTTTATATTTGGCCCCCATGTATTTAGACGCTTTATAACCTGCTGACTGCTGACCATTATAAAAAATGACCACTGGCCAAAGTGTATATTTAATTTTTTTAAATATTATTATTATAGGCTATTTGGCCGTCTGCTGACAACGGATCAATGTAAAAAATGAACATTGGCCAAAGTGTAATTTTTTTTATTAGTTTATAATTTGATATAAAGCAATGATAAAGCAGGTTATAATAAAGAACGAGGGAAAGAAAACCTATGCCTGAAAAAGAAGTATAAAATTAAAAATGATAACTGAGTTTTTTTGTATAAAAATACTAAAAAAGCTAAATACTTTATTTATTAAGGTAAAATATTAATACGAAAATAGTGTATGTAAAAAAACAATTAGAACGTTGTACGAGTATCATCTGACTCCCTGCTTGACCATTGCCCCCTCCGCATAGGCATTCTCGCCCATAAATTGCATCGCAAATGTGCTACGTTTATACGGAGTATAGATGAGTTTTGTAAAAACAATACCCAATACTAGGCGCATGTACTAAAACGAACTCCAAGTCGGACCCTCGGCGGGGTGTTGGGGGCGCAGCCCCCAACGCCCGTCCCCATCCCCTCACTAGGAGCCGCCCCTTGTTAACATTTATATCATTGTCTACAGATTATATTATTGCTATCTATATGTTTTAATATTGAAAACCGAGATCGAGTCGTTAAAAATCATATGGGTATAATATTTTTATATAAAAAAACCGTCCTTTATTTACTTTCTAATGATTTAGTATTTAATAGATTAATAATACATATTACTATTATCATATTTTATTGTATTTATTCTTTTTTTTAAACTCCAAAAATAGATATTATTGTTAAATATTCCTTCATAACCACAACATCATATTAGCTCATAATTATAGTAGTTACTCTATATATTCCTTATCATTGATTCCATAACTATAATATTTTTGTTTTTCGCATGGGCATAGTCAAGGGGGAGGGGCAGCTGGCCCCCTCTAAAACCAAATGGTTAGAATCTTAAAAATGATTATTTTGCCCTCCCTAAATTATTATTGCCCCCCTCTTATTTCAATGCTGGCTGCGCCCACGGTCTTTCGTTCAAAACCTTAGGAATTTCTATATTAGAACGAAAAATTGCTATTATTTTTACACGGAAAGAAGCTCTGCAACAGAATCCGCAAAGAGGCATGACATCCAACACTCGACAACCGCTATCAATCCTAGCCAAAATCAGGGAGAAAATGTATCCGCATTTTACAAGCCATTTTATTCCAGCTCCTCATCGTCTAGTTCTCCCTCTCCATTTTCACCATCAGGCGGCAGCTCTACCTCAGGGTCCCCCTCAGCCCTGGCCCGATTTCAATGGATAAAAGTTGCTTTGCTCACCAAAAATCTCACAGCTATTATCGAACAGATTTACAAGGAGAATAGGTCATTTAGAATCTCATTTTATAATCGTAATTTAGCGAAATTTGCACAATAGCGTCAACAACATACTATGATGTAGTGTTGTAAAAACGGCTGGGTTTTGTTTGGTCGACCTTTGATTTCACTCAGACTAACGGTCGGTTTTTCAAATTTCGACTAATAGGGGTCGTCGACCAAGAAAAACAGACTTTTGTTCATGAATAATCGACTAAAATCAAAGTTTGACCAAACAAAACCCAGCCGTTCTAACAGGACTACTATGATGCAAAATAAACATTTTTCAAATGTTTACAACATTTTATTTGATACATATCTTATTTAATGTATACCCTCTTAGCACTTACTATGAACGCACGGCACTTATGAGTGATCCTTTGCATGGACCCCTTTTGGTTTCGTTGTTAGGTAATTTCGATGTAATATTGGTATATATTAAATGGCATATTTTATAAAGTGAGAGTAAACCGCTAACTAAATTCGACGTTTCTACCTTTAGTTGGACCGTGTGCTTTAGAATATTCGCGTTTAAAAATTTGTGAACAAATGTGGTCAGACGCGCCTGCAGACGAGCTTGTTCAGAGACACAGGATTCACAACACAATTTCCGCCATTCAGACTCGTAAGGATGGGTCAGCTGGATCACCTAAAAAATCAAGCAGTCTTAAGGTTTAAAATTAACTTCACTCAAAAAATAAAAATATCGTTTATTCCATAGGTGTTCAATATATTAAAGTAATAATAATATATTATAAAAGACGTCAGTTATTTGCATATTAATGTTTGAAATAATTACGGATTGCATGATAAATCCTGAGCTGGGTACAGCGCAATAAAAGTTCTACCGGTTTGAATGGATTGCTTTATAATTTTTTAAATTGGAGGAGAAATCTTTTTGACTACAAATTCTAAATTAATAAATCGCCAAAAATAAATCAAGATCATGGTAATGTTGTAAAAGAGCAAAAAATTTTAATCCACGTTTTGATCAAAAAAAATTAGTGAGACTAAAGTTTTTAATCTAACAATTTTTGATCGACCTTTGGTTTTAGGTGTTTTGTGTTTAAGAAAGGATTTTTTTTACAAATAAATACAAAATTTATGAATTTACATAATTATTAAAGATGTGATGATTTTATATTTGATGATTTTTGGAATTAAGAATTATTAATTATCATTCATTAGTGCTACACACAAATTGAAAAGTATATGAAATAAAAACTAAAACTATTATTTAGTTACTCTAATGACATTTTTCAAAATTTGTTCGAAAGAAAAAACTATTATATATATTAACTCAATCAAATGAAAAGTGCAAATTAATAATAATTGAATTTAGTGACAAAACTAACCTCATGACAAATGTCATGGTCAAAATAGTAATTTTTAAACACTAATATATTGTGTTTTTATATAGTTAATATATCAAAGCGAAGGTAAGAACCAAAATATTTATCAAATTTGACATTATGACAGATGTCGTATTTTCGCTCAAAATAAGGTATTTTTTAAACCTATAAGGATTTCTATATGTACCCTATCAAAAGTAATAATCACAAGTTATTGATTTATTTGACATAAATGACCATAAGCGTAGTCGGGGGGGGGCCGCCCTCCCCCCTGAATGACGAAAAAAAATTCATTGCAAAGACCCTGAAAAATTAAAAGAAAAATATGTTTTGCCCCTCCCTGATTGAACTTGCCCCCCCTGGCCCTAATCCAAAGCCTGGCTACGCCCATGTAAATGACATTATGACAATGTTGGTCAAAATATGTATTGTTTTAAATATTTAAAGACCCCTTCTAGTAATGATTTTTTGAATCACCACTCCATTCACCACATTAATCAGTTATTTTGATTGTATCACTATTTATTTTCAATCCATCAAGCAAAGCAAAGCATGCAATTGTATTTCAAAATGCAAGGAAGCTTCATGTGTTAAATGTAAATTATTTCCCTGAGTATGAGAATTTCAAGACAAAAACTATAAAATTTAAAAAAACGAGCCGGGTTAATTTTAGAGGGTACAATTGAATAGATAGAGCATAATCCGAAGAAGTATTCTTTAATTATTGATAAAATGGATCTCGCGTTTTGGAGGGGGTTCTTGATCAAGATTTACCATTTTAACTGGTTTAAATTGCATGGTAAATTGCATTTGTCTCATTCTAGCACCAGTGGTCATTAAGCTCAGTTCCCCAAAATTCTCAAACAAAAAATGTATTAGACAAGTGCAGCTGCAAATTTGATTACCATTTATTTAATGTTTTAATTATTAGGTAATATTTTTTTCTATTTTCTTTTAAACATTTATAAGTACTAGTTTTGACCAAATTTTAACAACTGCCGCAATGTCACTTTCACCAAATTTAATTATACCGGGTTCTTACTAAGAATCCGATATATAAATTTAGGAAAACGAACTTTTTATAAATTTAAAAAAATACATAGTTTAGATCAAAAACATATGTCATAATAGTGCTTTTGTCAACAAATTTCTGTTTTTTGATCAAGTTTTCAAAAATAAAATTTATTTTTTAGAAATACCTATTTTTCACCAGTTAACTATAATAATAATTATTACCATCAAATTTTTTCTAAACAAAATATCAAAAATTTATTAATATAAGCCAATTTCAAATTTTGATTTTCTTACTATATTACTTATGTTGATAACTCGCATTCCACCGCAACTCAAACCTAGAAGTAAACCACACCAAATGGCGTTCAAAAATTATTACTCTATAACCCTTCGTCCTTCTAAACACCTTTAATCTGTTTTCATACTAGGTCTAAACCAAAAGTCGACTAAACACAGTCTTTACCACACTTGATCATAATATGCACAGAAGAAATTATTTGGAGCTTAATTATGATTATTTTTAACGAGGACAAATTATTGTGCTCAGTAAACTAATTAAATGCTCAGTAAAATATACAAATGCTCAGTAAATAATTTAATGCAGTAATTTAATTATTTGCTCAGTAATTAGTTCCTTTGTTCAGTTTTTATTACAATGTTGCTCGGCGAATTTTTGTTCAGTAACTGAAACTTAATTTCAAAATAAAAAAGTATTCAAGCGAGATTTGAACTAGCAATGCCAATTCATAGATGTCTCAAGTGTTGTAAAAAAGAGTATTGTTTAGTCGACCTTAAGTGTTCGACTAAGAATAGAGACAGAAGTTATTTTTGTCCATGTGAAAGTTGTCATAAATGTCGTTTGTAGAGCTAAATAAATTCTTTAAGCGAAAATTGGTGGGCTAGGGTGTCAAGTTGTTACAAGTAGGAAATCTAAATTTGTCAACCTAACTTGGTGACAATTGTCATGATTGTCGTTTATAAAGTTAAATAATTTTTTAACGAAAATCGATGTGTTAAGGTGTCATAAAATTGTTTAACATAAAAATTAGATTTGTTCACCTATCTTGGTGGCAATTGTCAAAATTGTCGTTGATAGAGCTAGATCGACATGCTAAGATGTCATGGGGTTAGTTTAAATTAGTGTTGTAAAAACGGCTGGATTTTGTTTGGTCGACCTTTGGCTTTGGTCGGGTTAACATAAATAGACCAAAGATTGTTTGGTCTTCTTTTCTTAGTCGACCACTAAGTTGAGTCGAAATTTGAAAAACAGACCAGAGTCGACCGTTAGCCCTAGTCATACTCAAGGTAGGCCATACAAAACCCAACCGTTTTTACAACACTAGTTTAAATATATTTAATTTGTCAACCTAACTTGTCGACAATTTTCAAATTGTCGTTTATAGAGCCAAATAACTTATTTTAACAAAGTTCGCTGGGTAAGGGTGCCGTAAAGTTGTTACAAATATTAAAGCTTAACTTGTCAACCTATCTTGGTGGCACTCCACCTACTTCTCACTTATAGAGCCAAATAAATTTTTCTAAAAATTTCTGGGTTAGGTGTATAAAGGTATTATAAAAATTTTTATGGTTTAAATTCACCCTAAAACACCTGTAACAAATCAAAGGTCGTCTAATAAATAAGAATAACCTTTAGTCTATAAAAAAAATGTGACAGCCTAAAATGGTCTATATTCAAATTTCGACTAAGCCTAAACGTCGACTAAGAAATCTATTTTTACAGCAATAATAACCATGCACTCATAGTGCTTTTTAAAAAAGAATTTTATATTAATATTTTAAAAATTAAAAAAATTACATAGTAATTAAAATATTATTATAAAATATAAGCGCAATATAAATTACATACAAATTATGAATTTAAATTACTGAGCATTTTAGTAAAAATACTGAGCATTATAAATTTAAATCTGAGCAATTTAATGTTAATTTACGAGCAATTTTGAATTTTTAATTGAGCACACTAATATAATACTGAGCATTTTTTGATTAATTACTGAGCATTTAAATAACATCCATTTTTAATTTCCTTGTTGATTTCATAAAATATTATTGAGGTAATAGTCTCATTTAATACACTTATATAATTTTTATATTTAAGTGGCCTTGGAAAATAATTTTAACCTAATAAAACGGAACCGATACAAAATTTTAATCTTTTTTTTTATAAATGTTTTCGTTCTTGTATCTTTTTATTAATTCCACTTTATATTTAATACTTCTTTTTTAATAATGCATGTCAATTCAAAAAAAATACTTTGATTAAGGTTGTAGTAAAGTATCTTAAATTATTCAAGATTATTACTAATTTGTCCTATTTTCTCTAAAGGTCAACAAAAACGGCAATCAGGCCACAACCCAAGAATCCATTAAATGCATTTCCTCTGCCAAAGAATACATCGAATCATTGCATCAAAATAGCAAAAATAGCCTCATATACGGGAAAAACAATGTGGCGGTTCTTCCTGTAACTTTGCACCATTGACATCTCTTTATTATTTATGCTAAGGGATCACCTTACATTAATTTCCATATTTGAAACTTTTAGCACGGAAAGAACGAGCCTTACTATGGCTACCTATCCCTTCATAAATTCAGCGACGAACGGCTTCTTCTCAAATGGACACCCAATCAAGTAATGAATACCAATTCACCCGATATTTCATCAAATATCGAGGATGCACAAAAGGGTGTAGGTCAGATTCTAAATGGAGCAAGCACGCCTGACAAAAGGTAATTGTACAAGTATTTTTTATGGGAACTGGTAATAATAAATAAATTTACTTAGTCTTTTGGGCATGTTGCGTTAATTCATTTCGTAACTAATTTTTAATGTTTATTTTTACAGTGCACTATGGGAATATGCGTCTATCATCGATTTGTCTGACATTATATACATCCACTGCCACCAAAAATGTAAGTTTTGGAAACCTTGAAATGCTACAGTTCTTTACTCTTAAATTAATCAAGTGTAATTTTGAATACATATATTTACTTTATTCAATATTGGTGGAATTTTATCAAACTTTTTTTACTTTAGCAGATTGCAACGATAGTATAATACTAGTCGGACACGATGGAGTACAGAGACCTCCTCTAAATTTTCCCAAAGGAAATCACTTGCTCACTTTTTTAACCTGTCTAGAGAATGGGTTAGCACCAAATTTAAAACTAGATCCTCCGCTTTGGAATCACCGTAAGAAGGGTATCTCATACAGTTTGATTGAATAAAAAAATTGCTACAATATATCACAAAACTAATATTTTTTTAATCAATTTATTGAGGTATATGTCAAAGGTTTTATTGATTCCAGGTAAAATCTTTCCCCAATTGACTGAAGGTCAACAAAAAAATGGAGCACAAGGTGGTGTCCTTAAGCAACGTGCGGTTGAATCTCCGATTTCTCCTCATGCACGCCGCAGATTTTTGAGAAGTGTTAAAACTGCCGACGAATCCCTACATGATTCTTCTGTTGGTTCCTTAAACTTGCGTAGGTCAATATACAAGGGTAATTTAGAAAAAGTAAGTTGATAATTTTAGTCATTACCATGTAAATTTTAACGCATTTATTGGTTTTATATTCATTTAAAATCCGTAAATAATTTCTATCTAAATACGTTCTCACAGGAAAACTTTATCACCTTTTTTCTATATATTTATATTAAAAAATCAATTTGTAAATTAAGGAGATGTTGCCTCGCTCGTTAGATAGTGAACCGGAAGGACAATTTAATCCGAACGAGAGCTTATTTATCAACTCTTTACAAAATCGTACATCTGTTCAAGACATCGATTACATTTTTAGGATAGCTAAAATGGAAAATAACAATGAGCCTTTTCAAGACAATGGTTTTGTTCTCGAAACTAAAAGCCTTGAATCCCCTTTTTGGAATTTTTGGAGCAGCACTGCGAATAACAAAAAACGTAATATATATATGTCGTATTAAAGAAATTAATTCACCTTGCAAAGTCATTTTGTAATTATTACCACACACTAGCATTAGAAAGCAAAAAATGGACTAATGTTAAAACAATTACCTAATCGTGTTTTT
The DNA here is from genome assembly GCA_964036665.1 of Gordius sp. MW1. Classification (NCBI taxonomy): domain Eukaryota; kingdom Metazoa; phylum Nematomorpha; class Gordioida; order Gordea; family Gordiidae; genus Gordius; species Gordius sp. MW1. The sequence goes on along the minus strand of OZ038530.1, from coordinate 7,383,808 downwards.
AAATTATCTTGAACATATGCACTCTTTTGTCAATCAGGGTACAACTTAATTTTTATATCTAAATTACCCAAATCGATTTAAAATCAAAGTTTAATTATTTACCCTAATTACCAAAATAAATGTTTTACCATGCCTTGCACGTGGAAGGCTTATATTGCAAATCCTTAAGCTTTAAGCCAATTTGGATTGATATTGTCAAAATTGAATTATTTGCTTTGAAAATAAATTATTACTTTTGCGGTTATAATTATTTATGTAACTGACTAATTTTATATATTTACGTAGTTGCAGTGGAAAGTCCTACAAATCGGTTTGTATTTCCACCGACCCCTCCCAAGAATGATGACCTAGCAAGCTTTGAGTTGGATCCCGGCAATTTACCACAAAAATTTTGGACATTGTGTCACCCATTCGTGAATCATTACGATACCAATCACGTCCCTCCCACAACCAACCAAAGTCCTAATGAATTAAAAGACGTGAATTTGCTTGTCCCGCCCACACCCCCACCTTCTCCCTACTGCGATAGATCTGAGGACGTGAGCAAGAGTTTTATATAATTACGTTTTTATCATGACAGAACTGTGATAAAATGTGGTAAAAAATATTATGATTTAAAGAAAACGGTCATAAATTAAATCTAAGGTCTGAATATCACCCTAGGTGTGACCCAGACCGAACTAAGCATGCAAACACTATAATCAAATTAATCTAATTCATCGCTAAGAAGCAATTTTTCAGGGCTGTGGTCCAACCTTTAATATATTTTTATTGTATGTAGATTATTGCCTTTTAATTTTATTTTCAGGTTTTACAAACTTTTCAACCCGTTTTTATTTCCACCCCATTATATTTAAAAAATTAAATTTATAATTATTTAACCCGAGCGAGCTGACTAAAATATTTGATCATAGTTAAAAATCCATAAAACTCTCATTTCTATACTTCATATCATTTATTATCCAAATTGTGTTTATTAATAGGCATAAATTTATTCTAACAAAAATGGCCAAGAAAGCTATCCATTTTCCTTAAAATTCATGCTTGTAATGGACCAAATTAAGATCCTAAATTCAATTTATAATACTTTGACTAATCATTAATTTTTTGGTTAGGCTTGCTGGTTAAGTTAGATATCCAACTAGCCTGTAATATTTTTAGATGACTAAAATGAAGTAATAATTATATCAATTTAATTTTACCTCTCACCCAATTTAGCATGGTTAGCCAATTAAAAAAATCACTTTTAGATCTAAGATTTGTAATTGAAATCGAAGTAAATTTCAAATTAATTTGTGATCCCTAGTTGTAGTTAATATGGACACTATAGAACTAATAGACATTATAAAATAAGAAAAAATAACCAAATGGCATACTAATTAGTTTTTTTTGTTTATTTTAATAAATTACATATAGCTCATTTTCTACTTTAATTTTAAATCTTAATTTAATTTTGTTAAAATTGTTTTGTAGCCTGAAGCCTTGGGTGATATTGAAAATGTTGCAAGCACAGTATTAAGCCAGGTGTGTGCCAAAAGCACTCAACCAGAATTTTATGTTTATGAGGATTCTAACGGCAATATTAATGATTTTTTATTTGATTTCGATCAAAAATCATATAAAAAGGCATCTCCAATCTCGCAATTAACTGATTTGGAGGATAAAATGACCAGGTGATTAACTATTTTCTACCTTGTTTGGGGATATTATAATCCAAAAACCTCGTATGTTAATTACCAGACAATCCATGAACGTCCTTTGTCAAACTATGAAGAGGCAAATTTTATCACGCGCCTTTTATGGATGTATGCTTATTATTAACATTTAAATATTATATTTTTCTAAATTTATATTAATTCTTCATTTAAAGTTAATTACGTGATAACTAATCTAATATAACTTTTTGGTGTCATTTATAGGGTTTACATATTGCAAACATATCAATACCGTGCGAACTCATCTAGCAGATTTAGTGTTTCCTTCAGATGCCCATATACAAGATGCCACCTCTTCAAAACAAACTCGGTTTAAAGCTGAAATACATGCTTGTCCCGAACAATTAAAATATGGTTTAACTGAACATGTTTATGCACTAACTCAAGATGCGTCTCATAGAGTAAAACTCATTGCCCTTTTGCAATCTTTTTAAATGATACATTTTTGATAAAAATATATATATCTATCAATATTAACTATTTTTAATTTATTATTATTATTGGAATTCTGCATTTATAGATAATACTGCCAGAACTTTTTTTAAAGGCAATTTACTATGGTGGAGTGGAGCCTATTTTAAGGAAAGAAGTAAAATAATCCTCTTATAATTGGATTTTGATAAAAATTGATTTGATTTTTATTCTTTTTTTAGGTATGGCCATATCTTTTGGAATACTATAAATTCGACGCTACTCAAAAGCAAAAATACGAGATTCGCTTAGAATCTCAGCAAAAATTTAAAAAAATAATTGCAGATTGGCATGTATACGAAGTAGTTGTTAAGGAACGTGACAAAGGTATAAGATTTTATTTTGAGAACTTAATCAACTTACTAAGATTTTCATTATTTAACCACCTGTTAAAGTTTTATCATAATTTTTTCAATGAATTTGAAATTTTAACTTATTACTAATGTCTGTTTAATTACCAGTATTTAGCGGGAAATTTTATAATCAAATTGCCACTTTAACTTTAATTTAAAAATGATTTATGACATAACTAGACAGTTATATCTAGACGTTTAATAAGATTTAGGGAAGGTTAAACGGGGTTTTAATACGGCTTAAATTGCTTATTCTCCGGCTTGAAATATTTATCATTATTTTTGGATTTAGTATTTTAATGATGCCAGATTTGAATTACATTATATTTGAATCATTTGTCAGTGTCTTAAATACGGCATTATTTAAACAAATTGTAAATTGCCGTGTTTCCACATAGATGTGAACACATAGTATTCCACTATACCTCAAATTATTTAATTTATTTATCGGCGTTTGAAACAAACTATTTGATTAAAAAATCACTGTTATAGAAATTATATTATATCAAATAATTCTTGATGTATATCAGGTCAATGTTTACTACAAACATCTTGCTGTTTAAACTTTTATTGTATTAAAAAGTGATGATCCCCATTTGATTAAAACGTAATTAAGTAATTATATTATCAAGTCCTATATTTCTTGATATATTGTAATGTCTTTACTTACAATATAAATACTTTTCTGGAATAAACTGCTTGAAGCAGATGTTAAATGGTTTGTTTTTTTGGGTTTATAATAATTGTTTAGATTTATAATTCACCCTACATTAGACTATCTCGTTATTTTTCCGGTTTTTCCATGGGAATTTTTCCCACCGCTTGCGCTTTAGAGAATATGACATCTCTAATCATAATTTTTATAAACGCTTTAAGTTAACATTTTTAATGACCTATTTTAGAATTACTTGCTGCTCACTTAAGCCTAATGGCTCAAAAAGAAAATGAGAAGGAAGAAATCAAGAAATCTTTTTTGTTGTCTAGTACCACTTCATCAAATAGCCTAAATTATGATGATAAACATCCAGATGAAAATACACCTGTGAAGAGTGGTATTGAAAGTAATGCATTCCTGAAACAAATTTTTTAATGATATTAATTATTATAACATTATTTTGTTAAGGTTTTGGAAACATATTTCGTCGCCTAAGTGCCGTTTCTCCTTTTTCCCGTAATTCATTAAGTTCTTCATCAAACGCTACATCAAGCACTTCCATAGACCCTTCAAAGGATGAGAATGAAAGTACTCCTGGCGCAAACAATGACCACGCGTCTAATACCTTTGACAATCACGTGTCCAACAATTTACAGCAACTGACTCGAGACTGTCAAAAATTAATGATTAACGCACAAAAATCTTTCGACTCAAACTCCACGGGCGAAGGCTCAAATGAAGGCTTACCCAACGGTTTTGGTCCGCAATTGTAATATATCCGCAATTAGTTTGAATTAATTAACATTAAGAGCAGTGGCGTAGCTAGCCTTGGGGGGGGGGCTAAGTTGGTCAAACCAGGGGGGGGGGGCAAAACATATCTTTGTCACAAATGCCCTTCAAATCTAAAAAAATTCGTTTTGCCCCACCCCCTAATTGAACTTAAAACATTTTCGCCCCCCCCCCCCCCCTAATCCAAAACCTGGATACGCCCATGGGTCAAACGCAATTGAAAACTTAAACGTTGAACAAACTTAAAATTCCGCTACTACTTTGTGTATTTTTTCTAATAACATCACACTGGAATGTCTTAGACCCTCATGTTTATAGGGCATAAAATAAATAAAATTTATTCATAAATAAAACAAAGTAATGTAGTTGAAACAATATAGAAAATTTTACATAAGTTTTTGTCGAAATGAATTGTAAGGGCACAAAGTGGAACGGGGATATTGACAAGAAATCTTTGACATTTAAAAAAATAAAACAAATATTAAAAAAACTATACAATAAAGTTTTTATAGTATTTAATTGCCACAACCCCAAAAGATTTTGGCCATAATATATATAGCAAATTTTAATTTTACATATGCAATATTGGCAGCATTTTCAGGCAGCATCTATATCAGGCAAACAATGAGAACATTTGAAAGTCTTTTTTAAGGTTAGATCCTCAAAAGGCGTAATTATAACATAAAATAAAAGAAAAATTAATCATGAAATTAAAATTTGTTCGAAAATAGTATTTAGAAGTTATTGCCCCTGATTATTATATATTTAAACAACCCCCCCCCCCCCCCTTACACCACCTAAAAATTAAAATGAACTAATAAATTTAACGGGTAAATGAACCTTAAACATATTCTGTCAAAATTAAATGAACAAAATTTTATTTAATAATTTTAGATGAAATTAGAGATGTGTGCACAGAACAACTTAGCGTTTGTGTACATTTTGTTGAATCCAATGACACACCAAAAGGAATTTTTTAGGATTTTTATCCCTTGGAAGTTTTGATGTTACAATTGTCTATAAAATTCAGGAATTTTATTACAAGTCGAAACTTCTTAATAGCAAATCGAATTATCGCGAAAATCTTTTAATCGCGAAGTTAACCGCCATTTAGTTTTTTTTAAACGATAATATTAACAAAAACATCGTTTATTGACAAATCGCTTAATAGTACAATATCGAATATTCACAAACTTTTTAGAGTCCTTAAATCAACCATATAATTATATAAAATATCGTTTTATTGCGAAGCGTAAGAAATGAATAAATATAATGTACATATACTTTTATTTCCATCGTTTAATCGCGAAATATCGGTTAATCGCAATTTTTTTCAGGCCCAAGGCTTTGCAATTAAACGGTTTTGACTGTAATATTAATTTATCAAACTTAAGATGGGATATCACTAATAAAGGGGAAAGAATGATGTACAAACTATTTTTTGGAAACTTTAAAAACATGTTAAGCTTTAATTGCTTGCTACTATTTTTCATTGCGAATTAATTCAAAATAAAGCGGAAATTAGCTTATGGGGCCCAAAGGCCCAAGATTTTTCCCCTGATGGACCCCATGGGACCCGGTTTTTGCTCTTGGAAAACGCCCCCCCCCCCCCTAGCTAAGCCACTGATTAAGAGATTATTTTAAGAGAATTTTGACCATTTGTTAAAATATAATGAATATTTTCTATAGCAATGTCCATCGGCAGAATTCATTAGTGCTCCCTTATAACAATGCAAATTCCCCATCTAAGGATGATTCACAACGTATAAAATCCTTGCTCAACGGCTATTCTAGTTCAAGTAATTCTAGTTATCTTTTTCCTCTTAACAAAGCTGTTCCAGTATTTATAAATGACAATAATGAGCCAGTGGATGATCTAAGCTTAGTTCCAGGCGTACCAATTTCGGTTATTCAAGATTCTGGAGAAAGTAAAATGGATCAATGTGTTTCTCACACATTAGAAGTTAGTGTTATGTATGTAATTTTTTAAACAGTATAATTTAATTTTACAATATTTAAGATAAAGTGTATTAGTGAATTAAATTAATATTTTTAACCTTAACGAACCCTTTTTTATAAGTTTTCTTAAAAATCTATTTAGGAAAAGATTATTGAATTATTTTCTCTTAATATACACCGAATTGATAAAGACGTTTTGCGATGCGATAGAAATTATTGGTATTTCGCTGATGATAAAAACTTAGAAAAACTTCGCAACGTCGTATGCAGGTATAGTTACTTTTGTCTTTGATTTACTAGTAATATAATTTTCCCATGTTTCACCCATTAAGTATGATTTTATAAGATAAATATTTGATTCTAATACTTAGATTTTATAGCGTCGTGTTAACTATGACTTTAAATAATGTATTTTTAAAACATTAGCAGCACTTGATAGTAGGTGCTTACTATAGAGATAAACGCCATAATAGTGTCGTGCTATGTAAAAAGTGTTACCACGAACTTTTAAATTACACCTATTAAAATGATGTTTTTTTAAAAACTATTCATCGAAATTAATTTTTTTTAATTGATTTCAATACACAGTTGTTGCCCAATAACCTCACATAACGTTTATCTCTTCCGGATTTTTAAAATATTTTATTCCAAAGTTTAAGATTTTTTCCTCTCTTTTAATCAATTCAATTTTATGGAAAAACAAACTTGAGTTATAGAATTATTTTTTGCATGCTCTGAAAGAGTAATTTCTGCCTATTCTTTTGATATAACTTTATTTTTATAAATATATTTTTATCCTATCTTTCTTAACTTTTAAATTAATTGACACCTAGAAGTGACATTGGGAAGGCCATTTTTGGACAATAAGTTATTTACATATTATTGTACCTCGTAATCGTAAGCGATGGCTGTTAACAATTATACTATAAAAAACTTATTTTAAGTTTAAAAGCCATTATAATAAGTCTTGTTCCTCTACCTTTGAATTCCACCTGAACAAAAAATTGGTAGAGTAAAGTTTTAGAGTTGTGCTTAAAATATGAGGTTTTCAATAAACTTTGTAGTAATTTTTAAAATAGTTGGATTGTAGCGCTTTTAGGACATTGAATAACCTGTTAAATGAATGAATGCCCTAATTTAGATATAAAAGAAGTTATTATTTTTCCAAGCGAGGAAGGTGACAGAAAGTGAGACAAAAGTGAAGCCGATTTGGATAGATGATTACGTCTTGTGTAGAGATTATTTGTTCTTTCAATCTAAAAAGTTCATCCTTCCAAGATAATTAAATTAGCAGGATGATGAAATAATATTTTTTCCATGTCGTCGCAAGGAAGGTGATAATAAAGACGTCACCAACCCTAGATTATTGTTTTGAGCAACTTTTTTCCGATAAAATTATGACATTTTTTTGTTTATATGGCCTATTTAATTGCTTGCCATCATAATCTTAAAAAGGAGTTTAATATTGCTTACTCCTAACAGGATATCTAACTCCGGAAATTCTTAAATGTTTTGTGGACTGCAATCAGATTTACAATCAGATGGTCTAATACAGAATGCGCCTTAATAGGTGTCAGGGGATAACAAAATATTTACATTTATGCGACAGTTTGAAGTTAGACTTGACTGACAAATTGCCAAAGTGCGGAAGTTATATAATTTTTTCAATAAACATTATATAAGAAGAATTTCAAATGTGTAAAAGCATCAAAGATATCGATGGCTGAATGTCCCCTATTATGGACAACATACGACCAAACAATTTATAAAAGGAAAGCTGATGCGCTTTGGATATAATAATTATGGTCAGCGGAAACAAGGTCTGGGTACAATTTAATCCATGTTTATCAGGGTGCTTGTTTATTTTACCACATCCAAATACACTTGGTTTAGGGGAAGCTGTCGTGATAGACCTTTTGATAAATTACTGGAGAAAGATTCTACTTATAATATATATTTGATAATTACTTTACCAGCACAAAATTGTTAAATGCACTCTCAAAAATCAAGTTGGCGCGACAGGAACAGTTAGAACGAATGGAATAAAATTTCCGCGAATTGATCCTAAAGTTTTGTAAAAAGACGAGGTTATTTCAAAAAAAGTTACTTCAAATTTAGTTGCAATACAATGGACTGACAACTGTATAGTCAGCATGTTATCGAATTGTCATGGAACCCAAACTATAAGAAAAATTGACGGAATGGGTTCAAGCAGAAGGTGAAGTCGAGAATACAAGTTGATTGCCCGTTTATGATGAAATGTACAATAAATATAATGGGTGGGGTGGATAGATTTGACCAAAATTTTCATTCTAGAAAGAATTCTTATGGGGGGGGGGGGGTGGTATTTGCCTTTGATTGCATTTAGCATAGACGCGGCGTTTCAAATATACAATTCAAATAATGAGTATATTTTATTATGCAACTTTAAATATTAATAGCAGTGTTTTATTTTAAAAAATATGGTTTTCAACCCAATAGAAGTGTTGGCTTTTCTTTGACAAGATATAAACCGAAATCTCAAAACATCAAAAAGAAAAGTTGTACAGAGGTGCTGTGAAGTTTGTAAGAAAGCTAGAAGCCATAAATGTTCTTTTTGTAATGCCGGATTGCACCTAAAATGCATGGCTAATTATCATGAATAATAATTAATTTTATTGTAATTAATTTAAATAATTAATTAAATGTTGCATTTTTGGTGATCCCATTGTCACCTTTAGGTTACACCCCCCTATCAACTCGAGTGCATTATTTTTCAAAAAAAACTGACTTTACTTAACTAGACCCTAGGGATGTTAAATAAATATTTTTAACAAAATTTGACCGGCCAAAAATTAGTTGTATCTGGCGGGTTAAGATTGCGAAAAGATTCATCAAATGAAAAAAAAAATATTATTACTTGCTATTAATGACATAAATTGACAATGAATGATCCGCAAACATATTTGTTTGATAAAAACTTACTTATATCTCTGATAACTAATATATATTATTGAACTGATATAAAAAATTATTAAAACTTGCTAGGTTTATATTTTTTTTTAATATTTTTTATCAATACAACGCTAATAATTCTCAGCATTTAAAGATTTTTCATATACTATAAACAGATTATTTGAGCTTTTTATAAAGGCAAATAGATTTTAAAATTTACGGTTAAAGTTAAATTAATTATTCCTAAACGCAATTATGTCCAATATTCCCTCTGAAGCTTTATATTTAACATTTCTATATTCAATAAACTCAGTTATGTTTGGACCCATCTCGATAATGGGTACTTTCAAGGTATGTGTGATTTGGCAGCTCCACTCCTTGTTATGTTTGACGATGGTAATTAAATTGTTTTTAGAGCAATATTTTTTATAGAGGTAATGGCATATGAATGTTTCACTAACTTAATGAGTAAGATGGCTTCAAACTTTCCCATGGGTAATAACATGGATACAAATTTTGCCAACATGAGGTCCCTCATAGAGGTTTAGGCAATGTTACCTTAATACTTTTTAAAATAAATAGTAATGTCATTAAAATCAAATTATAGATTTTAGATCCTGAAGTGTATAATTTAATGCAACAGAACGGAGATTATACGCATTTTTATTTTTGTTATCGATGGTTTTTATTGGATTTTAAAAGAGGTAAAATTTTAGATATGCATAAAAGAAGTTATGATTTGAGCACTAGCTTTTCCGTTATTATTTAATGTATTTCCTAATATTTTAATTGTCTAAATGTTCATAAATTTATAATATTAAATGTAAAACGATTTTTAAAAATTTTGATAATTTAGAGTTGTGTTACGAAGATGTATTTCTTGTTTGGGAAACTATTTGGGCCGCTCGCTTCTTCGTTTCTGATCACTTCGTATTATTTATAGCGCTTGCATTTGTGGAATATTACAGAGGAATAATTTTAGAAAATAACATGGACTTTACGGACATTATAAAATTTTTCAATGGTAATGATTTAATCTACGTAAAAAACATTTTGTGAAGTTTAATATGCTTTAAGGAGTGCCAAAATTTTTTACAACATTTTTATTAATTACTAAAAATAATAAAACGATAAATAAAATCATCTAATTGCGATCACTCGCAGTTTTACTTTTTTAAATAATATTTAGAAATGGCAGAAAAGCATCCAGCCAAGGAAATACTGATAGTAGCTCGAAATTTAATTCAAAGATTACAATGTTTGTTGAAAAAGGATGAATAAATTTTTGTTAAGATCCATTTATGGCTTCTTTAACTAATAGCCATAAACTTGTTTTTGTAAATATTTAACTAATTAATTCAATACCGTTATTTGTAATCAAATATTTCTCGTTACACTGAAATTTGTTGCCCTTTATTAATAAATTAAACATTAAATGTTGATCAATTCGATATCACAAACAAGAGCAAGATGATCAGATCCCAATTCTTCATTTAGTAAAGCTATGTATGATTCTATTTGTTGACGAGATGGAAAAGGAACGCACTAAGCAATTTAAATATAACATAAAAAAGGCTAAATGAATGCAATAAAGTATCGTTATTTTGATAGTTGGTGGTCAGAAGGTAGTTAACAATGATTTACGATTGGTCAAATATTTGTTTAGCTTTAAAAGTTATCATTGTTAAAGTTTAAATAATTGTCTAGAATAAAATAATTGTCTTAGACTAATTCTGTTTTTATTCTTTTCACGGAACGATGAAAAAGGCTCTAAAACGACTTGGTTAAACTTTAAAATCTTTGACTCGTGGTAAAACTTTAAAAACTTTGACTCATGATACACGAGGTCTATTGTATAAATAGCGTTTGTGGAAAAATGAAATGGGAGTTCACGTTGAATTATTTTTTCATTTTCAAATGTATGTGCAATTTTTTATAAGTGTTGATTTGTTGAAATTGTATATTAAAAAATGGCATAATAATTTAAAAGAGAGCGTCATTTGTGCTAGCTAAATAATTTCATTTGTTTCTTTGCTAAATTTAAATATTTTGGGACTTATTTCTTAAGTACTAGTCTTAAAATTAATCAAAAATAAATTAACTTAAACTTAATATATGATTAAACACCAATTATTTAAAATTTACCTTAACGGTTTTTACCCTGTCTCTTTGGGCAAAGATATAATCAATACATTTTTGAAACCCTGGAACAAAATTAGTGTATTCTGGTTCGCCACAAACGCTATAAAAATTAAAACTTTGTTCCAAATTAAGGCCTCCAAATGCTTCAGACTCTTTTTCTAAATAAAAATAAGAAGAACACGTTAAAGCTACTATGAGAATTAGGAAGCGATAACACTAAAGTTCCACAATGAAAGAAGGCTTTTTATAAGTCAGAAAATAGGCAAAATGCCATTTTAATATTATAGCAATATTGAAAGCCACCACGACGCTTATAAATGTTATCGCGTTCCAATACTTATAAAATAACTCGGGCCTTCGGCCCTCGTGGGAAGGGGGAGAAGGGAAGGGAAGAGGGGAAGGGAAGGGGGGACGACTCATCTGTACTTCGTATAAATGTATCATATTTGCTATGCAATTTATGGGCGAGAAAGGTGGGAAGGGGCGAAAATGCCTATAGGTGGGTATTAAATGCCTAATGATTAATTAATTATTTATACAAATTTTCCATTATAGGCAAAATGTAATATAGGCAAGGGTTAGGGTTAGATTTAGTGTTTGCATCTAGTTGCGTATTACATTAGTTTTTATGGCCTTTAGTGATTATGGGTCTAACAAACATTATATTATAAAACAACACAATGTTAAGAATTTGCAGAATTGTTGGGAGAAATTTTTGTTGAATTTGAACAATTTTTAATTAAAAAAATCAAAAATTTGGCCAATGGTCACTTTTTCTCTATTGGTCAGTACCAACAGATACTCTATAAGTCAATGATAGCCAAAAAAACGGAAAAAAAAATTTTGATGCTCACTTTGGCCAATGGTCATTTTTTTCCATTGGTCAGCAGCCAGCACACGGTAAAAGTGGATATAAATTCATAAGAGTAAAAAAAACGAAAAAAAATTTTCGAATCACATTTTGGCCAATGGTCATTTTTTTCCATTGGTCAGCACCCAGGACACGGTAAAAGTGGATATAAATTCATAATAGTCAAAAAAAAACGAAAAAAAAGTTTTCGAATCACATTTTGGCCAATGGTCATTTTTTCCATCGGTCAGGAGCCAGCGGACGGCCAAAAAGTCATAATAGCAATGGTAGTAACAGGAACAATCATAATAGTCAAAAAAAACGAAAAAATAAACTCGGATTCACATTTTGGCCAATGGTCATTTTTTTCATTGGTCAGCAGCCAACGGACGGCCAAAAAGTCTTATTATCAATGATAGTAACAAGAACAATCATAAGAGTCAAAAAAACTCCGGGATTCTAACCCAAAAACTAGTTAAATTGCATAGCAATTAAAAGTAAACAACTTTTATGTTTATTATATAACATTGGTCAGCAGCCAGCGGACGGCCAAAAAGTCATAATAGCAATGGTAGAAACAGGAACAATCATAATAGTAAAAAAAAACGAAAAAGATAATTTCGATTCACATTTTGGCCAATGGTCATTTTTTTCATTGGTCAGCAGCCAGCGGACGGCCAAAAATTCTTATTATCAATGATAGTAACAAGAACAATCATAAGAGTCAAAAAAACTTCGGGATTCTAACCCCAAAACTAGTTAAATTGCATAGCAATTAAAAAGTAAACAACTTTTATTTATGTTTATTATATAACTAGTTAAATTGCATAGCATTAAAAGTAAACAACTTTTATCTATGTTTATTATATAACAAAAACTAGTTAAATTGCATAGCAATTAAAAGTAAACAACTTTTATTTATGTTTATTATATAATAGATAATTTAACAAATCTTATATATAACACACCGAGGGAGATAGAGATGAGGGGTGGGGCACCTCTAATGCATTAATTTAAAAAATAACACAGCGAGGGAGATAGAGATGAGGGGTGGGGCATCTCTTTCTCATGCATTAATTTAAAAAAGCGATAACCTAATATACCCAATGCAAATAGATAGGGAGGGTAACGGACAACGGACGGACACCAAAAAACGAGCCCATAAATTGCATAGCAATTAATAACCCCCCCCCCTTATTTTTTATCCTCTTTCTCACCAGTATTTTTTAACTTTTTCATTGGGGACATACCTTGCCAATTATTTTTAAATAATTTTATAACTTATTTTAGTACATCATCTTTCGAAGTTTCATTTATCAAAGTTTTACGATTAATGGATAAGTCGTCAATTAAGTTTAATTTAATTGATTTATCGTCGTGATCCGATTTCGGGTCGGAATAATTCGAAATAAGAATTAAACGTGATAAAGCATCCGCACATTTATTTGTTGGTCTAGGTAAATATTTAATATCAAAATTATAGTGTAAGAGCTTTGCTGTCCATCTAACTAATCGATTATTAGTGACTTTACTTAAATCTCTATTAGAACCAAAAATTCTTTCTAAAGGACGATGGTCTGTGACTAATGTAAACTTCCTCCCAAAAATATTCGTGAAATTTCTGCATGGCGAATATTATAGCAGCGGCTTCGCGGTCTATTACAAAATAATTCCGTTCTGCTGGACTTAGAGTACGAGAGGCAAAAGCTATCGGTCTTTTTTGACCATTAATGAATTTATGTGCAATTACAGCTCCTAAACCTTTGTCTGATTCGTCGCAAAAAATTATGATGGGTAAATTATTTTGATAAGGGATTATTGTTTTATCCGTCGAAATAAATTTTTTTATTTCGTTAAAGACCTGTGTTTTCGTCAATGTCTAATTCCATTTTACTTTCGCAGATGTTAATTTATATAAAAGTGAACTTTTGGACTGTAATTGGGGAATATAGGGGAGACCGGGAACTAAATGGCCATAAAAATTAAATCACGTTTTAAAAAAAAAGAATAAAGTTTTTTATAATTTTTTTATTGGAATACATTTTTATAGTCTATCTGTACTATAAGAAAAAAAATTGAGAAAAAATTGCTTATGGTTTTTTCATAAATTGAGTTTTAAAAAAATCAAAAATCCTTTAAATTTTAAATAGTTTATGATGCTAACTCAAATAATAAAAAGATTGTTACATTATAAAAAACATAGAAAATGCAAATATAATATGATTGTATTTTATATAATACATATAAAAAAAGGGTCAAGATGACAATCTGACTTAAGTATACTTAAAAGACAGATTCTGCAATGGAAAAAAAACTTTTAGTTGTTTTTTAAAGTATAATCATAGTCTACTTCTATTTCTAGATTACACTAAGTTGAATTATAAACAAAATTTTTGTTTTTAAATTTTTTCATTTGTAAGGTTCAATGAAAAATGGCTAAAACTAGCCCCTCTCCGACTAGCCCCGACCCCTATTTTTATGAACAATTAATAATTCAACATGTTATATTGCAAAAATTTAATCATTAGCGGTTTTTATATAAAAAATATCCCTTTATAAGATAAAACTTAAATTAGTCCAAAATATAAAGCCAAAAAAATTTTATGTGTAAAATACAAAATTTTGTCATGGCTTCAAATAGCCCCGAAAAATCGTTTTTCTTCTATAAAAATCTAAATTTTTTTCTAAACAAAAATTTTTTGACTTATACCTTATGAAAGAATACACATATTGTTTAAATTTTAATTATATATCATTATTGTTTTTTAAAATAATTACAAAGATAATAGTAACCCCAGGCTACGACTAGCCCCGGTCTCCCCTAACTTTCAAGATAATTAATTAAGCCTAGGAATGATCTCAATGTACGATTAATTTGTACTTTGAAATTTTGAATTGCATCAACCTTGTCTTCATTAGGATGAATACCATTTTTAAAGAATGACTTAAAAAAATTACTGAAATTTTGAACAATTGTAGTTTATTAAATGCTGTCGTTAATCCTGCATTTTTGATTAAGCTTAATGTTTCTATTAGATTTTTGTTATGTTCCTCGTTGTTTTTCCCGCTTTATCGTCCATAAAAACGCTTACGCCTTTTAAGCATTTGAGCAATTTTTCATATAACGATGAAATATTATAGGCGCCGTAGTTAACCCAAAAATTAACCGTAAATACGCCCTTCGGGCGTAACTGGGGGCTTCGCCCCCAGACCCCCTTGGGGGCTTCGCCCCCAAACCCCCTGCTGGGGGCTCCGCCCCCAGTCCCCCTGCTGGGGGCTCTGCCCCCAAACCCCCGTTGGGGGCTACGCCCCCAAACCCCCATCTCCTGGGGGCTCCGCCCCCAGACCCCCGGAGAAGGGGGAGAAGGGAAGGGGGGGGGGAAGGGAAGAGGGGACGACTCATCTATTCTACGTATAAATGTCGCATATTTGCTATGCAATTTATGGGCGAGAAAGGTGTGAAGGGGCGAGAATGCCTATAGGGGGTAGGATAATTGCTAGGGTTTCCCCCTTGGCTACTCCCATGCTAGTTACACAACATAAAAATCTACTTTTTTGTCCAAAAAAAATAAAATTCATTTAAATTCAAAACCTCGATTTTACTCGCCGTTTTATAACGTATGTTTTGCATGTGATAAAAATTTGAAGAAGAAAAAGATAGTATTTCTTTAATTTGGCAGAAGCTGGCTATGTAACAAGGGATTGGTAATCCGTCGTTTAAGGATAAATTGCATAGCAAGTAATATATAATGAATTATTTTTTTTACATAATTTTTTATTAATTTTTCTTATGCTTTTAGCTTGTAGATTTACAATAATTAGAAGAAAATCGTCCTGATATACATGCTTCTTAGGTTTAAGCAATAGATATGTACCCCTCCCCATTGGGAACGCTTCACGATTTTGCGTGTCATCCTTGCGCAGGGTCTAATATTGATTATCTAGTTGTAGATACATGTGTCGTTTTCAATCTCTCCTCCCGCGACTAGAAAATTCTTAAATTGCTTTCTCTCCGCAAATTTCCTGCCAGTCGCTCGCTTGGGAACTAAGAAGGGGTAAGTATGGAGCAAAATTTCAATTAGAAATTGCTAAACCACAATTTATCGACTATAATTAAGGTTATAAGAAGTTAAGTCACATTTCCCCAGGAGAATTATGGATGGAAATTAGGTTAATTTTAAGTGTAACAGGCGGAAATTAGAAATAATAAAATTAATTAATCAACTTTATAATAATAATAGAGAATTGGAAATAAAGATTTTAAAAAAATCACTTTGCCCCTCCCAGGGATTGACCTACGCTCAATCACGGCTTGAAAATTTTTTTCTTATTTTAATTGTTATTTTTAATTTTATCTTTAGAAAAAATTTTAATTGCAAAAATTAAATGGCTGTTGAAGTAGGACCTGGCATTTTCCAACAGCATAGCAATTAAAATGCTTACGACGAAACTATCAGCGACATGCAATAGCTCCGCTATTGCCTGTTACGACCGCGCATCTAAAAATGGCACAATTAGCAGCGATATGCAATAGCTCCGCTATTGCCTGTTACGACCGCGCATCTAAAAATGATAAAATTTAAAAACTTACTTTTGGTTAATGTAAAATGTTATTAAATTGGGATAATTCCTATTGTGGCTTATAATAAAAAATTGCATAGCAATTAAGTAAAAATTTTTACATAGAAATTAATGGGAAATAAAACAAAACTTATTAACAAACATAAAAAGTTACAAATATACATAATGGAGAATAATGAAATTTAATTGAATAATAATAATGGACTTGCGACGTAACAAGCAGCGACATGCAATAGCTCCGCTATTGCCTGTTACGACCGTACACCTAAAAATGACACAGGTATTGTAAGGATATCAAAACTTTTTCAACCACATTTTGGCCAATGGTCATTTTTTTCATTGGTCAGCAGCCAGAGCACGGTAAAAGTGGATATAAATTCATAAGAGTCAAAAAAAACGAAAAAAATAATTTCGATTCACATTTTGGCCAATGGTCATTTTTCCATCGGTCAGCAGCCAGTACACGTTAAAAGTCGATATAAATACATAAGAGTATAAACAATAATGAAAAAAAAATTTCGATTCACACTTTGGCCAATGGTCATTTTTTTGCATTGGTCAGCAGCCAGGGCACGGTAAAAGTGGAGATAAATTCATAAGAGTCAAAAAAAAACGGAAAAAAAATTTTCGATTCACACTTTGGCCAATGGTCATTTTTTTCCATTGGTCAGCACCCAACGGACGGCCAAAAAGTCATAATAGCATTGGTAGTAACAGGAACAATCATAATAATCAAAAAAAAACGAAACCTATAATTTCGATTCACATTTTGGCCAATGGTCTTTTTTTTTATTGGTCAGCAGCCAGTACACGTTAAAAGTCGATATAAATACATAAGAGTCAAAACAATAATGTAAAAAAAATTTCGATTCACACTTTGGCCAATGGTCATTTTTTTGCATTGGTCAGCAGCCAGGACACGGTGAAAGTGGATATAAATTCATAAGAGTCAAAAAAAAACGAAAAAAAAATTTTCGAATCACATTTTGGCCAATGGTCATTTTTTCCATCGGTCAGCACCGAACGGACGGCCAAAAAGTCATAATAGCATTGGTAGTAACAGGAACAATCATAATAATCAAAAAAAAACGAAAAAAATAATTCCGATTCACATTTTGGCCAATGGTCATTTTTTTCCATCGGTCAGCACCTAACGGACGGCCAAAAAGTCATAATAGCCTTGGTAGTAACAGGAACAATCATAATAATAAAAAAAACGAAAAAATAAACTTGGATTCACATTTTGGCCAATGGTCATTTTTTTCATTGGTCAGCACCCAACGGACGGCCAAAAAGTCATTATAGCAATGGTAGTATCAGGAACAATCATAATAGCCGAAAAAAACGAAAAAATAAACTTGGATTCACATTTTGGCCAATGGTCATTTTTTTCCATTGGTCAGCACCCAACGGACGGCCAAAAAGTCATAATAACATTGGTAGTAACAGGAACAATCATAATAGTCAAAAAAAACCCGGGATTCGAACCCAAAAACTGGTCAAATTAACAAAAATTAAAAGTAAACAAAACAAGACATTCGGTGCGTGACATTCGGTGCGCACGCCGAATAGCGGACGCCGAATAGCGGACGCCGAATAGGCGGACAAACAAAATGGAAAGTGATCCCATAAATTGCATACCAATTAATAGTCAAAAAAAACCCGGGATTCGAACACTTGGATTCACATTTTGGCCAACGGTCATTTTTTTCATTGGTCAGTAGCCAGCGGACGGCCAAAAAGTCAAAATAGCAATGGTAGTAACAGGCACAATCATGAGAGTCAAAAAAAACGAAAAAAAAACTTGGATTCACATTTTGGCCAAATGGTCATTTTTTTCATTGGTCAGTACCCAGCGGACGACCAAAAAGTCAAAATAGCAATGGTAGTAACAAGAACAATAATAATAGTCAAAAAAAAAACCGGGATTCGAACCCAAAAAATAGTTAAATTAACAAAAATTAAAAGTAAACAAAACAAGACACCGAATGCAAACCGAATGCAAAACAAGACACCGAATGCAAGACACCGAATAGGCGGACAAACAAAATGGAAAGTGAGCCCCCATAAATTGCATAGCAATTAATATTGAAAATAGACAATATGAGTAGCTATGTTTAACAAATTAGAACTCTTCTCAGAAATTGGTAATTGAAGGAAAGCATCTCTTAAATCAATGATAGAAAATAATTTACTGCCTGCTATTTCACTGGCAACAGCTTTGAACGTTGGCAGAAGATTGTTATCTTTTGATAGGAATTTGTTTAAAGTCAATCTGAAATTCCCACATGACGTCACCCGATTTCTTCCTAATGTTTACCGTAAGCGTCGCCCAATTTATCGGAGTTGTTGTGGGGTCGATCTTTCTAATAACCCCTTTACCTTCTATACGTTTCAACTCTGTTTCGACGGCGTGACGTAGCGGAAATGGTAGCGTCTGGGTTAAACTTATCGGACTTGCTGTATTATCTACCTCAATAACAACTTTACTATCTTTTACTTTACCCAATTTCTGACTAAAAACCGTTGGAAATTTGAAAATATCTTCAATTATAAATTTTTCATCGGAATTGAAGGAAGTTAAATTAAATTTTATGATGTGCGGTATACCGAAAATCATATTTCCTTTCCCCTTTACTACATGCGTATCTATGACATTTCCCTCAAAGTTTGGATTTTTGTTTTGCCATAACCCTAAATATTTGAACATGACGATAATGGTGGTTTCCCGATGCTAAGCCACGTCGGTTCATCAATGACTGTGCAGGCTCCACCAGTATCGAATTGAAAAGTGAATGCTCTCTGATTGATTACAACGTCGATCTCAGCTTTCGTTCCCGCATCATCGTATTTCGAGTCGGATATAGTTCTTGACGCCGGGTTTGACCAGCAATCGCGAGCCATGTGGTTTGGTTTACCACACTTATAACATACTATTTCTTATTGTTTCTAAAGGTGCTAAGATTAGGAAAATTTCTTGAGAAAGTATTTTATAGTTATTAGTCAAATTCCTAGTTGGATATTTTTTATCCCGATTTAATTTTTTATGTCCAAATTGTTAAAAGTTTTGCCTTCAATTGATAAAAGAGCAAGAGCCAAATTTACTGTTTCGCCAAATGTTATTTTGCTTATGGATATTTAGTCCTTAATTCAACATTTGAACTAGGTTTTTACTCCTAGGATAAAAATATCTTTTACAATTTCATCAGTGGGTAATTTATAATGACAGCGATTGATAATATTTTTTATATTTGAATAATTAATTAAAGTTTCATAAATTCTGTCCGATCTAAATAACTTCCTCTGTAATAATAAATCGAATTTTTATCAGAATTACACATCTGGATTTCGAATCGAATCGAAAAAAATATATATTCGATTCAAGATTCGTCGTATATTTAAAATGAAGATTCAAATTCGATTAGAAAAAAAATTAAGGATCCGAATTCGATTCGAATTTATATTGA
This sequence comes from Gordius sp. MW1, assembly GCA_964036665.1. Taxonomy (NCBI): domain Eukaryota; kingdom Metazoa; phylum Nematomorpha; class Gordioida; order Gordea; family Gordiidae; genus Gordius; species Gordius sp. MW1. The sequence goes on along the minus strand of OZ038530.1, from coordinate 7,363,892 downwards.
GTTTTTTTTAATTATTAAAAACACATTAAAAAGGCTACAATGATTTTTAATTTGCATATACATTTGAAAAATACAATTGAAAGATATGTAAAAAAACACACACAATGAAAATAAAAATATTAAAGGCTACCAAAAAACTATGGCAATAGGTGTAAAACAATCAAGAACCGTTTTTAGCCAACTTTTAAGGCAAATTATCTTTCTAAAACTTTCTTCCTTAACGATTGCTTGTGTTGGGTCAATAAATTGGTTCCGGTTATAAATATATTTCGCACGGGGTAAATGATCATAGAGAGAAGATTTTTTGCAGTTTTTGGATGACTGGAAAGCGACGTTGATTCGATTTCCACCATTGAAAAGGTTCAACATTGGAGGACACACATGGTTTGTGAAAATGTCTCCAATGGAGACTTCGCCTTGCCGCTCTTAATTGACGATCCAGTGTTGATACCTAGCTAGTTGATTCAAAATCGGGCTGACTTCCTATAGCAGTTTCCAAGTCATTCTTAATTTCTCTACAGGATATGCCATGTACTGGTCATAAAAACTCAAATTTTGAGCCTTAAATCGACGACACTTGCTAATAAGACTATCCTCTTATTGAATGCCATATATCTTCTATCTTGGCCATTTTGACAGCATGATTTTCTATGCCTGGTTGATAATATACCGGTAATACCACCCCTGGATAGTTAGTTGCACTGTAAAAGGGAAAAAACTAAAATAGCCATTTCTAAAATATTGTTGTATAAAAACGGTGAAATAGGATTGATAATATGAGTAGAGGGAAATTGAACGCGATATTTCGACATTATCAATCCTATTTCACCATTTTTATACAACAATATTCAGATAAATAATTCGACAATTCTTGAGCCATTCCTATCATTATATAGGTGCTGTTCCATCTGACTACTATGTCAAGTTTTGCCTTTATGTAATTAATTGGTGGGTCAAATTCTTTACATATTTGAGCTGTCGTATATTTTTTATTAAAGTTCATCATTTAATTAAATTGTGATCCACGTTCCCCATAACTTATGTAAGTTTGAAAAATTAAATTAAGTTTTAGAGTTTGTAGCAGGATAGGAAAGATAATTAAAATGCGGCAAAATAAAAAACTAAATATTTAAGTCTCGTCTATTTATATTAAACTTAAGAAAAAATAAAATTCGATTTTTTCAAGGATTTGATTCGGATTTTCGAATCTTCCCCCTCATGCCTTATTTGTTTCATCAATGTGATGGTTAATGTAACTAATGTAATGGCACATGTGGCGGTTCTATTTTCTACAATTTAGGACCATGGGGTGAGGGAATTAGTAAAAAGGGATCTTACACTAGGGAAGCGAGTCTTACGATGGACCTTTATAATAGTGTGGCTACTTAGTCTTTTTCTTCCTATTAAGGCGCTGGTTTAAAATGGCGCGCTGCAACACATTACTAGTTACTGCTTGGGTCAGCTCATTAGCAGGTGGGCCTAGATTAACGTAAGGCCCGAGAAAAACCCGTTAAAAATCAATAAGATATTTATTTGTGTTTTATAAAGTATAAACAAAGTTATTTTTCTAATTTTTAATTATTTGATGTTTATTAAATCAACAAGATAAATTTAATTATATTTTTATCTTAGTTTATTCATTCACCATATCTTAAGAAGTGTTAATTAGAGATTTTATATAAACGTAATCCCAAGCGTAGCCAGAAATTAAATTAGAGGGGGGCAGTAATGATTTAGGGAGAGGTGTGGTCACGCCTAACCCCCTTGTGTGTATCCGATAGTTTATATATTCGTCCCCCCCCCCCACACACATACATTTATACGCGTTCCGTTTATGATGAATCATATTTGTTAGTAACTCTATGATAAAAATAGATACGATTATTATTACCTTTAAAATCCTCCTATTAATAAATTTTAAGGGCTCCAAATAAACCTATTTATTTGTTTCGTTATTCGCGATTAACTATAGGCGCGCGAAGGTTATTACCAGGGGTTTGAACCCGCCCAAAATAAAATCGGGTGCGTGTTCGGGTTTGGCATAAATTTTGAAATCGGGTTCGTGTTCGGGTTTGGCATATATTTTGAAACCCGGTTCGGGTACAGGTTCGGGTTCAAAAAAATTTATTATACTAATAATACATTTTTACCTTCAAAAAATTATTGAATAATTAACTTAATTTTTAAATAGCACCTAATTAAATTCACATGCCAAATGTTTAATGAGGTTATTTTCCTTAACCATTTTTAGACTCTAAAAGTGAATAATAAAATATATGTCCTATTCTTATTTAAACATTGTGTAATAATTAGACCTCAGTAAATTTTACAAACAAGTGAGCTACAAATTTAAAATTATAATAAAACATCTGATATTTCTTTATATTAAATGTTTAAGTACATATATTTAAAGTATTTTACAATTATTATATAAATTATAGTCTAATATATATCAATTATATATATAATACTTACAAATAATTCTTGAGATAATTAGTATTGATTAATGAATGAAAAATGCCGAAAACATAAAAATATTAAATTAAAATCATATGGTTTTCTTCGTTTTTTACATTCTCATGATAGAGAAAACTGAGATATTCAATTCCATTCACAATATATTTTTGAATTAAAAACCCGAACCCGACCCCTTTTTATATTTATCGGGTTCGGGTTTTAAGGGTATTTTTAAAAAAGGGTTCGGGTTTGGGTTCGGGTTCTGTAAAACATCGGGTTTTACCCGGTTCGGGTTCGGGTTCGGGACAAATCCCTGGTTATTACTTTTCTAGTTTTGTTAACGTTACATTTTTCCACTCGTAAATATATTTGTGTACGTAAAAGTGAAAGTGATGTATATTATAATAATCGATAAAGATACTCGGTAATAATAATGATCATATCATTTTATATAAATCCCATAATCATTGTGACAGTTATCAGATGATATATATGTTTTTACATAAGCGAGTTTTCTTTAAATATCTTGATGGAAAACGCAATATATCATTTTGATTGATGCTATGTGTCTTTTCTCGATGTAGTAGATTTAGGAATAAATACAAAATTAAAATTTTACAAGATCAAGTTACAACAGGCATGAGTGTAATAAAATCGATAAAATAACAATCACCATATGCCACATTACCCAGTTTCATCGACTTTTAATTACCCTGATTTAGCGATTTTTATTTTTACACTCAATTTTCACTTACAAAAATATATATTATCAAGAAAAATGTAGCGTTTTTATATCAAGAAAATTAATAAACTTGCACGCGGATATATAAATAAATAAATTGATTGGTCCATATTCTAAAATATTATTACGTCCAATGAAACTTCTAAAATTGGACAAGGGGCAAGAATTTTTTTTGCAATTAAAAATTAGTTTGGGGAGGGGGCAGCTGGGCATCATTGCTTCCCCATTTTATACTAGTGATGGTGAAACGCTAAGCACTAGCGCTCTTAGTGCCTCCCCGCTACATAGCATGTCGCTTGGATGCGCTATAAGCTATAGCTCTAGTCACATAAGGCGCTATAAGCTATAGCACATAGTCACTTGGAGGCGCTAAAATAGCACATAGTCACATGGAGGCGCTAGAGCTAGTCACTTGGAGGCGCTAAAGCTATAGCACATAGTCACTTGGAGGCGCTAGAGCTATAGCACATATCACTTGGTGGCGCTAGAACTATAGCGTGGCGGTAACATTGGTATAAAATTTATAGGTTAAATTCAGAGCTGTTAAGGTGCGCGCACGGTTTTGCGGTGCGACGTGCTGGTGCGCGCACTTTTTTAAAACCAAGAGCGAGTGCGGGTGCGCGCACCTTATTCACTCGGTGCGCGTGCGAAATTGCGCTCCTATTTTGCGCACATTATGAAGTTTACAATTAATATATTTGACATTATCTTATATATCGCATAGCATATCTCACAAATTAACATTGTTGTGAAACAACATCCAAGATACATTTATGTTCCTGGTGGAGGAGATAACAAGGCGGGAAATTTAATTAACATCGATAGACATGGGCGTTCGCAGGTTTTGAATTAGGGGGGGGGGGGGGGTAGATTAAAAAAAAATATCGACATTTTCCTAAGAGCAAAAAAAAAAGGTCTCGACTCTCCAAATCCAAAAATTTTCCTCTATAATTTTCCTGAGAGCAAAAAAAAAGGCAGGCAGACCCCCTGCCCCCCTGGCAAATTAGGGGGGGGGGCAGGGGGTACGGCTGCCCACCTCTGGCTAATTGGGGGGGGCAAATCATTTTTTTATTTTTAAGGGTTTTTGTATTGAAATTTTTTCCCTTGCGTACGCCCATGTCGATAGACAATATAATTAATTAATATATCCGCCCTATTTTATATTATTCGTCTATTTACTTTATCAATTATTGATTAAAACGTTTTGGTGTATCATAATTAATATTGCAATAGAAGTTGAAGTATAGTTAGAAAAACAAAAACAGACAGATAATTAGGATAAATAATTAACAATATTGTAATATTTCTATTCAGTGTTTTTTGGAAAACTTTTACCCGCCGTTACTATCTTGATATTTCATTTCCACTTTTAAACTTCTCACCGCTATCGTAAGTTTAATCACATAATAATTTTGTTATAAAATATATTTTTAAATATTAATTTCTATGGTTGCTCTTTCATGCTAAAGTACTTTGCTATTTATAATTGAATTGTACATCAAATATTATAAATAAATTATTATAATTTGTCTTGTTACTAAGCATATTTTTTATAAATATTAAATATTTAATAATGTAACTGTAAGGTATAATTTATTATCATAGTAAGCTATTATGGAGTAGAATCAAGCATAAATGAAGCAAGCACATCATGCATGAAAACTTTTCCATTTCCAAAATATGCTAATCTGTTTAAACTTAAAGATAATCAGTATAATGAACAGAATTTTGAGGTGAAATGTCTTTTATGCAAGCAAGGATAAACTTAAGACTTCATCAAGATCATGTTTTAGTTTGACTAGATATCTAAAGGTAATCTTGTACTTAGTTTGATTTAATAAGTAAAAAATAATACAGAGATACAATAATAGTGAATTGATAAATCTAACAAAGGAAAATGAGAAAACTAAAATTGCCCAAAACATTGTAAATTTCACTAAAGATAAAAATCGGGAAGAAGCATTGGTGAATTTTGTTATTGACACAATTCAACCTCTTTCAATTGTTGACATTCCAATCTTTAGAAAGCTTCTAAGTGCTTTCTCAAAATCTCCTGTTGATGTCATGTGTAGACAGACATTGACATCTAGAATCACTTGTAGATACAATACATTAATAACCAAAATCATAGAAAAAATGTCTCGTACTGAATTTATTTGTACAACGGAGTAGTGGCAGAAGGTAATTATTTATAAGTCTTATATATATATATTCTAATTTATTTAGAGGTTACATTGGTTTAACAGCACACTGGATTGATGGAAACACATTGGAAAGAAAATCAATTGGTTTGGGTCTAAAAGGAATTCAAGGCAAACACACCTATGATGTAATTGCTAATAATATCATTCAACTCCACAAGAATTTCAAAATTCATAACAAAGTGGTTCAAACCATTACTGACAATGGATCCAATTTTGTAAAAGCCTTTAGGTAAAATTTTTTGTTAAAAAATAAAGCATATGTTCTAGGGTGTATGAAGAAGAGGCTATAAATTTAGATGCTCAGGAACTTGGTGACGAAGATTTAGAGAGAATAGATATTCAGTATATCATCAGTCATTGTCACGAGATGAATCCGAATATTTGCCAAAACATGGGCGCTGTGCTTGCCACTGCCTAAATTTAGTAGCAAGTGTTGATAAAGCTTTTTTGAATCACAATTTCAAAAAGATATTTCGTGCAACATTTGCAAAATGCCAAAAACTATGGAATAAGCAAAACATGTCAACTCAGTTTGCTCTAATTAAAGATAAAATTGGACAATATTTAATTGCTCCAAATAAAACTAGGTGGAATAGCAATTACGAGGCAGTTAATTTAATAAATGAACTGCTCGATACAAATCTGATTTGTATGGTCTATTTGATGAGATAGGTTTACCCAGGTTTAAAGAAGAAGAAAGAATATTTATTCATGAGTATTTTTAGTAAGTTGTACTTTATAAAAAGATATAATTACTTTTTATAAATTTACATATTAATTAATAGGTTATGGAACCACTGGCTAGATCATTGCAAATTTTAGAAGGTAATAGATACATTGACTTAGGATATCTTTTGCCAACAATAACTGTTTTAATTAAGAAATTAAAAAGGTTTTGTGAATTAAAGATATGCCAACCATTGGTGTATGCAATTATCAAAGGGATTGAAAAAAGGTTTAATCTTTTATATAATAAATTTTATAAATTTATTATTTGTATTTAAAAAGATCCCCAAATCTCTACGATGACGATGTTATTGCAGCGGCTTTGCTAAATCCATTATTTAAAGCAAATTTTAGTTGGTGCAATGAAGATGAAAATATACTTTTAGTAAAACGAATTACGCGGTTACTTGAAAGCCAAATTAAGACTGAGTCAGTAAATAAGGAAGTCTTTCAAAGAAAAGATTTCGATGATTTTTTTGAAATGAATGATCATCAACAGAAACGACATTTCAGGATTTTTTGCAATCTACCGATACATCTCTGGGAATCTTCCAACAATTTTTTTCTTTAAAAAAATTATAGATAAGATATAACATTTCGATTCATTCGAGTGCCCCCGTGAAACGCCTCTTTAGCAAAGCTAAGGCGATTTTAAGCGACAGAAGGGGTAGCCTGACAGATAGTCACCTCGAAATGCTTTTAATGATGAATGTCAATAAAATGCTATTTTAATTATTTTTTCTGTATCTTTATATTTTTATAATTATAATACATCGGCATAATAAAAGTTCTTAATTCAACATTGTAGTATACTTAGAATTTAGATAGAGTGTAAAAAATTATGGGTGCGAGTGCGTGCACCGAATTTTCTCAAAGTGCGGGTGCGAGTGCCGCACCTGTTTTTTCGGTGCGATTAACAGCTCTGGTTAAATTGCATTATTATGCGCACGCGTGGTTTGAACTAAGTATCTAGGTTACCTAAGTAATAAGCTCAGGGCTATAAATAAGTGACCAAAATTAAGTATGAGAGACGCAGGCATATAAATAAATAGAATCTGGTATGACCATACATTAAAATATTCAAAAAATCTTAAGTTAAAAATAACTAATTCCAATTTCTCTACAAACAAGATTTTAAATTTATTATTTCTCATTAAATAATTTTAATTTTTAGGTTTTATTTATTTTACAAGATTAAAATTCAACTATAAAACGTCATAGTTTCCAAGTAAATCTATTATAAAACTTATAAGTATCTTACATAATTAAAAATTATTAACGCATGATATTTTAAGTTCAGAATATTTTGTGAAATTAATACTGGGAAAAACTCAGATTTAAAATTCATATTTGTTTAAAAATTACAAGAGCTTAAAATATTAATTTTTGGGCGGTCAAAATAACACTAAGCACGGACCGAGCTTGGCCAAATGAAAAGCAATTTGCATAACTTTAAATTAGTGCTGTAAACATTTTTAAAAAAATCGACGCATTCGCGTTCAACGTTCATTGTCAAAAATCGAACGCGTTCACGTTTACGTTCGTTTTCAAAAAAAGCAACGCTTTCACGTTCATGAACGCGTTCACGTTCGTTCAAAATTTTATGATACATTTTTTTAAATTTAATTTAATATAAATAAATGTCTTATATTTTTTAACACAATATATTAGCCATGATAAAAAATTATAGTTTTATTGGTAATAGCAAAGAAATGACTTATAAAATAATTTATCTAAAATCAGTGTTTGGCAGTACCATAAAAACTTGTATCTAAGATGTAATATTCTTTTATATTTTGTAATTAGTATTTTTTGACATTTTTATTACGAATCTAGTATAAAATTTCTAATATTCGTGTTTAAAATTTTACATATCACGGATATCTTATTTTTTACAAGAATCTTATATTATTCCCTATTTTAAAATTGACAAACAAAATTAGCTCCCATTAAAATACTAGTCTCCCTTCCATATCTATGCTAAGAATGGACTAATATTAATATTAAATTGCCTTATTATATTTAACTAATCATTAAATATTTTATTAATTATTGTAACTATTCCTTCTTATTATAGGAATGTAATGTTCCTAATTTGTAAACCTTTCATATATAATTGGTAACAGGCGCGTAGCCAGGATTTTCTCCATTTCAGCATCAAAATTATAAAGTCTGGTATAAAACATAATAAAAGTCATTCATAGCAATTAATAAGTGTTTTACTTGGTCAGTTAGGTTGCACAACTATAAAATATAAACTTAATGATAATTTATAAGTATTTTGTATTTAAGATACTATTGTTTAACAAAAGATACAAGTATCCTTTATATTTTGAAAAAGATATTAATATTTGTATCTAAGATTCATATATATATCTAATATATAAAATTCTTGAGTCACGGTGTTTGTTGTTAAACTCCTCCGAAACGGCTGGACTGATTTTTATGAAAATTTCTGCGAATATTTGGTAGGTCTGAGAATAGGTTTTAAACTATCAAAATCTCTAAGTAATAAGACGGTCCAGTTATTTTGTTTTATACGTTTTGACGTTTAATAATACTTTAATCAAAAGCAACCTCATGACGTCATACAGGGGGGATACTGTAAGATGCAACAATTTACGTCATAGATGCATGGGCGTAGCCAGGTTTTGGATTAAGGGGGGGGGGGGCAAAACTTTAAAAGTTCTATTAGAGGGGGCTGTAGAGAGGTAATTGGAGCACGAAGCGCCTCAGGAAATTATCGTTAATTGGTTGTAACTTATATATGCTTTTGATATACACATTTTACTCACTTTTCCATTTATTGTATCGCTTCGAAATCTGTAGTAAATAAAGGTTCCCAGACATAATACCGGCGCGAATATGGGCGAAGGAGATCCCACGCAACAAAGAGCATGTCCCGACAGTGTACGTACGGCCACAAGGAAATAAAGATCGTAGCCAAGGTGCAAGCCGATGTCCGAATGGGGGACACGAGAAAACAGCTGTCGTTATTGGTAGCAGACGTAGCGGGGCCGCCGTTGTGTGGGATCGATTGGATCCAAGAATTCGAGCCCGAAATTTGGCGACGAATTCGTTGGAACTCCAGAGCTGCGGCGGAACGGTTCGCGGTCAATTACGTGGAAAGACCGAAGGATACCAAGTCCTCGATCCGGCACGTGATGAAGCAATGGGATGGCCAGCTAAACGAATTCCCAAAAGCAGTCAAGGGAATAACGGTGGAAGTACCGTTAAAAGAGGGCATAGCCGTATTTATCCCCGCACGAAGGGTGCCGATGGCGTGGAAGAAAGAAGTAGAAGAAGAGCTGGATAAATGGGTCAGAGACGGGGTAATAGAGCCGATCGATTTCTCAAGATGAGCCAGTCGAGTGGAACCCGTGAAAAAAAGGGATGGGACTCTGCTATTATGTATTGATTACCGGTTTACTATAAACAAATACGCGCAATACCCATAATCGACGATTTGTTAAATAAACTCGATAACGCGTGTTGTTTACTAAGCTGGACCTAACGAAAGCATACCTACAGCTCGAATTAAGTCCAGAGACTAGCCAACGATTGACTATCTCCACGCACAAGGTCTTATTTAAAGTTAACCGAATGCCTTTTGGCTTAAATTGCGCCGCGGCGATTTTCCAAAAACAATGGATCAGATATTAGGAGGCATGGAGGGGGTAGCGGTATACATCGATGATATACTAATCGCAGGGGAAACGGAAGAAATCCACAACGAGCGGTTACTCAAAGTACTAGAAACGTTACAAAAGTGGGGTTTCGTGCCAAACATTTCCAAGAGCATCTTGTGGGCCAAGGAAGTAACATTTTTGGGATACGTAATAAGTAACAAGGGGATTAAAATTAGAGATGCACCGATACCAAGTATCGGCATGGTATCGGCGCCAATACCTTGCCAAAAGTATCGTCCGATACTTTGCTAGTATCGGCAATTACCAAGCCGATACCTTTTTTAATATGAAACTCAAAAAATAATACTTATAGTATCTCCTACGATTAAAAAATAGAGGACTTTTCAAATTTTTTGAAAATTGTTTCATTTGATTGGCTATAAATATTTCTATGTGGAGTATAATAAACTCATTGACCATCTGTTCCGACTGCGCTTTTAAGTAAATATTATTTTATTTTAAAAATTATTATATATTAAGCCTTAGATGGATTCTTTAGATACACTATGGAGTTATTTTATTGTGTCAGCAGATGAAAAAATTGTAATCTGTGAATTATGCAAAGCTAAAATAAGTCGTGGGGGCAAAGACAAACATTCCTTTAACACTTCAAATTTAAGGAAACATTTAAAAACTAGACATTTAGTATAAAAAATTTTTTTATTATAAGTATCGGCATGGTATCTGTATCGGCAAAAAAATCTTAAGTATTGGCTGGTATCGGTCTCGGCACAAAATAGTGTGCATCTCTAATTAAAATCAACGACAATAAAGCTGAACTGGTCAAGCAGTGGAAAAATTTAACAAACAAAAATGAAATAAAATCGTTCCTGGGGTTAACAGCATATTTTTCAAAGTTTATTAAGGACTACGCCAAAGTCGTGCACCCGATTCAGAAACTCCTGAAAACTAACGTGTTGTACCATTGAGGTGGAGAACAACAAGGCGCATTTGAAGCCATCAAGTCCGCGCTGACTAAAGCCCCCGTACTGGCATACTTTAAGGGAGATTGGGAGACTGGCCTGGTTGTAGACGCCTCTGGTACAGGTTAGGGGCTATCTTACAGCAACGAGCACCAGGGAAGAATTGGAGAATGGTGGCCTATGCTTCAAGAGCATTAAACGATAGCGAAAGCCGGTATTCGACGATCGAACGAGAGGCCCCTGCTGTGGTTTATGGACTAAAAAAGTTCAATAAATATATACAAGGACGAAACGTTACTATTGCGACGGATCATAGACCCCTAGTATATATTTTCGATCAGAGCAAAAGGGGCAAGGAACAATGGTCACCACGTCTAACTAGGTGGGCTCTCATGGTATCAGGCTTTACGACCAAATTTGTGTACAACAAGGGATCCGAAAACGCGGCAGACTTCTTGTCCAGAAAACCGACGAAAACGCGTATCAGGTTAGCGAGGAAATGCCAGAAGGCTCGACAAATCCATTTATATCATTGGACGTAGTAAGACAACACACCTTGGATGATCCCGGGCTACGTCAGTTAAAAGAGTAAATGAGAGGTAAACAAAACACAATGGTCACTGATGGTCTAAAACGCTCCTACGAAAAACACCTGCCAAAGTTACACGAAGCCAAAACATAATATTTTACAAAGGACGACGAATATTAATTCCGGCTAAGTTACGAGGAGCGGCACTCCAAAGACTAAATAGGGGCCACGTGGGTATCAAGCGAATGCAAGAAGTGGCGGGGCAGTATATATGGTGGCCTACTCTCCACGATGACTTATTGAGAGTAGCGAAAGTGCCGGAATCGCAATTACACTGCCGCGGCGGCGAAGAAGGCACCGTTGATAGATTGTCAACTTAGCCATAAACCGTGGGTTCAAGTACATATCGATATCATGGGTCCTCTCAAGGGTAAGTCATACCTGATGGTGGACAATAGCTCGAAATGGGTAGAGGTGTTTAAATTAGAAGACACCACAGCAACCACCATTATAAAAAAACTTGCCGAAACGTCTGCTAGATTTGGGAATCCACCATGGCTAATATTAGATAACGGCCCGCAATTCAAAGGGCAGGAATTACAGAATTTTTGCAAGATGAGAGGGATTAATCAGCGATGGAAAGCTTTTTACCATCCTGCGTCTAACGGTCAGGCAGAAAGATATGTACGATTAATTAAAGAAGCCATTATTAGAAACGAGTCGGAAGTAGGGCTAAGTAGATTTTTGGAAAACTACAGATCGACAAAACACCCCACAACCAAAAAAATCCCAGCAGAGGTGATGCTAAAAAGGCGTATGCGAACCGAATGGGAGGTATTGAGGGAAACCGTACCACAACAATGGTTAGAGACCGGGAACCCGCGGATGTTCAAAGTAGGAGACTTGGTTTGGGTACGTATGTTTTTAGGACCAAGCAAATGGGTAGAAGGCACGATAAATGCCAAGCACAGTAGTCGGTCCTACGATGTATGAGCACAGAGAAGAAAACACCACCGACACGTGGATCAAGTAAGAAAACGGAAAATAATGGATTGGACCACACTGGGACATGAGAAAGGATATCATCAGAAAGGGAAGCGGGAACAAGTGCTACAAGGGGACAAATTCAAAACCAGTCAGGAACGCCTAGAGAAGAACCTAGATACCCGCAGCGTAGTCGGAAACCGCCAGCATTCCTTAAGGATTTTGTCTGTGAAAAGGGGGGAACTTTAGAGAGGTAATTGGAGTGCGAAGCGCCTCAGGGGATATTTATTTACCGATGTGTTGTCAATCAAATGTAACTTATATATGCTTTTGATATACACGTTTTACTCACTTTTCTATTTATTGTATCGCTTCGAAATCTGTAGTAAATAAAGGTTCCCAGACATAATAGGGGGCAAAACATTACTTTTTTTAATTTTTCAAAGTTTTTGCATGAAATTTTTTTTTTTCGTAATTTAGGGTGGGGGGGCAGGCCCCCCTCTGGCTACACCCATGCATAGATGTATACTGTAAAATGCGACAATGTAAATAATCTAATATATAAAAAGGCTGAAGTATTCTACTTATAAAATCACCATATAGCATGGGCGTAGCCTGCATGAGAATTCGATAGTTTAATGTTTTTCACCTTTAAGTAATTCAATTTTATATATTAAATATGTTATATTTATAGGTAACAATGCCAGATAAATGCAAAAGGAAGAATTTGGGTCGTCAAACGAAACAAAATGCAGCATGATAAATATTAGAGCACATAGAACAGACGAACAAATCCTACAAAACAATGCAGATATGCGTGTGATGATGGCCCAAATACGTGAATCACAATCGCAAGAGGCACGAGATGAACGTAATCAACAAGTACGATTAAAAAAACAAGCTCGCCGATTTGTAATCAACACACGTAGAGAAAATGACCAACAACGCCAACAAGTACATCGAGCATTTAAATCAACTTCATTCCTTTGATTAGCATTCCAGTATGAGCCTGATGTTGAATATTAAGCCCATTCCAAAGTGGTCATTGTTACTATGGACAAGGTATGTCCTCATTGTCTTGCACTTAAATAAATGAGTCAGCCGGTATGTGTTGCGCATCAGGAATCGACTAACGGAGATTGAAACACCACCTGAACCATTGCACGGTTAATTATCGGTACGGGTCCTGATTCTAGCCTGTTCCTGAAGTCAATTCGGACATTCAATTCATGCTTCCAAATGACATCGTTCGAAGCAACAGAAATAGTTCAAAATAATGCTGCAAACGGTCAACAATTTAATTCAACGTTTAAAATAAAAGGCGTGGTTTTTCACTAAGTATGTTCATTGCTGCTGATGCCAAACGAATCTTATAAATTTTTACAAATTTACTTCATGGGTGGTGACGACTTCGAACGCGCACTAGCTAATCGCGTGGATGCACTTGCGGCTACTACATCCTCGATTCACCTTTAGCCAGGCGTATCGTCGGCGAACTGGACGTTCTGTTGAATGAGCACAATGAATTATTAAAATTATTTAAATCACACATGCCCAAATTACTAAATGACAATTACGCTATTGTCATCGATTCTGATAAAACACCAGTTGGAGAGCACATTCGTAGATTCAATGCACCTGTAGTTGACGACGTTGCCGGAATCATGGTTGGGGACCGTACGGCTTCGCGCCAAATGGTGATTCGAAGAAGAGATAACAATCTTCAGTTCATTGCTGATACCCACCGTTCATGTGACGCTATCCAATATCCGATAATTTTTTGGAAAGGACTAGATGGATTTTCCATAAACATTAAACAACGAGATTCCCTAACAGGTACTTTATTCTTAAATAAAAACATAATTATTCATTTTTAATTAATTGTAATACACATTATTACAGGAGCCGAAACAAACAAGAAGGTTAGCTCGAAGGATTTTTATGCATATTGTTTGACGTTTAGACGCGGTCAAGACAACGTGATACTACGCTGTCGTGAGCTTTGCCAACTTCATGGTCGACATGTATGTGAAGATAGAGAGCGAACGTCTACGATACTTAAGATATAACCAACAGAAACTGTGTGCGGAAAAATACATTCACTTACGAGACGCTATTGCGAACAATGCCGACACTGCTGAAATTGGTAACTCTATTATTCTACCATCATCGTACGTAGGTAATCCACGTCACATGCAATAATACATACAGGATGCCATGACTTTCGTACGTGAATACGGACGACCGTGTTTTTTTATCACGTTTACGTGTAATCCAAAATGGCAGGAGATTACATATTTGCTTTCCCCAGGACAAAATGCAATATATCGTCATGACTTTAAGGCACGTTTAAACAAAAATTAAAGTCTTTCATTAAATTTATTACAAAATTACATATATTTGGCCCTGCACGTTGCTGGATGTATTCGGTTGAATGACAAAAGCGAGGATTACCTCATGCTCACATTTTGATTTGGTTCGTCGACAACATACGTCCTGAAGACATCGATAGTTAGTTCTGCAGAAATTCCAAATCCGTCTACGATCAATTATTGTTTATACTGTTACTACAAACATGATTCATGGCCCATGTGGATATTTGAATCGTTCATCGCTTGCATGTTCGATGGAAAGTGTGCAAAGTGTTTTCCTAAAGATTTCATCAATGATACGGTCACACATGTCGACGGATATCCTATATATCGTCGAAGAAGTACCAACAATGGCGGACACAAATTTACTGAAACTATCAGTAACGCAGCCATTGACATTGACAATCGATGGGTTGTACCATATTGACCTCTGTTGTGCAAAACATTCAATGCTCATATTAACGTTGAGTTCTGCAGTTCGGTGAAGAGCATCAAATATATATGCAAGTATGTGAATAAAGGAAGTGATATGGCTGTATTTAGAATTAATAATACCAATGTGAATGCACTTTCATTGAATAACAATGATGAAATAACTAACTACCAAATTGGTCGGTACATAAGCTCCAATGAAGCTGTTTGGCGGATCTTTGGTTTCCCAATTCAAGAACGGGATCCAGCAGTCATCCATTTAGCTGTCCATCTTGAAAACGGCCAGCGTGTATTTTTCACGAACGAGACCGCGCTTGATCGTGCTATAAATCCACCAAAAACTACACTGATTTTTTTGAATTGTGTAATCGTGCCGATGCTTTTGGTGCCTTCGTGTGAACATTACTCTATTCAGAAGTACCCCGCTATTTTAAATGGACTCAACCGAAAAAATGGATGCCCCGTAAGCAAGGCACACCAGTTAATATATGCCCTGGTTTATTCAAATCAAACATTTTGGGTCGTGTATATACAGTGAATTCTAGGCAGACTGAGTGCTTTTATCGGCGACTGTTGGTGGTAAATGTCACCGGCCCATTGTCATTTTACGATATACTTAAAGTAAATGGACATCAGTATCCAACGTATAAAGATGCATGCCTTGCACTAGGCTTGCTAGAAGATGCCACCCATTGGGACAGTACGCTTACTGAAGCAGCATTAACTCTACAGCAACACAAATTCGTCTAATATTCGCTATAGTGTTGACTCCATGTTTCTCGGCCCGAGC
Source organism: Gordius sp. MW1 (assembly GCA_964036665.1). NCBI lineage: Eukaryota > Metazoa > Nematomorpha > Gordioida > Gordea > Gordiidae > Gordius > Gordius sp. MW1. The sequence goes on along the minus strand of OZ038530.1, from coordinate 7,348,044 downwards.
ACAAAGGTTGTGGGATAAGCACATAGATCTAATGGCTGATGATATATTACATCGATATCGTTCAAGGTGCAACGATCTATCGGTATTATTCAGCGACGCAATGTACAATGAAGCATTGAGAGCTATTGAGGATCTTTGCATTGTCATTGCTAATTTAAAAATTAGTCCTTTTGGTATGAGTTCACGAAATCGAAGTGCATCAGATTTACTCAACACTGATATGAGTTGAACTGCAGTACAATACTGTAGAAATGGCAGCAATTGTTACTATCAATGCCCCCTTACTAACTGATGAACAAAAAACCATTTACGACCGTATTATGCTGGCATTTCGGCAGGACAAGGTGGTTTCTTTTTTTTGGATGCACCAGGTGGAACTGGCAAAACATTTCTCATTTCGATAATTCTTGCCGAGATACGATCAAAAAATGGCATCGCCCGTTGCATCATCTGGCATTGCAGCATTATTAGATGGAGGCAGAACAGCTCATTCTGCATTTAAGCTGCCACTAAATATCCAAAGTAACCCAGAGGCAGTGTGCAACATAAAAAAACAATCGTCCATGGCCACAGTACTCAAACAGTGTAAAGTTATTACCTGGGATGAATGTACTATGGCACAGAAACATTCCCTTGAGGCATTGGACAGGACATTGAGAGATATTTAAAACAATGACAAACTATTTGGCGGCACTCTGTTTCTCCTTTCATGATTTTAGACAACATCCCGTCATTCCACGTTCAACGTACGCTGATGAGATCAACGCTTGCTTAAAATCATCGTCACTGTGGCCTAATGTTGAAAAGTTAGAACTGAAATAAAACATGCGCGTTCATATGCTTAAAGATTCATCCGCTGAAACATTCTCCAAACAACTCTTAGATATTGGTGATGGAAAAGTTGTTTTGTATTAAAATACTGGATGCATAAAATTACCGTCGGATTTTTGCACAATCGTCGACTCGCAAAATGCTCTCATCGACCACATATTTCCAGATCTATATACACAGTACAAAAATCTTGCCTGGATGTCCGAAAGAACAATATTTTCAGCAAAAAATGTGGATGTCAATAATTTAAATTCCAAGATACAACAGTTTTGCCAGGTGACTTGGTGTCATACAAATCTGTCGATACAGTTTGCGATGCTAACGAAGCTGTAAATTATCCAATTGAGTTTTTGAACTCATTGGATTTGTCAGGCATGCCACAGCACCTTTTACAATTGAAGGTTGGATCTCTGGTAATTTTGCTTCGTAATTTAAATAGTCATTAAAAAATGTATGAAAAATGTTATCAAAGTCACCATTTTGAATGGCAAGTTCCGAGGTGAAAATGTATTGCTGCCACGAAACCCTATGATTCCCACAGATGTGCCGATTAAATTCAAACGTATTCAATTTCCAATTAAATTGGCATTCGCAATGACAATTAAAAAAGGCTCAAGGTCAAACGATGTCTATTTGTGGCTTAGATTTGGGCACATCATGCTTTTCCCACGGACAGCTATACGTGGCATGTTCTCGCTTGGATAAACCATCCCGTTTGTTTGTTTTGGCTAAAGATGGACTAACCAAAAATATTGTATACTCCATCGCACTTAGAGATTGATGATGAATTAGTTTTTGATGGTCATAATTCAATGTATATATTAGAGGTGTGCACGGATCAAATATTTTTGATCCGATCCGATCCGAGGGGTTTTTGAAAAATTTTATATCCATCCGATCCGATCCGAGTTTTTTAAAATCTAAATCCGATCCGATCCGAGTTTTTTAAAATCTAAATCCGATCCGATCCGAAATTTTTAAATTAAAATTTTACGAACAGAACTTTTTATTGATAATTAAATTCAAAATACATAAAAATAAGGTATAGCAATTTTAATAGACCCGAAATAAATATAAAATTTTATTTGACTAATTCCATATTATCATATAAAAATAATGAAGAATCTAAATTTTCTGGTTTAATTCGCGTTCTTCTTTCTTCTAATGTTCTTCCAGCCACCGAGAAATTTCTTTCCGAAGTGGTAGAGGTAGCAGGTATAGCTAAAACTTTATTTGCCAGCTTATAAAGCCTTGGCAGGACTGTTTCATATGAAACCCACCATTTCAGCAAATCTTTTTTTGAATCATATTTGCAATCTTCTTTTCAGAGATAATTATTAAAAATTATTAATTTAATTAATTAGAACTTATTATTGTTTATTTTAAATTTGAAAATTCGATCCGATCCGACTAAAATAAAATGTTGATCCGATCCGATCGGACTTTCAAAATTAAAATGTTGATCCGATCCGATCCGATCCGAGTTTGGACGGATCAGATGTCGGATCGGATTGATCCGTGCACACCTCTAGTATATATAGGTATCAAAAATTATTGAATAAAGTATAAAGAAAGAAATTAATAAATGATTAGTGTATTGTCATTTTATGGGCCAACATTGTCACAACGCCCCATTCTTATTTTAATCATAACCACACATACACTTATAGTATTTTCTAGAAATAATGTATATAGGAAAAAACGTTTGCCGGGTCAGCTAGTATATATATATATTTCAAACATTTCGGTAAAACATTTCAATCCAAAACAAATCAAATAAATTTTTACGGGCGGATGCCGGGCTCGAGCTCTGTTTAAAATTAACAGGCCAGGCCCGGGCCTATAATTTAATATTACTGCCGGACCAGGGCTTGTAAATATTTATAACGGCAGGCCTCTAATACATATATAGCATTATTAAATTTCTTGATGCATGTATTAAATTATTTTGTAAAATTCCATAAATATATCCAGATTACATGTTAAATGGTTTGTTCTTTGTGATTATATTATTTATTTATAATGTTAATTCACCCTACACCGGGATCTATAATTATTTCACATATTTTCCCAATTATTTCCTGTTATTTCCCCAAATTTCCATGCGAAATATTCCCAACCCTTGCGTCGTAGAAAATATGACATCTCTAATAAACGCCGAGTTTTTTATGAGGATGAGCCGAAAACAAATGCGAAAAATTCTAATAGGTACATTTTAAATACATAGCAAAAGACGTCGAAAGTAAGATATGAAATTTTAGCTTAGTTTTAAACGGTGCACAAAATTGGGATGAAATTATTCGGGGGACTGAATACAAAATATCGAAGCACACAATCGATGCCACAAGTGTCGGGTCTGCAATAAACCCGGGCTCTGGGAAGAGTGCAATTGCTCACAGTAGCCGGGCAAAGGCAATTCGGTACATTGGTGGGCCCCAAGGGACAAGGAATCGTTGGTAACACATCTACAATTATGCGTGCTAATGCCGTGGTTGTACCTAATGTGGGTTGCACGGTTAATGCTGTTGTAGGTGCTCCAGCAACTAATAAAAATATATATGAGTATTTATGATAATTTTTTACATGTGTGTAGTTCTTAAGACGTTTTGATAATAATTAAAGCAAGATTAAGGCTTTTGTTAAAAAAGAGAGATTTGTTAAAAAAAAAAATTTATGTAGTATATTGGCTCAAAAATATTAAGATAAAAAAACAAAAAAAGAGGGGAAGTGTATGGAAATATGGAATTTCACCTTCACCACATAACAAGAAAAGCCTAATAAGAGCCGAAGGACGGTGTTTCTTAAGTATAATATTAATTAAAACATTACTAACTTTTTTCCCCCGATAGAAGTTTATTTCCAAATAATTATGTATGTTATGTGCTAAAATATATTAAATTAATGAGCTGGCAATTGTGTATTTTTCTTTAATTTTTAAGCCTACTTTTTCATTTTTTATCGAAAAATATTAATCACTTGTAAATGGACAACAACAGCCCCACAAATCACCGTGACCTCTATCCCTGTCACAACGAGACATTCCTTGACAGTCACGTGATGTAAAACATGGCTCAGCCCTAGTTATTCGTTCTAACGAACATAATCTGCAATCTTGAGAAATATATTTATACCATTAATTTGTCCAGAGTTTTGTTAAAACTTAATAAAATGTCAAAATTAATAGCGATTCTTATATTTATGAAATTTCTCAGAATTGGTGTGTTAGCCATAATAAATAACTTACAATCAACGTATCGAGGAATGATTGCTTGGTTGCTCTGGTAACTTTGGGGTCCAGCGCTGATTGTCAACTTGGCCTAAAATACAGTTGAGCCGCACCATTAACTTTGTAAAACAAAGGTTAAAATTATCTGGTAACTTAAAGATTCCTTTAAATAACTTACCAAGGTAAATAATATAATGGAAGATATGGAAAGGCTGGACATTTTATTTAAAACTTCAATGTCTAATGGTTTCAATTTAGCAAATTACTAAGAGTATGATTATGTTGATATATTAACTGGCCTAGATATATGGGAAAGAATAAATTATGGGTAGGTTGTATGGGCCATGTTAAATAAATCATATCTCGGGAAACGTAGGATATTAGATTAGTCAAATGAATAATCAAAATATCAAATGAGGAAATAAAGATTGGCGATACACCTTAATAAAGACAAGTAAAATGAGGAAACTAAAGATCCTGCCTAATTAAATGGCACACTTACAGAAAACTCTGAGGTTTCCCTAGTCCCACTGATTGCAAATGATTTAGGTCAAGTTCTCTTATTTAAATAAATAACAGCCTCATACTCTATTACTTGCTTTATTACATTTATTTGTCAAATTTTTTTGATTAGTTAATGCAATGAATAATGGTCATTGAAATAACACAAATAAGTAAATCTTGCTAAGAAATAATAGCATCAGATAAATGAGTGAAGTGCCATTAAAAGAATGTAAAATGCTTTTAGGGATAATATTTAAACGTCGTATATGCTCTTCTTCCTAATATTTCAGGCAAAAAATGCATAACTCTATTCGGTCATCTAAAATTTTGTTTATGCACAAGAGACAATAAAAGCGGCATATTTTTATAGGTATATCTTTGGATTAAAACGTACCACAATTAATGATATAATTTACTGTCAATAATTTGTAATACTATTTCTTGTATAAAAGCGGTGGGGTTGGATTGATAAAATGAGTAGAGGGAAATGGCAAGCGACATTTCGGGCAAATATAGCCTATCACCAGGGGGAAAAGTGGTTATCTCCTTAAATGTGCTATTGAAACACCAAATAACTTTACAAATGCTGCGAGTATCATGGTTTTTAATTAATATTATCGTAATTTTCATAAAATTCACATTTTATATTTAGTTAACTTTTCACTCTATTCTATCCGAGTTTCTTAATTTTCAATAACTTTCAAGTTGACAAGTAATATTTAGACCCAAGTGATGCTGAATATTTACCTTTTTTACAAGGTACCTGATGGGTTATGTAAACTTGCTCCTTGGGGTAGGCAAGGGAGGGCTTGGCTTTTAGTGTTAAAGCCCCCCCCCCCAATGACAAAAATATTTAAAAAAATTTGAATTATATGGAAAAACTAAATGATATTGATAGAATTCTTGTTAGTGTTGCGCCGATAGAAATAATTATTAATTTACTAATTTTGGCTAAAATTTACGAATTTTAAGACTATCTATCAAAAAATGTCCGTTCCTAGTGTGTGTTATAAAATGAAAAGAAATTAATCCTTAATTATTTCTTTAGAAACTATCTTAACTTCTAAAAAATATAAAGCTAATTTCACTAAAGTCAAATTTACATATTTCATGAAGATAAAGAAATTAATGCTAATTCAGGCCAAATCCTAGGAATAAAGATATTAACTTCTTGTAGAAAAGGAAGATAGTAGTTCAAACCAAATTATAAATTAATATTTTTAAACGTTTAACATGCTCTCCTTTCGATTTCTAGTTATTAGAAATTGCTAACTAGAGAAAAGTATAATAATTTAATGTTAATAATTAATACTCAAAGTAAATAATAACTTTACAAAATGTTTTGGACACGTTAATATGCATGCCCCATTTTGTAATATCTTTTTTAAACACAGTGTGTTAACTCTACAGTAGAGGTTGATGAGCTCAACAAAAATTAATAATCCTCATGGTTTTATAAATTGATTTTTAAATTCTACTTTTAGATGATCATGACATAGCCAACTTTATTAAAACAAATGTAGTTAGCTTTGTCAAAGTTAAAATTATAAAATTCCTGCTGAGGGCTTACAAACATTCCGAGTATGGATGGGCTTTTTGTTTAAAAAAAATTACGGGCCGGGCTTGGATGGGCTCTAAGGTAGCTAGATGGGTTTGGGCCGGGCCTAGCTTTAAGTAAGTCCTGTTTCGTCCAGCTAAATTATTTAAATAATGTTTTAATTTTTGTGTTTTTATACATAAAATAGTGGAATTTATTAAATTTTAGAATTATTAATTTTATTAATGATTTAATTTAAATTGCGCTTATAAATATTATTTTTCAATTAGGTTAGAAGTTAACCAAACTATAATTTCTGTTAAATAAAATTTATCTTGCATAGAGTTCCCATATTGAGACATAAATGGTTTTATGCATTAAAGGGCGCATCTAGTAAAAATTAAACGGCGGGTCGCTTGTTGGAATAAATAAAAACTCTTCTGAGGCTAGTAATTTTTTTGCAAATTATTTAGCATTTTCGTCGGCGTCACATAAATAACTGATTGTTTTAATATAGACAAAAAGTTGGATTTAAATAGTAGCGAAAAATTAAAGGATTTTTTCGGGAATCGTTCAGGCTGGGCTTGAGAACTGCACGTTGACCTGAAACCTGACCCGGACGGTTCGTGTTGATAATTTGAAATGTCTTCGGGCCGGGTCGGGTCGGGTTAAATTTAATGCTTTAGGGTCGGGTCGATTCGGGTTGGATTAAAGTTTTGGGTCAAAGGTTATGAATCTTACATTGCAAAATACACAGGACATATCTTATAAATTAATGCTATTTTGTATGATATTAATTGCTATGCAATTTATGGGCTCGTTTTTTGTTGTCCGTCCGTCCGTCCGTCTGTCCGTCCGTCCGTCCGTCCATCCCTATCTATTTGCATTGGTGCTATTTTGTATGATATTAATTGCTATGCAATTTATGGGCTCGTTTTTTGTTGTCCGTCCGTCCGTCTGTCCGTCCGTCCATCCCTATTTATTTGCATTGGGTATATTAGGTTATCGATTTTTTAAATTAATGCATGAGAAAGAGGTGCCCCACCCCTCATCTCTATCTCCCTCGCTGTGTTATTTTTTAAATTAATGCATAAGAGGTGCCCCACCCCTCATCTCTATCTCCCTCGGTGTGTTATATATAAGATTTGTTAAATTATCTATTATATAATAAACATAAATAAAAGTTGTTTACTTTTAATGCTATGCAATTTAACTAGTTATATAATAAACATAAATAAAAGTTGTTTACTTTTAATTGCTATGCAATTTAACTAGTTTTTTAGTTAGAATCCCGGAGTTTTTTTTGACTCTTATGATTGTTCTTGTTACTATCATTGATAATAAGAATTTTTGGCCGTCCGCTGGCTCCTGACCGATGGAAAAAATGACCATTGGCCAAAATGTGAATCGAAATTATTTTTTCCGTTTTTTTTACTATTATGATTGTTCCTGTTCCTACCATTGCTATTATGACTTTTTGGCCGTCCGCTGGCTGCTGACCAATGGAAAAAAATGACCATTGGCCAAAGTGAGCATCAAAATTTTTTTTTTCGTTTTTTTGGCTATCATTGACTTATAGAGTATCTGTTGGTACTGACCAATAGAGAAAAAATGACCATTGGCCAAATTTTTAATTTTTTTTATTAAAAATTGTTCAAATTCAACAAAAAATTTCTCCCAACAATTCTGCAAATTCTTAACATTGTGTTGTTTTATAATATAATGTTTGTTAGACCCATAATCACTAAAGGCCATAAAAACTAATGTAATACGCAACTAGATGCAAACACTAAATCTAACCCTAACCCTTGCCTATATTACATTGTGCCTATAATGGAAAATTTGTATAAATAATTAATTAATCATTAGGCATTTAATACCCCCCTATAGGCATTCTCGCCCCTTCCCACCTTTCTCGCCCATAAATTGCATAGCAAATATGATACATTTATACGAAGTACAGATAAGTCGTCCCCCCTTCCCTTCCCCTCTTCCCTTCCCTTCTCCCCCTTCCCACGAGGGCCGAAGGCCCGAGTTTTTTTTAATTAATATCGAAATGTATAATTCAAGATCATTCATTCATTTAATTAAATTCCTTTTGTTTTTTTAATCTGATGGTTTTAATTTGAACGCAAATTTAAATTTGACGCATGAAAGGTAAAATATATCTACTTCATTATCAAACTATAGAAAATACTTGTAAAACAAATACAAGTATTTTATAATTTATTAAATGATTCATTTGCAAAACTATATATATATAAAGTAGATGTGACCCGACATTGTAGATGTTATTAAATTTATATATCTCTATAACATATCATTCAAACAATTTTAATAAATCAAAATTTATGGTATCAATTAGTTTCATAAATCGCTCTTGCGTAGCTAGGATTGAAATTAGATGAGGGCAATAATGATTAAGGGAGGAGTAAAATAACCATTTTTTAAATTTTACCATGATTTGAATATTTTTTGAATTTAGAGGGGTACAGCCGCCCGTCTCAGCTACCCCCTGGCTGCTCCCATGACCGCTATTTTTCTAAATACTAAAATTTGAAACGTGTTCGGGAAGGATTTCCGATCCGTCCGAACTCGGATCGGATCAACATTTTAATTTTGGAAGTCGGATCGGATCAACATTATTTTAGTTGGATCGGATCGGATTTTCAAATTTAAAATAAACAATAATAAGTTTTAATTAATTAAATTAATAATTTTTACTATACCTTTTCATAATTATCTTTGCATTCTTTTTTTACTTTACCATTTTTAATGCCCAATACCACCTCTCACCTTACTTACCCTAATATATTATATTTACCAGTATTTCCCTAGCGTTTTTCCCTTGCTAGACTTTCTTGTTTGGCGAGAAATGAGCTAGTGTCAATAATAAATCAGCATCTTCCGTTTCCTTTTTAGCACACGCATCTCTTTCTATCTTCCTTTTTAGCACACGCATCTCTTTCTATCTCAACTCAACTCAACTCCGAAAATCATCAATCACAATTTCCCCTTTCCTTAAAGCACACGCGTAGCTCTTTTCCCTCGTGATTCCGGGTAATCATGAATGATGTAGCTTGCCTTCTTAGAAACAATTTCTAATAACTAGAAATCGAAAGGAGAGCATGTTAAACGTTTAAAAATATTAATTTATAATTTGGTTTGAACTACTATCTTCCTTTTCTACAAGAAGTTAATATCTTTATTCCTAGGATTTGGCCTGAATTAGCATTAATTTTTTTATCTTCATGAAATATGTAAATTTGACTTTAGTGAAATTAGCTTTATATTTTTTAGAAGTTAAGATAGTTTCTAAAGAAATAATTAAGGATTAATTTCTTTTCATTTTATAACACACACTAGGAACGGACATTTTTTGATAGATAGTCTTAAAATTCGTAAATTTTAGCCAAAATTAGTAAATTGACGAGATGGTGTGAGTCATGCTGACTTGAGGGGAAAAATCAATGGGGGGGGGGGGGGGGGTGTTGGAAATAATTGGGATTCGTAACAGCTAGCAAATACAACAATATTGTTTATCATATTAAAAACCGTTATGGAAGAAATAATAAAAAAATTTAAAAGAAATATGCTTCGACAAGTTAAAAAAAAGGCGGAAAAAGTCAAATTTGGAGTTACTTTGACCTTCTAACTGAAAATGATGCATACACCGGTTAAGTTATCTGCAAGAAATGCCATCATATCTACTCATATAATTCCATTCGAGGTAGTTCCCATCTTTTGCATCATAAATGTATTCCACAAAATTCAGCTAAAAATACAATTGACAAATTTGTTACCAAACCTCTCGCTGAAATCAGAAAATAAAAAAAAAATTGAAAAGCATCTAATTGATTTTATTTCAAAAGATATTCGACCGTTTTCAATCATTAACTGGGAAGGAAGACTAGATAGATTGCTTATGAACGCACAAAATGTGTACCCTTATTTCCGCCATTTTGATGTGAACATGGTAAAGTAGTGATTATATAGATATTAGTAATTTTTGTAAATTAAATTATCTTAAAGAAGTAAATAAGAAAATATTTAATTGGGTAGATATCAAAAACAAGATTCTAAACTAAATATCATGTTTGTTTAATAAATATAGCGCCATCTATATTATGTATAATATTAATATTAACGTTAGTTCAAAAATTGACTGTTATTGATCAAAACATTTGTATTCAATTTATTTCTTATATTAATTCTTAATTTTTGATTTATATTACGGGAATGATTATGAAATTTTTTTTAACCTTTCTCAAAACTATTAAATTTATTAAAAAAATTTAAATGTGTAAAATCTTGATTAATAAGGTGATTGTTTACGTTTTTATATTTTTTATTCGTGTATATCATAATTATAATTATTTGTTTCTGAATAAAACTTTTAATTTTAATATGTAATAAAAATTGTGTCTAAAATCTATATGCAGCATATTAAAAATGAGTTATACATGCCAATTATATCCAAATATCGTAAACACTAAAACTCTTTTTTGTTATGAAGCATAGTAAAAATAAGTATTATATGCCAATCTCATCCAAATATCGTATAAAACGTCTACTTTTATTGTGTAGCACATGAGGAATACTAATAAGATAATATTTGCCTCTGTAAATTTTTTACAAATAAACATAAAATAATTGCATTTTCGGCGTGTTTCGCGGAGGTGGACATTTAAAAATGTAACGAATTATTGATGAATTTGAAATTTTGTTTAAAAATTAATTTAAGAGAGAAGTGGGTATTTTTCGCGAGCGACGGCGAAAACTTGTTGAAAAAATATATGTACATTGTATGCTATTGAATTGCTTTTAGAAATTAAATTATTTTAAATTTATAAGTTGAGGCAACATGACCAATCATAATTTGTGTTGGTATTTTTTTTTACATTAGTGACGAAAGTTTTACTTTATCCAAAGTCACCGGCTCATATATCTCAAAAGTTAAATAAATAAATTTAAGTGTCACTAATTTCGAAACTACCATTTGATCACGCTCTTGTTAAACCAAATTCTTAACGCTCTTTGTTTGTCGAAAAAATTTTCTACCCTATTAATAAAATACCGGTATGATTTTTAAAAATTTTCAAATAGGCAAAATCGACGCTAGAACAAAGCTTTTGCGGGTTAGTCATTATCACACGGGAAAACGAATTGTTTAATTTATTAGAACTTTGATTTATATATCACTAGATGAACCCGGTAAACGTTGTTTTGCCATTTACCCGGGTTCCCGATGCTGGTTCCGTTACACAACTTAGGTGGATTTAAATTGCGAAGGATCATTATAGGTGAACCAATTTTCAGAATCAATTTGTGAGGTGGCATTCCCGATGGTTCCAATGAATTTAGAAATTCAGTTGGATAATTCACCGCCTGATCTGCATCGATAACTGTGTCAACAGATGTGTAAGTAAATGGTTCACCGGGAATGTTCAATAGAATGCGATTATTTATTTTGTTCACGTCGTCATTCTTCGGAGCCAAGATAGCCCGTTCATAAAGCCAGTCGTGATTTGTGAAGTTAATAAGAATTTCCGGGAACACCATATTTACGACATCTTCAATTAATGACTGTATTTTGTAAAAGTGCGATTGAAATGATATTTCGTGCGTTGTAGGTTCAATTGGAAATGTACCGTCTCCCAAGTCCAACAGTTGGTTAGCAAATGGTTGCGCCGAATCAACTTGAAGTAAATGAACACGCATGTTGGTGGTTAGCGTGATTATCTTCACACTTCTCCAACGATATGACGCTTTCAGGCAAGCTTTAAGCTCATCTGAGGGTGTTGACTTTGGGATGACTGGCAAGGTTTGACGGAAGTCACCGGCTAGCAGCAAGAGAGCTCCTCCCATAGGATGTGCAATCTGTCTCAAATCTCGGAGTAAACAATCCAGCGCCTCGAGTGCTTTTTTATGTGCCATCGTACATTCACCCCAAATGATGATTGTGCATATTTTTATCGCATTCCAGAGTGTCAGGAATGAAGTGTGAAATTTTCAAATCGGTCTGGTAGATTTCCAAAATTGTTGGCGTCTCCGATTATTTGTAGATTGTCGGGATGGAAAAAAGGCTCCGATTATTTGTAGATTATCGGGATGGAAAAATTTTTTTTTCGCATTCCGGAGTGTCAGGAATGAAGTGTAAAATTTTGAACCAAATAGGTCTAGGAGTTTTCCAAAATTGTTGGCGGCTCCGATTATTTGTAGATTGTCGGGATGGAAAAAAGGCTCCGTTATTTGTAGATTATCGGGATGGAAAAAAAATTACCTTTAAAACAATTCTGATTATTTGTATTGTTTCTGAATAAAAATAAACGTCTTACCATTATTAAATTTGATTGTTGTCACAAAATGACGTCATATGACGTCTTTATTTAGTGCCATATAAAACATAAAAAACTTGACCTCTCGAAAACTACTGGATTGATTAGGCTGGAACAAACCTTAAAACATGCTCCGGAGTGTGGGGAATAAACTGTGAAATTTTGAGCTAAATCGGTCCGCTAGTTTTACAAAATTGGTGGCGGCATACACACATACAATAGTTTCATTTTTATATATAAGATTATCTACGAATTAGGGGCCGACTTGTTAAAAATTATATGGATATAAAATTTTTATATAAAAAATAGTCCTATGTTCACTTTTTAACCCCCTCCCCCCACATCCGCAAAGAGGCATGGCAATTAACACTCGACAACTGCTAATAATCACAGCCAAAATAAGGGAGAAAATGTGTCCGCATTTTACAAACCATTTTATTCCAGCTCCTCGTCGTCTAGTTCTCCCTCTCCATTTTCACCATCAGGCGGCAGCTCTACCTCAGGGTCCCCCTCAGCCCTGGCCCGATTTCAATGGATAAAAGTTGCTTTGCTCACCAAAAATCTCACAGCTATCATCGAACAGATTTACAAGGAGAATAGGTCATTTTTAATGTCATTTTAAGAACCCTAATTTAGCGAAATTCGCATAATAGCGTCAACAACATACTATGATGTCGTGTTGTAAAAACGGCTGGGTTTTGTTAGGTGGTTCACCTTTGGTTTCACTAAGACTAACGGTCGACTCTAGTCTATTTTTCAAATTTCGATTGAAACAGACCAAAAAATCTTTGGTTTGTTTATGATTAATCGACTAAACCCAAAGGTTGACCAAACAAAACCCAGCCGTTCTTACAGGACTACTATGATGCAAAATAAACATTTTTCAAATGTTTACAACATTTTTCAAATGTTTACAACATTTTATTTGATACATATCTTATAATGTATATGATTTTAGCACTTACTATGAACGCACGGCACTTATGAGTGATCCTTTGCATGGACCCCTTTTAGTTTCGTTGTTAGGTAATTTCGATGTTATCGTCTCGGTTTTTCGAGACGAGACGAGATCGAGATTTTTCTCGGTTTTTCCGCATCACTATTAATGATGCCAAGATTTGAATCACCTTAAATCTAAATTTGCCAGTGGCTTAATTGCCGCATTTTTTAACAAACAGTAAATTGTCATGTTTCCATCATAAAGGTGAACAAATGATATTAATTGCTATGCAATTTATGGGTTTAGCTATACCTCAAAATCAGCGCTTAAAACATCTGGTTACTAATTATATTATATATTAATTGCTATGCAATTTATGGGTAATAATTCTTGATGTATTTTAGGTCTATATTTACTATAAACATCTTGCTGTTAAAACTTTTATTGTATTAAAAAGTGAAGATCCCTACTTGATTAAATCGCTATTAAGTAATCTTATATATAAAAATGAAACTATGTGTGTTGAAACATTTTGACTAATGTTAAGATTAATGATGCATAAGCCATAGCGGAATGTTTTCCAAATATTTACAATTCTTAATTTTTTAATTTATTTATCTCACCTTAACAAAGTATGTAATTTTTTTTTATTCAAAATTAAATTTAAAAAGAAATTATATGTATAGATTATTAAGAACAAATACGTTCTGGTTAATTTTAAATCTTTTTTTTTATTTTTTGCTAAAAATATCTTTAATAAATAGTAAATTTAAAGCAAGCAGCGGGCAAAGGGTTTATTTTTTCTAACCTTTACCAAGCCTTTACGCCTATCAGAGGCAAAAAAAACCATTTAACAATATCTCCTAACAGTTATTTCCATGACAATCCAACTGTTGAATACCAAACATCAAAATAGCTGCCATTTTACTCTACTACAGGTTTATCCCAAATATCCATAATCCTTCTACATGAACAACACAAACTCCACAACCCAAACCGGAATCTGCCCAGTCTGCTACAGGTTAGCTTCAATTACCCTCTCTAATTTGATTTACGTTCACGGTCCATTAAAACAGAGGTGCCCAGGCTCTGGAAAACATCCAGCAGCTACAGTCCCCAAGAGGTCTACCTCTACTCACAACCATTTATTGCATAATACCTACTCCCCGCTCGAAACCACCACCACCAATACATATTCAGACATTCCTCATTCTCCTGTTAACAGGATTCTAAAAAACATCCCTAAAGGTGCCAGACACCAAGTTCTAATTGCCCTTACTGATGCCATCTCAAACCTCTCTAAGGACGCAAGCAGCACCCTCCATTGAACCAACCTTTTTCAATTTACTTCCCGTGTCCTTTCAATACCACCATCAAATTACAAAGGTACCCTCTCGAATTGGGTTAAACAAAACTCAGCAAAATGGGACGTTTCATCACCCCCCATTATCTACGAGCCACACATCCATAAGATTACATCAGTTCAACAAAGAGCCAAACGGGTTTCCTCAAAACTCAACCATTTTGACATCCAGGGTGCCCTTCGCCTGGCCAATTTTGACTGCAAATTTCCCCAGACACTCAAGAAACCTTTGAATCTTTACAAACTAAACACCCTGAAAGAAATTGCTCCCAATTTCCTCCTACAATCAACTCCCCCTTCAAGGACTTCACATCGCCCGAAATTCTCGAGGCTATCGGTTCTTTCAAAAAATCCTCAGTAGGTTCTGGTTTAAACGGCTTCCGTGCTTCACATTTAATAGAATTAACAAGACCTCGCATTGACAGGTCTGGCCACTTCACATCCACCCTAGCAACCTTCCTTAACCAGGTTATTAAAGGCTTAGTACCTGACGCGATCTCTCCCTATTTTTTTGGGGCCACCTTAATATATCTTACCAAACCTGATGGTGGCCTTCGTACAATTGCCATGGGTTCAATTTTTAGACGCATATGCTGCAAACTTATCATTGCACGAGTAAAATCCGACATTGCAGATCAATTAGCTCCTATCCAACTAGGCTTCGGAACCAAGGGTGGTTGTGAAATCGCCTCTCACGCTGTTCGTATAGCCCTAGCCCATCCCGACCATTCGATCCTAGCTAAGATTGACTTCAAAAACGCATTTAACACGATCTACAGGTCACACTTCTTAACCGAGGCTTACAAATCTCTTCCCGAGTACTCCATTTTCCTTAACGCATGCTACGCTCCTACTTCCATGCTCAACTTTAATTCCAAAATAATTGCATCGAGTGACGGCATTCAACAAGGAGACCCGCTAGGCCCCCTACTATTCTGCCTAGGTATAAAATCCCTGACTGAAGACCTAGCCTCTAAATATAATCTATCACTCAACTTGTGGTACCTAGACGATGGTATCATCAAGGGAAATGCCGAAGACGTCAAAGAAGCCCTCTCTTATCTAGAAGTCGAGGCTTCAAAAATTGGTCTCCATCTAAATCATAGCAAGACCGAGGTTTGCAAAAACAATACTGACTCTTTAAGCCTAGACCCATACTTTGACGCTTTCAAACATATTCACCCTAACGAACTAACGTACTTAGAATCTCCCGTAGGTGGCTCACACCCTTGTAACAAGTCATTAACAGAGACAATACAAAAACTAGTAGAAATCAAACCCCTCCTTTCTTACTTGCCAGCCCACCAGGCTTTCTTTTTAATTAAAAACTGCTATTCTTTACCTAAGATAAATCATAACTTCAGGTCATCCACCTCATTTTTAAATCCTAACGCTCTATCTATATTCGACCAAAAACTCAAAGGTGTAGTCGTTGAAATCACAAACCTTTCTTTTACAGGGTCTTAATGGAAACAAGCGTGTCTCCCCACAAAATATGGTGGTTTGGGCCTGAGATCACCCCCTCTAGTAGCTTTGTCGGCCTTCAGCACGAGTCGACTTTCAGCCAAACCAATCATCGACAAAATAATCGATCAACCAGATCCCTTTACCCAAATCGCTCTCGACATGTGCTCTTTGTCCGACCCTAACATTCCATTCCCTACCATAAACTCTCAAAAAAGTTGAAACACTCCTCTCTACGACCATGCCCTTGAAACTCTTATATCGAGCGCTTGTTGGAGGAGTTACCAGCTTTAAGAAGTTTTGCATCAAGGTCCGACCACGAGTGGTTGGAGGCCATCCCAAGTCGGACCCATGACCTTCAACTCTCCAACAATGAGTTCAGGATCGCAGCAGGGCTCCGCCTAGGTTGTGATATAGTTGCCCCCCAACAATGCAACTTATGTGGCTCATCTGTAGGTACAAAAGTTCATCACGGCCTACATTGCAAATTTAATAAGGCCAGATTTTTACGTCACACATCTCTTAATGCTCTTCTACAGAAGACATTCAATAAGGCTGGCTTTCCCTCCCAATTGGAGCCTAATGGTATTTAGCGACAAGAAGAGACCCGATGGACAGACCCTCATCCCATGAGCAAAAGGGCTATGCCTAAGCATGGGACTACACTTGTCCGGATGCCTTTGCACCCTCAAACCAAAACAAAGACCCCCTTGTCGATTCTGAAAGAATAAAGTCAGCTTAATACGCAGAACTTTATTCCTCACTCCTTTTCTGCCCTATAGTGACCACTACCCTTACAACAATAGGTCCTAAAACCCAAGCCCTCCTGAAAGAATTGGGACGCCGTATAGCTGCCAATACCCTTGACAAAAGGGAAACTTTTTTTTAAAACAGAAAATCGGAATTATAATTTGTCATTTCAACGCGATCGCAATTTTTGAATGTTTACCTCGCATATAATTTTTATAGTAGTATATAGTTTCATTTAATAAAAGATTTTAAATCTTAAATATATAATGTATCGGTTTTTAATTTGAAGGTTATAGATTGGCAAATATCAAAAAATATTTTTGTTATTTGCTATAAAATGACTTAAATTGACAATGTACATGATCCGCAAACATATTTTGTTTGATAAAAACTTACTATATCTTTCTTAAATAATATATAATATCACCAAAAATGAGATCAGGAATTAGGCATTAATAAAATATTAATCAACTGATATAAAATGATTAAAACGCTTAATTATATATGGTTAAAGTGAATTCAATTATAATCCCTAAACGCAATTATGTACAATAATCATTTTGAAGCCTTATATTTAAAATTTCTAAATTCAATACAGTTATGTTTAGACCCTATGCAAAAAAACGTAACTTTATTATTAGAATATATAAACTCGATCATTGGTTACCTATTCATACAACTTAACCTTTATTATTCGAGCATTCACAACCCTTATTATTCATATATCTTAACCTTATTATTTCACCACTCACTCGCTACTATATAAACAAGATGTTTTAACTAAATATTATTCATTTTTAATCATTTTTGTTTTGGGTTATAATAAAAGTAAAAGTAGAGAACATATTTCTCTACAGACTCATATCAATAATGGGTACTTTCAAGGTATGTGTGATTTGGCAGCGCTACTCCTTGTTATGTTTGACGATGGTAATAAAATAGTTCTTAAGGCAATATTTTTTATAGAGGTAATGGCATATGAATGCTTCACTAACTTAATGAATAAGATGGCTTCAAACTTTCCCATGGGTAATAACATGGATACAAATTTTGCCAACATGAGGTCCCTCATGGAGGTTTAGGCAATATTACCTTAATACTTTTTAAAATATATAGTAATGCCATTAAAATATATTTTAAACAAAATATAGATTTTAGATCCTGAAGTGTATAATTTAATGCAACAAAACGGAGATTATACGCATTTTTAATTGCTATGCAATTTATGGGATCGTTTTTTGGTGTCCGTCGTCCGTCGTCCGTCGTCCATTACCCTATCTATTTGCATTGGGTATATTAGGTTATCGCTTTTTTAAATTAATGGATGAGAAAGAGGTGCCCCACCCCTCATCTCTATCTCCCTCGCTGTGTTATTTTTTAAATTAATGCATAAGAGGTGCCCCACCCCTCATCTCTATCTCCCTCGGTGTGTTATATATAAGATTTGTTAAATTAGCTATTATATAATAAACATAGATAAAAGTTGTGCTATGCAATTTAACTAGTTATATAATAAACATAAATAAAAGTTGTTTACTTTTAATTGCTATGCAATTTAACTAGTTTTGGTTATATAATAAATATAGATAAAAGTTGTTTACTTTTAATGCTATGCAATTTAACTAGTTATAAATAAACATAAATAAAAGTTGTTTACTTTTTAATTGCTATGCAATTTAACTAGTTTTGGGGTTGGAATCCCGGAGTTTTTTTTGACTCTTATGATTGTTCTTGATACTATCATTGATAATAAGAATTTTTGGCCGTCCGCTGGCTGCTGACCAATGAAAAAAATGACCATTGGCCAAAATGTGAATCGAAATTATTTTTTTCGTTTTTTTTGACTACTATAATTGTTCCTGTTTCTACCATTGCTATTATGACTTTTTGGCCGTCCGCTGGCTGCTGACCAATGTTATATAATAAACATAAATAAAAGTTGTTTACTTTTAATTGCTATGCAATTCAACTAGTTTTTGGGTTAGAATCCCGGAGTTTTTTTTGACTTTTATGATTGTTCTTGTTACTATCATTGATAATAAGACTTTTTGGCCGTCCGTTGGCTGCTGACCAATGAAAAAAATGACCATTGGCCAAAATGTGAATCCGAGTTTATTTTTTCGTTTTTTTTTGACTATTATGATTGTTCCTGTTACTACCATTGCTATTATGACTTTTTGGCCGTCCGCTGGCTCCTGACCGATGGAAAAAATGACCATTGGCCAAAATGTGAATCGAAATTATTTTTTTCGTTTTTTTTGACTATTATGATTGTTCCTGTTCCTACCATTGCTATTATGACTTTTTGGCCGTCCGCTGGCTGCTGACCAATGGAATAAAATGACCATTGGCCAAAATGTGATTCGAAAACTTTTATTTCGTTTTTTTTGACTATTATGAATTTATATCCACTTTTATTGTGTCCTGGCTGCTGACCAATGGAAAAAAATGACCATTGGCCAAAATGTAATTCGAAAATTGTTTTTTCGTTTTTTTTACTCTTGTGAATTTATATCCACTTTTACCGTGTGCTGGCTGCTGACCAATGGAAAAAAATGACCATTGGCCAAAATGTGAATCCGAGTTTATTTTTTCGTTTTTTTTGACTATTATGATTGTTCCTGTTACTACCATTGATATTATGACTTTTTGGCCGTCCGCTGGCTCCTGACCGATGGAAAAAATGACCATTGGCCAAAATGTGATTCGAAATTTTTTTTTTTCGTTTTTTTTGACTTATGAATTTATATCCACTTTTACCGTGTCCTGGCTGCTTACCAATGAAAAAAATGACCATTGGCCAAATTTTATATATAACCTAAAAATTTATTATAGATGGTCTAACAGACAGCCAACTATGTAATATATATTTTTAACCTTATAAATGCATATATATTTTTTTATTGGGTTAATATATTTCATTTAATTAGATTGTGATTTCATAGAAAACCTAAAAAGTAATATTTAAAAAAATAATATAGGTATTAGATTCTAATTTACGATAAAATATATCGATAGAAACTAACACAAAATTCGAAACCTCCTTCAAAGGTATAAGCATAGCCCGTTATTTCTAATTAAATTGAATCTACTATTAAACTCAGACACGAATTGTACTTTATTAGATGGCGCGCGTAAGTTTATATAATTAGTAAAATTTTTCTACGTGTCATAGATATTACACCGCACGTGTGGCAGGGAAATGTCCGATATTTTTAAAATGAAAAGGTATTTTAGGAATCTGAAAAGGTTATTTTACCCCCGGCCGCCCTGGGCACCTACGGGTAAAGTTTCGAGCGAATCGGGCTGGTAGTTTAAGAATTTAGCCCTTTTTTAAAACTAAAAAAAAACTTTTTTTTTAATTTTTTTTTTACATTAAATTAATATTTTGTTTTTGTTAATACCATTGATAATATGACTTTTTGACCGTCCGCTGGCTACTGACCGACGAAATATATTGATTTTCTAAACATAAAACACAACTTTATTATTTCATCATCTATATAAATAACATAATAACTTCTACTATTTTAAAGCCAGCATGGTATAGTGCTTATAGCGCCGGCTTGTGAACCGGAGGTGTGGGGTTCAAGTCAGGGAGTGGACAAATTTTTTTTTTAATTTTTTTAAATTAAATTAATATTTGTTCATGTTAATACCAATGATAATATAAATTTTTGACCGTCCGCTGGCTACTGACCAATAAAAAAATGACCATTGGCCAAATAAATCGAAATTTTTTTTCGTTTTTGAATTGGTTAACATTGATAATTACCCTATGTCCTCCCCTACAAGGGCCTATAACTAATTAACTAATTATTTTGCATCTAATACCCCCTATAGGCATTCTCGCCCCTTCCCACCTTTCTCGCCCATAAATTGCATAGCAAATATGCTACGTTTATACGGAGTATAGAAGAGTTCCCCCTTCCCCTCTTCCCTTCCCCTACTCCCCTTCCCTTCTCCCCCTTCCCACGAGGGCCGAAGGCCCGAGTTTTATTTTTGTTATCGATGGTTTTTATTGATTTTAAAAGAGGTAAAATTTTAGATAAGCATAAATGAAGTTATGATTTTAGCACTATCTTTTCCGCTAATATTTAATGTATTGCCAAATATTTTAATTGTCTAAATGTTCATAAATTTATTAAAATTTTAATAATTTAGAGTTGTGTTACAAAGATGTATTTCTTGTTTGGGAAACTATTTGGGCCGCTCGCTTCTTCGTTTCTGATCACTCCGTATTATTTATTGCGCTTGCATTTGTGGTATATTACAGAGGAATAGTTTTAGAAAATAACATGGACTTTACGGAAATTGTTCAATGGTAATGATTTAATCTAATTGAAACATTTTGTGAAGTTTAATATATTTTAAGGAGTGCCAAATTTTTTTACAAAATTTTTTATCAATTACTAAGAGTAATAAAACTATAAATAAAATTATTAAATTACCTAATTTTTTAAATAATATTTAGAAATGGCAGAAAAGCATCCAGCCAAAGAAATACTAATAGTGGCTCGAGAAATAATTCAAAGATTACAATGTTTGTTGAAAAAGGATGAATAAATTTTGTTGAGATCCATTTATGGCATTCTAACCATAAACTTGTTTTTGTAAATATTCAACTAACTAATATTGAATACCGTTATTTGTAGAGATGCACCGATACCAATATTTTGTGCCGATACTTAAGATTTTTTTGCCGATACCGCTACCATGCCGATACTTATAATAAAAAAAAATTCTATACTAAAAAATATATGCAAATTAAATATTATAAATTAAGTCACATCCAAATTTTGGTAGATCAGAATTTTGACGATAAAATGGAATATAATATAAATTTATAATAATAAATTTGTTATTAATTAATTCAAAAGTATTGTGATTAATAGATCAAAAAAGAAATTTAAATTTTATTATGGTACACTTTATATTTTATTAATACATAAATTTATTTGAAGTATTAAAGGAATGTTTGTCTTTGCCCCACGACTTATTTTAACTTTGCATAATTCACAGATTACAATTTTTTCATCTGCTGACACAACAAATAACTCCATAGCGTATCAAAAGAATCCATCTAAGGCTTAATATATAATAATTTTTAAAATAAAACAATATTTACTTAAAAGCGCAGTTATTCGGAACAGATGGTCAATGAGTTTATTATACTCCACAAAAATATTTATAGCCAATCTTATAAAACAATTTTCAATAAATTTAAAAAGTCCTCTATTTTTTAATGGTAGGAGATACTATAAATATTATTTTTTGAGTTTCATCCGATACTGTTGGCAAGGTATCGGCGCCGATACCATGCCGATACTTGGTATCGGTATTTGTAATCAAAAATTTCTCGTTACACTGAAATTTGTTGCCCTTTATTAATATATTAAACATTAAATGTTGATCAATTCGATATCACAAACAAGAGCAAGATGATCAGATCCCAATTCTTCATTTGGTAAAGCTGTGTATGATTCAATTTGTTGACGAGATGGAAAAGGAACACACTAAAAAATTTAAAAAAATGGTTTTATTTTAAGGCTAAATGAATAATATAGTTTCACTATTTTGTTAATAGGTGGTCAAAAAGTGTTAACAATGGTTTATAATTCCTCAATTTTTGTTTAACTTTAAAAATTATGTTAAAGTTTCAAAATGTTGCGCATGTCAGGGGAAAAGTAAATCGTTGTCTTCAATAATATGAAAAAATTAGTTTGAGATTTTTTAATTAAGGTATTTATCTTAGACTAATACTGTTTTTTTACGGTACGGTTAAAAAAAACCTGGCCAAAATTTGAATAAATACCATTTTAAAAACTAATCAAAAATAAATTAGCTAAAACTTAATATATGATTAAGCACCAATTATTCAAAATTTACCTTAACGGATTTTACTCTGTCTCTTTGGGCAAAGATGTAGTCAATACATTTTTGAAACCCTGGAACAAAGTTAGTGTATTCTGGTTCGCCACAAACGCTATAAAAATTAAAGCTGTGTTCCAAATTAAGGCCTCCAAAAGCTTCAGGCTCTTTTTCTAAATATAAATAAGAAGAACACGTTAAAGCTACTATGAGAATTAGGAAGCGATAACACTAAAGTCCCACAATGAAATAAGGTTTTCTTCATTAGCCAGAAAATAGGTAAAAGGCCATTTTAATATAATAGCAATTTAAAAGCCTCCCACGACGCTTATAAATGTTATCGCGGGTAATGTTAAGAGCAAGATCCAATACTTATAAAATAGAAATATATGGGAATTAATTATTTTATTCAACATATATTTTAAAGTCCCAATCAATATATAGTAATTTTATATTACAAGCAGAGCTGCTAAATGGATTAGTTCCTTACATAAATAGACCTATTTGGAAACAGATCTCTTAAAATAATTTAGATTAGTGTACTTTCAAGATCAAATTAAATCTTTGGACCAATTTATTAATTTTAATGCATTTTTGAAATTTCTTTAGGTTTTTTAAACATTTATATACCTATTTTAATATTACAATAAATTCTAATAAGCTTATCGTATTCGTGGGCAAAGGAATACGATTTAAATAAGAAGGTCCAGAAGGGAAGAGTTATTAGGAATTAATTGGGGGAACTTAAAGGAAAATTGGGCCGTAAAACGATAAATTATTGGGGGATGGCCGGGCCGCGAACAGGCTCACGCGCGTACGCAGAAATATTTCTCAACTGTCTTTATTACATGGCATTAATATAATCACAACCAAGAAAATATATAATAATTAAAAGATCGCAATGTCAAAATCGCATACGATAAGATGCGTATATCGAAAATCACTCACGCGTAAGAAAAATAACAAATACGTATCAGCGCGTCGGGGGGGGGGTATACGCGTACTAGAAATTAAATGTAAAAGAATAATGGTCTACGCTATGAGTGTACAACGTGTAAGATCAAAAGATTGTACCGCGTGTTGAACTCTTAACTTTAATTTTTGAATAAGATGAGATGAGGGGGGGGGGGGGGGTGTGTGGGAAGACATCTTCATCATCGTATCTCTGGATACGCTAATTTCATTCTTCGTGTATGGGTACACGACAAAGCTCTTATATTTTTTTGTTTTTCTAGGTATTTTTAAAACTTTTAAGCGTTTTATTACACTTATGTAGACGAAAAAATATGCCTAAAAAGTTTCACCATGCATAAGTGGATATATTATTTACTAAATTTAATCGAATGTTTAAAAATAAAATTGAAATGTGTTTAACGAATAGCATTTATTTTAAGTACCTTTTGGCCATGAGGAAGCATTTTCATTCAGCTTTCCGTTAATCATAAACTTGTATACGTCTGTTTCGGGTGATGAATTGAAATCGCCACAAAGTATTATCACAGGTGTCGGTATCTGTATTTATTGCAGTTTTTAAAATTATTTTTACAAATCATTGAACGATGATGATAAAAATATTTTTATATTAAAAGACCTCAAAATCCACGGCAAAGTGCGAATTTAGTTGTGTAAGGTGTTATAATTTTGCGAATGTTGTTAACACATATATTAGATAAGGAATCATTTTTTGCGCCATATAAAATTTGTAGGCAAATTCATAGAGATCAGAAAATCCCAATTAGAAACCTGCACGGCCCCGGGTTTGGACGGGCTTCTGCTTAAAAATAAAACAACGGGCCGTGGACGGGCCGTAATATAACTTAATGGGCTCGGGCCGGGCCTAGATATTCCTTAGGCCCGTTAAAAGCCCGTTACAGAATTAATAAGATTTAGTATAAAATAAGGTATTTTTATGATGTTTTAATTATATTTATTTTATGTATAAAAATTAACAAGGAAAGTAAATTCTGTTTTATCTTAGTTCATAAATTCATCAACATCTCAACCCCCATTATAAATGTTAAATATATTTAAACCAATGCAATGATCCCATGGGCGTAGCCAATTAAAACTACAGGGGGGCAGTTTAAATAGGGCAAAAAATGTTTTTTAATGGAGGGGGGGCAGCTGCCTATCCTCGCCTTCCCATTTAGACCCTCTAGCAATATTGAGTGAATTGATTTTATATTATGTAAGATTATTTATATAAATAATCATTAACAAATTTAAAAACAAATTTTAAAATTTATTTCTTCAAGTTACGTTGTAAATATCACTGTTTTTTTTATTTTTTTATTAATAACCTTTAATTAAAAATGGTGGAAAAGCAAAGAAGCCAAGAAAATTTATTAAAAACATTATATCCTTTTAAAGGGTTTTAAAATCTATTTGGCTTACATAGTTATATGTATCTCGAAATGCTACTTGCAAAATAATTTTTTCCCCTGTAGGTCGCCTCTTAAAAGATATAAGATCTCATCTGATCGGGAATTCTTAATTTATTATTTTTAAAATTATTTGATTAGCATTCTTAACGCATACATGTTGTTTACCATATGGGTAAATACGGGCTCGGGCCGGGCTTTGTATAAAATTAACGGGCCGGACCCGGGCTTTATATTTAAAATTTTGACGGGCCCGGGCGGGGCCGGGCTTTTAAATTTTTATGACTGACCTAAACAGGCCCGTTGCAGGTCTCTAATCCCAATCTCACCCGTATGGCCAACGGACCGGGCAAACCTTTTCACTGTTTAATTATGACGGACACCAGAGAATTCGAGAGATTTGGGGTAACAGGTATTTTTATAATTTATTTGGTTTTCGTGTAATATTATCTTGGCTCTACAAAATCATTTTTTGTTCATTATTATTAAAATTTTTCATATTTTATATATTTTTGTTTTATATTTTACAATATTTAGTCCCCTGAAAATTTTTTTAACTTACTATTTTTACGTGTAACTCTAGCTTTTTTAAAATATTTAGCGAAGGCAAATATAATATTTCTGGCCAACTCCAATAATTCGGGCATGGCCGGGGGGACACTAAATAGAGCTAGGGCGGGCGCGAGCGGGGCAGAAATAATTAGGAACACTGCATATTAACCATAATGTTTTCCCGGACCTCAGGAAACTATGTTCACCCTCAAACTCCTTTAATTAAAAATTTATTTTTCAAAAAACATTTAAGAACTGTTATTAAATTTTGTAAAGATTTTTTCGACACTCAATAAAAATGAGTTTTAACTAGTCTAAGAGGTTTGATATCAAATTTATCAAAACGAAAAATATTTACATTTTTGTCGATAAATTCAGCATTCACGACTTGTTGAATTCTTTCCAGTATCGAGGCCAATTGTATCAATCTTACGTGAGGTGCGGTGGGCAAAAAATATAAATGAGTGTTGCAAACGCAGAGGTAAGTTCCTTTCGAATCTTTGCATTTTAAAATCGTGATCTAGGCATGGCGTACAAATCATTGATGACCAAGAAGCATTAAGCATACAAAATTGGATCATTAAATTACGACTCAAGTGCATAAGGTCGCGAATGGTCGAATTGAATGTGATATTCATTAAATTTACTGGCATCAAGTTATACTTATTAAACGATGAAAAATGTTAATTTGTGCTAATAATTTCAAAATTTTAAATTAAGACTAAAGAGTGGCTTACGCAAGAGGGTGTTTTACCCGCAACCCCAGTCCTTGGTTGCTACCTGAATTGTTCAAAATATTTCCCCAACTGAGGGTGTTTGGGCTGTGCATATTAATTTAAGCAAATTTTGACCTTTTAATTAAATTTTTAAGGAATGATTTTAAGACTTGACATATTCGCAAGAAATTTTCCCGTGTTTTTGTTCAAAATAAGAAAAATATTGAAGTTTTTCGCTTTAAAGTTTTATAACTTTGTTACAAATAAAAGCCATATTGTGATTCATAAATGTTTCTCATAGCACGACTCTTTAATTTTTATTAAAATAAATAGGCTAAAATCTAAAATTTTCGCCATTATATTAGGACGAATAAAAAATTTATATAAGTTCCTGAGAAAATTTACCTGACACACAGCCTTTTTGCTAGTAACATTTTCTTTCAACGTTGTATTAGCGGCAATCTTTTCGAAAAACGAACTTTGACATATGGCAAGAGGAATTTCTATGTCATGACTTGATATAAATCTAGAGGGAATGCCAATTATACTTAAAGCTAATAATAAGCAAAATTAATAGAATTAAGAAGAAATTTAATCTACACAAATTTATTAATATTTTTCACTATAAATTAATAATGCCGTGGGAATATAACCTCAAAAAATGGGCATTTTTGCACCTTCAACCCCGTTTATTTAAAAAACTTAAAACATATTATTGTTCTATTAGAAATTAATTAAATTGTGGTTTTTTTTTATAATAATCAGAAGATAATAATAACCCCTTTCAGGAGTGCCGCGATTAAATTAAAACTCTCCTCTAATTAGCGCCATCTATAGGCAATTTTAATTAGAGACTAATATGAACTATATTAACCCTATCTTTTTTAGCATGTGACTCGATAACGATAACAGACATATAACGTTTTCGCTCTTATTAGAGCTCATCAGTATAGTTAATTTTCTAGTCACATTCTAGGCGAGATAGGTATATTTATAGATCGCGCTAATTAGAGAATACTTTAATTTAATTGCGCCACTCCTGAAAGGGATTATTATTATCTTCTGAATATTATTGTTCATCTTAAAATCCTCTATCAGAAATATGTGTTCAATTGCGGGATGGTTTTCTGTAGACCTGTGTAAATAACAATTGCCAGGTTCGGGGTGCAAATTTTAAAAAAATGGATTAGGTTAAAACTTCTAAGGAAGTGGTATCGAGTCGAGTTTGCTACAATAACAAGTTAAAAAAATTATTTTAGTAATGCAGTTGGGTTTCACATATTTATCATTCTAAAATTTATATTTGGGTCGTATAGGATAAGCGTTGAGATTTTGGAATAATTGAGTCGGGTTAGGGTTCGGCTTAAAATTTAAAAAGCGTTTTTGGGGTGAGGTCGGGTTAAAAAAATTGACGCATGTTACAAAAGCTAAATTTCAAGGAGAAAGTTAAAAGGAGGAGCAACACTGGATTTATATAGATATACGCTCTATATAGGTAGTGTTGTAAAAACGTCTGGGTTTTGTTTGGTCGACCCCTAGGCTTGGTTGAAATTGTAAAAACAGGCCAGAGTAATATTAGTTGAACCAAAGGCCGACCAAACAAGACACAGCCGTTTTTACGACACTATATATAGAGTTCAAATGCTTAAAACTTTCGGTTCTTCTCAATTAATTAAATATAGATGGGTGATTCGTTAATATTTCTGCGTATAAAGTGATTCTTGAGATGAGGACATTTTTGATTTCAATCAGTGGGAAGAATTTGTTGGGCAATATGTTATATTTTGTCCACCCCGTTTTACTTCAATGGTTATGGAAGATATTTCCTAATATTATAAACCAAATGACTTAATTGGCTTAGTTGGTATAGGCTCTGTCCGTGAACAAGAGCTCGCCGGTCAAATCCCGCTTTTAGCACTTTCTTTTAAAAGACGTAAATAATATCGCATCGGTAACCGGTTGTCAGGCCTGCCGAGCGTCACCCCTCATCCAAATATCTAAAGAAGCTGGTTACTTTAGAGTGACGATCAGCTATCGAAATTCTTTTTATTAATTATTTAATTAATAGTCCCCATTTTTAGGTTAAGATAATTTAGTTATTGAGTTCGAAAACTAATCTAAAAGTTTTTTTTTTATTATACAATTTATTCCAAATATTTCGGTTGAATGCATGTTGCTCGCCTAAGTAAAAGATGAAAATGAAGAGAAATATAACGGCCGAGTTTAAAAAAAAATTAATATACAAATTTAAGTGACAAATAAGTGAAAAAAATATGTAATTTTTGAGATCTATATAAAAAATATAAAAGTGAAATGCTTTTAAAACAGTTGTTTCAATGTAAAAAAAGTGTGCTTTTATAAGAGCTTTTCAAAATTTTACATTTTTATAAATTAAAGTCTGAGTGAATCGATCAGCATTTAGCAGATGAGTGAAGTAGTAGAGCTTGTCAATTTTAATTAAAGTAAAAAACGTAATTTAGTACCAGTACCAGGCATATATACCGTCAGTCTTTCCATTTTAATAGTGCTCTAAAAAATTTTAAATTTGCAAAATATTCTGCAACAAACTTATTTGTTGGGACAATAAGTACTTTATTATGCAAAGTTGGAGCTTAGTTTATTGTTCAACATAAATTATAGCTGGATGCTAAGTTTTATTCAATATAAAACCAATAACAGATTTGCATGTTTCAACAAAAAAATGACAAAGCACTATTTTGGTTTGATAAGTATAGGAGTTGAAAACTGAAATTTATTTTGGGCAGAGTTGCTGAAAATCATTTGAAATAGACCAAGTTAATCACATGGGCAAAATTGGCATTTATTAAATATATTTTGCAAATTGATTATCAATACTAATTCTAATAATAAGGACTAATTATTTATACTGAATCTGATTTTAACACACCATTCTTTTGATTTTTGTGAATTAGAATTAGGCTCAGAAATCTTAACTTTTCTAAACTTTTATACAAAGCTCTGCTGGGATACTACACAAATAGCTAATATCTTGTTTTTTTACCGATTTAACTGTAGTGTGCCATAATTTTATGCCATTTTAAGCTTTGACACTAAATTATGAATAATTTTAGGTTAGGTATCCTTGGACCAGCAGTTAAGATTCAATTTCAAGATAGAGACTTTTATATTAGAGGTACCTTATAACCAAAATTTTTAAATATGTGACTAAAAGCTAGATATCCATTTCCATCATAAAGTTTTACAAACAACACTCACCCTTTAGGGAAAACTATTGTGTTTTGCTGCATTTGATTATGACTACTAAAAGATAACATAGATAATTCAAGTGTACAAGAAACAACACATAAAAAAATAGGCTCCATATAGAGATTCAAAGGATTTTATATATATTTTTGTTCAAAATACTTATTATTGAATTAATTATTTAACATAGATATGGGCATTGAAACCTTGCCAATTTAAAAGTTGTGATAAAAATAATTCTGTAACATATTTGTAAATCATTACTCA
The DNA here is from genome assembly GCA_964036665.1 of Gordius sp. MW1. NCBI lineage: Eukaryota > Metazoa > Nematomorpha > Gordioida > Gordea > Gordiidae > Gordius > Gordius sp. MW1. The sequence continues at coordinate 7,318,079 of OZ038530.1, read as the reverse complement.
AATTTGGATGTCTGGAATAATGTACAACAACCTTCAACAACAGTGTCGGACTTATATCTATATGATCCACTGTAATTTAGCAAAGATGACCCAGGGTGCAGGTGTTGATAATAAAACTTTTGATCAACTTCCTGTAGGCAAATGATATCAGCATTATAACCTTTACAAAATATTTGTTTTATACATAAGTAAATTACCTATAATTTCTTTATATAATATATTTTTTCTATAATCATAACTCAGATATGATTTAGGACAATATGGAAATAAAACCTTCTTGGAATAATCTGATTTAGCATATAAGTCAGCCAAAAGATTATAAGAACATATTCTAAGGCTAAAAAAGATGTATGTACCATGCAAAGCATATACCTGGGAAATTTTAGAAAAGAATCTGTTTTATCATGACGATCCTTTATAATAGAGTACTTTGGCTCAGGTTTTATTAAGCTTGAAAGTAAAACTTCAGGAGGTCCTTTAAGTGATTTTAATTCGGGCACACATTGTACTGCAAGATGTGTACCCTTATCCTCTATTGTAGGAGTGTAGAATTGTGTGTTTGATATTTCATCCCATTTATTCAAATCAATGTCATCAGGCTTTAAATTTGTACTAATATGCTTCAGTATGTTATGTTTAGACTTAAGCCATTTAAAATTATATGAACAGTCAGGCCTATTACCCTCAATAATGGGAAAAACTGGGCAACCAACCATCACCTCTTTTGGTAATTTGAACGTTTTTAGGTAAGGTGGATTGTATATTATATCATAATAACAATCCTCAATGATCATTTCAGAACCTTTAACTCTAAAGGCCTCACCAACAGTTATACTATTTGTATCAATGTCTAATCTATTAGAATCTTTGTACACTACATTAAGGTCTAAAGGATATTGTCCGTCTGCAATGTTAGGTTTAGATTTAATTAAATATAAAATAATAGATGACTTAATTTTTTGCAACGTAATATACAAAGGTTCTTCATATGACCTAATAAAATTATACTGCTTATGATTTCGGTTATATATTATATTAGTGTAAGAAAATGTAATATTAATTTTATTATCTTCCAACAATTTTGCAAATAAGGGAAAACGCATGATATTAAAATGCGAGAAATTAAATTTCATGCGTTAAAAGTGGATGTACCGCTAAATATATAAATGTGCCAAGGTTTGCTGCCATCATAGACTAACAAAACCAGCTGATAAGTTTGCTAGTATAGAAAGCGTCATTTTGAGGGAACTTGCAACCCACATTAGAACTCAACATAATATATTGTTTTATTATACTTAATTTTATTTAAATGTTTATAAATTAAGCTAATGTTCTGATTTATATTCTTAAATATATCGTGGGGAAGATAAATAACCTGTTGAGTTGTATTTTCAAAAAGGTGAAGATCATATTGTGACTTATAAAAGTGGGAAGCTTTTTGTCGAAATGATTATTTGCTTATACGGCGAAGGGAATTATGGAGTATCAAGGATTGCAAAGTAATACCGGGAGAAAAAATCGCCAGGCAACATAGTCCTCTTGTTATGAATCTTGACAGAAGAGTATTTCACGAATGAAGAAAGATCTATGAACCTCAAATTTATATGAAAGGCTAAAGGATACGTCGACGAACCTATAATACCATCAAAAAGCCTCTTCATTCTTGGGTGCAAGGAAATTGCAAAGAGAAGTAGACGATGTTAGGACGAAACAGCGATTTGTGTTTTAGGACAGACAAAAGGAGGCAAAAATATGAATAGGGAACTATGGTGGTGGAATCAATCGGTTAGGGATTTCACAAAAGAAATAAAATTCTATATAGACGGTGGCAAAGTCGGAGGATCATCAAGAGTATAGGGACGCTAATAGAGCTGCAAATAAGGCCGTTGTAATTATAGAAGTTAAGTTGCTGTTTAGCTCCGACTTGACGTAAACACATAGCTAGCATATGTGCTCGGACGCATAAGCTTTGTCATCAAGAGGGGTAAAATGCTTTAGAGGTTAAGTTGTAACAGCAAATACAAGCTAAAGCAGTAGCAATATTAGCTTGTTAACAACTTTAAATAAAAGTAGTTTTGTACGAGCAATTGCTGATAGCAAGTTGCTCATCCATTTTGCTCAACGAATGTGTCAATTAATTATGTGACATATCGCAATTAATCTGCTCAGCAAATGTGTTAATTACTTATGTCTTATGTGACATATCGCCTATCCCCTCTTCCCTATCTCTCATAGGCATAGCATGAAACGTTGTTATTCATATTCTTATTTTCAAAAGTTCTCCTCTCTCCCCATTTTATTATTCGCTTAACCCAAAAATTTTTATGGCAAATAATTCATTAAGGATGAGTCAATTTTGGAGATTTCTTCACAAGTTCCTCAGGAGAGATCTATAATTTATAATTTTGTTGGGGAAATGTTAATTTTACATAATATTAGTTGTAATTTATGTGTCTATTTGGTGAGATTTAATAAATTAATAATGCTGATTTGGTGTCAATACTTTAATTTGAACTAAAAAAAGATATAAGACATCTAAATAAAATATATGTAAATAAAAATATTTTTGCCATGTTTTAAACAATAAAATTCAATATCTTTTGCCAAAAAAATAAATTCACACCTTTAATAAAATTATCACATTGTAACCTGGCTTAAAAGACCATATTAAAAATGTCAAAAAATTTATTACCATTTGGGTGACACAGAATATTCAAAAATTTATATTTAAAACAATAAAACATATTTTGGGCATGTATAAAGGCGTAAATTTTGAAATCATTAAACAGATCTTAGTCATCTATATAGAATATTCTATAAAGCGAAATTTCCCACCTTTTATAAAACTTTGCATTGTGACCTGAACTAAAAATATTATTAAATATAAATTTAGAAAAATTAAGTCATATTAAAAATGTTAAAATAAATATTTATACAATAAAACATAATTTCGCCATTTATGAAAAATAAATCATAAAAATCATTTTAGATATATATAATGAAAATCGAGAAAAAAAAATTAGTTCGCACCTTTAATAAAATTATAACATTGACACCTGTTCTTAAAAACGATAAAATATAAAGTTAAACCATATTAAAATTGTCAAAAAAATTATTACCATCTGGGTGTGAGACAGAAAATTCAAAAATTTATAATTAAATAAATTTTTGGCATTGGCATGTAAAAAAATAAATTTTAATATGATAAACATATTTTAGCCATATATAAAGAAAATTGCAAAAAAAAATTCGCCTTAAAAAATATAAATTCATAACAAATAGCCATTAGCGTAGGGAGGGGGGAGTTTTCCGGTAAGAACCCCTCTTTCAATTTATATAATTTTTACGTTGTATATTTATAAAAAAATATTTGTTGAATTTCACTTTTTGTATTTTACTATTTTTACGCGAATATCACTTTAAACTTTTATGAAACAAAACATTTAGAACCCCAAAAAATCATTACAAAAAAATTTATCTTACAAATTTTATAACACCCCCCCCCTTGAGGAAATCCTACTTACGCCTATGCAAATAGCCTTATTATTGTTGAACAACAGAATGTACTATAACAAAACATCACATTATGATAGATGAGATGCTATGAGCAGTTTTAGAGAAACTGCTTGCTCATAGCATTTGCTCATATTAAACTGTTAATTAACTTATAATGCTGCTCAGGCACACAGCTCTATACATGAGTGTGTTTTTGCTACTACCCTATAGCAGCCTCTCGAGCATTTTCTTCTGATACTGTATCCTACTCATGAGTAGAGTAGGATACACAGTGCTTGTGAGGGGGCAGAGCTCACAGTGAGCAATGCTCACTGGAGCAAATCACCATCACTAGTTGTAATAGCGAAGAATGCCGCGTACACCGAAATGGCAAGCATATTGGATCATAAAGGGGGCGATAGGCTTATGTACAAATTGGCCAAAATAAGGGAGAAGAAAAGTCGCGATGTCGGGAGTTCTTAAAATAGTCAAACGAGAAGGGTCACACATTTTTCATGCCGAAGAAAGTGATGGAAAGGTGGAAAGGATATTTTAAGAAACTTATGAATATTGCAAATGACAAATATTCCTTTCCCGATAGAGCCTAACATATGTATTTTTGAACTCTTTCAGGAGGATAAAGTTAAGACACAAATGAAAAGGATGCAAAAAAGTAAAGCTAATGGCCCAGATGGAATACCTAGGGAAGCACTGCTCGGATGTCGTGAAGAAGAGTCACTACCATGATGAACCTCCTAATTAGATATTGGTAGAAGAGCGAATTCCTAATCTGTGGAGAGCAAGCTTGAGTATACCTTTATTTAAAGGCACAGGGGACCCTCAGGGCTGTGGCAATTACAAAGGTATGAAGTTAACTTGCCACTCCTTGACGCTTATGGAAAATATCTAAGTAACAAGGCTGAAAAACGAGGTGGAAATATCGGCTAACCAATTTGGATTTGTGGCCGCCAAGTCCACAATCGACCCAATCTTCGCACTTAGACAAATGATGGACAGATATGGTAAAAAGAGAAGAAATGGTATTTATCAACTTGGAGAAAGCTTATGACACGGTCCCTCGCGATTTAATTTGTTGGTACCTGAGAAAACAAAATATCCCTGACGCATTTATACGGCTTATGAAAAAGTTTATGCAGTCTCAAACTCTTGCGTTAGGACGACAGTTGGAGACTCTAAACCTTTTCGGTTGAAATTGGATTGAACAGGATTTGTTTTAATTCCCTTTTTATTGAATATAATTATGCATACGATAACGAGAGACATTCAAAAGCCATATCTTCATGGTGTGCGCTATTAATATGCTACTATGCGAAGAGACAAAGGAGAAAGTACTCGAAGAAGCCGAAAAGTGGTCAAAGCGCTTAGCTGGATATTTAAAGGTCAACGCTCGAAAAACGGTATACATGTAAATGAACATTACAGGCAGCCCATCGTTGATTCACGATCTATTGTACCCAAAAGTAGACAGGTTTACATACCTCGGCTCGATGCTACATCAAGAGGGAGGTTGCGCAACAGAGGTCAATCCCGGATCCAAAAAGGATAATTAAAATAAAATGGCGAAGTATCCGGTGTAATGTGCGACAAGAAAATGCCAATATGGTTGAAGAGCAAAGCTTACAAATCCATCGTAAGACAGGTGTTACTCTATGGAAGTGAAACACTGCGCGTTAAACATCACGGAAGGAAAGCCATTACAAGCCACAGAGATGAGAATGATACGGTGGAGCCTGGGGTATACTAAGCCCCACCATATGACGAATGACGTTCTCATGACAAAGATGGGTATTCAACCTATGGCTGACATGATTAACGAAAATCGGCTAAGGTGGTATGGGCATATACTAAGAAGGGACACGGATGACGTAAATCGTAAAGTACTGGACATGGAGGTACCGGGGAAGAGAGGAAGAGGACGACCCCGTGTCACATCACATGGAAAGGGCAAGTCGATAGAGTTATGAAAACTAAAGAGATCAGTCAAGACATGGCACTCACCTGGTCAAGATGCAAGAAACTTATTACAACAAACCCCACGACTGTGGGACCAAATAACTGATAAAGAAGAAGAAGATGCTTAAATAAAAATAAATAAGCTTTTGAAATGTTTACTTAATGGATGGATTTAATAAAAACGGGAATAAAATATTCAATTTTGTTGTTTGAAAGCTATATTATGTAGGCTGTGCGAGGATATTTAATTTATATAGTGTTGAATCTATTTTAATAAAATAGGATTCCCTGGGAATTCAGGCCGAGCTCTTGCCTCGGGTGAGGCTGCTTCATCAGGCCTGACCCAGGCCCGATTATTTTATTAAATTTTGCCCGGGCCCAATAGTCGGGCTTTGGGGGATTCGTGCAGAAGGCTCTAATTATATATGAAATCAACAAAATATTGAAGGAAAAAATTAAATCCACCCCCCCCCCAATAAAAAAAATCCTGCGTACGCTCATGAACCTGAATATAACAAAAGAAATATTGAATTGCTGCAATTTTTTGTAAACAATTTATAGCAGTTAATTCAAGATGGGCAGTGTAATATCATAAATTTTGACTTATACATTTTAATTGTAATATTTAAATTTCCTCTTGGTACAATGATAAATCGACCTAAAAGTATTTTTATTTAAAATAATACAATTACTTTTAGTGGCAAATATTTATAAATAAGTTGTAAACCTTCTACGTAACTTTGCTCTTAAAAAGGGGGCAATTCCATATATATTGCTTTTATTTGTGGTTAGTATATTTAAACCAAGTTTTAGCGCTAAATTTCCGGGCACTTTAAGCGACAAGCATAATTTGTCATAAAATTACCTGCGCAAAGTGTAGGATACATTATTGAGTAAGGTACTTAAATAAGTATTCACAGCCTATTTTCTTCCCTTTTATAACCTTACTTTTTGATTTCATCTAAGATAATTTATTCGTGAAAAATTAATCGACACCTTCCCTTATTAAAATGCGAATCATTTGCTAAAATCAGTTATTAGTGTAATATTCTTTGAATTCACAACAGTTAGTATTTTATTTTTATGGAGTCTATTTTAAGAAATTTACATATTTATAGGTTTTGAAGAAAGTTAAAGAAAAATTTATTAACGCTACATTATCATAACGTAATTTTATTTGTACTATAGATTTAATTTAGTAAAAATTGCTCCAATTTCCTAAGATAAATACCTTTTAAAAATTAAGATGAAACTTGTTAAATATCGATACAGACTATAAATATTTGATTTTTTATAATCTTGCAATGATGATAGCCGTTTTCTAAATTTATAAAAACTGATTTAATGATTAATACAAAGTCTTATTAGCTCCATCGATCAAATTCCTTTCTAATTAGAAAGATTTAAAAGCACTTATTTAACGTTAAAAAATGAGGCAAACTATGTCTGAGGAACTATGATTTTTATTATTACACCACTCTTTTTATGAATATTATATATATATATTGTGGTACATGCAAAAATATCATTGTAATGCTATAAAATAAAAATATTCGTATAATTTATTTTTTTTAGTCAATACATTTATTTTACTTAAATATAATATATAGGACATTAAATGTTTAAGTTGAAAATTGTGTTTATAATTGCAACTATTTTTTATAGATTACCACGCAAATTAGCATAAATGTCAACAGGGCCCTTTACACACGAAAATTTCATTGAAGCTGGGAATAAATTACTCGAATATGTAGCGGATTATCATAATAATATAAGGGATCTACCTGTTAAACCTGCCCTTGATTTGAAACCCGGGTACTTGAAAGAAATGTTGCCTGCGTCAGCCAATAATGAACCCGAGGCATTTCAAAGTGTCTTAGAAGATTTCACGAATTTGATTATGCCCGGTGTAATTAACTTTTTTTTTTAATTATATATATAATTATTTTAATTTTTAATCACCAAATATTATAACAGACTGCTTTTATGCATGAATATTGACATGGGCGTACGCAGGGGGGGAACGGCTGCCCCCCCCCCCTTCCTAATTTTGAAGAAAAAAAAATTTTTCAATACAAAAACCCTTAAAAATAAAATAAAAAAATGATTTGCCCCCCCCCCTAATTAGCCAGAGGTGGGCAGCCGGACCCCTTGCCCCCCCCTAATTTTCCAGGGGGGTAGGGGGTCTGGCTGCCCCCACTGCCTAATTAGGGGAGTTGGGTTTGCTCTCAGAAAAATTATAAAGGAAAATTTTTGGATTTGGAGAGTCGAGACCTTTTTTTTTTTTGCTCTCAGGAAAATTTTAGAGGAAAATTTTTGGATTTGGAGAGTCGAGACCTTTTTTTTTTGCTCTCAGGAAATTTTTTTTTAATTTGCCCCCCCCCCAATTCAAAACCTGCGTACGCCCATGAATTTTGACAATTTTTGACAACAGAATTGATAACTTTAAAAAGTGTCCCGTTTTTCCGCCATTTTAAAATGTGCACCCATTAGGAAAGGACACATAGATTATCGTAATTACTAAAGTGTTTTTAAAACATAAAAAAAAATTGAACTAGTTAAACATTAAAAACATTTTAAAATATGTGTCATAAAATAAAAAATAAAAATACTGTGATGATGTGATGTTAAAGCAATTTAGTGCCATCTGCATTAAATAATAATCATTTATTAACATTTTATTATTTATTAACTAATGAGAAAGGTAAATTTACTTTTTTTTGTTTTAACAACACTGCAGAAAGACATGGGAGATGATTAAATTCAAAATGGTATAATTATTAACAACTAAGAAATACTTATTACTTGCCAATTTTAGGTAGTGCATTGGCAAAGTCCCAAGTTTCATGGGTTTTTCCCCACAGGTTTTTCGTTCGCCTCATTGTTGGCCGACATTCTCTCTGCAGCTTTAAGTTGTCAAGGATTCACTTGGGTATGTGATTTTGCCAAACTCCTCTGCTATATATTATTTATTATTTATGTCTATAAAACATTAATTTAAAACAAATATCAATTTGATAAAGTTGTTATTAAATTTTCTTTCAGATAAAATTATTTTTCATATTATTAAAATTTACAGATTTGTTGGTAATATTTGCAACTAAAATTATTATGGGAAATTGTTTTCGTCCGTCCCGTCAAAATACATGTTCAAAATTTGTAAAAAAACTGTTGATTTTTTTATTATTATAATTATATACCTAAAAATGAGAGTTGCGCCTCTTGGAAATATTCGTGATTCTATTTGAATTCTATTTAAAATTCCAAATTCAAATACTTATAGCTCAATTTAAAATGAATCCGAATAGATTCTTATTCAAAAAAAAGCTCTTCAAAAAAAAGCTGATCAGAAAAAAAGCTAATAAATAATAGGAACATTTGGCAATTTCGACGTATAGTCCATACAATCTAATGTAAATTTAGGAATATTTGGCAATTTCTGAGTATAGTGCAGAATATCTAATTGAGAATTTAAACGTATTCTCCCCCAATTTAGATTATTCCATGGATTTAGGATTCTTTCGCAATTTAGATTTAATCTTCTAACGGAAGTTTTCCCACCATTTTTGAATATCCCATTTTTTATACCATTTTTGAATATCTATACTATTTTTAGATATCTTATTATTAAATCATTTTATCTTTAAAAATCCTATTTTTGAATATCTAACCCATTTTTATATATTCAATATTTAAATTTTATTTTCAAATTTGCTATGCGACATACTCCTCATAAGGCATCAAGTACATTTTAGAGTCTAGATTTTTTTATTACCTTTTTTTTTGATCAGCTTTTTTTAAGAGCTTTTTCCTGAACAGAAACGTTATTTTTTCATTTATCCATTTTACTTCTACAGAATTAAACTATAAATAATTTTTTCTGATATGCTATATCCTTATATGCCGAGATCTTATTTTCATACATTATAGATTATAATTAAATAAATAATAACCCGTTGTACGAGTACCACAAACTAAATAACGCGTAGACTCTATTAGTTCTAAATTTCTTATTTATAGATATGTTAAATTTAGAAAATTTGACACTGACAATGGAAGATAAGTTAATAGTTTGGGACCTTTTCACAAATAAATAATCAAAGAGCTATGCTACCTGCAATTATTGTGAAGATTCTCTTTATATAGCAAACAAAAACTGACTAAAAAACATTTCTCCATTGTTTCAGAGATGTCGATATATTTCCTTTTCGCCTTTAATATTTTTATATTCAATCTTTGAATTTTTATGAATAAATTTTTTTGAAATATAAATTAATGCGATATCTAATAATTAAAAAAACTTAAATAATATTGGAATCGAATTCAAATCTTAAAATTTTTTTCAATTTAAATTCGAATTCTTATTTTAATATTCGACGAATTTCGGATCGAATATTTTTTGAACAATTTTTTTGGATGGAATACCAAAAACATTCGACTCTATCCGAAATCCAGAGACGTAATGAGAGTCAAAAGTTAGCTCATTTTAGCCTTTAATGGAAATACTTTTAGGTAGTGCGTAAGTATTACCATGGGCGTAGCCAGCATTGGAATTAGAGGGGCAATAATTTTATTTAAGGGGTAAAATGAACATTTTTTATAATTTTAGCCATTTTTAATAAATTTCAACAAATTTTTCGGTTTTAGAGGGGGGCAGCAACCCCTCCCTGTCCCCCCCCCCCCGGATACGCCCATGAGTGTTACATACAACAAAGTTAATATTTAATGCCAGATTAACATTTAGCCTTTGACTATCGCTGCTATATGCCTAACTATTTAATAACTACCTACCCTTGTATTTATAATGGTTTTGTGGCTTTACATTCGTCCTCATGGGCGTAACCAGGGGGGCAGGGGGGCCTTAAATTACAAAAAAAAACTTCAATGCAAAAATTTAAAAAAATTAAAAAAAAATATGTTTTGCCCCCCTCTTATAGAACTTTTAAACTTTTTGCCCCCCCCCCTCCTTCTAATTCAAAACCTGGCTACGCCCATGTTTGTCCTCTTATTAACACTTAAAAAACAATTGGTACATTTCGAGTCCTTACTACTCTCAAATTTGCTTAATAGCTTAAAAAAGCATATAAACTTATGTCAAAATAAAATAGATATCGCAATACGTTTTAACTTTATAAAAGTAACATTACTATGGGTGGATTAATAAAATGAGGATGAGGAAATGAAGTTCGATATTTTGGACAGTGGTCTATTTTTAGGGACAAAATAATTAGGTAGAATAAAAGTAGAAGAACCTGTGGCCCTAAATATCTAATATCTTTCCCTCCTATTTCAAGAATTCGAATATACCATTACCGCAAATCTTACATAAGGATGAATAATAAAACATGATTAAAAGTAACACTTGTGAAATCGAAGTAGTATAATGCATATTGAAAAGTAATAAGTCAAGGTTGCTCAATCTATTTAAATTTCTACAATTATGTCTCCATATAACCTAGAACAATTTTAAAATAAAAAAATTTTAAATAAAGAGTTTTTGGGAAGAGGCGATATGAAATATTTCACATCATAAAGTTCATAAAGTTCAAAAAATTTTTAATCTTTATAAATCCACCTTGACTATTAACTTTCCTTATCTCAGCCGTTTATTGAATAACGGATCAAGAGAAATAAACACTAAAATTATTGAACTGGACAATACAAAGAGTACGACGGAATATACAACTGAGAAGTAGAAAAATTTGGACTATAAATACTATCAAGTGCACTCAAAATAAAGAAAACATCAAGAATTTATACAAGGTTGAACATGGCATAGAACTACGCCTCTGGATTTAAAATAGTATCAAATATTTTTGGTAGTCGATTCGAATTCGAGAAAAAAATGGATGTTTGTTTCGAATAATTCGAAAATATTTAGAATGATTCGCTTTGATTTGAATATTCATTTTCACATATACATTTCAAAAAATCTATTTGATAGATATTAATTTTAAAAAAAAGTTTGAATATAAAAATATTGCAGGCGAACATAAGGATAAATTATCACTATCTCTGAAACAATTATAAATTGTTAACCAATTTTTGTTTGTTATTTCTATAAAAACTTTTAAACAATGATTACAGCTAGCATTATTGTATCTTTGTATCATTGTGAAATGGTCTCAATTTGTTGACTTTTATCTTTTGACTTCTTCAGAATCAAACTTATTCAAATTCAACAATTAGTTTTTAATTAAAATTTGTCCCTAGATGGCAGTAATTAGAGTTTACTTATTGTTTAGTTTGCGTATATCGGGTTATTTATAATCTTGTTTAATTATATAGCTATATTGTTAAATGTATATATAAGATCTCGGCATTTAAGATTATGCATATCAAAAATATTATTTAGAAATAATGACGTATGTTAAAGTATAACGGATAAGTTCTAAAATGATATTAAAAATTCGAATTTTAAGTCATTATTAGATGTAAAAACAATAATGTATGGTTTATAAAATCAGTAATAGCGGGAAATATAATTAATTTGTGCAACGATAAAAATAGCATGCGTCTCATTTAGTTGAATAAATTTAAAATAAATATTTTTTCAAATCATATTTTCAAGATTCTTTTGCAATTTCTGAATGTCGACATGCAAATATTCGTTCGAAATTTACACATAAGGAATCAAAATCGAATTTCGAATTGAATTTTGAATATTTTAGAGAGGCGTACTTAGTCCTATAAATATACAAATGCTAAAAATACATGTTATTAACAAGCAGGAAAAAAGCATGGACATAAAATAAATGTTAAAGTTAATATAATTTTTTTAAGTTTTAGACGATTAAATGGCAAGGGTATAAAGGAATTATCTTAAAAAACGGTGGCCCGTCCGTCAACTTGCCAAAAACAATCTCGCCGAATCACCCTGGGACATTTTGTGATTCGTTGAATGGGCACATTTCTAAATTAGGGGACATTTTGTAACTGTGGGACATTAAATTCGGCGAGATGGTTTTTGGCGAGTTGATAGGGCACCTTAAAAAACATGTTAACATGTGATAAATATGCAAAGTATTGACACTATCCATCATTAAAAAAGGGGCCCACACACATTGTTTATTTTATTTTATTGAATTTTTTAATCTGCCATTAACAATATTTTTATTGGGGCCATTTTTTGAGACAACATTTTCTAGCTTTGTGCAAATCATACTTTTTTGACATTAGATTTGTCGGATCATAGATTTTGAGCATGATTTCTTTAAATTTTGCATTAGGTTTGTCTAAAAAAATTTAACGGGGGAAGTGTAGCCCTTCCATTTTAGTTTCTTAGGTAATATTTTAAAGGGAAACTGAAATAGATAATTTGAACAAAAAAATAGGAAATCTTTCAAAATGTTTTTATGAAGTTATGGGTCATTATATTGACTCCTTTTTATTTGCAAATTTGACTGCCAAAAAATGTAACAGTTTAAAAAATAGCTACGCAAGAAGCGCTATTTTTCTATTTAATAAAAAATGCCTCTTAAAATGAAAAAAAAATTGATAACAGTATTTCATGTTTCTATCAAATTTTTCCGGACCTTAAGGGCATGCTCACAAAGAAATATGTATGAAAAATTTTTTAGCACGTTTTTTATGGCGGTGACCCACCATTTTTTCCAGGCCCTTTTGAATCTTAACATAGATAATTATGCGCATACAGTCAAAACCGTTTAATTGCAAAGTCTTGGGCCTGGAAGAAAATTCGCGATTAACCGATATTTCGCGATTAAACGATGGAAATAAAAGTATATGTACATTATATTAAATATTCATTTCTTACGCATCGCGATAAAACGATATTATCTGATTGATTTAAGGACTCGAAAATGTTTGTGAATATCCGATATCGTACTATTAAGCAATTTGTCAATAAACGATGTTTTTGTTAATATTATCGTTAAAAAAAAAATGGCGGTTAACTTCACGATTGAAAGATTTTCGCGATAATCCGATTTGCGAAGAAGCTTCGACTGTAATTTGATATTGACTAGGCGCGAAATAATTTAAGTATATAGGGGTAAAATTATCTCTGATTCAAGGTGTATGATTGGGAAGGGGGTGACTTACGGTTGTCATACTTAATGCTATGTCCATTCCTTACTATGTCCTATTAATAAGTTTTCTTCATGCATGGTATTCACCTGCTTCCATATTACAAATCCACTAACATATCATCGACTTGACTTGAGTAACGATAGTCAATTGACACACTTTGTGAATAAATTATAATTATATCTATAAAAAAATAGTTTATCAAATTGTTAGCCATAGAATTATAATAAAATTAAATTATGTTGTCGATTTTTATTTACTAAATAAAATTTAAGTTAATTCTTTCTGATTTATACTGCTTTAAATTTTTTATAAAAATAATTATAACCATTGAATCTTAAAAGTGGCAAACTCGTAGGATAATATAGAGCCATGTTTAGAAAATATATTTACTTTATAATATTATGGCAATATAAAATGTCATAATTAATTTTATACCAAGGCATCTTGTCCAGCATACACTGAGTTAGAAATGGTTATGATGGATTGGATGGCTAAAGAGATAGGGTTGCCTGATAAATTTCAATTTAGAGCTTCGCTGGGTGGAGGTGGCGTTATTGAGGTATGATCATCTACGGGAATATATATTGTTTTAATACAGTTATATAGTAGATTTTCACATATTAATAAGGAAATTTAAATGTATTTATTTATTATTTGATAACTAATACAGACTAAACATTTTTTAAAATTTCAAAGCATTTTATGAATTTAAACTGTTGAAGGTAGAAAAGCAGTATTATACACACTTAGCCACTTTATATTTTAGAGCTCGGCTAGTGAAGCCCTTACCGTTGCCATAGTTTCAGCTCGAGAAAAAAAGATTTCGGAGATGCTTAAAAATTCAATCTCCGGACAAAACTATCAAGATATATTAACCAAATTGTTGGCTTTTGGGTCGGATCAAGTGAAATATTTTCAATTAACCAATAAATTATGATTGTGCAATTGGTCAAAAGCGGGGAAAAATTTACTATAATTTTTCATGTTTTTGTTTATGTTCTTTAACCTATGTACTAAAACTTGTTTAAGCATTTGACGATTTAATCCTTTATAATCCTTAAAAATTGGTTAGATTATTTAAATTGATTACCAAAGTGTCTTAACAATTATATTTTATAGATTGAAATTTGAAATATTATAAAGGCCATTCGCCATTTTATATAGTCTTCAATAAGTATAACGAACATTAAAAACGCTGAACTAATATTTAACCATACGTTGCTTTGTAGTAACCTTTTAAATTGTCTCAAAGCATAGCAATTAATAAGTTTTAATTTATTGACATTTAAATCTAGAATACGCAATTAATTTAATGTGTAAAAGCAGGAAGTGAAGTATAATTGAAATCTATAATGATACTCAATTCAACCAACTAGTTTATTAAGCTATGTTTAATATCGGTCACTTTATAGAAAATTTTCAAATGTAAATATTCAATTTTTTAATCATTAATTAATTAAAGTATTATTATGTGCTATTGATGCAAATTTTAAAATATGGTTTAAAATTCATTTTTCTAAATGGACTTAAAGTTTGCTTTGCCTCTGACATTATTAGCTAATTTCTAATTAACTATATTTTTTAGATAAAAATAAACTTATAATACTATATAAAAAATTTTAGACGCATTCTTCGTTTTTGAAAGCTGCTCGCATTGCTGGTGTTAATGTCCATCTCATTGAGTCGGAACATGATCAACGGTTGGGTGGACATCGATTTGAACATGAAATTAATCTTGCAGAAGAAAAAGGACTCATCCCATTTTTTGTAAAATGATAAATTAAAAATTTTTTGATATTAAAATTTTTAAAATAATTATTGAGCTTGAACTGATTAAAAGGGTTCTTGTGCCCCTCAATATGGGTCGTATAAAAAATCTTTTTGTGATTATCTTATCTATTATAGACCATGATTTAATTATATAATTTTTGATATAGAAATAATATTAAATTTAAAATTTTATCTATATCAAAATAATGCCAATTTAAATCGTTCTTTAGCTTGTTTTGAGGTTAAATTGCTCTGTAAAAGAGCTAAATTTGCAAAAAGGTTGAAGAAGTGTTGTAAGACGTGATGTAGGCGCGTCGGGTGATGAGCCGAGGGATATGCTAGAGTTATATATTGATGTGCATAAAATATCCATATCAGTTAGTCTCCCTTTTGAGGACTTCCATTGTGGGTTTAATGCAAACCGAAAATTAGTATAATATTTTGTACTAGATTCGGATGTGCCGTTACGATTCGATATATGCTTATGGAATATTAGCTAGTTGTTATTATTAACAAGTAACAACACGCTGTGTGCTGATGTGTGCAGTCATTTATAAATAAAATTTCAGAGATGTAGCAATGAAAGCTCGCCCCATAATAATTTTATCTAAGATATAGGACCATAAAAAAGAGACCCTACACTAAGAAAGCGCCTCTCAGACTTTATTGATGGTGATGGTTTTAAATCTGTTTACTCTTTTCAACAGCGTAGGTCTAATAAGACCACTAGTTGGAAATGGTGTATGTAGTCCACGATCTTTAACAAATGAATGAGATTTATAAAGGAGTTACTTTCTAAACTGCCATTTGTGCCTACAACGACTATAATATTTTTAAAATATGTGGTACAATATTATCTTTATTTTTTTTAGGTATGTGCTACTTTGGGAACTACTAATACATGCGCATTTGACAACTTAGTGGAGCTGGGAGAAATCAGTAACACATTTTATAACTGTATTACTTGCATACGCTTACCATATTTTTAATTGAATGTGGTTTAGTTTTATATGATAACCATTTTGCATTAGCTAGGAGACACAATATATGGCTTCATGTTGATGCCGCTTATGCTGGATCGATGTTTGTATGTCCAGAATTTAGATCATTACTTGCCGGTGTGGAGGTATTTTATATTTGTAGCGATTTATAGGTTTAAAACCATCATCATTAATTTTGTTTTTTAGATGGTCCAATCATTCAATTTCAATCCCCATAAATTGATGGAAATTTGCTTTGACTGTTCATTATTATGGTAAAAGTAATAATTTTTCGCTAACAAATTTTGACACATATTACATTTCGCATAATTTAGTATATATCTATAAAGGGTTGAAAACTCAATGGATTTTAAACAAGCTCTAGGTGTGTATCCCACGTATTTAAAAAGCACTCAACAGGATATATCTACGGAATATAAAGTCATAAAACATTTTTAATTTTAAAATTTTATAATGAGGGTGAAATCCTTTTTAAATATGAATAGTTTTCCTTAGTTCTTAAAACAATAATCCTTACCTTAAATAAATTAAATTCAATATTTTATCCTATAAATTTATTAGTTAGTTTATAAAATTAAGCACTTAAAATCTATGATCATTTAGGATTGGCAACTTTCATTGGGTCGAAGATTTAGATCCTTAAAATTATGGTTCCATGTAAGATTGATGGGAATGGATTATATTAGAGCGCAAATAAGAAAGGTACACTATTTATAAAACTTGTAGAAAAAGAAAAAATAATATATATTTTGCCCAAAAAATTTCTATCTTTGTGTTAAATAAAAAATTCATACAAATAAATTGTTTAAACATTTTTAAGCAAATAATTATTCGTACTAATTAATTAAATGTTACAATTTAAATTCAGCACGTTAGGTTAGGCCAAGACTTTGCCGCCCTGCTTGAGCAGGATTCGAGATTCAAAATACCGTTTCCTTTGTCGGTGGGTCTCGTGTGCTTCACGGTGGCTGTAAATATTATTTGTACTCCTTTTTGATACTTCAAAATTTGTGTGTTTCCTTTGACCAAAAAATAATGTCCCCAATTCAAGTAGCAAAATCAAAAATTTAATATAATGGTCTGAACCTGCTTCCTCCATGCTTTTTAACCTTTAAGTTGGCACCCGGGTACACCTGTATCTCCTTTTATGTTTTAGGTGATGCCATGCCAATATCACCTCATGTGTAGACTAACTTAACATAGGTTAGAGCGTAAAATTAACCTAAACGCTATTAGGTTGATCAATATATATAGCCTAAACCTTTAGGTTAATTTAATTCACCTAAGGTCAATATTTCTTTTATATATTGTTAAATTTCAATTTAATTATGGTCTTTTAGCATTTTGTCTGATTTATTTTTTACACGTATCATATAAAATAGAAATTTGAAGATTTATTCAGATTAAGAATAAAGCAAACTAACGATAAAATTAAATTTATTTTAATTTATAAGGAATAAGTCATTGGGTTTTTAATATATATATACTTACCCCTATAAATTGTTTTATTTTTAATTGCCACCATTTTGTAACAATTCCTTTTGTGTGCGATGTGGCGTGACTGATAGTGGTTGTATTTGTATCTAGCTACTTCTATCTTCTCTATGTGAAATATCACTCTTTTTACATTACATTACCTAATAATAAAGAGGAACTTTTTTTATTTAAGTCCTTATAAACCATTAAAACAACGTTTATTATAATTTTGCCCTCTTCTTATTTGATATTGAGTCGTGTTTTATAATTTTTTTTAATCTGATTTTATTTTATAAGCGTAGCCAGTAGGAGGCAGGGGAACAACTGGACCCCCCCCCTCCCCTTGTATATTTAAACAAATAAGGGTAAAAATATCCTAAAATTATTGCATAGATTATGTCCCAATCTAAATTATGATTAAGCCCATGCTTTACCACCTTAGATTCACTTTTTCATCCAATAGGATAACACTTTGACCAATAATACCTCGCAGTCAAACACCAAATTGCTCTATCAAAAGTTGAACGAAAAAGATATATTTTTGTCTGCTTCTGAAGTTAAAGGAATCTATTTTATCAGGTTTCATCTTTACATTTTTTCATATAGTTAGTTATATCTTTAAGAATCATTTGCTTTTTCTCCTATTTCTTTATTTATAATTTTGAGTATATAATTTACAACAAGCTGTATTTAGACATATCACAATTTGTTAAATATATGTAAAAATGAAATCTGATTTATAATAACCAAGCTAAAAGAAAGTGGTAACATTATTATTATATAGTTAAAATTATTTACTATATTAGATTCTCAGTTGGATGTTCAAAATGTGAATTAGACGATGTGCAGGAGGCGTGGAATATCATAACATCAACACTAAACGAATTAAATATCTAATGCATCTTATATTTTGAGAAAATTAAAAGGGAAATCAATCATTTAAATATATTTTTATATTGACTACATGAACAATAAAACTACAGTTTTAGAAATCTTCTCATAATTCAATTGATAAAATTACATTGAATTTGACACATGAAGTATTTTTAGAATCATCATCTGAGCCAGAAATACCTTTTCGCGGTAATTGAGGTTGTGTAGTTTGGTGATCCAAGAGACTATAGCATTGTTAGTGATATATAGAAAGAAAAGGATAATTAATCTTTATTAAATAGTAGGGCCTAAGAGGGGACATATTAACGAATAATAAAACAAATTTTCGACAAAAGAATTAATAGAATTAAAACATATGGTTTTTATCAACTCGGTTTTGGCTTACAATATTAAAGCAATAATATAATCTATTGAAAATAATATACAAATAAAATTTATGCTAAATTAAACTATTTTTCTTTCACGTATTCACATACACGACAGTTAGTTAACAACAACTATGTATTGGGTCACTCCAGAGCAAGGAGGGCCTAGATTTACGTAAGGCCCGTAAAAAGCCTGTTACAAAATTAATAAGATTTTTATTTGTGTTTTATAAAGTATAAACAGAGTTTTGTTTTGATAATTTTCTAATTTATAATTATTTGATGTTTTTTAAATTAACAAGAAAAATTTAATTTCAACTTAATTTATTCATTCATCCATCATATCTCAACGTGCATTATAAGTGTATACACGTAATCACATGGGCGCAGGGGCGTAGACAAGGGGGTAGAAAAACGGATAGTTTACCCCCTTGGCCAAAAATTAATTTGTTTTATACGTTTTAGCACTTAATAAAACCAAATTTGGAAAACTACCAGACCGATTTGGCTCAAAGTTTCACAGTTTATTCCCCATACTCCGGAGCATGTTTTAAGATTTGTTCGAGCCAAATCGGTTCAGTAGTTTTCGAGGGGTCACGTTTTTTTGTTTTATACGTTGTTTTATACGTTTTGGCACTTAATAAAACCAAATTTGGATAACTACCAGACCGATTTGGCTCAAAATTTCAGAGTTTATTCCCCATACTCCGGAGCATGTTTTAAGATTTGTTTGAGTCAAATCGGGCCAGTAGTTTTCGAAGGGTCACGTTTTTTTGTTTTATACGTTGTTTTATACGTTTTGGCAATTAATAAAGACGTCATATGCTATGCAGTATAATATATAAAGCTTAAATGTTTTATGGCTGCATAAAAATTTTCTTTTATATTAAATCAGGTCAGACCCGTTACCATATGAATGAACCAGAGGAATATAAACATTAGATTCTACAAAGTATTTTCTGTCATGGTTATGCGTTTATTTTGTAGAAGAAACTTAAATTACATTTAAAACTCAGTGACATTTCTTTAAGGCTTATGCTAAACTTTACCATAAATTATTTGGGTTATATCTGTACTGCGTTATGAATATTTTATGTTTTTAGTCAATTATTCATAAAGTGTAAGTCTACAGCCATTAGAAACACTTAAAAAGTGATACTGCAAAATGCAAAAATAAATGGCAAAACAACGTTTGCCGGGTTCATCTAGTCTTATATATAAAAATGAAACTATGTGTGTATGCCGCCACCAATTTTGAAAAATACCAGACCGATTTGGCTCAAAATTTCATAGTTTATTCCTGACACTCCGGAGCATGTTTTAAGATTTGTTTGAGCCAAATCGGTCCAGTAGTTTTCGAGAACAGTTTAGCGCCTGATTCTCAACTTTTTTGGAAAACTACCAATCCGATTTGGCTCAAAATTTCACAGTTTATTCCTGACACTCCGGAGCATGTTTTAAGATTGTTCGAGCCAAATGCAACGGTCCAGTAGTTTTCGAGTATTCGTACGCCTTGCACTGTATACGGAAATACAACAATAGAAGTAGAACATATAGACATCAAACTTTATTTTTGCTTCAATAACCGCTTTATCATCATATATGCCCTAAAATTCCAACATAATTTAATACACCCGGGTAAATGGCAAAACAACGTTTGCCGGGTTCATCTAGTTAATAATATTATATTAGTAAATAGAAAAATAAGCCCTTCGGGCGTAGCTGGGGGCTTCGTCCCCAGACCCCCATCTCCTCGGGGGCTCCGCCTTGTAAATAATTTATTGAAATAAAAATGTTTTTAAAAAATTGGAAAATTTCTACCCCCTTGAGAAAATCCTGGCTACGTCCCTGCATGGGCCTATCCAATTCCAGAATTTAAATTAGAGGGTGGCAGTAATGATTTAGGGAGGGACAAGAAAAATGTGTTACAATAAAAAATTTGGATTGGGAGGGGGGCAGCTGCCCGTCATGCCTCCCCATTTATACCGTTAGAGTAAATTAATCGTAAATTTACATAAGCATAATTACAAGTTATATGATTATATATATATACTTATTTTTAAAAGTTTTCTTGATAAAATATCACTGCATTTTCATTCCATATCAATAAACTAGCAGATTTAAAATAAAGGAAAAGCAAAGTAGCCTACTAACTGTATAAAAAACCTTGTAACCTTAAATAAAATTCGTTGGTTATATGTATCCAGACTACAAATGCCACTTGTGCATGGGCGTACGCAAGGGGGGTGGGGATTATGGGGTTAACCCCCTCCCCCCCCCCCCGCGGTCAAAAATTTAGTAAGTTAGCCGCTTTCAATTTGTTAAAAAATTTCTTTGTGTTAATAAGTTACAGAAAATTAAATTCTTATATCTTTTTATTAAAATCAATAAGGAAAGGCTGATATAATTGGATTTTCAGTGGTAATAATGCTACGTATAAAAACCTTTTATAGATGATGTCACTGTCAGAACGTTTGAAAAAACGATATAAATTAACGAATGTATCCACGCATTGTAGAAAAATCAGTTTTGGATCTATTTTGAGGCCCAATCGGGATCGAGAGGATTCGAGCATCATGGACCAATTTAAAAGGATCGGACTTTAAAAACATATAAACTTCTCAAATTAAATTTAAATAATTTCGTTGTGCCTACATAATATGGCTTTTGACCCTTACCATTTTTCTCTATCTATGATCATTATATGTGTCAGAACTAAACATTTTATATGAATTTACATTACATTCTTATATTAAATTACAAAATTTAGATTTAATCTTTACAAGATGATTTCTTATCAAAAATTTTTAAGGTTTTAATCACTTAATAATAGAATTGATTAATGTATTTATACGAGATAAAATCAGATTTTGATTTTTTTGGACGGTCAAAACAAAAACACCAAACACAGACCGAGCTCATCTAAATGAAAAGCAATTTGCATAACTTTAAATTTGTTTAGGCAGGGGTTATTAATAACAAACTTTGAACCTATTTATAAATGTTACCCTACATCGATCGCAAACACTAAATGATGTCGAGTTGCAAACGTGAAACAACTGAAATATAATTTTATAAAAGAAATTCATGGTGTTTAAAAAGTGGGTAAATATTTCGGAGGTAATTTGGTTTTGATTATTCCATAATAAATACAGGATAAAGTGAGACTTCACGTCAGCATAATAATGTGTAGTGATGGTATTAGTAAATTTTAGGAAAAAGGCGAAGGAAGACTTGTTTTCTTTAAAATAGCCTATACTTTGAGATTATAATCAAAGACTTCGTCACACCAGCGTTAATAGAATGTAAAACACTTTAAGGCTGGAGCTGGACAAACTCACCACGATGTTACATTATGTAATAAATCTTTAATTAAAGTTGCCAAAAAAATTTACATATAAAATTTACTAGATGTTTCAATAATAGAATTTAAATCCCCCCCCAAACGAAATCCTGCATATGCCCATGCACTGGTAAAAAGAAATATTTTACCTCTAAGTCGCCTTGCCTCTTAAAAGAAATATATGTCTGACCTGAAATTATTGATAATTTATTATTTTTATATGATTATTATTTAAACAATTTTACGGGCCAGGGCCGGGCTCGAGCTCTGTTTAAAATTAACGGGCCGGCCCGGGCTTGTAAATTTTTATATCGGGGAAACAGGTCAATTGCAGGTCTCTATTACATATATCTTTATTAAATTTCTTGAGGCCTATTATATTAAATTATACTAATATAGTATGTAGAATTATCATAAATCTTTATAGATTAGATGTTAATTGGTTTGTTCTTCGTGTCTATATTATTTATTTATAATGTTATTCACCCTACACTTGGATCTGAAGTTATTTCACATATTTTCACTTTATTTCCCATTATCTCCCCAAATTTTCATGAAAAGTTCTCCCAACCCTTGTGTTAGGTAAAATATGTTATCTCTAATAAACGCCGAATTTTTCATGAGGATGAACCATAAACAAATGCGAAAAATTCTAATAGTTACATATCAAATACATAGCAAAAGACGTTGAAAAATCAACGGTAATATATGAATTTTTAGCTTAGTTCTAAACGGTGCACAAAATTGGGATGAAATTATTCGGGGGGCTGAATACAAAATATCGAAGCAGACAAGTGTTTGTACAAGTGTCGGGTCTGCAATAAACCCGGGCTCTGGGAAGAGTGCAATTGCTCACAGTAGCCGGGCAAAGGCAATTCGGTACATTGGTGGGTCCCAAGGGACAAGGAATCGTTGGTAACACATCTACAATTATGCGTGCTAATGCCGTGGTTGTACTTAATGTGGGTTGCACGGTTAATGCTGTCGCAGGTGCTCCAGCAACTAAAAATATATATAAGTATTTATGATAATTTTTTTAGATGCGTGTAGTTCCTAAGACGTTTGGATAATATTTAAAGTAAGATTAAAGCTCTTGTTGATGAAGAGAGATTTATTAAAAAACGAATATTTTTCTGTAATATATTGCCTGAAAAATATTAAGATTAAAAAACAAAAATAAGAGGGGCAGAGTATGAAATTAATGGAAACATGAAATTTGTCGCCAAATAACAAGATAAGTCTGATAAGAACCGAAGGGCAGTATTTTTAAAGTATAATATTAATTAAGAGATTACTAAATAGTGTCTTTTTTTAATATTAACACCAATATTTTCAATTTTTATCGATCACTTGTAAATGGACAACAACAGCCCCACAAATCACCGTGGCCTCTATCCCTGTCACAGCGAGACATTCCTTGACAATCACGTGATGTAAAACATGGCTGAGCGCTAGTTATTCGTTCTAACGAACATAATCTGCAATCTTGAGAAATATATTTATGCCATTTAATTGTCCAAAATTGTCAACACTTAAATTTAAAATAAAAATTTACCACATATATTAGTTCAAAATAAGGGTTAGATTCATATGGTTTTTATCTAGCGACTCTACGTAATTGTAAAACTTCTCAAAATTGGTGTAATAGTTATAAAAAAAAGACTTACAATCAACGTATTGAGGAATAATTGCTTTATTGTTCTGGTAACTTTGCGGTCCAACGCTGATTGTCAACTTAGCCTAAATATAGTTGAGTTGCAGCATTAAATTTTGTAAAGCAATGGTTAAAAATTATTTGGTAACTTAAAGATTCCTTTAAATAACTTACCAACGTAAATAATATAATAGAGGGTATGGAAAGACTCGACATTTTATTGTAAAATTCAATGTTCCCAAAAAAATTAATGGTTTCAATTTAGCAAATTAATAAGAGTATGATTATGTTGATATATTAAATGGCCTATATAAATGGGAAAGAATAAATTAAGGGTAGGTTGTATGGCCCATGTTAAATAAATTATATCTCGGGAAAAGTAGGATATTAGATTAGTCAAATAATGAATAATCAAAATATCAAATGAGTCAGTAAAATGAGGAAACTAAGATCCTGATTAAATGGCACAGTTAAAGAAAACTCTGAGGTTTTCCCGAGTCCCACTGATTGCAAATGATTTAGGTCAAGTTCTCTTATTTAAATAAATAACAGCCTCATACTCTATTACTTGCGTTATTACATTTATTTTTCAAATTTATTTGATTAGTTAATGCATTGAATATTGGTCATTGTAATTGTAATAACACAAATAAGTAAATCCTGCTAAGAAATGATAGCATCAGACATGGGCGTAGCCAGGTTTTGGATTATGGGGGGGGGGGGGAACGTTTAAAAGTTTAATTAGAGGGGTGCAAATCATAAATTTTTTAATTTTTAAAGTTTTTGCATTGAAAACTTTTTTTCTCTCGTAATTTAGGGTGGCATCAGATAATTTTGTGAAGGGCCATTAATCAATAAGAATGTAAAATGCTTTTTAGGGATAATATTTAAACGCCGCATAGGCTCTTCTTCCTGATATTTTAGGCAAAAAGTGTATAAGTCTAGCCGGTCATCTAGTCTCAATAAATACGATATATTTTTAGGTATATTTTTGGATTGAAACTAGAGAACTGCAAAGTCTCTTTTTTTCAACCCGAACCCGACCCGAAATCATTTTCAAATTTTCTACCCGAACTCGACCGGTCCGGGTCGGGTCTCGGGTCACCCGTGCAGTTCTCGAATTGAAACATTACCACAATTAATGATATAATTTACTGTCAATCCTTTGTAATACAATTTGTCGTATAAAAGCGGTGGGGTTGGATTGATATGAGTAGAGGATTTCGAATCTGGTGCATTTCGTAATATGTGCATTTCGTGATAAGTAATACATATTATCAAATAAATCACTAAATCTAACCCTACCCTTGCCTATATTACATTTTGCCTAGATTACATTAAATTTACAAAATAAACGATAATAATATTTACAAAATAAAAAATAATAATATTAGAAAACTTACCAAACGCGGAGGGTTATTACTGCGCATGCGCATAAGCAATTCTTGCCTGTATTACGAAATGCACATATTACGATTTGCACAGACGTGAAAATGGCACGCGGTATTTCGGGCAAATATAGCCTATCCCCAGGGGGAACAGTGGTTATCTACTTAAATGTGCTATTGAAACACCGAATAACTTAAAAATGCTACAAGTATTTTGATTTTTAATTAATATTATCTTAATCTCATTAAATTCAAATTTATATTTTTAACCTCCCCAATGTTTCTTTTAGTTAACTTTTCACTCTATCTATTTGAATTTATTTTCATTTAGACCCAAGCGATGCTGAAAACTTACATTTTTTACAAAGTACCTAATGGGTTATGGAAACTTGCTAAGTGGGGTAGGCAAGGGAGGGGTTTTAGGGATAAAACCACCCTCCCCCACCCTCCCCCCATTGACCAAAAAATTGAAAAATTTTCTTAAATTATGTGGAAAAACTCAATGATATTGATAGGAGTCTGGTTAGTCTTGCGCCGATAGAAATATTAATTACCATAGTTAATTTGAGATTATTTTCAGCTCAAAATTTGCTATTTCGGAGACAATTTTTCAAACAATTTTCGTCCCAGTGTTAAAAGGATTTATTTAAAAACTATCTTAACTTCTCAAAACTAATTTATTATAGTTAAAATTACATATTTTGAGGGAGATGTTAATAAAAGCAAAGTTTGGTAATAAAAAACGATCTTAACTTCTTATGGATGAGAGAGGACGATGCTAAATTTAACCAAATAATAGAAATAAAGAAGATTAATAATTTAGTTTTTCTAATCGTTTAACATGCTCACTTACTTTCTATTTCTTGTTTTTAGAAAATTGTCGGTGTTAATACCACTAGTGAAAAGCATAATTAATAAAATACAAATAATT
This sequence comes from Gordius sp. MW1, assembly GCA_964036665.1. Classification (NCBI taxonomy): domain Eukaryota; kingdom Metazoa; phylum Nematomorpha; class Gordioida; order Gordea; family Gordiidae; genus Gordius; species Gordius sp. MW1. The sequence goes on along the minus strand of OZ038530.1, from coordinate 7,291,736 downwards.
ACTGCTAAAAGTTAATGATAATTTTACAAAAGGTTAAGGACGCTTAAATTAAGCATGCTTCATTTTTAAATCTTCTTTGATTATTTTTTTTTACTAAGTCTGCTAATTCTACAATTGATGTTTGAAAATAGCCAAAATCGCCGTTGACCAATTATTTCAAAAACATGACTTACCAGAATCTGTAAACAATTTGACAGTTATTTTAATAAGTCTGTTATACCAGTGCAATTTTCCCCATCATATATACACAGAACTTGTGATTTTGAATATTATTTTTCAATTTAAAAATCCAAAAAGAAAATTATAATTTTTGTTAAATAATATAAAACTTAAATATAGATTCCATATTGAGACATAAATTGTTTTATGCAGCTAAAAGTGTATATAATAAAAGGTGTGTCGCTTGTTAAAAGAAATAAAAAACATTTTAAGACTGATGATTTTTTAACATAATCATTATTAAATATTTTCATTACATAAAAAATATTGTTTTAATATTGACAAAAAATTGATTTTAAAAAGCAGCATTAGATAAAGAAATTTTTTTGAGAAATTGTCAAGGCTGGGCCCGTGTTTTGCAAAAAATAATCGGTCAGGGCTCGGGCCTATAATTCCATCTTAACGGACCCGGACTGAGGTCGGGTATTTAAAATTTTCATACTCGTAACTATTAAAGCCTAAAAGACCCGTGCATATCTTTAATTCACACAATGGCCATAAAATTAAAAGGAACCTTTGCATATTGCCTCTTTGGAAGAATGACCACAAGCGCAATTGCACCAAAATATAACTGTTAATGCTTTTTTTAAGTATAAACATAATACCCAAAATTTTATTAAAGTCCTTTTTATCATATACCCATCGTAGATATTGGATCCCCCCCCCCACCTTGGGCAATCCTGCCTTCGCCACTACATTTGCTTATGTCCCCTCATTAATATTAATAAATATAAAAACTTGAGACAAAAGCTCCAATCTCTGTGTGTGTTTATAAGCTATCACCAAATTAAACCTGAATGAGAGTTATCATGAAAATATTTGTTGCTTTATCATGCATTTTACTCCACTTTAATCGCGCGTTTTTTAAAACTTCCTTTAATGTTATCGAAGTCAAGGTTATTTGTATAAGTTTTACACTTACTGCTGATGCTAATTATTGAATATCTCGTATGATGAAGTTATGGAAAGACCTAGTTCCCCATAAAAAATTATCACTCTATAAAGTAAATGCAGTATCAGCGCGCAAATTTCCTATAAATTAATTTATCAACATTGTCCCCTTGAGGCTATTTAATTAACTTAATGTTGGTGGTCTATTTAAAAATCGTATATTTTGCGATTCTTAATAAACCACCGCCTCACACAATTTATTATTTTGGTAGTAGTTACAGAATAACTTTTTTAGTTTACCTCATAAATTTTCCTAGAACAAAATGTTAAAGTATTGGTCATTTACGAAATATCATAATCTTATATTTGCCGGAATATGGGCAATTATTTTAAACTTAGTAAGTACATGATATTATATAATAAATATTTAAGGCACGTGGAAAAGTAAAAAAACATAAAAAAGACTTGGTTCCATGTTAATATTTATTAATCTCCGAAACTCTCAGCAATCGTCTCAATTTATATATGATTTTATTTTTCCAAATTTTTAAACTTTTTTTATTTGTTTAAATATCCCCCCCCCCCTTCATTAAAAAAGCCATTTTAGTTAAAAGTTACCAATATAATTGTAGTAAATGAAATAGTGGAATATTATCTTTGTTTATATAAACCACATAAAATCTGTATTATATTCATTTTATCAGCATTTTATCAAGTCCGATATGGTTAAAAGACAAGTCGATACAGAGTTCCCAAATTTTCAGACTGCTCCTAAATACATAGGATTATCTGATGCTTTTCAGCAAGGTTGGGACCAAAGCGTAAATTCAGTGCAAAAGAAAAGTGGTATTTCTCAATCTCAAATAAGGCCAAGTAAATTATTTTATTAAAATACCTAGATATACACGGTATCTAAAAATTAAAATATAACAAACTGAAATTGCGCGCATTCTTGTTAATCAACATTATTGTTAATATTTATCTAATGTGTTGATTTTTAGGGAGATTGATTTGTTGTAATCAACCCTATTAAATTTATATTAAATTTTTTGCTGTCAAATTATGTAATTGAATTATTATTGCTTTTAAAATAACTGACTAACAATACACATCAAGTACATATACATGGTATAACTATTATTAACGTTTAATGAAATTTTAAATGAAAATTTAATAATAAATTTATCAAACTGCTTGACCATATATTTTGTGATGTTTACAGCTTTATTTTAATCTAAAATGTTCTTTTAGACCTTCTACCTTTGGAAAATTTTTCCATTAAAAATCGATAGAATAAATATGGGCTAGATATTGCCCATAGCAACTTTTGTTTTACTTTTATACAAATTAATATAATAAAGTTAATTTAAGCTAAGTAAGTATTTTTTATAAGGCGTGAGCAAAATTACAAAATTTATAACTTTATTTACGATTGACTTACGTATTTAAATATTGCGGCCTTTTGGCCTATATTTTTTAGTGAATTAAATTCGTATCCTCTAAGAAGAAATAAATTTATTAAATACATTTGATTTAATATGTTTATTTGTTATTAGTATTAAAAGTAGGTGTTTGAGGCACGTCATAGCCGGCCGGGTGTGTCAAGTGGTCTTGTTTTGTCGCATTTATTTATAACTCTATTTTGCTAGGGATTTAAAATACAAGATAAAAACCATGTTATTAAACTTAACAAAAGCAAACAGGATATCTTAACGATAAAACACTTAATTTGTATGCGTATTCATGTTGTTTTTTGATATATTTTTAATCTCTATGTTTGTAAAAATGATTCATATCACATTATGTTTTATATACTAATTGCAAAATATTCATTGAGTTTGTTTAGTAAAAACTCCGCCCCTGGGAAATATTCGATTCGAATCGAATCCGTTTCGAATCGAATATTGACTTACTGAGATTCGAAGATGAATCAGATCTTTTAAAAAGGATTCAAAAAGTTATTTTAAATATTTTATCTTTTCGCAAATTAGTTACTTTCCCCGATCATTAATTTTAAATTTTATAGGCATATACATGATATATTTACAAAAAATTACTTATAATAAGGGTTTTGACTTCCACAAAATTTCTAGGTTAATTGTTATTTAGTGTGTAACATTATTCGTACTTATCCATTATACTTTAACCTACATTATTAAAATTAAAATAATATATAATGATATGCATTAACCTCATATGCCGGGATCTTATTTATATATTGCATTATACATTTATAAATAAAACATGATAATAACTTGCTGTACGAATACCTCAAACTAATTCTAATTACTGCCATCAAGGCGAAATTTTCGATTAGAGAATATGTTAATTTTAGATAATTTTGATACTTAAGAAAAAAAATGCATTAATTTGGAACCATTTCACTTAATAAATCACGAATATGCTACCTGTGATCGAAGGGATAGTTTTTATATAACAAATAAAAACTGGCTATAAAACAATCCTTGATTGTTGATATCAGTATTTTGTCCTTTGGCTCGCCACTATTATTTTTAAAATAAATCTTTGTAGTTTAATAAATAAATTTTTTGAAACTGTTAATAAATGGATGCGAATTTTAGTAATTAAAGAAAGTAGGTAAATATTCGACTGAAACTTTAAATTCTTATTTAAATCGATTTAGGATACTTATTTTAATATAGAACAAATTATTTTGCATAGTTTTTTATTCAAAGTGCAAAGTTTTTATTGCCATTTTCCAAGTTTTTTATTCAATTTGCCAAGTTATGAATTAAATGTTAAGTTTTTTATTAAATGTTCAGATTTTTATTTATTTGCTCAGAGATTAATTATACTTGCCAAGTTTTTTTATGCAAAGTGGTTTTTATTTTTAATTAAAACGAGATAGGTGCGGGTATCGAACCTGCGAGGTGAAGCTGCTAGTCAGACGTTCAATCTGAGCTATTATACCTCAAAATATTTTTGGTTATATCATTTATATATAGCAGCTATAACATTTTATTAGGTTTTTATATATATTATTTTAATAAATGATTATTAAAGGCATCATTTTGTTTGTTTTTAATATACTTTGATTTATGTACTTAATATACACAATTTTTATTATACAAATAGAGTAATAACTTACAACGATTATAAAAGCTCTCTAAGGTTTCCACAGATAAAAATAATTTTTATAAATACGCGATTTAAATGAATAATTTATAACTATTATTAAAGCTCTCTAGCGTTTCCACAGCTCAATAACACTTCTGTGCAAAATGTAATATAGGCAAAATGTAATATAGGCAAGGGTTAGATTTAGTGATTTTAATAACAACTGAGCATATTTTGAAAAAAAAACGAAATATTTTTTTGAAAAAAAACTGAACCTTTTTTTGAAAAAAACTGAATATTTTTTGAAAAGAAAAACTTAACATTTTTTGAAAAAAAACTGAATATTTTTTGAAAACTTACTGAACACTTGTTTAAAAAAAATTGAGCACTTTTTAATTAAAATCTGAGCATAAAAAAAACTGAACATTTTTAATTAAAAATCTGAGCAAGTTGAATTTAAAACTGAGCACAAACAACTGAGCATTATGGAATTTTTCACTATGCATTGCATTTAAATAACACCCTTTTAATATTCGACAATCTCGAATCGAATGTTTTTTAAACAAATTCCGAATTCAAATTGAATACCAAAAATATTAGATTCTTCCGAAATATAGAGGCATAGTAAATACTAAATGGACTTCTCTTCCTATAGAGTTTAGGAATTAGAAACCATTATAATTGGACAAATTTTACCCCATAATTGAAATATAGACCATCTAATACTTAACATCATATGACTGTTATCATTGAAGGAAATACTTAGCTAAAATTTTAGCATTCCAAAACAACCATGAGAATCTTATAATTAAAGGCTTAGAGAAAATACATATATATCATTATTTAGACTAATACATATATATGAAAGCTAAATAATGATCCGAAACTTTAGACTGCAGATTATGCTCAAACAGTCAGGCTTTACAGAACGTGGTTTGTAACGTTCAAGGTGGCATTATATGTCCAAGCACTCATTTTTGTGATTTACGGAGCGGTGGTAGCAAAAAGTATGGTGACGAATATGGATGCTGTTGCCCGATTCCAACTCGTCGTAAGCTACACATAAATATAATTGAGAGACTTAAGCATTTATGAAATATAAAGATGGATTGTAAGAATTTTTTGCCTTACAAAAACTAATTGCTAAATTTCATATCATCTTCTAAAGTTAATTTACCACAATGCCTTTTTTTATAATTTTTAAAATAAGTGATTAAGTTATTTTAGTTGTTAGTGGCCTAGCAATAATCAATTGAAATTCAAAATTGATATAAGCCAGTAATTGTAGCCTAATATATAACTTCTTGATAGTAATTCTTGTTTAAACCCAATTACATGATAAGTAGGATAAGGTTTTGAGTAAATAAATTAATTTTATTTATCCATGAAAAGTCATTATATATTTTGTGGATAATGTTAGCTGGAGCTACGACAACACAGGCATTCACAGTTACTACTGCCACGACTGGAACATCGATTACAACTACAACTGCCGCTATTACAACCTTACCTACAGTTAATGTTCTAGTTGGCTTACCCGAAGTATGTCCTGATCCTACAACTGCCGTGCCGGGTTGTAATCCTTGCGTCAATGTGGTTCAGTGCGCCGATGGGGCTACAAACGTTATCTGCTCCGTTCGAAATTGTTACAATTCCTGCGATGGTGTATTCGTAAATGCCGATACCGGTTTTGGTACCACCTGCATACAAGCTATTTTGTAAGTGTCACGTTGAATGGTATTGCACGATTTAATTCAACTAGAGGAGAAGTTAGAAGGGCGCTAATGCTAATATTTTGGCATCTAAACATTTGTCAGACAAAAAATATGGGCTATACCAAAAACACATTTACATAGATAAATATAAATTAATATTATAAATAAGATGTCGATGCCTATATACCTCCTTTAGTGTGGTTAGACAATGATTTAATTAAAACCCAAATTTATTTTATGCTCCATTGAGAAAAATTTAAAACAGCAATTTCTGTATATTAGATTCATAGCAGGATTCATTGAACATAGTGCATCTATACATATAGAACTAGTAATTCTCTAACACAATCCAAATGCTAAATCAACATTGAGAGCTTTTTTGTGTATTGTTAATTTAGCTATATATTTTTATCAATCTATACAAATTTTACAATTATTACTAAAGCATGGGGCCAGGTTAACAAGACGATTGCTTCACCTTGGCTGAGGAATTTGTCGAATCTGAATTTAATTACCTTCACACCATATATTATTTAATAATATCTTGTAACTACCGAAGAAAATTTCTTTTTAACCTGTTGAACTTTTATTTATTAAATGAATATGATGTTTTAAATGGAATAAAACAGATATGATAAATCAGATCAAATTAATGTTACCGTTCGTTATCAAAGTTATATGCAAAGATACATATATAGTTATAAAAATTTAGCATTAAGATTTAAAAGGGAAATTAAACATTATAGACAAGATATCAGCAAATCAATTTTTATTGCTTAATATGTGTTGAATTAGTTATTAGCAAAATCTATTGCTAAACTTGTTGTCTTAATTATTTGAATAAAATTTTTAAACTTTGAATTGAGGCTAAAATTTAATTACTATTAATTAGAGATGTACCGATATAATATTTATTGCCGATACCGATACCAGCCGATACTTAGATTTTTTTGCCGATACCGATACCATGCCGATACTTATAATAAAAAAAATTTTAACTAAAAATATATGCAAATTAAATATTATAAATTAAGTCACATCCAAATTTTGGTAGATCAGAATTTTGACGATAAAATAATTGTAATATAATATTAATTTATAATAATAATAAATTTTGTTATTAATTAATTTTAAAGTATCGTGATTAATAGATCAAAAAAGAAATTTAAATTTTATTATGGTACACTTTATATTTTATTAATACATAAATTATTTTATAAAAAAGTAAATAAACGTGTAATATGCTTATATTAAAAACTAATACTGAAAATTTAGTTGTCTTGTGTTCAACCTAACAATTGTTAGTTGTTCTATTTTCTCCGAAAGGAGCCTTCTTCACCTATTAGAATATCTCACCCATCATACTGAATAATGATTCTGATGGGACTGTTGTTGGTGGGCTTAGATATCTTCTGGCTAATTTTGCTAAAGTAGGGTGTCTATTACAATTATGCTTCCAAAGTAAAGGATCACATTTTTCATTTGATAAACTACCAGTATATACTGGTATCGGCTTGGTAATTGCCGATACTAGCAAAGTATCGGCCGATACTTTTGGCAAGATATCGGCGCCGATACCATGCTGATACTTGGTATCGGTGCATCTCTACTATTAGTAGATAATAATATTTCATTTAAATAAAGATTAATGCTCGGATATAAAGTTATACTTTTTATTAGCACAAACAAGCTACAGAACAAGCATATTAATAGAGCGTATACCGATAACTTAAGATTAAAAATACCAAATACCTCTTATAACAACCTTTAGATTTCGTAGGAAATAGAAATAAATACAACGGGTAGCGCTTTGGCTTGTTTACATGTTTTTACAATTTAAACATATTTATTTTTTATTAAATTATGCACACATAATGGCATAGAAACTGACGTCATCTAACGTAATTTGCGCAAACAGATTATGAACAATCAGATTTTTCCTATTTCTCTTAAACCTAATTTTATAGAAATCATTGTATAGCATCTTCAACATGGTAAAACTGAAGCACGCGGCTCTGTGCTCAGGTGCATGGCATTGCCTGAGTTTGATCGTACTAGCTGGATTTCTGATTTATCTGAAAATGAATCATGATTATGAATATTACCCTGATAAACCTAATATGGAATATACAAATAGTCACATACTAAAAAACATTTATATATCACCTGGGGTTTTACAAGCAAATAATAACATTTTCATAGGTAAGGAACATGATACGCTTTCCCCAAATCGACTTATCAGAGTTCGTATTTTTAAAATAATTTCACCGCATGTTAGGGAAAAAATTAGTGATATATCTAAGGCGCCCTACCTATGTTGCCTGCATAGTGATTTAAATAAAAATCCTAGTAATTGTCAGCTTGTAACTTGCGCATTTACGCCATTTGGTCCTTTGTTAATTCCATTCCATAAATTTGGCTCAAAATTGATAATTATAGGAATTCTCCTATTTACGGCAGCTTTATCCTGTTATGGAGTTATTATAAAAAAATACCAATATATGAAAATTATGACAATGGCTCAGATGATAGATATCACGTGTACCTGCTTTTATATAATTTACGCGTACATTTGGTCCGATAATCCCTCATGGACAGATATCTTTTTATCCATTTTGGCTTGTCTTTTTAAAGTTATGCTATTTAAAATTCAATACCACGGATATGAAGAAATAAAAGATGAAATTATTAGATTGGATCATAACTTTGTTATTAGTACAATCGTACCTAGGAGTTTTGAAAATCAAATGCCCACAACTACGACATTAATGATACCCTATGTAGAAACTTTGGAACCTACAAATTTCGCACCATATAATGCTAACAAAATTAATTCTCTTCCTCAAACACCACCTCCGTCTTACGAGTCTGCATTAAATATGATCAAACTTTTTGGTGAAGATCATACTTCTATATCAAACAACCACTTTAATAATTCCTCCAAACACAATTAATGAAAGATTTATAATTTAATTATAATTTTGCCTTATGCTTTGTCTCCACAAACCAAATGTGAAAAAGTTGTGCGTATATTATATAAATGATGTTATATCAAGTTAAGCTATTTGTAATTTAAGTTTTATTAAATATTGAAATAAAACTGGTTAAACATCTTGACTTTGTAATCGAGTAGCTTTAAAGACGGTTCCGGATGTGCAAAAAGTTGTAAGTTGGTTTTAAGTTGGTAATTCACCCCAAATATTAATTAAATGATTATAATTTCCTATAAAAATGTAAAACAGAAAGCGAGGGAATCCTTCTCAAACGACTCACAGTGTATCTTCCGTCAGAGCAATGCGACAGATATACTAAGGTTACCGCCTGACTCACAACAAAGATTATTAAGGAATTTTAGTTAAGGGTACGATGCGAATAACATGCTAAAATTTTGGCACGTTGACGGGCAAATGGATAGATATTGCACAAATCCTAAATATAAGAAAGATACTCATTTCATGCCTACAAAAGACGAGGTGGAATGGAATAAAAACACTGGAGTTAGGAATGGGACTCATGCAAGGGTAAAAACGGGATGGGTATCGTTTAAAGCGAATCTTTCAAGGACAGGGAGGTGAAAGTCACACGATGTTCACACAGGTTATTGCAGGTAAAGATTGCAGATAAAGAAAGCCTCTTGCGCCCATGGTCCTAAAATTGGGCGTATGAAATTAGATATATTTTTTTCGTTGGAATAGGAGAGTCAATATATACGGCAGGATGAAGAGTTAAGTATTGGGGCGGACTTTAACGCTCTTAGTGATAAATCGTTTCGGGTATGGACGAAATTATGGACAAGGAAGAAGAAAAACATCTCAAGTATCTCAAGCATACGACATTCTTTACCATGTATTTTCAAAAATGCAAAGATCATAAAGTGACATATAGAAGTGGGAAGCATTTTAATATAATTGACTATTTGCTAATACGGTGAAAGGATTTATGAGGATAATATAGATCTTAAAAATACTATTGAAAGAAACTTATATGAGCCTCGTGCTGCACAAAAAATGCCAATAGACCGTAACATGAAGTTGGAGCGAACATAAAAAAGGATAGGAAAAGCTGACGGCGAACATAATGGAAATGCGATCCAGGTAGTAGGACAGATTGAAGTAGGCATAGCTTTCAATAGGGATCTGTGGTGCTTTTAGTTAGGAAGTTCATCAAAAGAAATAAAAATATATATAGTGGCATTTCAAAGAATTATTGAATGTATATGGAGACAAAAAGAATTGTGAGAAGGGGGGTTGCAATAGCAAGAGTGCTCCTTCCACCGTACGCATAAGTCCACAGCCATTAGCGATCATCAAAAGGCCAAGTTGGACAGGACCTGACAAGACAACCAAAAGTGATCCCATTAATTGCATATTAATTGCAATAAGATAAACGTGTACTTAAATTCATTTGTTAAAAGATTTTCTTTGATTTGATATGATTTTTTTAGTTAAAAGAACATGATATCTTTTTTGTTCACAGGATTCAAAGTTGTTTTTTGATAGCAATTATGCATCTTGCTAAATTAATGAATGAATAAAAGGAAACGATAGCCCCGCTCTCGATAGGGTCAGGGTGATTATTTGACTTTAAGCTGAGTTTAAAGATCATTAAATTCTTTAAAATTTTTAAGACGTTTCTTTTTTCTATAAAATTACACGTTATTTTTGCCTAATTTACAAATTTCAAAAAGGGTTACTTTAGCCTCGAAAAATCTTATTTTCTACATAAGTTTTTGTAAAGACTTAACCCAAATATGTTTCGTGCCCAAAATCTGCCTTAATAAAGTACATATATGACTTAAATTTGAGGGCGAAAACAATATTAGTGTATGTCTTGGAAAAAAATAATAGCTCCGGTCCCACTTATATGTGTGTAATATTGTTAAAGGTTATCTTCAACACAAACTAGTTTGAGCTAAAATTTTACCAGATAGATGAGCAAATTTGATAAGAAATTTGGGTTCTAAAATATAATTAAAATATCTTTTAAATTAATTTAATACTCAAAATTTGTGGCAAAGTTTATTGAAGGTAATCCATCGATTAAATTTAACATAACGCAACATTTTCCTGTCTCGAATCGGGTAAAATATTTTCTATCGGACCGAGTCGAGTTTAAATTTGAAAATAACGCCTTAGGGTGAGTCGGGTCAGAATAAATTTTTTAAAACATTTTGGGTAGGGTCAGGTTCAGGTTAAAATGCAGGTCCCTAGGCCGACCAGTGCGATCAATTGAAATATTTAAAATTAAACAGGGTTAAATAATTAGGCTTGATTTAAAATGGTCATTGGACAAAACACGTCAAATTCACGGATAGGGACGGCTTAAATGGTAAAATTTATCAGGACTAATTTGGCACAAGAAGATGCAAGTATAGTATTGATATAAAATGGCAAATTGATGGGAGAATCTTTATGGATTGTATGCAAGTTTCGAAAATCAGTATTTGCGAATAAGTTATAATTAAATTAGCTATCTCATATATATAAAAGGCATGATGCGAGAGTATTTTCTTAAAATATCATTTATTTTATGGTCGAGAAAATTTTTTTTGCATTATAAGCCTTATTTCTAAAGGGTTAAAAAGACAAGAAGGATGGATAAATATCAGATGTACATCCAGGATATATTTCGCATTTTGAGGAATTTGTAGAGGCTCTTTCCCACGCTACTTTCCCTTGACCCCGTCTAGGCGAATTCTAACACGTGATTTTTATTTTTAACAGCCCCTCGCTTGTACTTAACCATCACGTGATTTTTATTTTAATAGCCCCTCGCTTGTACTTAATCATCACGTTATTTTTATTTTAATAGCCCCTCGCTTGTATTCAACCATCGCCTGATTATTCAAATGATAATGGGCTCGCGCAGCTACATAAGCACAACCTTTAAAACTAACAGAATTATTATTCATTTTTTCGCATATACTTTACACTAGAATAAACTAGATTACTTCTAATTAATGAAGTAAATCACTTCAAATTTAGTGATATAAGTTTTTTGAGAACAATTCACTAATTATATAAAAAGCTTTGATCAGCTCTTCCGGAATGCTGTATATAGTGGCATCATGTAACACAAGTCTAATTTAAGGTTACATTTGTGGTCACACAAAATAAGGTAGAGCAAGCAGGTCCCCCTGTTGTCTCTCCTCGGCTGAGTCGACAATATTATATAAATTGAGTCGATGGAATATTGAAGAAAAATCTTAATGAAAGTATAAATAAACGCATTTCTCAAAATTCTATTTTCATAAAAGACTCATCCGGGGGTAGATTTTAGGGTTATTATTGCGACATGCCCCACTATTACACTTCATTCTTTCGCGACGAAGACAAGTTCGGCGTTAAAATTCGATAAATTTAGCTTTATTGTCTTATTTATAATATCGGATGTAATTTTTCGAACATTTCGCCGATGGCAAACGGTTTAATTTATTTTGTTTTAAATACCATATAACTTTGCCCCAAAGTCAGTTGGTCAGAGTTTTTGGGGAATAATGGCATTTATTAGTTTGTAAAGTTTAGTTGTTAGCAGATAGGACGAAGGAGTTTATGTTATCATCTTTAATAAGGCCTTGGAAATAGATATATTTGATGCCTCTGCAGCACTGTCTATTTGGAAGGAATTTAATCATCTATGAGGAAGAGTAGAAAAACAAAAAAATTTATTTAGGTAATCTATAAGCTTACATGACTACTCACTAGAGGTTACAATTATATTATTTGCTAAAGTTTCATTGACCCTTTTATTGTGACAAACATGACTTTAATAAAAGTTTTGTAACCTTAAGCTGCTAACTTTATTTAAATTACATATGTGAAAATATGCCTAAAAATATTAAAGAAGAAATTTCGATGGTTCAAATGAATGAGAACGATAAATTATTAAATAATGCCTCGTCTAGTTTAAATAAAAAATTGTAATTAATTTCGATTGTTATTAGTTTTATTTTAATAGATTTTGCTTTGGGCGTAATTTGTATCAACCTCGTACTGTATTTATTGGCCAGAAAAATAAAATTTCCTACTGCACCAACGCGATTAATAATCAGAAATATAATGTGATCACCTTTATACCTTTAGTAAGCTTTTGTTTATTTGTGAAAATAGTTCAGCACATATTATGCATTATGAATTTTTTAATTATGTAAACTCTTGCTATTTATCTATTTATGTTTATTTATTTAGGTACTCTATAATCAATTTAAGTTCTTCCTGAATTTATATTTTCTCATTGTGGCTCTTACCCAATTCATAAATCAAGTCAAGATAGGATATCTTTACACTTACTGGGGACCTTTGGTAATTTTTTTGTCTATTAGTTTTATCACAACATTGGTCATATTTAGCCCTTAGTAAAAAGTGTCATTGAAATGTTTTTGGAGAGTTTTGACGGTTTATCTTATTTTTAAAATAAATTAAATGTTTAATTTTAAGAGTTAACACATTAAATTATATAGCCTAGTCACTGGTTTTTTAGGAACACCCTTTTACTAAATATTTATTATAAACCTGGCATTTTTAAAGATTTTGAACTTCGTATAGAAAATTTGTTGTGACTTTATTTTTGGGTATTTAACTATAATTTTCTCAAAATTTAATCTATAAATAAACTGTTGAAGTACTTTCTGCAAGCAATTTTTAATATATTAACTTTATCCAGCATTGAATCTATTTTCACAACTTGAAATTTTTTAGTATTAACATTTTATTGGTTATCTAACCATTTTACTTAAGTGTTGTTTACCATGTTTAATTACAATGCTGGCAGTGGTCTATTAAATATAATGAATCTTTGCTTTAGGTCACTCTTGCTTTTTAACATGGACCATTCAAAATTTAACATCTTCAAACTCTTTTTATAGTTTTTGAAAATATCCACCATATCACATTTTTTTTTCTAAGGTATATAAACTTTGATAAAATGACTAGAAGTCGATTGTATATGTCATTGTTTAGAGGATTTTGTATAAGATAGCAACTGAAATAGCTGGTTTACATAGTTTTGCTTAATATTCAACAAATAGCTCAATTTAAAATTTTTAATACATTAACCCTTGGCTCAGGATTTTTTTTTCTTTCGTTAATTTGGCTGTTTCATTGTTAATGGATATGGTGGAAATTGGTTTAAGTCAACAGTAAAAACTCATTCTACAATTTTCAGTATTGCCAGACATTAAAAAGTCATCCCTTATAAAATTTTGCACCAGACGATTTGAAAGAAATTGTAGGTGATGGTTTTGTAATTAAGCGAGATTAAAGATCTTTGATTGGATTTGTAAGAGAATGAATTAAGTAATATAAATCAGTGACTCGCCCCTTTTACTATACCTGCAACCTAGCCAATTAATAGTTTAAAACGGTTGTTAATGATTAAAGTTTGTATAATACCTTTATAACGCATTTTTATACGCTGTTTGGTCCCTGTTCTGTACCGTGTAAGTGTTGTCTTGGTATGGTAAGTCCTTTTATATTCTCGCCATATTAATTTACTTTATTATTTCTCGCTTTTTTTGTGATTCACGTTGTTTTGAATTATACTCGTTTCCGTTCTCTTCCTTTTTCTACTAACCAGACAATTACAAAATCGCAATTAGTACATTGCAGGCTTAAATTAGTAATATTGCAAAACTAATTTGGGCTCTTGTAAAATATAAATTAGTTTGAAACCTGTAGCATTCAGTTAATGTGAAACATTCAAAGTTAAAATATAAATGAACACCAACAATTTTTGTTACGAAAAATCCTAGTATTTTTTGGTTATACATTATACTTAGGCTATGGACATAAGCTTTGTTTTCACAAATATAACCTAAGTTAGGTTCTCCGTTTATGACATGACTTAAAGATACAGCAGCTATAACTATCGACATGTCGCGCAAATTTTTAAAAATTTGCCGAAATATTTTGTTATTTGCTCAAATAAATTGCCCACCGTTCATCCTTGCTTCGATTTCTTTATTGTTCAGAAGATTACCTTTTAATTCGATTCAAAAATGAGGGTTTTCTCGGTTGTCCAGATGCCCCACCCCTTTCCATATTGAAAAACACGTAGAGTAGAAAAATTTTGAATTTGTTATTAAACTCATGATAAATTCGTTTATTAAATTTAAAAGATTTTAAAATCAAGGACTTTTTATCACACCACGTAGTAATTTTCGGGTTAATTTTTACGTACAAATAAATATATATATCTCACCCCCCCCCCCCCCCCCCCCCCCCCCCCCCCCCCCCCCCAATTAGTGCTGTACAAATGGCTGGGTTTTGTTTGGTCGACCTTTAATTTAGGCGACTAAACATAGATACACCAATGGTTTTTTTGGTCAAACCATTGGTCTATTTATGTGACCAAGGAAAACAGACCAAGGAAACCTTTTGTTTGTTGATGTTTACCCAGCTGTTTTACAACACTACCCCCACCAATATATTTACTAACGAAACAGTCTTTCTCGTTGCGCACAATGTTCCTTACACGCTTTGTATTACACGTTCTAAGGGATTCGTCCTGACCATAACCATGTTTCGCGAGGCCATCGATGATTTTAGACGCAACCGGCGAGATCAAGAAGTCAATTCCACGGTATACACAAAATTGGGGACGCCACAAGGCAAACCCAGTGCCGTAACTAGTGCTAACATTAAAGTGGGCGACCTGATTCGCATTGAAAAAGTATGGTCTCATCTTAAGTTTTTTTTATTTGGGATACTAAGTCTCGTAAGGTCGACTTTTCACCACTCCATCCCGAACTATGTCCGACTAACGAATTTTTTTATAATTCGGTGGTTTGAGCCATTTTTTATTTGAGTCGGACACTTGTTAATGTGGTTGGATATATATGTATTACCTTCCTATTGGTCCACATTATAAAATATAGATTCAACGTGAGAACAATCGTTGTATATAAATTTTATCAGTGTTTTCATCGTCGAACGAGAGATTACCCCTGGAATGTTATTAGAAAAAATAACAATTTTCTAAGTTTAGGTGTGGGTTGATTGACTTTGCCCAACTTTGCCGTTATATTCAATTAATGAAATACCAGGGGTTTTGAACGATTTCTATCATTTGATTGGTATCTTTGCTTGTTGCATTAGATCACAACTATGTTTAATCTATAGGATTTGTCAGTGACTTTCATTTAAGGAGGAGTCAGGAAACGAATTAGGGACGGCATTGACGACATTTTAAAATTGTTAACTATGACTGAATTTAACCATTAAAATGCGATGCTAGAGGGTGGAGAGCTGTCTTTCCTTGGCTGCGCCCAGATGATATTAATTAAGAAAGTAGAACTTAATAGGAATTTAGCCTGCTAAAAATAAGGAGACGATGTCATATTGATCGTTCTATATACCCACTTCGATATTATTTGTAGAATCAAAGAGTACCCGCAGACGTGGTGTTGCTGAGAACTACGGAATGCAATGGCTCCTGTTTCATACGCACCGATCAATTGGACGGTGAAACGGATTGGAAACCGAGGATGGCTGTCCCCTTTTGTCAATCCCTCGCATCTGACGAACACCTTTTCACCAAAACCCCCTCGGCAACCCAGGAAATTGATATGAGCGTTTTCGCGGAAAAACCGCAAAAAGATATCCACACCTTTATAGGTTCCTTCACACTGGTAACCTTTATATTGTTGTACCTGCAGTTGTTTGATAATTTATAAAGCTAATTTATCGTTTTACTAGGTATTTAGATGTATGTTTTGTCAAATTGTATAGTAGCGCAGTCAGAGACCTGTGCGGCTGATTTAAACTATGAAACTCACCTTGTTTTGGGTGAAAAATTGGCAGTTTTTTATAATCAAATTTAGAAATTGTTGAAAGCTGAAGCTTGGAATAGGAATATCTTTAATATCGAGCTTAAAAACGGCATTTATTTAATTTTTTGTTTTTCCAACCCCTTTTTTATTGAAATTTCTTGCAGTGTTATACAAATTGTTGTAAATACTTTTGGTAACATTATTAATGCGGCTTGGGCCAATGATTCAAATTTTTACGGTCACGCCTTAGGGTTGCAAAATCTTGACTTTGCAGCCATTAAATACCTTTAACTTTGAACTTTATATGGATTAGAGACCTGCAGGGGGCCGCGGCGGCCTGGGCCTGGCTTGGGCCTAGATATATAAAATAATTTAGATTTACTTGTCTTTAGAATAAAATTATTATGAATATAGGAACAGCATACTTAGACTCTATAAAGTATTTCTATGCATGATTGAAAAAGATCCCTAATTTGTTTCCAACTTCTACATTTAAGAGCCAAAACTATGTTAATTTCAAAGTTTGACATCGATATTTATTATAAAGTATTAATTTTTTGTTCCAAAGTTTCACAAATTATAAATGTTATCCTTGATCATGAATCCTCCCTTTCCTTTAATTTTAGGAATTAAGTGTATATGTTGTTGATTATCTGTTACAACTTGTACTACTACCTAGGCCCACTACACTGCTAGCAATGGTTGTGTAGTCCACTTCGCATAGGCAAAGTTTTTTTAATATTATTGCCACGCAATTTATGGTTAATTTACGTTTGTTTTTATGTTCCTGCATTACTTTAGATTTATAAGATTAATTTACTTCTCATTTTTGTTACTTGTACTTTCCTTATCAATAAAAAATAAATAATCTAACGTTTCTATTATAAAAACATTTATTGAATTTTGGTAACCCAAAAGTAAAAATACCCTAAAAATTACAAGGGGTAATTTAGCTTTTCCACTTGGGGGGGGGGGGAATAGGTACTGCAAACGAAAGAAACGGGCTTAGAAAATAAGTGGGGAACACAAATCGTATTTTTACAAATTCATATTCAACCTTAAGATCATGATAAAGAATTGTTTTTTATCCAAAAATTTAAAAAAATTTAAATAAAATAAAAAGGGATAGAGAAGTGAAGATTGGGCCATACTCCCTTGCAACCACTGGCTAAGTGGTTAGAGTGTGGTAATAGTAGTTGTAGTAGTAGATAAACAACAACACGCACTTAATTCTTAGCTTTGAAGGGAAGGGAGGCGACCTCAAGTCTGGGGCATTTGTAAAGGTAAAAGGATAAAGATATATTAATTTTGTTTATAGCTCAAAAATTATTTATGCTTGGATAATAATTTGATTTTATTGATTAATTTGCAAGTTATTTACGTTTAAAAAACACCAAAATCGCTGTTTCTAACAACTTTAGCATCACCTATTTCAAAAACTTGACGTATAGGGAAAATATATATATTCGTGTTACCGCAAAAAATTCTACCACAATCTGCGAATAATTTGCCGGTTGATTTTATGGATCTATTATTTGTTGACCCGTGGAATTCCATGGAAGATGATCCGTTGCCTCTTGCTTTAGTTACCCACCTATAAGCAATCCAGTTCAGTTGTGCAACTGAAGGAAATCATATATAGGTGAGGAACCTGCTGATGTAGATATAGTTATTTCACTTTGGGAGGATGATGTCACAGAAAAGAGTAAAGACTCTATCAAAGTTGAAATCTATCTCGGATTGAATTTAAAAAAGGAATGTTCAATTATATGTGATTTTATGAAAAGATCATCAACTTGTGCTACTTAAACAAAATTAGCTCTTAAAAGTTTGTCAATTCCAGCCGCCAGCGCCACGAGTGAACGCACCTTCAGTAAATCAAGTCGTATTGGAGAAGGACAAGATTATTGCCTAATATAGATAGCCTTTAATTTTTAAACGACTATATTAAGTACTAGCTGACCCGGCAACCGTTGTTTTGCTCTATACTTTCTAGAAAATACTATAAGTGATGTGCATGCACATCGTTATGCCTCGATCATATAACGAGCGATTAAAAATATAATTGTCCTATGGGAAATAATTCACGCACTTGATGTAGGAAGAATTATAACGCTAAAATATAAACACATAAAGCAAAGTACTTAACATCAAATTTTTTATTGCTTTGCTTTACACATTTTGCCTATATAAATATACTGTCCATGGGCGTAGCCAGGTTTTGGATTAGGGGGAGGGGGTAAAAAAGTTCATTTAGAGGGGGGCAAAACATTAATTTTTAAAAGTTTTTGCTTTGAAATTTTTTTTCTCGTAAATTAGGAGGGGCAGCCGCGCCTCCTGGCTACGCCCATGATACTGTCATATAAATTAATACATACCGTAATAATTATTTAATTTGTAAATTGCCACGGGTTTGTTTTTTATTAAAGGTGCTAAAAACTTTATTTGGTCCTACCGCAAAATCACGATTCTGGCAAATGGCCATTTTCGGACTTCAATCAAAACCCCAACCCGCCCTGAAAATCTGATTAATTTTTGCGCCTTTACATATTTTAGCGCGTCCAGCTTTTCACTTATTGGGGCAAACTACAATTTTGTTTACATCAGCTTAGAAACTTTAGGTGTATCATTGGCCGCCAACCGAGCTTTATTGCAAAAGGGTCTCATCGTTATCATGTTTTGCTGATATATTGTGTAGTTTAAGCCAGCAGTATTATAGACGTAGCCCAACCCTCTACTCTCAATTTGCCCTCCGTTAATTTTTTCTATTGCTTAAATTGCATAGCAAATGAATGCTCCCATACGAATTTAGAAGAGCCTAATAAGGCCACACAAAGACAGCAAGTAGACAGGAGTTTAAGGGGCGGAGCCTCTTGAGTAAGGTTTAGAGGGGCAGCACCAGCCGGGGTACAGGGGTAAAGCCCTTTGTTTGAATCTTCTTCTTCTTTATCAGTTATTTGGTCCCACGGTTGTGGGGTTTGTTTTGATAAGTTTCTTGCATCTTGACCGGGTGAGTGCCATGTCTTGACTACTCTTTAGTTTTCATAACTTTATCGCCTTGCCCGTTCCACGTGACACGGGGTCGTCTTCTTCCTCTCTTCCCCGGCACGTCCATGTCCAGTACTTTTCGATTTAGGTCATTCGTGTCCCCCTTAGTATATCTTCATACCACCTTAACCGATTTTCGTTAATCATGTCCGCCATAGGTTGAATTTAGAGACCTGCACGGGCGGCCCGAGGCCGGGCCCGGACGGGCTCGGGCCTTAAATTTTTAGGCTTTAAAATTCCGGGCCGGGCCGGGCCTAATTTATAAATTATAGGCCCGGCCCGGAATAATTTAGAAGAGTATAAGTAGTCTTTTATTCTGTTTAAAACAATCTATAATATTTCAAATAATTAATTATAAGTTATTGAATCTGTTAAACACTCATTTATTTATTTCGCGCTTATTCTAATATACAAACAATTAAGTATGGAACAAAAAAATCTACTGCTAATAGCTGAGAATATTCAGAAAGAATTTTATAAAGTAAAAGAAAATCTTAGAGAAAAGAGTGAAGTATGGAAAAGATTATAAGAAAATAAATTTTGTTTTTTGTAAGATTTGCAGAAATGTGTTATTCTATAATTCCTGCTCATCAGGCAATATTTAAGTTAGTTTTGATAATGCTTAATATGGAACACCCCTCCAAAAACATAAATGCTGTAAAGAAGTCCAGGAAAATAAAAATTGGACAATTACCTATGCAAGCCACTTTTAACAAAACTTACAAATCCTGCAAAAATCAAAAAAGGTCTCATATCCTCAATAGCCCCATTTTGTTGAATGGATATAGCATGAAACATCTTCTATGAAGAAAGAGGTAGAGGAAAATGAAGTTGACCTTGACACCAACACAAAGTTAAAGATCAATGAGAAAAAAAATAAAATTATCGGATTGGTCGAAAGACCACAGTGGTCATTTCCAGCGCTTAGCCCTCTTGTTTGTAAGATTTTTTCGACACCTGATTTGGCCTCGAGTGAGAGGTGTTTTTCGTCAGCTGGCCGCATTTATGAAGAGCGGAGAACAAATCTAAAACACGGAAATTTTTGATGCCTGTGTTTTTTGCATCAAAATAGTTTTTTATCAATTTATAATTTTTTTTTGTGCATTTTTATTATTTAATAAAAAATTTTACCAAAATTAAGTTTGATTAAGTTTATGCAATTACCAAAATTTCGGGCCCGGGCCGGGCTCGGGCCTTGTTTTTAAAGATGCTATAATACGGGCCCGGGCCGGGCCTATATCCCCATTTTAATTCCGGGCCCGGGCCGGGCCTTAAAAAAATTGATTTTGCAGGTCTCTAATCACACTACACTACCTACACGCATGACGTTCTAGAAAATACTATAAGTGATACACTTTTATTAAAGAACTGTATATTCAAATTTGCAAAGAACACTATTGATACGCATTACGTCATGAGGTTGCGTTTGATTGACATTTTATTAAACGTCAAAACATATAAAACTAAATAACTTGACCGTCTTATGACTTAGAGATTTGGAATAAAGTTTAAAACCTAGGCTCAGACCTACCAAATATTCACAGAAATTTCCATCTAAATCGGTCCAGCCGTTTCGGAGGAGTTTAATAAAAAACATCGTGACTCGAGAATTTTATATATTAGATAAATCATGATTAAAACCGATTTTATATGCTCCAGCTTAGTTACTTTGAACAATACATATTGCTTTTAATTTTATACAAATAAACAATTTTTTAACAACATTGACTTGTATTAACTAATGCGGGCCTATACGGCGCAATTTTTAAAAAAATTTTGCGGTCTGGTGCGGGCCCAAGAATTAAATTTGTACAGGTATGGGCCGGGTCTGACTTTAAAATGTCGGCCCATGCAGGTCTCTATTATGTATGTATGTATGTAATAAATCTTATGCGCTTTCTCAAATATATAAGTATACGGGTGGTGTGGTGAAGAGGACGGAGCCATTGAGTATAGAAAACACGTTATGGGCCAGTTCTGTCGTGGCATCTGGCACTGCTTTGGGCCTCGTCATTTACACTGGTAGAGAAACGCGGAGTGTCATGAATACTTCCCAACCCAGGAGTAAGGTACTTACAATTTAACCCAGGGTTAACTGCAAGTATTTTGAATATCTACGGTTTTTTCCGCAAAAATGAAATGTTTATAATGAAATGCCGCCATTAATGCGTATGATTACAATCTTTAATCGCCTTAAGTTCAACTAATAAATGATCACACATAAGAAATTATGCCTGCACTGCATAATTATTGTAATATAATATGTTAAGTTTAATGCCTTACTAAATGCTATATCTAATTTATATTTTTTGAAATTTACAGGTGGGCTTGACTGATTTGGAGGTTAATGAAATAACCAAAGTACTTTTCGTTTCGGTTATAACTCTGTCTTTGCTGCTCATGGTTCTCAAAGGTTTTACCGGTCCGTGGTACCGTTACTTAGTCCGATTCATTTTGCTCTTCAGCTACATCATACCCATCAGTTTACGGGTCAATTTGGATCTTGCCAAAATGGCTTATGCCTACATGATTATGAAGGACAAAGAAATACCCGGTTACCCTCTTAATTTTACTACTAGTGTTGTAAAAACGGCTGATGGTCGGCCTTTGGTTTAAGTCGACTAAACATGAATAGAACAAAGATTTTTTGGTCTTATTTTCTTAGTCTCGACCACTAGGCTTAGTCGAAATTTTAAAACCAAACTAGAGTCGACCGTTAGCCTTAGTTAAAACAAAGGTGGACCAAACAGAACTCAGCCATTTTCACAACACCACTTAAGACATTATAAATATAGAGTTGGGTAGAGATCATAAAGTAGTGACATCGGTATACATACAAATTTTTACATAAATTTAAGACGTGACATACTTTTTCATATTGAGATACCCCGAGTGTCTACGACGATAAATGATTGTTATTGGCATTGTTTACATAATAAAGCAAGTAATTTATTTAAAAGGCATATACAAAAATAATGTCAACTCTATATATGGGGACATTCCATGTCAAATCGCCACGTTTTCGGCCGACCCCCTCAGAATTTTATAAAATTTGGTGGAAATGTTAAAACTAGTGAAATTTTTAATTTCTGAAAATTTTAGCTCATTTGGGCCACTACTTTTTGAGTTGTGGGCGCTAAAAAGTCGAAAATCGGCCATTAAAAATTCGGGTTGTGACGCTATATTCAATAAAATTTATAAGTTATTGGCCCCCAAATCATAGAATCTTGTTGTAGTAATAGGTAAGACCTATCTTCATAGAAAAAAAATAAAAAAAATTTTTTTTGTCGATTGGTCATCTCATAATGGCTGAAATGGCCAATATGGCATAACTACTGTTGAACCCTCTCAAACCGTTTCAAATTTGAGACAAATGTTTTATACAACCTATTAATCAAATTAAATAAAAGAAAAAGTTGGGCGGCCATCTTGAAGTGGTCATAAATTGTTAAAAGGGTTATTTTATTATTTGGCGCCAAAATGAATCTCTAAAAATGTTTTTTTGGCTCATTCAGTATTCATATTATTTATATCTATGATGCAAATATTTTTGCTATAAATTATCACCCCAACCCCCCCCCCCCCCCCCCATATTCTCCCTATCAATTACAATCAAAATAGCGTATGCTTAATTTTCCCGGAATGCTATAAATTTAATTTTTTTTAATTAGAAACAGCTGTAAAATGGCCTAAAATAATTTACTTGAATATAGTTGTAGGTACAAGTATATATTTATTGATTTTTATTCGACATATGTAATAATAAATATTTATGTGAAAAACAGGCTCGTAAAATAGCTATAAAAATATCATTTAAATAAATTGCATAGCAATTAATAAAATCGTCAGGATTATCGAATAGGCTATAAAAATGCTTTGTCAAC
Organism: Gordius sp. MW1; assembly: GCA_964036665.1. Taxonomy (NCBI): domain Eukaryota; kingdom Metazoa; phylum Nematomorpha; class Gordioida; order Gordea; family Gordiidae; genus Gordius; species Gordius sp. MW1. The sequence continues at coordinate 7,268,133 of OZ038530.1, read as the reverse complement.
ACTGATTTATTTTTTTGGGGCGTATACGAATTAAATTTTATGATCCTTTAGCGCGAATTTAAAGTGCTGTCAAATTATTTTTAAAAAATTATTTTATCGTCTTATTTTACTATCAACTAATTTTTCCCTCCACGTTCGAAATTTTGCATATATTTATATCTCAACCTTATTCCCTAATAATGAAGCAATAAAGTACCGAAGTAGGTGTTGTAATCCGTTGGGTATACATGGTAAAAAAGTGACAGGGATTCGTAAAGTAAGTGCATGGATGAACTTGAACCCAGATTATAAAATATGTACTCCTTGTCGCAAACTTCTAAAAGCTCGGGCTAACCATCAACCTGAACAATCATCTATTATGGAACCTCACTCTCCCGAGGAAAACATTCCTATGGAACATGATAGTACAAGGATAGAAGCCCTTAACGAATCAATACCACTAATTGGAGTTTCACCGATCAAGATAAAAAGATTACAAGAAAAACGGTACCCCCAAAAAAAATTAGCTAATATATCAAATGCTATCGCATCCACATTAAATGTCGCTTTAGACAGTGAAATCGCTGATCAAGACTTGGAGATTCTCAAGGGTATGAAGGAAAATTTTTCTCTTCTAAATAAAAGTGATAAATACAGGCTTTTAACCTTGTTGCCAGATAGTTGGACAGCAAAAAAAATTAAAGATTATTTTTCCGTAACTTATTATATGGCTAAGCTTGCCAAAAAACTAAAAAAGGATAAAGGAATCTTGTCCACTCCGAACCTAAAGCTCGGGAAAACCTTGAGTGAGGGAACCGTTAATTTTGTAAAAGATTTCTATTGTAGTGATGAAATATCGCGTGTAATGGGTGGCAAAAAGGATTTTGTATCTATGAATGTTGACGGTAATAAAATTCACATGCAAAAACGGTTAGTTTTGTTTAATATTAATGAAATATATATTAACTTTAAAGAGTTAAATCCCAATATAAAGATAGGAATTTCTAAATTTGCCGACTTACGACCTAAATATTGTATATTGGCAGGAGCTAGTGGCACACATAACGTATGCGTTTGCCAATATCACCAAAATGTTAAATTAATGATAATAGGTTCTAATCTCGAATCATTTACAAAGGGCGATAAATATCCTTTAACAACATATAAAGATATTTTAGCCAAAATAATATGCAACCCTCCCTTACCAATATGCTACTTAGGGGAGTGTAATTATTGTCCAGGGACTGGAAAAATAAAAGATCGCATATTACAAATATTTGAATTAAATGACATAGAATATATAACATATAAACAATGGTTAACAGTGGATCGCACCACTATTGAAACAATCATCAAACGCACTGAGGAATTCTTGGATATTTTTAGCGAAAAATTAGAAAAACTCTTGTACCATTCTTTTATAGCTGACCAACAATCTCTTTATTTTAAAAGTGTAAAAATGAATTTAAAACCTCATGAAATAATTATAATAAATGATTTTTCCGAAAATTATAATTTTATTGTGCAAGATGCTTCGCAAAGCTATCATTGGACAAATGCCCAAGCCACCCTTCACCCATTTGTAGTTTATTTCAATGAAGGGGCTACCTTAAGTTGTTTAACATTTATCATGATCTCCGAATGTTTAATTCATAATACGGTTAGTTACTACTTTTTCCAAAAAATGTTAATAAAATTTTTAGTTCAAAAGCTCCCATTTGCCCCTCAAAAAATAATTTATTTTTCGGATGGATCGGCTGCGCAATATAAAAATAAAAAAAATTTTATCAACCTTTGTCATCACCAAGTGGATTATGGAATTCAAGCGGAATGGCATTATTTTGCCACTTCGCATGGCAAAAGTGCGTGTGATGGGGCAGCTGGCACAGTAAAACGATTAGCTTCCAAAGCTAGTCTTCAAAGGCCTTACAAGGACCAAATAACAAAACCGATAGAGTTATATGAATGGGCCAAATCAAATATTACCGGAATTGAGTTCGGTTACATGACAAATGAAGAGTACAAAACCGAAGAGTTATCAATGTTAGCAAGATTCAACAAAGCAAAACCTATTTTAGGAACACAGAAATTACATTGTGTTGTTCCCATCGATAAATTCACTATACTTACTAAACAATATTCCAATTCTATAATAAATAAATGGGAACTAATACAAATTATAGCTGATGAGGTTGATATTAAAAGCCTAAATGGATATGTTACTTGTTCATTCGATTCCAAATGGTGGTTAGCCCTGGTTATAGATAAAAATTATGAGGATGAAAAGATAATAGTTAGTTTGCTTCATCCATGCGGGCCGTCAAACTCTTTTGCTTTCCCAAATAAATGTCACAAATTATCTCTCAATAAATTGGATATATTAACAATCGTATCACCTTTAACCACAACCGGAAGAACTTATACCTTATCTAAAAGGGAAATGCTTGAAGCGACAACACAACTTATTGCCTTAAGTAAAATATACTTTAAATAATGATAAATTAATTTTTTATAGGCTCTTGAAAACATGCACTCCGTCATACTTTTATTATAAATATTTATTATTACATGTCGAATAAAAATCAATAAATATCTACTTGTATCTACAACTATATTGAAGTAAATTATTTTAGGCTATTTTACAAACCTGTTTATTTTTAATTTTTTTTAATTTATAGCATATTCGGGGAAGAATAATCACTCGCTATATTGATTGTAATTGATAGGGAATATGGCGGGTGGGGGGGGGGGTGTTAATTTATAGCAAAAATATTTGCATCATAGATATATTAAAATTATATGAAGGCTAAATGAGCAAAAAAACATATTTAGAGATCCATTTTGGCGCCAAATAAATAAAATACCATTTCTAGCAAGTTATGACCACTTCAAGATGGCCGCCCAACTTTCTCTTTTATTTAATTTGATTAATAGGTAGTATAAAACATTTGTCTCAAATTTGAAACGATTTGAGAGGGTTCAACAGTAATTATGCCATTTTGGCCATTTCGACCATTATGAGATGACCAATCGACAAAAAAAAAATTTTTAATTTTTTTTCTATGAAGATAGGTCTTACCTATTACTACAACAAGATTCTATGATTTGGGGGCCAATAACTTATGAATTTTATTGAATATAGCGTCACAACCCGATTTTTTAAATGGCCGATTTTCGACCTTTGAGCGCCCATAACTCGAAAGGTAGTGGCCCAAATGAGCTAAAATTTTCGGAAATTAATAATTTTACTAGTTTTAACATTTCCACCAAATTTTATAAAATTCTGAGGGGGTCGGCCGAAAAACGCCTTTTTATGATCGATTTGACATGGAATGTCCCTATGATTTTAACCACATTGCACTTAAATTTTGATAAATTGAAAAGTGCTGCTCCTAATTACTAATAAATGACTTTTGACCATAGGCGTAGCCAGGGGGTGGTAGGGAGGGGCGGCTGCCCCCCTCTAAATTCAATTTTTTTTTCAATTTTATATATTATGACTAAAATTACTAAAAATTATCATTTCGCCCCTCCCTAAATTGCCCCCCCCCCATTAAATTCAATCCTGGCTACGCCCATACTTATGGCCCTAACTATCTTAAATTGGATAAGGCAAAATATTTTGATTATAAATTTTTAAAATAGCCGAGAAATTGGGTGGGAAAAGGTTGCAAGGGTAAACTTTGTTTGTTGATTTAGGCATGTCTCCCTGGATCTTGCAAACTTTTTTATCCATCCTGACCAAATCAATTTTAATTTTCTACCCCATCTAATTTCTGCCCTCCACCGAAATCTATTTAAATGTGAACACATTTCATATTGTGCTTTCGTATTTGCGACGCATACCATTTTAAATCCTTTTAACCTATGGTTCGCCTTTGGTGAATATATTATTAGGGTGTTGCGTCATTCGCGATTATTAAAATCGCCTTTTTATCGAATAATTGTTGTTTTTATGATAGGGAATGTTTGCAGAAATACTACCATACCCGAAGAACTGGGGCGAATTAATTACCTATTTTCTGATAAAACGGGAACATTGACCAAAAACGAAATGATTTTTAAAAAATTGTACCTCGGTAATATATTAAGTTTGCAAGTTATATAAAGTATAAGCTTTATCATAAGAATAATGCTTAAATGCTTGTTGATATTCTTAACAAGCACTTTGTCTAGCTATAACATTTTAAAAAATTATTTATAAAATAAGTTTAACCCTAGTTTAATATTAATTATATTGTTTATAATAGCTTGTTTTGATCATAAACAATTTCTCATTAATATGCCCAGAAAAAAATATACTAATCTGTTTTTGTAGATTATCATCATTTATTATATTAAACGAGAATATTTTTGTTAAGCTTGTCTAATTCAAAATTTAGAATACTTTGGAAATTTTTTATTTTTTGTATACATCAATCAATCTTAATGTGTGTTGACAGTTTTGTTAATCTTATGGGAGTATTAAATGGCAGTGTTGTAAAAAGGGCTGGGTTTTGTTTAGTCGACAAAACAGACCGGCCAAAGGTTTTTTATTCTGTTTTTCTTAGTGGCGTAAATAAATCAATCATTTCTCGATCAAACTTTTGGTCCGTTTATGTTAGTCGACTAAACAAAACCCAGCCGCTTTTACAACACTGGTAAATGGATCATACTGAATTAGGTATTTTGAACATTTATCATTTTTGAAGTTAATCATTTCGAGGCATTTCCAATTACTGCAGGTCACTCGGCCACATCATTTGGTTCTGAATCGGATCCCGAAGTGGCTCATCTCCTTCACACTGCAGACCGTATCATCACTGCCGAACAGTCTACAATCGAACCCGGTCCTGCATTAACATCTGATACTATATCAAACATTTCTCAAATAAATCGAAAAGTATCCTGCAATAATGAACTGATCATCGTGGCATTTAGTTTTGTCTCCTAACGTTAAAACTATTAGAACTTACTTATAAAATCTTATTTACAAAGTATGATAATAAGCTGTAATAGATTTTTTTTAGATATAGCTGCTAAAAAAGTAGAAAATTCTAGTTTCTATCCTTAAGAGTCAATGAGTATTGTCAATAAAATCTAGATTGTTCTACTTTATCTATATCGTCGCTTGTCGCTCTATTTAAAGAGACCTCATTTTCTCATTTTTCCAAACATTTTTTACAATATTGATTTTGTTGATTAAAATATTTTAGGCTTATATAAAATCCTATTTAATTTTGTTTGCAAGGATAATAAAGTCATTTAATCAAGGAATATTTTTTCAATCGATGTAATAATTTACAAACCTTTAAAAGGCGCTTGCACAATTGAACATAGAATTAGGTATTAATACATTTTTAAGATCCATTTAAAAAGATTTATAGTTATAACTTGTCTTTTATGTTAGGGCTTCATTATGATATTTATTTAACGACCGAAAGCTTCAAGGACCTAAATAATTAATAGAAACACAGTATTCACAAAAAAAATTGAAGGAGTTTTTTTGGTGATGTAAAATTTCGATATCCTATTTTGGCCCTTTTAGACGCGTTCCTTAGTCATGGATTTGTACGAAACGGTGAAAGCGTTAACCATATGCAATAACGTTACTCCGGTGAATGCTCCAATTCTAACGGGACAAGCCAGTAGTGATCCCTTCGCAAAATCGATCGGTCTCAAAAGTCCCTTTTCAACCAAGCACCCCTTTCAAACCCCCAAATTATTTCAGTCGGCTAAAACTAAAGGCGCCCGTGCCAAGCCATCAACACCTGCCAAAGGAGGGCAAGGGGGCGAATCTAAGGCGGGCACAGCGGTGTTGCAAAAGATTGTGACTTCCAGTAAATAATTATTAAAATTCTTTACCTTTTTTATCTAGTTAGATCATTATGAAAACATTATATTTATCAAAATGATTATAATTATTTTGATTCCTAATCTTAACTTGACACTACTATAGCCACAGGTTTAACGCTTTTTTATCGATTCGTTTATAGTGCCACTTAATTTATAAGTTTACTATATTATTAGCAAAAGATTAGGTATAAAAAAAACCCTAGATGACAATGGTGGTAGTTTTTCATTTTTTGACGGGGGACGATTGACCTAATCAAGCTCGTTGCACGTCTCTAGGAAGAGAGATAGGTGAGGTAGATTCTGCTCTTAAAGCATTGTTGGTGATGGTGTGGTTATTGGTTGTATTGTGGTTTCCCATTATAATAGGAGACCTTTAATCTAGATATATATAAATTGTGCGATAAAAATTTAGGAAGGAGTGGCAAAAATGTGTTGAATGGCTGCGCAGTTATTACTTGTTATTTAAAAGACCTATTTTTTGTAACATTAGAAAAATTAGGTCTTTATCTATCAATCGCTTGCTAATTAAACATGTTAAACTTAATTTGTAAAATATATTAGAATGTAAGCCCTAGCAAGAAATTTCGATTACGTTATAAGCAACGGGCATCATACGATTTCTTAGAAATTTTGAAAAAAAATTACAAAATGTAGGCTGCAATTTGCAAAAGTAGGCAGAGTATTGTATAGTTCTCTTTTTCTTAAATACACTTCGATAAAAATAATTGTATCGATTGGTCCAATTACAACTTGTGCAGCCTCGTCCGAACTTCCGAGCCCTTCTAAAGTATCTACGAACAGGGATAGCCTAACTGAGTCCGTCATGTCAGATTCGACGTGCGGCTCAGCTTCTCAACTCATAGCATCGATCGTTCCCACGAGTGCAAGCAACAACGATTGCTTCGGCTCTGGCGGCCTTTTAGCTTATCAGGCCTCAAGCCCCGATGAAGTCACAATGCAATTCCTCATATGTGCTTTCTTCTGCAATAATATGTTACAATTACTAATTATTAATTAAGAAAATGCATCCTTAAGCAACCGTATTGGATGCATTTTTTATAAATTCACAATTTTTTTGGTTTTATATAGGAAAACATGATATGCCTACAAAAAAGTTTAGCTTATAAAATAGCTAAGAGTTTGGATTCTTCCGAACCCATGTTAACAACCTGTATGTATTTGAAGTGTTAAATATGTTTTTAATTTTTAAAACAAAATATACCCTTTAAACTTGTGTTTATAACGCACGTCCTACATAAGGTCTTAAGATCAATTGAGTAACATGATTTGCTATTTGTTATTAAAATGCTGATTGCACTTTAAATTAGCTCTACACCCATTTAGGTAGCCCTTGTTACGTGGTCGGGGAAAGTTGGTATGCGGCTGGAATACCGCGATATGACTACCCTCAAAATCCAAACCCCATCCGGCCGATTAGAAACTTACACAGTCCTGCATTTGATCCCATTCACTTCCGAGAAAAAGAGGATGGGTATCATAGTTAGGGTAAATTTATACACCTATGATTCTCGAAGTTGACAAGATTACCTCCATAAGAGGGGGGGACGCAGAAGTGGGCTGCGGCTCTTTCAAATTTTTTCACTATTTGTGCATTGGGAAAAATTTTACACCTTGAAGGAATTTAAAAATAAAACAAATGTTAGAATTAAATCTTGATTTAGTGATAAAAACTATTATATAAATGTAACTTTCAAAATTTTTAGCCACAAAAGTCTCTTGTACTTTTTTAAAAAATCGCTGATCTAAGAAATTGTATATCGTATTACGCGTGAGGCTATTTTAGGCTAAACCTTACAAGTTTGGCAACCACCTCATCCAGATTACTAATAAGATATATTTTTTACTTAATACCAATTTCATTGTCTAATACTTTTTTATGTGAGCAACGTATAAATTAATTTTTACTTTAAAAATTTTATATTTAGTTAAAATTTGTGAAGGGATAGGACCTTCTTGTTGTAACAATGGGTTGATGGCGAAAAATGTTTGTTTGTTAGACTGCTCAGTTCCAAATTTTTTGACACGGTCTGACGAAAAATTAATTATATTCTGATGTGGCTTCTTGGGAAAATTTGGGCCCCCAACCTTTCATAGCCCCTTTTTATAATCTTAATCTTAAATCACACCTATGACAAATTGAATCAATTTATAAAATTAAGCGTGGCTAGTGGCTTATAGATGTAGTCGCCTTAACGATTTGGCCGTTTTGCGAACCATTATTCAAAATCCCACCCATGCCATATAGTTATTATGGCCTGTTTGGTTAATAATTCATAATGATTTAGCAGTCAACATATAGGTTTTGTGAAAAGACATTTAATTAATTTATCGATGTAATATTAATATTTTTTGTTTAAAGCAAATGACAATTTTTATTCCCTGTAATTTATTTGGGTCTAAATTGAGTTTGGATTAAAATTATTATCAAAAAGTAATTTAAAAAGCTTTGAAAATTTGAATGGCATAGATTTTAATTAAATATACTTTTAAACTATATTGGTTTATAGAAATTAACGAGGCTAGGAGTAGAAAGATGCCCTAGTCACGGGCGTCGCCAGGGGGTGGGAGAGACGGGGGACTGTCCCCCTTTAAATCCAAATATTCCGTTATATTTGATATAATTATTGCAAAAATTCTAGAAATTATCATTTTGCCCTTCCATAAATCATTATTGCCCCCCCCCTAAATTCCGATCCTGGCTAAGCCCATGGCCCTGGTGATTGAGTCTTATTTATCATCTTCACCCCTACGTATATTAAAGCTGATAGAAATTTGATTTAAATGTTTAAATCTTTTAATACTTTTTTTATGTAACAAATTACTTTTAGGAAGAATCGACGGGGCAGATAACGTTTTACGTAAAGGGAGCAGACACAGCTATATCTAGTATGGTTGGCCACGGATCAACTAAAGCCACACATCAGTCTTATGCTACCCGTTCAACTTCCCACGGCTCAAGTGTCAAAGATCGTTCTTCTTTCAGCACATCTTCCGGTCAGAATTGATAAACGCCTCTCATTTTACTAATTATATATCTTAATCCTAAGATAACCTCATGTGTAAATAAGATCGAAGTTACATACGTATTCTCTACAACTTAATATGATTTGCCTTAATTTCACAAAATTTTATATATTTCCTTTAAATTTTTTTAATTCACCTATTGATCATTAAATCTCGTATATTTTTAATTTTAAACGCGACGTTCGAAACCTGGTCAACTTACATTTTTTAAAGGCATGCTTTTTTGAACTAGTTTTTTTTGTATTTTATGATATTTTATGCGAAATAAACCCTTATTTTTTAGTTCATTTGGATACCTCAAAATTGCAACTATTAATGGCTTTAATCGTAACGACATTTTTTAAAGCAAATAGTATTTTGTAGATAATTATTTTAAGATTAAATCACAAAAATGATTATTGGCAGTGGAAGTATCATTTTTGCACTTTATATATCTTACTACTTCAACGTATTTTCGAACTATTTATATGCTATTGTCCTTTATATTGTTTAAAAATGTAACTTTATGTGTTGCGGGTAAATTTTAAAATGGAGTTTATAACAAAATTTTTAGACTGCTATATATTTTCTTGTATAATTTATTCATTTTTTTAATTAAGCCCTTCAATTTGTTGATAGAAACTTGATAAAACAATTGACTGCAAACAACCATATTTTTAGCCTTTTTAATCCATTTTATTATAATTCATTTGTGTGTTCAGTGAGCAAACGTTTAACTTGTTAACATATAAAGCTATAAGTTAATATAGCATGGTTTGTGTAGGTAATTTTAATACAGAATGAAAGTTTTTTCACAAATAAATGGTTTTTGAGCCAAATCTAGACAAACATTATCTTAATCGGTCATAGTAATAAATAGAGGCTATTTTATTTCAGTAAATTTTTTGCAAAGTTGTTTGCGCAACACTTAATTTTTACATGTAAATAAATGAGCTAAATAAATAAATAAATAAAGTAATTATTTATTTGTAAAAAATAATAAATTGTTAAAATTTAATTGAGATTTAACGAAAAGAAACACTAGTAAAATGCACCCTTTTATGAGCGCTTCTATTTTGCCAACTGATAGTGGCTTCTTTTTGGGCCTTAGTATTCTAACCACAATTAAATCACTTAACGTAATAATATAAATTTTTAGTATTTATATTGTTACAATAATTATTACGTTTCAAAGATGATTTTTAAATTTTACTAATTCAATGGCATAACCAATATTTAAAAAATTCATTTTTTATTACCACAATTAAATCAAACATAGCACTAAAACCTCTCCATAAATTTTCTAAAAGTCAATACACGCCCAAAATTTTTTCTCAACTATTTTACATGAAATGCCCCTGAAATATAGAACTGAGTCCTAAATAATTTAAGTTAATTCTACAATAACTTTTACAGCACATTTATTAATTTAAATCTCATATGTTCGATACTGCACTTTTGGCCAGTAGTCATGCTTAAGTATTTTTCCCTGTTGCTCATTAAAAAATAAATAAGAAGAATAATTTATGATTGCCATAATAATATTTTCTTTTTCCATGTGTGCTCATTTGTTTTAAAATTATGTTTTAAGGATCATTTAGTTCCTCTGACCATTCGTCCTCGAGCGATGAAGCTAAAATGCTACGAGAACAAGAAATTGGCGGCACAACAGGTGAAAAGATAACATCCCACTCCACTATTTTTAATCGCCTAAGTCGTGCGGGGAAGAAGTTTGAAAACATCGATCTAAATGGTAATAAATCAATGCCGAATATTGTGTTATTGTGTTTTATAGAGTTTTTTTGTGGAACAAATTCACTCAATCTAGCTTCTTAAGGATCGTTATACTTTCACGGTAATTTTATAGGCCATTCACTTAAATGTACACGCCGTTAAGATGGCAAAAGGCTATATATATTCCTTCATAATACGAATTATTACAACAAAAATGACTAATTGCACCTTTGGACTAGCTAGAGTAATAAAATTCCTCGGGCCTCTAAACCTAGAGTTCTGCATAAGCTTTATTTTAATTTGCCTGAGCTCGACCCCCCCCCCCTCAAATGCTTTCTTTTTATTTTTGGCCCTAGTCTAACTTGATTATTAAATTTTTAAGCAACCTGTTAAAAATATTTTTTCATATGCATATAGTTGATTGTTACTAATTCGTAATTTAATTTAACTTATATTTCAGTTTATGATAATTAAGTTTTCTAAACTTCTAATAGCTACTATTAAACTTAAACAAGATTGCAATATCCATAAAAACATGAATATTGGCAAGGTTAAAGGGCTGGATTTTAAATGCTCTATTACAGGGGTAGGCAACGCGGCGCCCGCGGGCGCCATGGCGCCCCCGATCGATTTTTAATGCGCCCTCGCTGGACTAAGGTAAATGTATGATATGAGCGTATCTAATAACACGCACGTATTTTTTGTTAGTGTGTGATCGTATTAATAGACCACGCGTTGACCGTGCATTTAAAACTATTTAAAACTTCCAAGTAATCCGAAATAATTCTTTTCTTTCAAAACCCTTCATGGATAAATGTAAAAGAGAAAGAACATATTATTTTAACGATGAATGGGAACATCTATATTGTTTCGTTGATTACAAAGGGAAGTGTATTTGTTTGTTGTGTAATAATAGTGTTGCGATTCCCAAGAAAAGTAAAATTGAACGACATTTTAAGACCGTTCATACAAATTTTGATAGTGACTATCCAATGAACTCTGAAATTAGAAGAAAAAAAATTATTTCCTTAAAATCTTCAAGAACTAACCAGCAAAGTTTTTTTTACTAAACCACTGCAACAACAGAAAGCAGCACCGATCGCGTCATATAAAATATCGCATTAGCTAGCTAAGAATAAAAAACCATTTACAGATGGATTATAAGAAATTAGCAGAAAATATGGACACCCAAGTTTCACACTCAATTATTATGTATGACACCAACAAAATAAAGTTATAAAAAATCTGTTTTTTTAATGCCTATTTATACCTGTTGATTATCTGTAAAATATGCGCCCTCAGTGATTTTCAAATTTAGTATTGCGCCCTTAAGGACAAACAGGTTGCCGACCCCTGCTCTATTATATAAGCTTTAATTACCTAGTTTGATTTATTTAATTCATATTTTTAAAAGGTTATTAGACCTGGGTTTTGTAATCTGGCCTCGGGTGGGGCTACCTCACCAGGCTCGATCTGAGCCTGGAATCCAAAAAATTTATTAAACTTTTCCCGAGCCCGGCCCAAAATTTTGAGCTGGGTTTGGGCCGCGGCCCGTGCAGGACACTCTCTATCTGAACCTCTATTAATTTTATATTGAATTGAGGATGAGTAAAGTCATTAGACATAACGATATGCCATTGATACCCCATACATATTTGAAATAAATCCTAATTCATCTTATTAAACCTCATATATAAAATAGGTTCATTGTTTATCAAACTTTTTTGAAACCCCGCCCCTTTTTTCAACCCTTTATTACCCCTATTGGTAGTCAACGTCACCACCATGGCTGGGCCCGGAGGGCTCAGAGGGAGTGGCCATTGCGATTGGCTCGAAGAAGAGACGGGAAATTTGGCGCGTGAAGGCTTGAGAACCTTGGTGGTGGGTAAGCGAGTCCTGAGTACTTCGGAATACGAAAGATTCGCTCGAAGGCTAAAAAAGGCGGAACTTTCATTCGTTAGATCCGGTGGGCGAGCCAACGACAGGGCCTTGGCTATAGCTCGGGCTCACGCTTTGCTAGAGCAGAAAATAGACGTTTTAGGGGTTACCGGGGTAGAGGATAAGCTGCAAGACGGCGTCCCCCATGCATTAGAAGCTTTGAGGAACGCTGGGATCAAGGTATTAATTTCTAGCCCACTAATTTTGAGAGTGTGTGCGCTTAATTTTGGAAGTTTACGGCTATTTTATATACTTAACTCTTTAAAAACAGAATATTAACTAATTATCGCGTACTCAGTTGAACCTCTATAATGAGTGAATTTAAGTCGAGTGTTGACAGACCCATTTAGAAGTGTTAACTGTTGGCAATTAATCGCAATTGTATCAATATGATGGGTCAATAATATGCGGACATTATTCTAATAAATATGACGTTTAATTATATGTATGTATTTTATGCGTTGAAATCAGAAATTATCGTCCGCTGGAAAGAGTTTTTCTTGCGTTAGCTAAATATCAGATTTTAGAATTACTACTATAATAAATTAAACAAAGGCTCTTATAATATATTTAGTCTCTAAATTTCTATAAAAGTCATAAAATTTTAAATAATTAAGTAATTTTCAAAAGTTATAATCTATAATCGGTGTATAAAGTGGATAGAGTGTCCGTCTGTTTTAGCAAAGTATATATGATTTGCCATCTTTTACTTACAAACACATTGGAACTTATAAAGCCCGTGTTATTTTTTGAAGTTATGGAGAAAATTTTAAAAAATAGGGGATAGGTCTAAATAAGATTTGCTTCGTGTATAGTTATGATAAACAAGCAATATTTATTTGTAAAAATCACTGCAAACACCGTTCATAATGTCCTAAATATTTAAAAATGATGATTTTTCAAATTGAAACTTAAAGAAGAAATCGCCCTTTTAATCTAAATAAATTTTGATATTTATTTTGCCGAAACATATTTAATACAATAGACAAAATATTTAAGAAAAAAGTGCACGCACGAATTCTCTTTTATATTACACTAATTTATCAATATGCTATCTGCCAACTTAAATCTATAAATAAGTTATTTTATTATAAAAAATGTGCACAATGCTAAAGTAATATGGTTATTCTTTAAATTTTTTACAAATAAAAAATGGGTCAAAATACAACAAGGCACCCATAAAAGATAGACTCTATGTTGAAAGAAGTTTTTGTGTAGTTTATTAATGAATAATGATCTAACTCTTTGTTCCTGTAAAAGTACGATTGGTGGAATATATAAAACTCGAGAGTTAGCACTAGCCTTTCATCGACAAACCCCGACCCATATTCTTGATACAAATTTATATAACCAAAAAACAATTATGTCCAAAATATAAGTTAAGGCTACAGACGCTTTTATTTCTAATTTGCCCGACACGAGCCCGTCTGTCTGTTTATAGGTTTACAATAGTTGATCTTCGATACACATTCTTCATAGATATGGATGCTAACGGGTGACAAATTAGAGACCGCTATTTGTATCGCTAAAAGTTCGCACCTCGTTCAGAGACATCAAACGTTGTTCGTCTTTAAAGAAGTCACCGATAGGACACAAGCTTACGAAGAACTAATCGCCTATCGCAATATGAAGGAATTTGTTCCCGTTGTTATATCGGGACCCTCTTTAGAGGTAATTACATACGAATGGATTTATATTAATAAGAGATCGTGATGAAGCCCTTATCAAGAAAATTATACAGGTTTTTTTAATAATTGAAAATTAATTTTTTCATGCCAAAGCTTTAGGATTTTTAGAGATTACAGTTTCTTTCTTTTCGGGAGAGTCTTTTCAAAGCTCACTGACGAAATATTTTTGGCTGGGTTGGAGAAACATAAAATGTACTTATAATTATCTTACAAACATTTGCCATAGTAAAAAACTTGCATATGTCTTCTAACACTTTGAATTTATAACTTAATCATTTGTTTTTATTTTAATAAAAATAAGAAATGGTTGTATATATTAAAAAATGTTGACGTACATTAAGCACCAAAACAGATTCAATGGACCTTGCTAGCCTAACATGTCCTTAGGGCGAGTTTGGGCTGTAAACAGACAAATTTTACCCAACTAAAATAATGTTTTTATATGACCTGACCCCAATCAATTTTTCAGCCTTGACGCAACCACAAAATAATTAAAATTTTTACCATACCGTCTCAGTAATAATATCTAATAGCACTACATTAAGAACTCAACTAATCTGCAAACAATTTAATGAAAGACGCATTTTAATTTAACTCCGACTCTATCTATTATAAAATTTTCTTGTTCGGGTTTTGGGCCCATTTTAACACTTTGGTTGCAAGCTTTTTACTTAATTCTATCTTAAATCTCTATCACTCTGCGCCTTAACAGGTTTGTTTGCAACACTACGAACCCGAAATTATGGAATTAGCCTGCTTGGCGCAATCCGTAGTCGTGTGTCGAGCCTCGCCCACCCAAAAAGCCGCCCTGGTTCTTAAGGTTATATAGTATATATCTTTCTAGCATAGCTTTTTCCCTTTACGTTTTGAGTTGATTTAATGGCTTATTAAATAATTCAATTCAACACGAAACTATCTTGATCAACTAAGAAAAAATAAGGCTAAGCAATTATACAACCTCCAATATATATATAAAGTTTTCAGAAATATAAATTTAATCATAAAACTAAACATTGTTTTAAGATCGGATTTTTGAGTGTGTCAAGGATATCTTAGATGTCTTGAAAGCCGTGTTCCATTTTAAGATTTACGGCATATTTGCATTCAGCAGCATATTGTAAGCCTTAAATCGGCTGCTTCGTTTTTATCAAATATTTAGGTTGTATCACAAAGTTTATATAATTCACTAAGCATCAATATTGTCTTTGAATGTACCAGAACTGATAGCCGCAGTTAGAGTCCTTATTAAATCTAGTGCCTCCTTTCCCTAATTTTGGTATCCTTTCCCCTCTCTACTGAAGGTGCCTCGGTACGCATCGTACGTCAACAGGCAAATTCCGCGCTCGGGCTCAAACCGGACTTCCTCAGCCATGTCGGATTCTGTGTTGGGTAACGGGACTTCTCGAAAACAAAGATCGGGTCGGTGGTATCACATCTTTGCTTCACTCTTTGCCCGCACCCAAAAGTGTAGGACCTGTGCCATAGGTGACGGCGGGAACGACGTCAATATGATACAGGCTGCCCATTTGGGAGTCGGGATTGTGGGACGAGAAGGGAAACAGGCATCCCTCGCTGCCGATTTCTCCCTCACCCAATTCTCGCATTTGAGTATGGCCCTTAGCACTTTATGCCGGTTCCAATGTTTGTGATAAATTTGGTGGTTGAAAGTTTTAAATTTCTAAGTTGGGTTGCAACCTATCAGAAAAGAATGCAAAATATGCATCACGCGATATGCTAGAAAATATTTGAGACGTAATTATTTTTATTTATTAACACATAGATACCGTTTTTTAAAGAGAGCGGCGGGAAGGGTGTGTTATGAGATATGTAGACATCTTTTAACCGCTTTCAGGTTTAAACTTTTACAGGATTGTTTGGGGGCCTTTCGATCGCATTTGGCTTTAAATTTTAAAAATTTGGTGAAAGACTTCGTAGTTTTAAATAAAAAATTATTTCATTTGGTCTTTAATGTTTTTATTTTATAATTCAAAAATAAGCCTGTACCACCGTCTTTTTTTTAAATAATTTTGTCCTAGAAGATAAGGCGATGATAGATATATGAATTTTATAGTTATATATTCGCCTTCTACGCCCTAAGACAGATGTTATTTGTCACATGATTTGACTAAAACGATTGATTCTATTTTGCATCCAGAAGTTCTAATAATAACATTCGCTAGAGTTGCCAAACCCTTGTAACCTCAAATTTTTATTGATATCGGTTAGCACCCCAATAATCAGCTATATTTTTAGTCTAAATTTGATAATTATTGGTTGAAACTTTGATTGATTAATTAGTTTTTTTTTAGTGTTAAAAGTTTTAGTTGTCAAGTTAAGAAAGAGCTCAACAATCAGGAAACACATAAAAATTAAGAAAAAGTCTGAATTTAAATTGTAAGTTACTTGAAATCGTATTCGATTTTCTACTTCCTATTCCTCAGTGCTTTAAAAATATTAGGTAAGTTTTTTGGGATAATTAAATCAAACACGTTTATTTTTCGTTAGCTCGACTTATACTGGTTCACGGGAGAAATAGCTACAAGAGAACGGCCGCACTGAGCCAATTTATCATCCATCGCGGTCTCATCATATCCATTATGCAAGCCGTATTTTCCGCAATATTTTTTTTCGCCTCAATAGCTCTATACCAAGGCTATCTAATGATTGGGTAAAATCATTTAAATATGTCTTCTATAAATTTATAGTTATATAACTTTTCCCTTTATTTCTCATAAGTCATAACATTTTTTAAATATTTGTTTAAGTAGTTTTCAATTATCTTAAATATTAATCCATAGGCAAATTTATATATAATTTTGGTTTGCCCGTTTATTTCAGGTATTCCACCATATATACCATGTTTCCCGTCTTTTCTTTGGTGCTAGATAAAGATGTAACGCCAAAAACAGCTCTGATGTATCCTGAATTATACAAGGATTTAGTTAAAGTATAATTTTACAACAATAAATTGTATTATTTTGCATTAAATTGTGTCTTGCGTTTGGTTTTTGAATATTATTTAAAAAGGTAAAGTTTGTAAAATGTAGTTAAGTTAAACTCGCGATTCTTAGATTTCTTTAAAGTTTTTGTTTTTAAAAAAAGAAGTGCATGTATTTTACTTATATACGATTGGTTAAAAAGAAATTCTTAATGGGCAACTTCTATTCGTATTATGCCGGTTAAAATTTATTTAAAAATATTTTAACAGGTTTTTAAGTTTATATGCCAAAACCTCATAACACTTTAACGAGCTTCACAATCTTCGTGCTTTTTAATTACATATCTATTAATACTTTATTAGGGCCGTGCGTTATCCTATAAAACCTTTTTCACTTGGGTTTTGATCAGCATCTATCAAGGTAGTATTATTTTAAATTTATTGTTTCGTCTACCTTTATGGACAAAATTTATAAATGTTTTAATTATCAAAATTTAATTTTCACAAGTTTCGCCTGTATGTTTAGGGAGCGTTATGATGTTCGGTGCTCTGCTATTATTTGACGACGAATTCGTCCACGTCGTTTCAATCACATTTACCGCCCTTATATTAACCGAGTTGTTTATGGTTGCCATTACCATTCGAACTTGGCATTGGCTCATAGTGTCGGCCGAAATGTTCAGTTTAGCGGTTTACCTCTTTTCTCTCATCTTTTTACGTGCCTACTTCGATACGGAATTCATCAAATCCTCTTCATTCATTTGGAAAGTTTTGGTGGTCACGCTTATCAGTTGTTTACCCCTATTCATGTTCAAATTTTTAGCGCGGAAGCTTTCACCCCCCATTTACGCCAAGCTAAATTAGGCACTCCCGGGTGAAACGATACCCACAAATTTTATAAGAATGTGCATTTATGCGTTAAACATATCAATATTAATCACATAGGTAACGTATAACCGTAGCGATAGGTTTGGTCGTACTCCGAGCATAATACGTCTCAATACAAATATACAAACATTATTTACGACATTACATCCTTGTTCAACAACGTTTTTATTACTAACCAAAGTATGTTACTTAACTTTGCAATATCGTTTTACTCGTCGTTAATTGTAATTTATTAAGGGTATGATGAAGATATTGTACTATCCTAAATATATTTATCTATTATTGGTTTATATTAATTTGAGTTGGATCCTTAATACATTATTTAAAAAACTATTTATTATTGCTTTTAGAAATCTTTTCGCTGGTTTAAATTTGTATAAACGTAAACTTTAAATGAAAATAGTTTTTTAAATTTTATAAATATGATGTTTCACAGTAATAAAAAGGGTATTAAAAATTTAAATTATTTTAATCCAAAATTTCATCGTGAGACATCTTAATTTATTTTTACAATCAATTGATGAAATATACTATGAGATTAAAAGAGTTTATAAATAAATGTATTTTTAGTATAGGTTTGTAAAGCGACCTCGATATTTACATTTTTATCGAAAATAAGAAACATCAACATAAAACATTCATTTCTAATGGTATAGAATTATTATAACAAATAATGGTTAAAACAATAAACGTATATAGCATGTAATGGATCGGGCAAATAAGATTTCCTTTCATTTTCATTGAAACAACCTAGTGCATATAAAATATTGTTTAGTGATTATTAATATTTTTTTTTTAATATCTTTTATTAAATGAAACTATAGATACTATAAAAATTATATGCGACGTAAACATTCAAAAATTGCGATCGCGTTGAAATGACAACATGGGACTACACTTGTCCGGATGCCTTTGCACCCTCAAACCATAACAAAGACCCCCTTGTCGATTCTGAAAGAATAAAGTCAGCTAAATACGCAGAACTTAATTCCTCACTCCTTTTCTGCCCTATAGTGACCACTACCCTTACAACAATAGGGCCTAAAACCCAAGCCCTCCTGAAAGAATTGGGGCGCCGTATAGCTGCCAATACCCTTGACAAAAGGGAAACTTTTTTTTAAAACAGAAAATCGGAATTATAATTTGTCATTTCAACGCGATCGCAATTTTTGATTATTAATATTGTAATACTAAAAAAAGTTTTGTGAGAACTAATTACTATTAACTTTATATTTTTTTAATTAAAATTTCAAAAAAAAAAATTTATGTTGAAGGGTACTGGGCAATTGCCCGTAACATGGTGGCAAAACAAACAAAATTAAATTTGTATAAATTGATAATAAATTTAAAAGAAGTTATACAAAACAAACCGAGTCAAAGTAGAATTAGTCACCTGAAGCATACTTTATTAATAGGCAATTTATGTGATGAATCTAAAAAAATTAAACAAGAGATTTGTTTCCGGAATTTTAGTTTACACTCTAAAAACAAAATTTCCGTATACTAAATAAAATCTTTGGCAAAAAATATAAAATTCCTATATTTAACGTTTACATGTTCAATTTTTAACTTTTCATAATTTTTACTTAAAATCGATTTAAATGAAACCCTTTTTTATAGGCGAACTCATTAAATGTAGGCGTTAGTTTGATTAAATAAAAAAATTATTTTACTAGCAAATGTTAAAATACATTAATTCTTATTATCCAAACTCGTTTGCAAAAAGAAACTATCAAATGTTAAGTTATGTAAAGGGCTTTACCAAAAGTACCTAAATTTCCTGATCTTAAGATCTATCCTACAAATATATCTTTTCAAAAATCTGCTTAGCCCATAATTTAGGACAGTTACATATCAAAAATGGCTTGTTATATCCGGGGCACCACTGTTATGTTTGGGGACCCTTATTAAGTTCGGGGCTTTAACTGCTAAGTTCGGGTATGGGGGAAAGGGTCTTATGGCTGGGTAGGCGGGATCAACTATTAGCTTCTGGGGTGTCTACTGTTAGGTCCGGGGATTGGGGATGGGAAAAATGTTAATGTCCTTTTGATTTATTTATTTACTGACGATCATCTGACGATAAACACGTGCCCCGAAGTTTCAATTTTATTGGCGTATAAGAATATAAATATATGTCACGAAGTATTCTTGACGGAGGACAGTGTTTTTGCTTTATTGGAGGTATGTAGGGTTCAAGGGGTACATTCAGCGTGTTAAAGTAGTGGTTCGTAAGGCTATAGGGTATGAGCAAGGATAACTCAACGGGAAAGGGTTTACGTGGTTACCGGATAAATAAGGCAGTGGGGGAAAATAACGTATAAAATATATATTAATAAGGGGTACTCTTCCTCGTTTTATCTTTTAAGTATCTTCCCTACTCCCCTGCACCTGCCCAAAACCTTCTTACCTATCCTAAAAAGGAATATTAAACCAAGGCCATTTAACCCCTTCAAAGTACTGATTTCATGACCTCCTTTCAAACTTATTTTCCAGCCCATTATCATAATGGTTCAAATCGTAGATGCGTCACAAGAGGCGGTCGGAGGGGCATTGCTACAAGTTAGAGGGAATGGAACGGCGTACGATATTTCCACGCAAATCCCGGGGCCCTAAGGTACACCGTAATTAAAAAATAAGCGTCAGCTGCGGTGTATGGCCCCGTCAAATGTCGAATACATTGTTGGTAAACATTTTACCATGTACACCGATCACAAGCCCTTGGTATCGCTATTTAGGAAGAACAATCACGACCTGATGTTATTATCGCGCCTACAAAGATGGTTGGTGGTGGTCGGCGCCTTCGATATGGAAATAGCATTACGGAAATGGAAAGATAACTATCCAGCGGATACCTTATCACGCATGTATGGGGAAGAGAAAACCAGGGACCCGAAACAAGGGAAATTGACGAATCGGTAAAGGTAATTACAATCAAGAAGATACACCTTGCTTGTTGCGTATATCCGAAGGAGGCCCCATCTCATAACGGAAGACGTAGAATTGAGTAAATTACGGGAATGCATTAAGGGACAGGCGGAATGGCCACTAGCACTTATCGCATACCAAAAGGTTTTCGATTAGAATCCCCAAAGGTCTTCGACAGCAAATGCTAAGAGAGCTCGATCGCGAACATCAAGGGATTGTAAAGATAAAAAGATGGCACGAGAATTAGTTTGGTGGCCCCAAATAATTAAAGATATTGCAGAGGTATGGTATGTCGGAGTAGCGAGGCGTGTAATAGAATAGCGGCTGTGCCCCCTCCCCCCAAAAAAGTACTCGTTGGGTCATAGCTCACCAGCCGTGGTATAGAATTTATGTTGACTTCTTTGAATGTATAGGAAAGGTCTATTTTTGTCGTAGATGTGTGCAAGAAATGGGTCGAATATGAGAGGGAAGCGGTAGTTCCAATCGAATAGTAATAAGGGTGTTAAAGGGATTGATAGCTAAGTATGGAATGCCACTAATCATAGTTTCTGATGGGGGCCCCGTTTTTACCAGTCGACCGTTTGGGGAGTTTTGTAAAAGTCACGGGATGGAACATCATAACGGTGCCATATCACCCCAGTTCCAATTGACAAGCCGAACGTATGGTAGGAGTTATTAAAGGTTGGCTCCCTAGGGAAAGAACTGGGGGGAGTGAACAATGGCTCATGCAATTAATGTACCACAACACGGTGGGCAAAGATGGAAGGTCTCCCTCGTCTAAATTGGGACGTACAGGTCGCGTGCGACTAGATCAATTGATGCCAGAAGGAAGAGGGAAGGATCGACGTTAGGTTTTAAGTTGGGTGACATGGTGTGAGTACGAATCTATTAGGGGCCAAATAAATGAGTAAAGGGAATTATTATAGCGGTAAAAGGGGGGTACAGGTTAAGTAGGCGTTAGAAACAGGCTTCGAAGTATGGCGACATGTGGATCAATTGAAGAGGAGGGGAGGGATGTAAGGATGTATATAAAAATTTACGCGTTATATTTTCTGATTTAGTAACTAGGTGTCAAATTTGTGAGAGGTACCCTGACGAGTAAATGCTACTATTTAAAAGAGGTGCGCGGGGTCGGGACTGCATGCTATTTGTGTACACCAGTGAAGGAAGTGTGTGTGGGGCTTTAATGAAAACGTGACGCACCGGAGAATCAAGCGTAGCTGGATTCGAGCCAGCGAGTAGCATTCACTTATCAGGTGATTGTACCTCTCACAAATTCGATACCTAGTTTCTAAATCAGAAAAATGTTACGTTTAAAGTATTATATATATCCTCACACCCCTCCCCTCCTCTTCATTGATCCACATGACGCCAAATTTCGACGCCTATTTTATCGACACCCTTAACCTGTACCCCCTGCCACCGCCATATTATCTTCTGGCGTCAATTGATCAAGTCGCACGCGACCCATATGTCCCAAAAATTTAGACAAGGGAGACATTTAATCTTTACCCCGTGTGGTACATTTGCATAAGCAATTGTTCATTCTCCCAAGTTCTTCCCTTCAGGAGCCAACCCTCAACCACTCCTACTATACGTTCGACTTGTCAATTGGAACTGGGGTTATATGGCACCGTTAGAATGTACACCATTCCGTGACTTTTGCAAAACTCTCCAAACGGTCTACTGGTAAAAATTGGGCCTCCATCCTAAATTATGGATCCCGGTAATGCACACTTAGCAAATAATCCCTTTAACACCCTTATATTCGACGGACCTTTCATATTCGACTTATTTAGTGCACGCATTTAAGACAAGAAAATATACCTTCCCAAGACATTCAAAGAAGTCATCATGAACTTTCTCCTACGGCTGGTGCGCTAATACTTAACGAGTACCTTTTATTTTGGGAGACATTGCCGCTATTTTATTACACACCTCGCAACTCCGACATACCTCTGGAATATCTTTAGTTATTTGGGCCACCAAACATAATCTCGCGACCATCACTTAATCGTTACAATCCCTTGATGTCGCGATGGAGTTCTCTTAGCACTTCCTGTCGAAGACCTTTGGGGATTTTTGTTATATTCGATGTCACAATTTCAGGTTACATAGCAACTGCTACAATGACAGACGCTGCCGGAGATGAACCTTAATGGGCCTTTACTCATAAACACGAAATGGCCGCCAAAAAAAAGCGCTTATCGTGCTCGGCTGCCGGAGAGGCACCGGTGAGGCTGCCAAAAACACGTTTTTCGTGCTCGTCGCTGGACTGCCGGGGAGGAAACCGGCGAAGCTGCCGAAAAACGCGCTTTGAAATTGTGTCATTAAATACAACAAAAAATTGTCATTTAACCTTTTGGTATACGATAAGTGCCAGTGGCCATTCCGCCTGTCCCTGAATGCATTGCCGTAATTTCCTTATTTCTAAGTATTCCGTAGATGCATCCTTGACGTCATATGAGATAAGGCCTCCTTCGGATATACGCAACAAGCAAGGTGTATCGTCTTGATTGTAATTCCCTCTACCGATTCGTCAATTTTCCTTGTTTCGAGATCCGTATTTCTATTCCCCATACATGCCTGATAAGGTATCCACTAGATAGTTATCCTTTCATTTCCGATATGCTATTTCCATATCGAAAGATCCGACCACCACCAACCATCTTTGTAGGCGCGATGATAACATCAGGTCGTGATTGTCCTTCCTAAATAGCATAACAAGGGCTTGTGATCGGTGTACAAGGTAAAGTATTTACCAACAATGTATTCCCGACATTTGACGAGGCCATACACCACAGCTAACGCTTCTGAGCACATCAGCTCGGAGCCCCTAAATTTGCGTGAAGCGATGCCCCTCCGACCGCCTCTTGTGACGCATCTACTCCGACATGTATTTCTTTATCTTGATTATGGCAAATTAATACTGGAGCCTTTACAACGCACTCCTTAAGACCTTAAAACACTACTTCTTCTTTTTCGCCCCACTGTAAGATTTTATTGATTTTTATGAGATCATTTAATGTACTGACTCGGGCCGCAAACCTGGGGATATATTTATGGTAGTAGTTTATTAATCCAAGAAAAGATAGCAATTCTTTTTTAGATCCGAATATCCCTCAACGCCGCTACCTTTTTCAATGACGAATCGTCCCAGTCTTGATGACATGTCCTAGATAGGATATTTTGTTTGCTCTGAATATACAATTTTTCATAGACACCTTCAACCAATTGTTTTCGAAAATTCTTAAGACTTCCATTAACCGGAAACTATGTTCCGCCTAACTTGGCCCCGCAATTAATAATCATCAATGTAGTAGAAAACGCATTCCAAACCTTAAAATAAAGAATTCATAGCCATTTGAAAGATAGGAACCGATATCGAAAGGCAACCAGAAAAGTGAATCAAACTAGATGTGTTAATAATTAAACTCCGACTCATTTCTTCCGACACCCTTAATTGTAGGTAGGCGGTAGCGAAGTCGATTTGGAGAAAAACTTACACCCACTCAATTTAATCAATATCTCTTCAAATCGTGGCAACGGGAATCTGGCTTTTTTAAGGTAATCCCATCAGCCTTCCTAACTGGAATCAATGGGGTTGCCCAATAACTGAACACCATGGGCTTGGTTATCCCAACCCATTTTTTAAACTCCTCTTCAATCTCCGATCTCCCCTCATATGGCACTCTTCTAACCGGATAAAATTTGGGTTTTATAACTTCCTTAAATTTCATAGTAGCCAAAAAGTTTCAAACAACATAATCCAGTAAATATAAGTGGAAATTTGTCCCATATGTCCTGCACATGGTCCTCAATCTCCCTTTTAGAAATAACCTCTACCTTAACAAAATAACGATATTCCCCCGGGATACCTCTAATGAGTTTGAGTCACTCTAAATCAAATCTCTAAATCCAGTCCCACCCAAAAATATTACTCGTTCCCATTTCCGCTACGTATAACATTGAATTTTTACTAATTTAGTTTATAGTTACGCGCGCCTCACATTGCCCTTCCAAGCGCACCTTGTCATTATTAAAAATTCTAATTTCTAAGTTAGATACTGTATATAATCCCTGGATTGCAAAATTATCGTTTTTGCTAATGACCGTTATGGAAGAGCCCGTATCAAATATTAAGGTTATAGGGCCATTATTTAATTGTATTTCAATTGTAGGGATGTTACCTAAAATTACATTTATGACGTTTAACTTGGGTTTTTACAATAAACTTTTTAATTGCTATGCAATTTATGGGCTCGTTTTTGGTTGTTCGTCGTCCGTTGTCCACCAAGTTATTGGCGCCAGCTTTGTGACCTGGATATCCAGGGTTCAAGCCAGGGAAGGGACGAATTTTTTTTTAATTTTTTTAAATTAAATTAATATTTTGTTCTTGTTAATACCATTGATAATATGACTTTTTGACCGTCCGCTGGCTACTGACCGATGAAATATATTGATTTTCTAAACATAAAACACAACTTTTAATTGCTATGCAATTTATAATATTATTTCATTATCTATATAAATAACTTAAAAACTTCTAGTATTTTAAAACCAGCATGGTGTAACGTAACGGGTTATAGCGCCGGCTTGTAAACAGATGCCTTTACTGATGTGGGTTCGAATCCCGGAGAGGGCAAAATTTTATTTTTTTTAAATTAAATTAATATATTGTTCCTGTTAATAACATTGATGATATAACTTTTTGGCCGTCCGCTGGCTACTGACCAATGAAAAAATGACCATTGGCCAAATAAATCGAACTTTTTTTTCCGTTTTGAATTGGTTACCATTAAATTACCCTATGCCCTCCCCTACAAGGGCCTATGCCTCTACTGATATGGGTCCCTGTGCCCCTACAAAAGGCCTATGTTTCTACTGATGTGGGTTCGAATCCCGGAGAGGGCAAAATTTTTATTTTTTTTAAATTAAATTAATATTTTGTTCTTGTTAATACCATTGATAATATGACTTTTTGATCGTCCGCAGGCTACTGACCAATGGAAAAAATGACCATTGGCCAAATAAATCGAAATTTTATTTCGTTTTTAAATTGGTTAACATTGATAATTACCCTATGCCCTCCCCTACAAGGGCCTATAACTAATTAACTAATTATTTTGCATTTAATACCCCATAGGCATTCTCGTCCCTTTCCACCTTTCTCGCACATAAATTGCATAGCAAATATGCTACGTTTATACGGAGTATAGAAGAGTTCCCCCTTCCCTTGCCCCCTTCCCCTACTCCCATTCCCCTCTTCCTCTTCCCACGAGGGCCGAAGGCCCGTGTTTTTTATTAATTGGCAATTTATATTTTCATTAATTTATACCCATCCTTTCCGAGCAGCGACATTTTTTGTTACTACTTTTTTTTAAT
The DNA here is from genome assembly GCA_964036665.1 of Gordius sp. MW1. Taxonomy (NCBI): domain Eukaryota; kingdom Metazoa; phylum Nematomorpha; class Gordioida; order Gordea; family Gordiidae; genus Gordius; species Gordius sp. MW1. The sequence goes on along the minus strand of OZ038530.1, from coordinate 7,241,799 downwards.
TCACCATTAACCTCGTTAGCATGATTATTATTAATTCGTCCATACCCCCCTATAAAACCATACTTGCACTTAATAATCCGATTTCGAGGCGTTATCATCGTTTAATCGGTGAGCTATTTTTAAGGTATTTAAGATTACTTCTGTTTTTAGCCCTTTAATTAACCTTTCAAACCTCCTTAACGTCAATAGAAATAGTTACCGATTCAATATACGTATAAGGATGCAAATAATTATAATCATCAAATTCCGAAACACTAAAATTGGCAATTTTACACTAATTACTTTGTAATCGCCCCAACAAAAGTGGGATCGATTTTAAATTATATAATGATGGACGGGTACAGGAAGTTTGCCAGGGCCTAACATCGATTCCTCGAGCCGCACGCCCACTATCCTCACTTTATTATCTTTCGATAATATTTCATATGGTACTTCTCCTCATTATATATGACATACCCCATTTTTAGAGTATTTTTAATAATTATGCTATTATTTAACATAAATAATTTATTTTCGGGGTGATTACATAATTTGTATTTTAATCCTTCACAATAAATTTAATTTAAAAGTAATGAATCGTATCAATTTGGTTATTATTTTAATGATAATCCCAAAAAACCAAAATATTTTTAGCATTTTGATGATACTTTATTTTCCTAAGACGTTATCATCCCTTAATTTATCAGGTGAAAAATCAGTATTCCATCAAAATAATGACACAATTGATGAAACTGGTTGTTCAAATATTATTGCACACAATTTTTGGCTTCTTAACTTTAATTTTAAAACATTTTATAAGTAGCTCCATCTTTTTTAACCAATGACTCATTAGTCTATGATAATAATTGGATAGGTTGTTTTGATGATTATACTGATGCTGATATTATATAAAATTATTAATGTCTTATTATTTATTATTTTTTAAGGAATTCGTTAAAGATTCAGATAATCTTCCTTGTGAAGAGAGGGATGAAATTATGTTAGTTGAGGACATGGGAGTAGTCAAGGGGGGGCGTCTGCCCCCCTAAATATAAAAATTTATTGAAATTTGTTACAATTATGGCTAAAATTTCAAAAAATGAGCATTTTGCCCCTCCCTTAGTCATTATTGCCCCCCTTTAATCCCAATGCTATAATTGAGGAAGTATGAAGCATAGAAATAGCACAAATGGAACCTTTAACATTAATAAAACACACCAAGTTTTAAAGTAACAGAAAAATTTAGAGATTATAACATAGAAAACTTGTTCAATGTGAAAGCCATCAAATGATTATTACTCAAATTTTAATATAAATATTTATTTATATGCTTAAATAAATCATATTTTAATGTGGTTATTAAGAAAGAAAATCTAGAGGTGATAACATAATAAAGGTGTATTAAAGGCCATTTACACTAAATTGTAATAACCCATATACTAAAAAATATCAATATCTATTTTATAAAAAATAAGTAATTTTTGGAGATTTTTTATGATATAATCATAAGTGCGCTGGATGTAAGAGGGCAGAGAGAAAGGGGGGGGGGGCGTAACATGTTACTTTTTGACAATCCAACTTTTTGTATCATATCAAATAATTATTTATCAAAAATGTTTAACTCTTAAAGAAATTTGTATTAAATTATAAAAAAAAATAATTAAAAATACTACGTAGTGTTATTATTAATCGCTACGCAATTAATGGGTTTTATTTAACAAGTTATACCAGGGGTTTGTCCCGAACCCGAACCGGGTAAAACCCGATGTTTTACAGAACCCGAACCCAAACCCGAACCCTTTTTTAGAAATACCCTTAAAACCCGAACCCGATAAATACAAAAAGGGGTCGGGTTCGGGTTTTTAATTCAAAAATATATTGTGAATGGAATTGAATATCTCTCTATCATGAGAATGTAACTAAACGAAGAAAACCATATGATTTTAATTTCAATATTTTTATGTTTTCGGCATTTTTCATTCATTAATCAATACAAATCTCAAGAATTATTTGTTAATATTATATATATAATTGATATATATTAGACTATAATTTATATAATAACTGTAAATACTTTAAATATATCATATATATGTACTTTAACATTTAATATAAAGAAATATAAGATGATTATAATTTTAAATTTGTTTCTCACTTGTTTGTAAAATTTACTGAGGTCTAATTATTATACAATGTTTAAATAAGAATAGGACATATATTTTATTATTCTCTTTTAGAGTCTGAAAATGGTGAAGGAAAATAACCCCATTAAACAATTGGCATGTGAATTTAATTAGGTGCTATTTAAAAATTAACTTAACTATTCAATAATTTTTTGAAGGTAAAAATGTATTGTTAGTATAATAAAATTTCTTGAACCCGAACCTGTACCCGAACCGGGTTTCAAAATTTATGCAAACCCGAACACGAACCCGATTTCAAAATTTATGCCAAACCCGAACACGAACCCGATTTTATTTTGGGCGGGTTCAAACCCCTGATTTATACTCTCATATGGATTTACTACTTAGCGCAATTCCATTTATAAAGTGAAGTCTAACGCGTTAAATTTACATCTTCAAGGAGATCAACCTTCTCATTAAAGTGAAATCATATATAACGGCTTCATTAATTATAAAAATTTCACCTCAGCAAATCCTATTGATATCATTAGTATGCCCTAAAAAAATATTTTAGTGTGTGGTTTTTATCTATATGCCTTGCACGAAAAATTTATAAAGCGTCTTAAGACATTTATGACTTAATTTTAAATACCATAAGGAAATCTCGTTAATAATAGTTACCTTAATTGAAAAAGAGTTAATAAAACTAAAAATAAGGGAATGGATAAAAAGCATTTAATTATTTTAAGGTGGCTTCCCCTCACAAGATCTAGGCTCTGTTACAAATGTATTGTCATAGCTCGAATATTATTAAAGTGAAGATTTTAAGAATTATTGTATTGTTTGATTATACATCAAAAAAATTACTATTTAATAAATTTTAAAGTCAATATAATTTTACTCGCCGATTCAATTAGATAGAACTTAGTCAATTCCGTTAACTTTTTGATAATTATTAACGAATTTAATTTAAGAAAAAAAGTCCTTCATGCCCACCTTATGTCTTGTCTTTAAGTGAAGTAAAAGTAGATAGGATATGTGTTTTATCGTATATTTTTTGAGTTGGAAAAAATCAACGTAGGGCTCTCATGAATTGAGATCTCCATTAATTTTGTAACTATTTAATATTGAAAAACGCGTTACATTAGTGAATCTATAGGCAAGCCCAGAAGCTTAGGACGAAATTTAAAATAAAAGGAGCCATTTCATGAGCAATGCTACACGTTGGCGGTTGGTGAAAATCGATATTGCTGCTTATTGCGTGCCATCCGCCGAAAACTAGGAATTGACATAGGCCATCGCGTATCGAGGCAATTCAGCCAACCTCTTTTAAATTCGTTACAACTTTAAATCGTCATTTCTTTATTTTATCCAAATAACGAGCGAAATACAATTCTTATAACAATTGTGGTTTATAGTGTCAACTTAAAATTGCTAAAGCTGTTTGAAGATGTCAAAAATGCGAGGAAAAGAATGATTATTCACAACAGGACCTCTTCGGGTGTGGGTTATCACACATTTATTCATTACCCGCTAGGAATCAAATCCCTGGTGGCGTGCCTCAATCTAACTTATTGGTTCGCTTTAAACGATTCAACCAACACTTCCCTCAAAACCTTGTTTCTCTCATCTGACCCCACCTACCACAATAATTATAACGGGTTCCACGTGCGAGAAAGTGGTAACGAGAGCGCTGATATAAATGCCAAATTTTGGCGATGGCTAAACGGTCCCTGGCCAAACTTACCCATTGATTTTGTGAGGAATCAAATTGTAAAAAAGGATTCTGCCGTCGGCATACCACAGCCCCCTCATAACGATAATACACACGTGTACGTAAGGCGATCTTTTGGTGAGCGCAGGCGCTTGGGTTTGCTGAGCGACCAAGAAAGGATAGCTTACGAAGAAAGGTACAGGATTTACCAGAGACAAGCACTAATTTATATCGTGGTGGTTATTTCCTTTTACGCGGCAACCATCATAATAGTCATGATCAAGTATATGAGGGCGGAGAGGATGGAACATAAAGAAAGTCAACAGTATTTGGAATATAGGAAACTTTACGATAGACGACCAAAGCAAAAGCAAAAAGAAAAGTGGATCCGCTATTTGAGAAAAAAGGCTCCACATAATTATTTGATTAACCCCCCTCCAAATCCAACCTTCATGTTATTGAATGCTAATGACACATTGAACAAAAATGAAAAGTGCAAGCAAGAAGCGGAATCTAAAACAATCAAGGATGTGAGACAAAATAGCCTATTTAAATGTCTGAGGATTGGGGATGTTGCCTGAAGCATATTTAGTCTACAATTTATCATATTTTTTGTAAATCATATACATTAACTATGTTTCAATTTTGATTAAAAATTAATGTTGTGTAATAAATTATCATAAATAAACTTACTTCTTTATTTTGTGTTTTATCTTGGCACATATCTGGGTTTAATATAATAACAATCAAAAAGCATTTGTGAACGATATATCATTTTTTCGTCAATGTCTTTCAAAGCATACTGATACTCACATAATTCAAGAGCTTCCCATTCAGCCTTATAAAATAAAATTAAAACTTCTATATAAATGTACCTTAAAGGCCTGTTTAGGGTCTGGGGGCATTGATAAAGCTGCCCCAGACATTTGGTCATGCATAATTTTTGTTTGATCAGCAGCTTAATGTTTAATATAGAACTAATCAAATATAATTACCATTGTTTTCACCTAATACTAGGGAATATATACTTCTTAAGCCAAATACATTCAAAAAGTACCAAGATGCAGAACTAACCCTAAACATTTATGGTTTAATTTGGAATTAAAACATATATGAAACAAACCATGATGCATCTAAAGATTGTAGCTCTATTCCTCTTTGTAACATTGGTTTAAATCTTAAAGTCAAGGGAAATGGAACCTTTGCTAATATATATTGAAGAAATATAACACAATATGAAACCACATAAAAAAAAATATGTTTAAAAACAAAATTGATTGTGTTAAAGTGTTTTATGGGTAATTTGATGGGAAAAGAGGGGCCAAATAATTGCATTTACTTGTAACAAATCCAGAAAAAGTCCAATTAATCCATCCCCCTATGACCAACATAGGTAGCATGTTTGTCAAATTACCCTTTAACATTTCTGTCATCATTGAGGGGTCTACAAAAATAATTTTAATACTAAATGAGATGTACCTGTCATAGGATTTTGCACAATGGGTTTTCTCTTTTGCGTTTTAAAATATCCATTTTCTGCATTATTAAAATAATGCTTTCTCATCAAAAAAGCCTGACTATGATATTTTTCAAGAAAAACTCAATTACTTGTTTAGGAATAAAATTTCCATTTTCGCGCAAAAGGCGACTTCTTATCAAGGCTTGACTAATTTAATTGTTAATAATAAATTTAATATAAACCTATCCTGAATTTGCTGAAGTTCCACCTTTTTGACTGTCATCAGCAATATGGATACATAGTGTCTAATGATTCCTACCAAAAATGTTATAACAACAATAGGCAGAAAAACATATAATCTAATATTTGAGTCCAAAAGCAAATCGTGCATCTTTAAAATGTAAAAACAATCAGCTGGAACAATAGTAAAATTGATGAATTGGGTTCAAAATGCCACAGTCCGCAATGCCACACTGAATATCACGAAAAATTAAATCTCAAATGGGGAGGGAATTTAATGTGCATCTAATCCTAACCCTAACCTAAAACGCTGACCTAAAACACTACCCTGAACCTTAACCCTGTCCCTTAAAGTTTTATAGTGCAGCAATAATTGTTAAAGGCATACGCATGCGCATTATTAAAATGCGCAGCTATCTGATTGGTCTGTTAAATGCATACGCATTATAAAAATGAAAATTAATATTCCATTAATCAACTTGTAAACAATCTAAAGGCATGAGATAGCACTCGGATGATATCCTTTATATGATAAATTTATTATATATTGCTTAATTATACACCACCCTATACCAAACTACGTATATTAGTTATATAATTTAGTATTTATTATATTGAGTATGTATAAATTGCTTTTATATTACTACATATATTTTATTATATACACTTAATTATATACGACCCTTTACCAGACTAACTTGTATTTATTAATTATATAATCTAGTATTGAATATATTAAATATGTATAAATTGCTTTTATATAATCACATATATTTATTATATTAACTATATACTACCCTATAACAAACTAATTTGAATGTTCTAATTATATAATTTAGTATTTAATATATTAAGTATGTATGAATTGCTTTTAAATAATTACATATATTTTATTATATACACTTAATTATATACCACCCTATACCAAATAATTTGTATTTATTAATTATATAATTTAGTGTATAATATAATATGTAGTAATTGCTTATATATAATTCTATATATACTATTATATACAATTATTTGTTTAAACATATGTTCATATATTTTTTGCTAATTTTAATTTTAGATTTAATGTCTAATTTGTTAGGCTGTCAGTATTATGAACTGTCGTTATTTTGAACATGATTCGCTTACGCAATGAGTAATTTGATTTACGAATCTCACGATCGTGAGATTCGTAAAACGTGAGATTCAGTGGTATTTCGGACTGTGGTATTTTGAAATGGTACCAAAATTGATACTATTTTCTATGTCACATTTACCATGCATAAACTTCATAGTATATCGCGGATCAAAAAGAACTATAGCCCAAAGAAACTTGAAGAAAATTAAATGGAATTGATTAGCAATTATAATAAAATTTAATTCAAAATTTCTTAGTAAAATACTTCGATATTTTTCAAGATTTGTTTGTATTTAATACATTATCATGGCACCATATCGCTACCTGAGAATCGGAGTGCTCTTTCTGCAATTATTGAAAATTTAAAAGTAAATGATATTTGGTAAATTTTTATATACTTTATCATAAACTTTCAAAAACATTGAAAAGATTTATTTGGTTTTTCTACAATATTAAGGTTCTTATTTTGCACTTTTTGATAAATTTTGATTTTTCTTAGAGTTAATTTATGAAGAATTGTTTTGCTTTATCTGCAATCGCCCAATCTCAAGCACTCATTTAAACACGTGAACAAATCGTCTGCTTATTTTACTCTGCGTAATGTTCCTAAAATTACTTTATAATTGGGGTATAAAAATATAGGTAGAACTACAATTTTAAGTTGATAAATAAAGAAATAGTAAATGATGGTTAAAAAAATTCAATGGGCTCAATTTAAACACAGTGATTAAATCGATAATGAAAAAAGATGATAGTGATATATTTTGTTATGGCCTTAAAATAAAACGTTTGCGAGAGATAGGAAAAAAGAGGACATTTAGGATTATTCAAAATTAATTGTCAAGAGATAGAAATTATTAGGGCTTATTTGTTTTAATTTATTGTACTTCTGTTTGATATTATATTGAATATACCTTAATTAATAAATTTTAATAATGGTATTTGTTGATAATAGTATCGTTTAACCTGACACAAATTGGCCCCAGCAAATATTTTAGCTGTATAAAGGATATAGATCATTATGATTGTTTTAGAAATTCAATTATTTATCCCCTTAAATGTATTCTAAATTATAATAGTTTTTTGTTTTGATAAATTTAACAGGATACACAGATTATATAGACTTAATTTATTGGAGTAATATGTCATTATAATCAATAACTTTTATAATTTTGTTTAATATAATTATATTTATAAGTCATGAATTTATCTTAAATGACTAAAAAAACACTCAAAACTTGCCATTAAAAATGCAGATAGCAAAGTAGCTTAATAAAATTGCAAAAAATATAGAACTTTGCTCTATCTGATATTGTATGTAACAAACAGTAAAAAATCCGCTTTTTTGCTAAAATATTACAGATGCTAATTGTTTACATTGTCAAACTTAATTTCAAGTCATGTAAATACTAAGATGATTTTAGAGCATTTCAAACTTTGAAATCAATTATATCAGTCAGAAGTTTTGTACAGATGGAGAAACCAATTCTCAGGTAAGCGAGACGTTTAAGCTAACAAATTTACAAAACTGATGACCGGGGTGAATGCATGTTTGATCTATATAGATAAAGCCTTGACGTCGGGAGGATTGCTTCAAGAGGGGGTTTTCAAAAATTTTGATAAAAAATACTATTAAAAAATATTTCATTATTATTTATACATAAATGGCCTAATGGGTTGGATTGTCAAAAGTCGGGGGGGGGGGGGGGGGTCAAAAAATTTCCACTAAACAAAAATTTATCTAAATACCGTATATTGAATATCTATGGTTTTTGATAAAAAAAATGTTTTAATGATATTTTCAGCATTATGTTTGTACTTAAAAAAAGCACTAACAGTTAAATTATTTAAATTATGGGACCCAATTTGATGTGTGGGCTTTCAGCCAAGAACGCAATTTGCCAAGAGGGCTCAGCCTGGGGGCTTCCCAAAAATAATAGTTATATTTTGCTGCTTCTTAAATGCCTATTTTTGTTAATAATAAAATAGGTTGAAAATGTTCAATGTTAAAAAAATCAACAGTCTGAAGTGGGATTTTTATTCCTTCCAACAAGCGTTCCGCTTCTTAACTTTCACAGTAGTACTTTTAGCTGCATAAAACCATTTGTATCAAATATAATTGAAAATTTTATACAAGGCTAATTCATTTAACAAAAATTACCCAGTTTTGTTAATTTTAAACCTTATAAAAAATAAAAAAAAACTTCGGAATTCGCTTATTTAAAAATCATAAGTTCCATGAATAAATGATAGGAAAAGTTAATATTAATTAAATCATTATTGTAAAACTTCAATAATTCAAAATTTGAAGAACGTCATAAAAAGCACACACGAAAAAACATTAATTAAATAATTTCAGAGCTAGACCTACTTATAGATCCGACTAGGGCCATTTGAGATAATTATCTTAAACCCCGTCCAAGCACGACTGTTATTTTTTAACAAAAACCCCACATCCATGCCCAACAAAATTTTAACTTTGCCCATGTCAACAACGTTTCATTTTATGAATCATCTAAAAATAGACATTTAAGACTTATAAAAATATCTTTTGTTATATACTAAAAACGATGACGAGTAACAATTAAAAATGGGTAATAAAAATGCACAAGACCAGACATAATAAGTTTGGGTCAAACGTCATTCACTATAAACAACGCACGAAAAAAAAAGTGTGAGCAGCAATAATATTCGGCTAAAAATAATGTAATTTATAATTGATTGATCGATTTAGAGGGTTTCAACGCACATGGCAATCCCCATACCACCGCCTATACACAAAGAGGCAACGCCTTTGAACTCCCTCTCCCCGTCTTTACCCCGAGTCTTGCACCTCAAAAGAGTATGGATTAGGGTAACAACTATGCGAGCTCCCGAAGCGCCTATTGGGTGGCCCAAGGCTATAGCACCTCCACAAGGGTTAACCTAATGCAGGGGTAATACGAAACAATGGCAATCATGTAAAGTATTCAACCTTTATCATTGGAAACAAAAAACATAATAGATAGTATCGCGTTCCCAAGAACCGAGGGAACGCGAGGAAATCATTTTGTTCTATTTATATATTTCTCCAATTTTAGAATTATTTATTTATTTTGATCTAAAGGCGGGACGGGTCCTCTCCCCAAAAGGGAGGACTATATCTTCTACCTTGTTTTTATAACCAAACTTTATTTTCTAAGCGACAAGAAAATATAATAATTATAATAATTAATTCCAATAGCGAGCGATCGGGTATAAAATATTAATTATCGCTCAATCACGGTGATGCCATAATATTACTAAAACGTGATGGTATAATAATAAACAATAGTGCAGGGTAATTAAATTCAAAAAGGCAGGGTAATTAAATTCGATGACACTGGGTAATCATAATTATATCTATTTATAGCGATACTGACAAAAATGAAAATGAATCATCATAAACGGACGTACAAGAAGTGTATGTGGGAGGGGGAATAAAAGGGGTAATAAAAAATACTTTGAGTACCCTACAAACACCACAGATAGAAAAAATGCTGTGGCATAAATTGCATAAACAATCAAAATAATCTTGTTCACGTATTCTCTATTTTGTTATTCTATAAATGTAATTATTCGAAGGCATAGAAGATGAATCCTTAGATAACAATATATCGCTAGCACTAAGTTATCATATAACAAAAGCATTTAAGTAGAAAAGACAAAACAAAAGTTAAAAGACTGATTTGTAAAATAGCATATATAGAACATAAAAGCTTACATGTTTATAATGTAATTTAAAGCATTAGGTGTGTTAAAATAAGTAAAATTGGCAACTAATTAGTGATAAAGGGTTTACCTTTTCTTCGGGTATTCCCAACTCTTTGATGACTGCAACCGATTGTGCGGCAAATGCCTCATTGATTTCAAACACATCTACCTCGTCTAATGTCCATTTAGCCTTTGCCACCTGTAACATAACACACAATTATTTAATGCAAAGCGTGTCATAACTGTAGTTATGTATGTAAGTATCTTGCAGAAAATACAAAGAATCTCAACACCCTTAATAGTTATTATAACTACAATCATCTAAATGATATGGTATACCTTAAATAACAGCACTCTAATAAAATTGTGCCAAGTGGATGGGTAAAACGCAACACATCAATTTAATAAATTTTTTATAAGGTTCAAATTGAAACTCTTGACGATATAATTAGGACTCAATATAAAAGTGGAAAATAGGTTAAAAGACTGGGCTATAATTAGAGCCTTGCACGGGCCGCCCGAAGAGTGGCCCAAAATCGGGAAGGCCAACAAAAATTATAATTTAATCGGGCTTCGATGCAAATCTGGCTAAAGGATTTTACCAAATTTTTAATATACAGCAAATCCGTACTGGGACGTTCGCGAAGAGTGCCAACTTTTTATAAAGAACTTAATAACCTCTAGCACTCCTCGAAAATTTTTGATTGTGCTCTTAGACTATCTTATATTTTTTAAACCCTCTTTTTTAATAAAAAAAATCCAAAAATAAAGCTAGCATAAATTCTAGCTAAAGGATTTTACCAAATTTCTAATATACAGCAAACCCGTACAGGGACGTTCGTGAAGAGCGTTAACTTTTTATAAAGAACTTAATAAGCGCTGACATCCTTTGAAAATTTCTGATAGTGTTCTCAGACAATTGCTATTTCAACTAATTTTCATTTTATATTTTTACACCATCTTTTAAAAAAAATTCTAAAATAAACTAGCATTTCGATTTTTGTAAATATTCTTTGGAATTAGTAAATTGCACAAAAATTTTTAAACTACTATGTATAATGGCAGGGGTCCTTCAATAGATCCCTCAACACTCTCCTTTCCTGTCCTCACTCTCGACCAGTTCAGCCACCTAGACGCACCGCTGGGTGAGCCCATATCTTCCCAACGCTTTCTGGCAAAATTTTTAACTTTCATAGAGGCTGTCAAACCTACTCTGCAGAAACTAACCGCACACCATGCATTTTTTTGGCTAAAAATTTTCTGCTAATTCCGAAAATAAATTACGCCTTGCGTGCTTCACCTATCTTTGGCTACCCAGAGCAATTAAAGTAATCGAACGAAACATTCAGACTCTTTTTGAAACCTGCTCAAATATAAAGTTTACTCCAGTCCAATGGCTCCAGGCATCCCTCCCTTCTAAGAGTGGGGGAATTGGTATTCGATCTCCGCAACAGATAGCATTAGCGGGTTTTATATCTTCGCGCATGAGTACCGACCCCCTTATCTCTGCCGTGATATCCCTTCCAGACCCGCACCTCAAGGAGGCTCTCCACAGGTAAGACGCGGACAAGCTCGAGTCAGCCGAACGACCACTCTGTGTGACCCAAAATGAATGGGATCTTCCCCTAATAGCATGTTCCGTAGCTTTTCTTTCTTCGAACGAACTAACTCAGGGAAAACTCCTTTTCAATTGGGCCTCTTCCAAGAGCGGTTACGAATGGCTCGAAGCTATCCCGAGCAGGAATTTTGAACTCCATATGTCTGGGGAGGAGTTACGCATAGCCATAGGCCTCCGTCTCGGATGCGACATAGTATCCCCTTTCGTATGCGATCTCTGCAAACAGCTGGTCCAACCCAATGGTCATCATCCCCTCCATTGCAAATACAGCAAAGGCCGCAACCCCAGGCACACGGCGATCAACAAAATCATCGGCCAGTACCTTAGGACGGCTGGCTACCCAAACACCTAGGAGCCCGTCGGCCTTAGCACTACCGATGGGAAAAGACCTGACGTAGTCACACTCATCCCATGGTCCCGTGGACTGAATCTCACCTGGGACTTCACCACGGTCGACATATTTGCCCCATCCAACTCCTCTCCCGACCTTATAGTCAGTGCAGAGAATAGGAAGATAGACAAATATTCTTCCCTCGCGGACACATTATCATTCCCGTAGTGGCAACCACAATTGGAAATTTAGGCGTTGAAGCTCTCGCTCTCCTGAAACAAATTAAAAAAGCGATCTCCAGCCTCTCTTTAGATTTGAAAGAGTACTTTTTTATCAGGCAAAAGATCACAATGGAAATCGTTAAATCCAACACGATTTCTATACATGGATCAATGGCATCCGTTTAGTAATTGCGCGTTTTTATATTTTTTTAGTCGTGTATGTAATTTTTGTATACCATTTAATAAAGTTCTTGTAAGGCTATGTATAATTAAATGATTTTTTACAAAACCTTTAAGAGACCTACAACTATGTTTAAAAATTGGTATTTGTTCCTTTATTTGTGTTAAAGCTATTATCATTTAAACCACAAGTAAGTAGAGGATTGAAATTTTCACGAGTACTCCTTATATACAATAAAATAAAGCTAATTATTATTATATTATATCCCTTTGGTACTAAATATAGACTAGTAGCTATACAAATAAAATTTTAAAGGCTTTGAGGATGTTGGATTATGTTTAAAACAATCGACTGAGTTTATGAGTATATTAATAGAAGGAATATGCATAGGCATGCCATTGGGATAGTAAGGAAAGGGATCATTTAAAGGTGGGTAAGTAGGACATACTCTCATGCAGTGCAGGGCAGCGTATGAGTATGATTGAGTAGAAGAAAACATATAGGCATACATACAGATATAGGGCTCAGGACTTGATGGTAAAAAAACTGTATTAAAAGAGGCGCAAAATACTAATTCATAAACGGCAATCACACGGTGACAGTTTTCAAAAAGTGTTGGGCAATTAAGAATCCCAATAATGAGAATCCGATGTTTACATATATATATAAAAATATTACCGCTTTTTTAATAGCGTCCACAGGAGCTATGCCCATTATTGCGGGATCGACGCCCGATTCGGCAAAAGATACGATGCGAACCATCGGTTTTAAGCCATGTTCCAAGGCTTTGCCCAGCCTCATGACGCAAACAATGGCCGCGCCATCGTTTATACCTATTTTGTCGTAAATAATAATAATAAGTTGAATCTGGCAACGGTTACCCAAAGGAGTGAAAATTTGATTTGAGCTAGGGTAGATTGTATATAAAAATTCCTATGCAATTATGTGCTAACTTTTGAATAAAAATGTCTTGTCTTGTGCAATTTATTGGGTTTTAATAACAAAAACTATACAGTTTTGGTACCAGTGCCTAAATGGTATTGACATTAAATTTAAAATATAGGTGGGTGGACAAAACCTGCGTTCACAAAACATAATTAATTAAAAAAATTTATTAAAATTGATGTTGAATTTTTAGGGTAGCGGAAAAAATGAAAACTTGATTTGAGGGCAAGTCGGGTTCAACAGTCAAAATGTTTCGGGTTGGATACCAGACAAACACAAAATAAATTCAAATGGCAACTATATGCAAAATTTGTACTTTGCAGAACTAAAATACTAGCTCAGAAATGAGGGTTTACCATAAAGGTTCCTACAATAAAGTATAACAAATTTGTATCAATTCGATATCATGTTACTTAAATCTATATACCAGTAGCCATGTCAATTAAATTGAAAATATTTTAGTATTTGACACTTTTACATGTTCAAACATAAGCGTAGCCAGGGCGAGCGGCCCCGCCCCCTAAATGACAAAAAAAAATTCAATGCAAAAACACTTAAATATTAAAAAAAATATGTTTGCCCCCCCCCAGTGTACAAAACAAAAGTTAACCTTTAAATCATGAGAAATATCTTAAAAAGATGATTTAACGTTGCAAATGCAAGACAGTCGAAAAGATAGAAAAGATTCAATTTGTTAAAATATTATAGACAGCTGATTTTACTTATTACATTCTCTTGCTTCGAAGCCATTCATTCAAGGATTAAATAATTCTGCACTATTTCTTCAACTTGCCAGAGTGCCAAACTTATATCAGCATATGATTAATTACAAATAGTTTTTAATTAATAAGAAAGGGTGTGTTGTAAAAATCAAATGTTGACAATTTATGATTAGTTTTTAATTAATAAGAAAGGGTGTGTTGTAAAAATCAAATGTTGACAATTTATGATTTGTTTTCTAAATTTGTAACAATTAATTCTAACGAATTTTAAATTTTTATTATAAATTATTTGTTTATTAAGTTTAAGGTAATGCTACCAGTTTTTCGTAATGTTATACAAGACATTTTCTGTAGAGGGGGTCAGAGTAAGGATTGCAGATCAATTTACATTTAAAATATTGACTACCATGAGATTTTTGTGCAGAATAAGTTAACCACAAATTTTATAAAGAAATTTTGATAATTAATAATAAAAATAGATTAAATTATCCTAACAAACAAACAATCAATGTGGATACAATGTGTGGGTAAAAGGGTTTATTTCATAAACCCTTTCCAAAATACCTGAAGCATTTCCTGCCGTAACAGTTCCTGATCCATCTTTCAAAAAAGCTGGTTTTAATTTTTTCAACTCTTCAAGTGTACAATCATTACGTGGAAACTCATCTTTAATCACTTCAATTGATTCTGTAGGGATGTAGTGTTCATAAAAAAAATTTAGGGCACAGGAAATAAGTATTGTTAAAATTTTAATAGTTGAATATCTAATGTAACCTTTTTTAATTGCCACATTTAATGGAACTATTTCCTCTTTGAAAAAATCCTTGTCTACAGCATTAGCACATTTGAGTTGAGATTTATATGCAAACTCATCTTGTAGTTCCCTGTTTATATTCCATCTTTTAGCAACATTTTCAGCTATAAATAAAATATATTTATATTGGTCTAACTATCAATAATAAAATATACAAAAATTTTTTGAAATTAATCATTTTTATTTATATAAGGATTGAATTCATTTTTAAATCATATTAAATCATTTGCAAATCTAAATAATTAAAACAATATATTTTCAAGTATTATAATAACAATAATTTTTACAAAAATTCATATTGTACGTTTTGAGAATATTAAATAAAAGCTTATAAACCTAATATTCCATAGGTCAGAGAAATATTACATAAAGTTATTGAAGTTACTATTAGAGCTTAAAGGGTCTTTTTTAAATTGATTATCACTAATAAGAATATAAGTTGAATATAACATTATTTTTGAATATAATCAATCTATCAAATAAAAAATTATAAGTACATAAATTTTTGTTAACCTTTTTCTCAATTACCTGTTATACCCATATGATATTGATAAAATGGATCCATTAGACCATCTTTTAATATTGTATCACACAAAATGGCATCACCTAACTTTGTACTCTCACGCACATGCATGCAGTGTGGAGCCTAAACGGTAATATTAGTATTTTGAACATTGACAAAAATATAATACCAATGACATTGATTCGTGACCTCCAGCAAATACTATATTTGAATCGCCACATCTTAGTGATTGATATGCCATGCAAATCGCTTTTAGTCCAGAACCACAAACCATGTTAACTGAAAAAGCCGACACTTCATGTGGCAATTTTGCATTAATTGCAGCCTGTCGAGCTGGATTTTGACCCTGTCCTAGTATGATACTAAATATTTTAATTTTAAAATTACCAGTTGTGAGGGCCTGTCCTAATATTACGTCCGATATCTCTTTAGAAGGAATATTTAACTGATGAATAGTATTTTCAATAAGTGTCGTTGATAGTTTATGGGCAGGTATAGAGGAAAATGCTCCGTTAAATTTTCCTAAAATCAAAATATATCCAATTTATTTAAATTTAGCCACCTATAGGAGTCCTACAGGCGGAAACAATAATAATTTCAGAAGTATCACGCATGAAAATATCACGAGATCAAATGATCAAATGCAACAGCTGGGTTAAGCCGTATCTACCTGTTTTTTAATTAAATTTTTTACCTTTATAAAATCTTCTAAATTATTAACATTTTTGATTAAGCTTATACGAGGTGTGCAGTTATTTCCGAATGTTCTGAAAAATAAAAATTATTGAAAAACATCCAAACACTACGTACGACGGTTCTAAGTCCTATGCAATAAGCGGAGAGTCGGCGTCAGGTTAACAACGGGCTATAAAAACACGCTCCAAAATCCATGATAGTTTGAAATATAACTTGCATGCAACAAATTACTTCGTTATAAATATTGATGAGAAATATCAGCAAGCACCTTGCCAATTTACTCATCTATTTATTTATCAAGTTTTCGCCCCCACATTCGTGTGTCTTTGAAGTTTCTTCCTTCTTGATGGCCATGTCTGGTTAAGCTTCTTTATTTTTATAACTTTGTCCACTTGCCTTTTGCACGTGACAAGACGTTGTCGTCCTTCTCTTTTTCCCAGCACCTAAATCTAAGGCTTTTGGATTTAAATTAATGGCCTCCCTTCTTAGTGTACATAACACCTTAGCGGATTTTGGCTAATCCTTTAAGCCATAGGTTAAATTAGAGATGTGCACGGCCCGGCCCGGCTTGCGGAAGGGCCTAAAAGCCCGGCCCGCGGGCCGGGTCTGAATGGGCGTCTGCTTAAAAATGAAACAACGGGCCGGGTCTGCACGAGCCGTAATATAACTTAACGGGCTCAGGCCGGGCCTAGTTAAACTTAAGGCCCGT
This sequence comes from Gordius sp. MW1, assembly GCA_964036665.1. Taxonomy (NCBI): domain Eukaryota; kingdom Metazoa; phylum Nematomorpha; class Gordioida; order Gordea; family Gordiidae; genus Gordius; species Gordius sp. MW1. Next base: position 7,224,666 of record OZ038530.1, on the reverse strand, counting down.
TAAACCCGTGATAAAAACAATTAAATATGACATAAAGGAAGGTGTTTTTATAATGTTCTAATTTATAATTATTTTATGTATATAAATTAACAAGGAAAGTTACATTTAATCTACATCTTAGTTCATTAATTCATCAATATCTCAACCCGCATTGTAAATGTTAAAGATATTTACACATGAGATCCCATGGGCATGGCCAATTTAAATTAGAGGGCATTTAGGTAGGGCAAAAAATGTTTTTTAAATCAAGAATTTTTCGATTTAGAGGGGGGGCAGCTGCCAATTTTTGCCTCCCCATTTATGCCCTCTAGCAATTTTGAGTAAATCAATTTAATATTATGTAAGATTATTTATTTATATACTCATTACCTAATTTAAAAACAAAATTTAAAATTTATTTCTTCAAGTTACTTTTGTAAAATATCACTGTTTTTTATTTTTATCAATAACCTAAAAATCTATAATGGGGTGGTAAGGGTTTTAAAAGTCTATTTGGCTTATATAGTTTATGTATCCCGAAGTGCCATTTGTAAAAAATTATTTGATCTGTAAGTCGCCTAGAACTGCAAACTCACTTTTTTTCAACCCCAACCCGATCCAAATTTTTTAAAAATTTTCAACCCGAACCCGAGGGTCAGGTCGGGTTTCGGGTCACCCGTGCTTCTCTAAGGTCGCCTGTTAAAAGATAGAAGATTTAGTCAGTTCGGGAATTACAAATTTATTATTTTTACAATATTTTTATTAACATTTTTAACACATACATATTGTTTACCATATAGATAAAAAAAATTATACAAAAAAATAAAAATTTTACGGGCCTGGCCGGGCTCGGGCTTTGTGTAAATTAGACAGGCCGGGGCCGGGCTTATATTTTAATATTTTGCCGGGCCCGGGCCGGGCCGGGCTTTTAAATTTTTATTACGGACGGGCCGACTGACCTAAACAGGCCCGTTGCAGGTCCCTAGGTTAAATATCCATTTTTGTCCTGAGATTATTATTTGTCATATGATCAAACTTAGTATACCCAAGCTAAACCGTATCATTTTCATCCTCATGGCTTGTAATATCTTTTTTTCAGTAGTGTTTAATGCCAGTTTTTCACTCCCCTAGATTAAAACCGGTATTACTGTGGATTTGTAAGCTTTGCTCTTCAACAAAATTATCATACTAATATTACATCGGGTATACTTAGTCATTTAAGTCATCCTATTTAAATTTGGGCATTGACTTCTGGTGCATCCTCCCTCTTGATGTAGCATCGAGCTGAGGTATGTAAACCTGTCTTTGGGTACTTTCGATGGTCATCTAGCCACGGGGTACTTGTAATTTTCATCTCCACGTATGCCTTTTTCGTTTGCTGACAGCGCCTTGACTTTTAGGCTTCTTCGAATACTTTCTCCTTTTCATCTTCAAATACTACTATATTATCGGCAGAGAGCATACACCAAGGAGATGGCTTTTGATCTAGTTAGCGTGTATATAATTATATTGAATAAAAGTGAGTGAAAGCAGTTCCTTGATGTAATCCAATTTTAATTATTGAGGTTTTAGAGACTCCCCTGTCGTCCTAACGCACGAATTCGAGGCCTCACAAATATTTTTTATAAGCCGTACATATGCGTGAAGGATATTTTGTCTTCTCATCACCGTATTAAATCGCGAGGGACCGTATCATAGGCTTTCTCTAAGTCGATAAATCAAATGTAGGTTTCTTTTCTTTTCTCCGGGTTTATTTAACATTTGTCTTAAGACGAGGTCGATTGTGAATGTGGTGGCCACAAATCCGAATTTGTTAACCGATATGTACACCTCGCTTTTTAGCGTTGTTATTAAGATTCTTTTTATGATTGCAAGTAATGGCACGTAAGCTTAACACCTCTTGACTTGCCACACTCCTGCGGGCTTCTTTACCTTTTAATAAGGGTAAATTCGTGCTTGCTCTCCATTGATGAGATTCGCTCTTCTACCATTAATATGTTAAGAAAGTTCGTCATGTTTGTAACTCCTTCTTCAGGACATCCGAGAAATGCTTTCATAAGTATTCCATCTCGGCACTTTGCTTTTTGTTTTTTGCATCTTGTTTATCTGTGTCCTTACTTCATCCTCCTGAGAGAGTTTGACCATTCTTATAGTTGTTTCGGATAGGGAATCTTTGTCATTTGCAATTCGTAAGGTCTTTCCATTATCCTTTCCACCACTTCCTTCAGCTTGAATTAGGTTTGGCCCTTCTCGTTGTTGATTATTTAATGAACTCCGACATCTGTCTTTTGTTCTACCTTATCGCGGCCAATATGTACATAAGCCTGCCCTACATAATATAGTTTGTTTGCTATCTCTGTGCATGCGGCATTCTTCGTTATAGCAACGGCCTTTTTTGCGGCTCTCTTTGCCTCCCTGAGCCCCCCTACTTTTTTTATTTATGCCACCTTCTATGTAGATTTTTAATTTTATTTCTTTGGATCGAATTTTTGACTTATTCCACCACCCTAATTTTCTTTTAAGCTTTGCTTGTTTTGGTCTGTCCTAGAACCCAAAACGCTGTTTTTTTATGTCCGCAGTTAGCGTCTTCCAATCGTCTTCTCCCTCTCATTTTAATTTCCTAGCACCCAAGAATGTCAGGATTTCTGATGGTAGTTCTTCGAGGTATCTTTTAGCCTTTCGTATCGAATTCGAGGTTTAAAACCTTTCTCGCTTTTGGAAATAATTTTCTTTCAAGATCCCTAAAAATTGGACGATGTTTTCTAGCGATTTCTTCTCCCGTTTATACCTTGCATTTTTTAATCCTCCATAACTCATGAGCAAATAGTCAATTTGTCTAAAATGCTTCCTACTTCTATATGCCACAATATAATCTTCGCGTTTTTAAAAATACCTGTTAACGATCGCCATGTCATGCTTTGGACATTTGGAGATGTTTTTCTCTTTCTTTGTTTTTCAAACTATGCCCACAGCCACCATAATATCGTTAATATCCGGAGACGATCTTTTTCTAGTGGGCGTTGAAGTCCGCCCTAATAATTAGCTTTTCTTCTAGTCCTAATCCTAATATTTGCTTTTCCAATGCATCGAAGAATACGTCTTTCTCTGATCCCATACATTCTATTTAGGGAACATAGGCGCACATAACGGTTAAGAGGTCTCGGTGATCTGCAATCTTCACCCACCTAAACTCTCTGAACAACGCTTGACTTTTACCACCTTGTCCTTAAACAATTCGCTTAGACCGATACCGACACCATGAATAAGTTGTATCCCTCAATCAACTCCCGTGCTTTGGTTCCGTTCCATCTGGTCTCTTGTAGGCAGGCGATGTGTAACTCTCTTTTGTTAGCATTTATGCTATCTGGATTCCATTCAATGGCCCATTCCAGCATGTTATCCGCATTCTATCCACAACTAATTTTCTTAACCGCCTTCTCTTTGTCTTTAGATATAATAATTAAATTATTAATATTTTTATATATAATGTTGAATTAAAAATTTGTCATACGAATTGAAAAACGATGTCGGGTGTGTCTTAAAGGTTTTTCGAGTTTAAGCTAGAATCCGAAAAAGGTGTTAAAAACATAGGCTTACCTGCCTCTAAGTATTACGTTTTTTAATTGTAATTTCATAAGGTAGTTGTAATTGTTAGGTTTTTATATAAATTTATACTTCTTTGAAAGGCCGGGAAATTTTAATATATGACCATGTGCTCACATAAACAAAGGAATTGTGGAGGATTATAATTTTAAAGTATCGGGACAAAACGCTGCACAATATCATTATTTAGTCTGGACCTTGAAAGAAGAAATCCTCAAAGAAGACAGGCATACGATCCTGGAATTAAATACAAAATGCTTAAGAGAGTTGACAAGCGTTATATACTACCACAAAGACTGCTAATTAAATTCGAACCGCGAACATCATTATTTATAAACAAGGTTTCAGGCAGACTTAGAGTTTATCATGATAAACCAACAAATAGGACAATACACTACACTATACGGATGATGTTATAAGACGGAGTACTCATTCCTTTTGGGTCATTCCGAGTGGTAATTTGGCTGTCAAGCTTGTTAGATTTATATTTTATTTGTAAAAAAATCGGAAAAAAATTTACATGATGAAAAAATTAAGTCGAGACAAGTCGAGAAATCTCGTCGAGGCGAGACCTAGATTTTTATAACCTGAGACGAGACAAGATCGAAATTCTCATACAAGATGAGACGAGATCGATACATGCCTACGGCACATGAGTTAAGATAAGGTAATAAGTTATTCTACAGCCAAATCATAGAAACGATCGGGATGCGAACGTTCAAGGACAAGGTGATGGAAGTCAATGGTTGTTTAGGTTAATATGGATATGCAGATTTAGGAGGCATCCTAACCTTATGTGCGTCTATGCTCCCTAAAATGAATTTATGGGATCAGAGAAAGACATATTCTTCGATTCATTGGATATTAGATGAAGGACTAGAAAAAATGCTAATTGTTGGGACGGACTTCAACGCCCACGTAGGAAAAGATCGCCTCTGACATGAAGGAAAGTATGGTGGCTTCAAAACACAAAGAAGGAAAAAAACTTCATCAAGTGTAAACAGGCATTTAACGCGAATATTAAATTGTGACATATAGAAGTGGGAAGCATGCATTTTAGACAAATTGACTATTTGTTCATGATTTATGGAGGATCAACAATTGCAAGGTGATACCGGGAGAAGAAATCGCCAGGCAACATCATACACTTTTTATAAATCTTGAAAGAAAAGTATTTCCCAATAGAAGAAAGGTTTATGAACCACGAATTCGAACTAAAGGCTAGAGGATACCTCGACGAGCGATGGATACCATCATTAATCCTGACAATCTTGGGTCCCAGTAAATTAAAAAGAGAGGTAGACGGCGATTGGGAGACGCTACTAAAGACATAAAAGAAACAGCACTTCGGGTTCTAGGACACCCCAAAAGAAACAAAGCTATGAATAGGGAACTATGGTAGTGAAATCAATTGGTTAAGGATTTGTTCCAAAGAAAGAAAAATTTATATACAAGGTGGCATAAAAAAAGTCGGTGGATTTAGGGAGGCAAGGAGACCCGCAAAAAAGGCCGTTGCTATAGCGAAGAATACCGCGTACACCGAGATGGAAAACTCACACCCAATGCAGCCTTACACAACCTCTTGTTCACCGCATTGTTCCACTAATAATATCCATTTCTTCCCTAATTCAATGATTGTTTATAAGCGTTTTATAGAATTTTTATAAAGATAGATGGCACAAAAATCAATAATGCATTTAATTTATTTAATATTTAGACACCAATTCCCAAAATTAATTATGTAATACTGTTAAAACTTTTATTTTTTATTTAGATTAATGTAGTTAAATTTTTTTATTTGTCCTAGGAACAAATACATTAAATATATATAATAAAACATATTCTAATTTTACTTCTATACTAGAAAACATTATCCCAAGGTCAGCCTAACCCCACCCCTGGTTAAAGTCGAGATTTATAAAGGACCATAAGGTTTTTAAGGTTGATTTTTGGGTCCATCCCAGATAGGGATTGGGGAATATAAAATACCTTAAAGGTCTTATCCAACCTTAACATAAACAAGGCTTGGGTTGCTAAAACCCAGGTTTTGATCATCACTAGCTGTGTACCCCGAAAAGCAAACAAACTGGGTTATAAAGGGGCGACAAGCTTATATACAAATTGGCCTAGATAAGGAAAAAGAAAAGTCACGGTGTTGGAGTCCTTTAAATAGTCAAAAGCGAGAAGGGCCAAATATTAATCAAGCTGAAGGAAGTGGTGGAAAAGAATTTTAAAGACCTTATGAATATTGCAAAGGACTATAAAGATTCCCTTCCCGATATTGAGCCAAACATACGCATGGTCGAACTCTTTCAGAATGAAGTTAAAACACAGATGAACAAAAAAAAAAGCAAATGGCTGCATTTCTCAGATGCCGTGAAGAAGGATCACTTCCCTGACGAACCTCTTTAATAAGAAAATGGTAGAAGAGCGAATTTAATCAATGTAGAGCAAGCACGATTAGACCCGCCGGAGTGTGGCAATTATAGAGGTATAAAGGCTAACTTGTCAATACTTGAAGCCTTAGGAATTAGTAATAAGGCTGGTAAACGAGGTGGAAATATCTGCTAACCATCTCGGATGGGTAGCCGTCAAATCTACCATCGACCCGATCTTCACACTCAGACAAATGATGGATATGTATGGGGAAAAGAGAAAACTCCTACATCTGTCGACTTGGAGAAAGCTTATGACAGGGTCCCTCACGATTTAATATGGTGGTGCTTGAGAATAAAAATATCCCTTGTAAAAACATTAGGCCTCGAATTTGTGGGTTAGAACGACAGTTGCAGTCTCTAACCCTTTTTCGATGAAATTGGATTACATCAAGAATCTGCTCTAAGTTCCTTTTTATTCTACATAATTATCATCACGATAACTAACGCCATTCAAAAGCCATCTCGTTGGTCCATGCTAAGATACAAAGAAGAAAGTATTTGAAGAAGCCGAAAAGTGGTCTTAGCTGGATATGTACACAAAGCATTTATAATAGAAAGTATTTTTAAACCTTCTTCCATGACATTTTAAAAAAATTTTGCCATAGCAATTTGTCAAACTTATTAATCAGCAATTTGTTTGTTTCAAGATTCACTTGAAATCCTAAAATTTTAAATCTTCCTTCTTTTGTGCGAAATTAGAGACTTGCAGCGGGCATCTTTAGGTCAATCAGCCCACCCGTTGCAAATATATAAACTTTGAGGCCGGTTCCGGGCCCATCAAATGATAGACTCATCCCGCTAATTTTTTACAAAGTCCGAGCCTAGAACCGTATACAAAAAAATTTTATTTTGCATTTTTAATATTCGATTGTAAAACTAGTTATTGAATATGAAATATATAGGTGTTATAGATGATAATAATAGCCGTGTAAAAAATTATACTTATCTAAATATTATTAGCATACGCTAAAGATTATAGATTTTAAAAGGATATGATTGGGGTGGATCCCGTCTAAATATAGTATATACCACTCATCATTGAAGTGCGCATTGATAAATGGATGAATAATGAGAAAATATAATTTTATTTTCATTTTTGATTTAATCAACATCAAATAATAATAAATTAATTTAAAAAATCATTAAAACACATGTTTGTTTATACTTTTTAAATACACAAAAAAAGCTATTTGATTTTTTAACGGCAGCGAGCTTTAATGATATCAAGGCATCGCCCGAGCCTTCTAGGTTATATTACGGCCCGTTCCCGGCCCCTGGTTTCCTTTAAACTAAAAGCTTGGGGTAATTTCACGAGATTAAAGTATATAATAAAAAAGAATATTGGCTACTTAATATTATTAGGCGTATAGTGAGTTTGTACAAATCCACTGAAGCTCAAAATGGAACGGGTATATTGACCGGAAAATGATACCTTTGTTTGAACTATATAGCGACTGTATTAATAAGAATTTGGTATAGCCTCACCCAAACAATATGCCATACATATTTGATTTAAGCTGTTGTTGGAGCTTTTAATAATAATTTCAGTTTCAATTGGTCGCCATTTTTCTTTGCTTGTTAAAAAATAACAAAGCGGAAATTAATATAAATAAGTCACTTAGTTCAATTAAAAAATTTCTTATTTTAAAACTAATGGAAATATTTATAATTGACTAAATTATGATATATTAAATAATTGCTTGGGAGGGTGTCAAAGTAGTCAGGTTTTTCCCTTGGGGAGGGGTAAGGAGGCCCTTGCACACCCCGCCCCACGTTAAAATAATAAGTATAATTTTATAAAAGATTATTGCCCTGATTCTGAAAGTGTATTAATTGTTTATTTTGTGCAATGATAGGCAAATAGACAGACACGAAATAAGTAATAATATAAATAGTTAAACGCGCTCGAATAAATTTCACGTTAAGGTTAAAAATTAGCAATTACGTTTCTGCTAAACCGTTTATTTTAGAATAGTGAGACTATTTAATCGAGAAACTAAGCGTCAATTAAGAAGCGTGAGGTATTTTATTGGAGATACAAAGCGTCATACGAAATATATTAATTTTTAAATAATTCACAGAGAGATCAAATGGTGCAATACAAACATCATGCCATTTAAAGGTATGATTATAGAATCGATCGATCACAGACAATAGTCTTCGTAAACCGTTTCATTGCAACGAGCACACGTAACGTAACAGCACCACTTAAACTTGCATCGACAACGTTGGTTGACGCGCTTAACAACTTTGGTTAAATGGCCTCGCCCGCAGCACATGAGGTCGCAGCCGTCCAATTTTGTAGATCTGGAATCGCATTTGCGTCCTCGCGTGCCCGTGGTGTACCCTAATTTTGGTCGGGGCTCGCAAAAATCTGGCGAGCCCCTGGTGTACACCAAGTCATGGCCGCTGTGCGGTTTAATGCCTTCCCGTGCCGCTACTAAAACTTTTCGACTTTGGTGTGAACCGGCATTAGGTTGCCTGCTAGAATCGAGGCCGTGCCTTAAGGATTCCCGCTCCCCTTCTATTGCATCCACGTCCATATCGCTGAGGAGACGGACTTCAGTTGCCCCATCAAACTTGTTTTTGAGACCTTGCCCGATAGGCGCAAACGATGAGGGCAAGGCTCGCCAACATGTCTTAAGTTCACAGGATCCCGAAGCTCCGTGACATTTGCAATATATTTGAACCGAAGATTCTACAGCCTGTCAGGTAAAAATAAGAGTTACTAAAAATAAAGACTCTTCAACAGAATAGCAAATTAAAAATACATTATTTCTTAAACTACCAAGATTTGGTATAGTAGTAAGAAAATTATATAAAATTTTTAATTTCCAACATTTTAAGAAAATAAAAATGTAATATATTGCAATGTCAATATTTCTTTTTAACGATTTATTTACCACCAACTCTATGTTTTAATTAACATGTAACTTTACTATAATTTTTTATTTAAATAGTTTTCCTTAAAATCGTACATAAAAATGCAATCGTTACATTATTTTAGAGTAGGGGACATCGGGACCATATGTTTACCAGGGTCATAACTCATAAAGGACCTCTTAAATAATTTTTTCATGTATTGCATTGAGTATTCAATTTTATTTGACTTAAATGATTGTCTGCAGCTACAAATGCTACTGGTAAATAAAACGGCGGGTCGCTTGTTGGAAGAAATAAAAACCCGTTTAAATATGATGATTTATAACGTGATTTTTTAAATACTTTAAGATATAATAAATGATTTTAAAATGACAAATTTGCATTTAAAAAGCAACAAAATAAAAGAGATTTTTTAGGAAGCCTATATTTAATTCTAAAGGGGCCCGGGTTTTTAAATCTTTCGAACTGGTGGCCAAAAGCCTAAAGGCCCCTGCATCACAAACGGAATTGGTTCACAAAATATCAAAAAATGTTTAAAGCTTCATTTTTAATCACTAAAAATAATCATTCGAATCGAATCGTATTAACTGTTAATGCTTTTTCTATACTCAATATATTTTTCCATTTTTATCAAAAATCCATCGGATATTTTAAATGTATTAATTTTAATTAATTTTTGTTTAATCGAAATTTTTTAACACAATGTTAAACCCTTCCGCCCCCCTTGGGCAATGCTGGATAGGTCATTGGTGTATATAAATCTTAATAAGTTTTTGTTTAATAATAATTTTTGTAAAAAAATTTGAAAGCCACCACTCCTATAAGCAATCCTGCCTACGCCACTGGGGCACTTGTTACAATTATATTTTATTTTAAAGCAATTTTTGCAACCTTAATTCCATCTTAATGTTTATCAAGTTTACTTTCATATAAATAATGCATTCATAGCAAGAATTTGAACATAACAACCATAGGAAAAACACGTTTACTTTATTATAAACTATAATTAATAAAAAAACTCTATAAGCTATACAAGAGAATCTTATATTATTTTAGCAATTCAAGCACATGCACTTAAGTTGTTTATACTTTTTCTCTTTTAAATTTGAGAGGACGCTTTAGCCCCTTTTAAAGGTTACTTTGACCTCGGTCATTTTTCGAAGTAATACGAGGTGTCTTTTTTCTATAAAAAATCTATTAAGTGTGCTACCATACTATTTTTTCCTATAATAAATATTATGGGCAAGAACATTTTTTGAAAAAATGTAGGAAAATTGGATTTTTATAGTCGCGATAGACCCTGTCTCTCTCCCCTATCAATTATGGGCAAAAAACAACAGATTACTTCTAACTGAGTCTATGATATATATTTATATAAAAAAGCTAGGGGCGCGGGTATCATTAGTTTAGTTACCTTTCTACCAGCTCCGCTATTATGCAAGTTCGTTAAAACCTTGCCGACCAATCCGTCTAACTTGCGTTTCAATGTGGCCTCTTTTGATAATTCACGATTTTGGTTGAAAATAGGTCTAAAATGATTTCTCTTATATTCGTCCAACCCGTATGACAAGTGTCTGTTAAAACCCTGGACCAATATCTCGTTCCGCGTTTTACTGTCTTGCTGCAAATCAGCTTCATACTTGTCGTGACCTTTTGCCTTGAGCTTCTCGAGTATTTTATTCCGTTTGCGCCTAAAATTTTTTTCTTCCCTAGTGTCAACGAAATTTCTCGCAAACGCGGTACCAAACGCCGTATTATCGGAACATCCAGCCCAATAAAATTTTTCATTCTCGGTGTCGGCAACCGATGAAGGATAATTATTACTGTTGTCTATTACATTTTCTTCCTCATCGCTGTAAGCTGGTTCAGAATTAATCCTGTTGTTTATAAGATGGTGTTGTTTTGCGTTTTGAGGTTGTTCTTCGATCAATGCTCGTGCAACCATTTTAGCTGGCGATTCCTCGGTGGCCAAACTCATGTCGCACCCACAACGAGATAGCTTCCCTAAACTACAAGCTCGAGTTATGGCATAAGCTAGACCTGCAGATGATATAGCATGTACGAAGGCTGCCTCCCGAGTGCCTACAAAATAACCAAAGTTTAATTCATAATTTATTTATGAGATTCAAGTTGGTAAAAATATCCAGTTTATAAATTTCTTTTTAATTATTAAATAAACTATAGCAATTACATTACATTTCTAATTAATACATTGTGAAAAGAAATAAAGGGAAAAACACAAATATAATTGTAAAAACCTTATCAAGTATGCAAATATAAAAGTTGTTTTAATTTATATATTTCTGTTACAAAATTATAAGTTTAGCAAGGATTTGGTACTAAAGAAAGGATTTTGCGGGTATAATTTAATACCTAGTGGGTTAACTAGTTGAAAAAGTAAATTCTTTCATTCAGATGTGCCGACGGTGTATCGTAAGCATCAACAGAATTATGATGAAATGGGTAAAAATAGGTGACAAAAAATGGCTGAAAATTTTAAACAAATTACAAAATTTTATTCTCACATGCAATTTTGGTTTATTTATTTTACCTGAGTTTAAAAGTTTGCCCAGATTTTTTATTCCGTCCTTGATAATTTGCTGCACTACTACGTCATCTTGAACTGCTGTACGGCTTTCTCTCCTTTGAGTTTCAGGCTGAACCAAATATATTTGCGTGCTCCGTAATTTAGCGTCATCGAGGCCTCTCTCGTCTCTAGACTCTCCACTTTTAGGGGCGGTAGACTTGGAGGAGGGGGTTGAGCGGAATAAAGTACAATTCCATCTTCGATCCTTAAATTGCTTTTGACATTCTGTCAAGGCTATATTAGCGCCTCTTTGAATGCTCTGTAACAGTTCTAAATCCTCGGGGCTTTGGCAAAACGATGGCATACCGCCCAGAACATGTACCGATTCGTCCAGCCCGATTTTGGACAATAGTTTTCGTTTTTTGCACAGAAAATCTGGGACCGTCCTACTTATTTTTTTACTCGTTGATATTTCTCCATCCATTGTCGTGTCGTCATTGTTGCTACTCCGACGTGTGTGAGAATTAAAGGAATTTCGCTGGTAACCTGGGCTATGCGAAGTGTCTTCATCCCCGTAATCGATATCGTTATCATAGGAATTTGGATCATAAATAACACTGCCGATACTCGCGAGGGTTCTAAAGTATTAATAAAGAAAATCATTAAAATAAGATAAAATAGTCATCGGAAATTAAGTTTGTGTCTGAAAGATATTTCGTTAGGGAGGTTTTCTATTAAATGCCTTTTATTACTCACTAGATCGAGACCATATTTCTATTTTTCTCTCTAAAAATCCGGCATTATAACAAAGACTATTCTTTATTTAATCAATAACTTATTGTTATAAATTTATATTTAATGCCTTCTTGATGTTAAGCTGTTGAACCCATTAAAATAATCTTTTGTTTCACCATTTTATTAAATATTGAAGGTATGGCAGGCATGAATTTTTAAAAACCTTCAAAAATATTAATTTATATATTTGTCTATATATAGGTATAGTTAAAGTGCTTTTAATTGTCTCTCATTAGAAAGCATGTTTTAATTAAGGAAAAGAATTCAAAAAATAGATTTACCATTACCTCTAATAAAGAATACAAATTTTTTAAGAATTTAATAAGATTTATACATTTTCATTAACAACTTTGATTATGGGCGTAGCCAGAGGGAACAGGGGCCCCTAAATTATAAAAAAATTTAACCCTTAAAAATTAAAAAAAATAATGTTTGCCCCCCCCCCCCCAATTAAACTTTAATACTTTTCGCCCCCCCCCCCTTAATCCAAAACCTGGCTACGTCTATGACTTTGATTGTTCTTATCTTTTAATGAGCGGGTGGGTGACTGGGCAAATAGACCTCCCTCGACTGTACAAGAAACTCGCCCATGTCTAAAAACACATTGGGGCTAGGGCTGGGGCTAGAGTCAACAAAATTAATAAATTTATGGTTTAAATTGAAATTTATTGTTTCAATTTTTATTGCATTTGGGACAATTTCTATACATATAATTTAAGTTGAAGATTTTATATTGAAATATTAGTTTAAAATCATCTCTAAGCAGGAAAATCATTCATGAACGAAGTCAGGATTAGGCTAAGATAGGGCAAAAAGATCGATAATGATCTGAGAGAGAAGCTGAATATGACTTTTAAAATTTTACATGAATATATTTTGAATTAAAGGGAAAGCTACTGATCCTCTCCGCTTCGCCCTGGCTAAGCCCATGCAAATATTGATTCGAAAAAAGACCCCTAAGAGAGTCGAACAATAAATTTATTACCCCGATATACTTTTCTAGTAGGATATTTTAATAACATATAATCCCTTTATACATAATATTGGCCAAGTTATGATTTAGAGGGGGAAGGGCGAAAAATTCGGTGTTGATCCAAGGAGGGCAAAATGTTTAATTCTGTAAATATTTTTTAGTTTGTATTATAAGGCTTATTGGGAGGTACAACTGCCCATGGGCGTACGCAGGTTTTGAATTAGGGGGGGGGGGGCAGATTAAAATTTTGCTGAGAGCAAAAAACAAAAAAAAGGTCTCGACTATCCAAATCCAAAAAATTTTCCTCTAAAATTTTCCTGAGAGCAAAAAAAAAGCAACTGCCCTAAATTAGGCAGTGTGGGCAGCCAGACCCTGCCCCCCCTGGCAAGCAGGGGGTCCGGCTGCTCCCTTCCGGCTAATTAGGGAGGGGGCAAGACAAATTTTTTTTTAATTTGTTAGGGTTTTTGTAGGGGGGGGGGGGGGCAGCCGCCCCCCCCCCTGCGTACGCCCATGCAACTGCCCCCTAGCTAAGCTCATTTCATGGGCGTAGCCAGGGGCTTTGAAAAATTAAAAAAATATATGTTTTGCCCCCCTCTAATTAAACTTTTAAACGTTTTGCCCCCCCCCCCCTCCCCCTAATCCAAAACCTGGCTACGCCCATGCTCATATTATAGGATATTCTCTTTTATTCACAGCAAGTTTATATTATATATGTCTCTTTCAACAATACATGAATGTTCTGTGGTAAAATGCTGTCACTCAGTTTGAATGACAATGTAGGTATATTAATTGCGAAATAAATTTTTAAAAAAATCATCTATTAGATATTATTTTGGATAGGGGTGAGGGGGCAAAACATAATTTATTTTATTTTTAAGGGTTTTTATTAAAGTTATTTTTTGTTATTTAGGGGGGAGGGGGCGGCCGCTCCCCTGGCTAAGCCCATGTCAAGGTGAGTGTCTAAATCGCGAGATATATACTATCGTAAGAAGAGAATCATACAAGGCTTTTTATAGAAGTAATAGTAAGCTTGCGTGGAGTCGCGAATCAATTAAGGGGGGGGGGGGGGGGGGGGTAAGACTTTTTAAGTCTTGACTTTTCTAAAGGGCTATAGTATATTAAAATTTTAAGGAATTAATAAGTGTAAATATAGTTTAAATAAAAATTTGAAGCAAAGTATAACAATTTTAATTGAAGCACATGATTATGATATTGTAACCAATGTTTTTTTGGTCAAGTCCCATCTTGCTTAGGTCATATAACTATAGCTATAATATTTAATTTGGTTAATTGATTCATATTTTTTATTCTGTATAGGGTCAAGTTAATCTTTCTTACAATATTTGTAAACAACAATAAAAATTTAAGGTTTTTATCTCGACTTTTTAATTAAAGATTTTAAGACATTAAATTTTGCCGGACATATAATCTACGCAAAATGTTCTGATTTAAATAATAATTTAATTAATCCAAAATACTTTCTCAATTTGACGAAATCCTTTTTTGCAACATTTAAAAATCAATGTTATTGGTTATTTTCTTTTTCCTTAAAGCTATGGTTATATGACAAGTCTCGCTATATATTTCCAAAAATGACCAATTTATACATTTTAAGGATCCGAAAGGAATTATTGAAAAACAACAGAGAACAAAATCGCAAGCAATGCATATTATGTCATTAAAACATTAGTCATTCATATTCACATGGGCGTAGCCAGGGGGGCAGGGAAGGGCGGCTGCCCCCCTCTAAATCTAAAAAATTGTTGAAATTCATTAAAATTATGGCTAACATTTCAAAAAATGTTCATTTTGCCCCTCCCTAAATTATTATTGCCCCCCCCCCTCTAATTCCAAAGCTGGCTACGCCCATGCATATTCACATGCATAAAAGGCTCACCAAGATAATGATTAGGTCAGGCTTCCTTATCTCATGTGAAATAACCTTCTATCTATATATCTTAAACCTTGGTATGATGATGATAATATTTGCACCATATTAACTATATCAAAATCTTAAGGTAATAAGTCAGTGCTATAATATCTTATATTTATAACTACTACCCATTTTCTATTAAACACTAATAAGTTACATTATCGTAACGATAAGGTGCGACATTTATCGCCGGATGCTCAAAGACAGATCTCTTTTAACCCCATAGTGTTTGTTGCCGCTTAACTGAAAGTTTATTTATTAAAAATATTTGTAAAATCATGCAATTGTGCTAATATTAAGTGAAGCAATTCATTATTTTAAACTTAAGAAATGTTCTTAAAATATTAGCAAAATTAAACTATTATTCGCCAATTTCATTATATGATTGATATGTATACGTTTTTTCCGATGTTAATTTGTACATAAATCATGTAATTGACAATCATTTTTGTCATAATTTAGCGGGAAATAAAATAGGGTAAACCAGTACAAAAAGGGTTACGGGTGATATTATGATTTATAGTGGCAATTCATTGAATGAAAATAATCTTTAAAGGAATATTGATCTTTTAACATACTTAATATAGGTTGTTCCAATTAGAGTATTTTAATGATGTCTCGCAAATATCATGATTTTGGCTAACATTACATGTAGAGATTTACCTAAAAAATTTCCAAATTGATTTTAAGCTAGTTTGCTTTAATCGTCTAGACGTTTATATTTAACATTAGTATAATGGTGTATACTTAATTAGATTAACTAATAGGTAATCTTTTGTATAAAATTATATAAAAGAAGTATATAATTAAAATCAATAAATCTAGTTCAAGCAAATTATGAATAAGTCATTTTAATAATTTCCCTTCAAATTCACTTTTTATAGCACGTATCTATTCATTCATTGTAAAAACCTTATTGTTGCTTCTTAAGCCAACACACTTAAGAGTTGATCTAGCTCTTGACCTTTATTATTGATACAATTTTATTCGTATTTAGGATTAGGTCCTACAAACGCTGAGCTATAAAATAGTAAATGTTGCAAAAATAAATTAAATGAGTCTTTTGGTGCCCGAATGAATTTACCATAGGTCATAGATTTAATTTGAATATTAACTTGGGCAAGGACATAAAAAATAGCAGCAAAAGTAAATTTTCATTTAAAAAAATTATTACCTAAAAAGTGCACAATTAGTGGATTTTCGATTCGGCGATTACTATTTTTACGAATTATATGTTTAAATTTATAAATCTTTCAACATTCAATAAATGGTTGGGGTTTGTTAAAAAATTTGAATCACACTAACGAAATTAGAAATTTATTTTAAAAATACTATTTGTATTTATTAATCGAAAGAAAGAATGTTAAATAATAACTTCAAAATTTTCTTACAGCCATTTCCATCCATTGACCGAATTATTGAGTAATTTTAAGCTAAGTAATATGATGAGACATAGTTTGAATGAAGTCCACTTAATAATCAGCATAACTTTAAAGGAGATTAATAATAATTATTAGTGGTGATGGATCCGTGTTTTGGGCAGAAGGTATTCATAAATTCTTATAATGTAGCGCCAAACAATTTTATTTTTGCCCGTGTTATCGTAGGCCGCTTTTTTATCTTTCTTAGATAGGGAATATTCCTGTCGATTGATAATACTTTTTAGCATAACTATAATAAACTTTCGAATAAATCAATATTTTTTCTTTTGAGAATTAATCGAGACATTTTATTTACGAGAATGAACTAAAATAATGTATTCATTTTTAATATATTTTAATTTAAAATTGCCAGATATAATTGATGAAAATACTAAAAAATTAGATTGTGGGAAAATCTAGTGAGAAAAGGTAAGTGATGAACTGTATGGGATGACGGCAACCCGCAATGAAAAAACAATTTGTCTTCTCCGACAAACTATCAAGTTATGTGGGAGGGTACGAAACATCAAGTAATCTCATAAGAGCCAATCATTTTTATAATGTGCAGTTTGAATATGATGTTACTTTAATTTAACTTAAGATAAAAACTATTTTTTACAACACAAAATATACCTAAATGAAATTTATTAGGAGGCTCGAGTTAATAATAATCATAAAGAAAGAGATAAGAATATTATAAATTTCAAATAAAATTATTATTTAATATTATCAATACATTTCGTAAATAATTGGAAACATTGGTCTATCATATTATATTTTATCACTTTTTGGGTAAAATTTACCTTGCGATTATGAAAAAAAAGTAGGGAAGGTGAGCTTACAACCATTTTACTGGGCAATTACAACTTTAATTGCATGTAGGTGTATTGTGGTTAAGCAGAAGGGAGTTGTTGTACGAGTGTGGTGTCCTATCTACAAGCCTTTTTCGCAGATAGCCTTAATAAAATTTAATTACCTACAATAAAAGTAGTGGCAAATTTTTAATTTTGCTATTAGTTTTTTTGCCTTTTTCATTATTTTCGGTAGAACGACTTAATGACCATTGTGAAAAAACAAACGTTACCAGTTAATTAAAACGTTTTTTAACTTATGAACTTGGCTCCTAGGTAAAGAAATTGTATTTTGAATAAAAGTTAAATAAAAATCGTTTTTTCATGCTAATTTAAAATAGCTAATTTATTCAAATGTATTTACATCGATATACCCCATGGTTTATATTTCTTAAGGATAAATCAGGAAATTTTTAATTGATTCTACTCGGAATACTATACTATACTCCACTACGACATTATGTACTGTAATAAAAGAAGACACTAGACGACAAAACACAATCTTAACCTTATTAAAAAGTCATGTTAAAAGAAACACCGTCCTCTTCTTCACACTGTGTTTCAAAAACCCCCTTGTTAAGTTTGACTTAGATGTTTTTTTATCCTTTGAAGAACCGACTCTTACCCGGAAGAGAATGAGATGAGAGTTAAACTAATAAAGTTATGTTACAATAACAAATTTAGGGAAGAAAGATGTCGTCTCTGTTGTTAATATAAAGCAACTTTCTAATTTTGTTGCAATTAACCTGGGCTAGAGAATGGTTTTTATTACCTTATATATGCTCTGTGTGACAAACGTAACTATTCTCAAGTCATAAACCATACTAAAATCTTTTGATTTGTGAGTTAGGTATACATGGTAGCTTTATTAAATTTTGTATAAACATTTCTAATAAAAATCTCTAAAAAATGATTTAAAATATTTTGATATGCCAAGCAAGGTGCGGCATAAGACTAACAATTTAATATAAGTTGATAGGTAAAAATATGAAAATTTGATGTTTTTATTATTCCCTATGATTTTATTTTTTTACACCAATAAGTTTACCATTTTGGGTGTCATAACGAAGTAAAATGATCAGCAAGGCTTCACCTCATTTTTTTTGTCGTAAGATAAAAGTGCAAATTTTTTTGATCTTTTGCAAACTCCTGGCTTAAATTAACGTAGATTTAGGTATCTAATATAAATTCTAATCATACCCAATATATTCCTTAAACATTATGACTTTGTTAAATAAAGATTTGATCTATTATTGCCTAACTGTCGAGAATGAATGAAAAACGCTAATGACGCAATATTATATTCTTTACCATATATAAACTGTAGCATAGTTGTCTTGAGATTACGTAAAATGTGCGTCATAACATTAAGGACAATTTAAGGTTTTAGTTCAAAGTTCAAGTGAGATTAGACAAGAGAAGGCTCACCTTTAAAAAAGATTTTTAAAATTAAGTTAGGGTTAAGATTCCAACTCCAACTCCAAACAATACTCTGTGAGGCGCATAAAGATCCTTTTACCACTCAGCCCCCCTTCCCGCTAACCTTTTTGATAAAATAATGATGAATCATATTCATAGCATCTCTAACCATTGCAGGTGATTAAATCGTATAATACTTTAAGGCATTAAGTAAACATCAAGTGTTTCTTTCCTCTATACAAAGATAGCAGTAATAAATGGAAAAATATACTAGCTAATGTGACATTTACAATTGTTTATCAGCATTTTGTAATTCGTTTATTAATGTCGCCATCCCTTTCATATTATAATTAGAATCTAAGAAATTCAAAATGGGGACTTAGCAGTGAACTGGAAAATATATGATAAGTGCTTATTTTGAAGGCATGTCAATTACTATTATTTATTAGAAATAATAGTAATAGTAATCTGGACCATTAATATTTGATCTATAAAACGTCACATCAGATGAATAAGGATTTATTTAGGGACGCAAAATAATGGCACAATTTTAATAATTACTTATTATTTCCTATTTTAATAAGTGGGGGGGGGGGCGGGGTTAGCTGCCCCCTCCTGCGGTTATGCCTATGCTTAAAGACTAAACAATATGGGAATAATATAATACAATAGGACATGGGCGTAGCCATTGGGGGGAGGCAGGGAGCGGCGGTTGCTCCCCTGAGTCAAATTTTTTTTGAAAATTACTAAAATTATGTCTTAAATTTCAAAAAATGATTTTTTTGCCCCTCCCTAAATCATTATTGCCCCCCCCTCTAATTCCAATGCTAACAACTCCCATGCAATAGGATGAAATGTTTGAAACCTAAACGAATGTTGGAAAATGTTAAAACTGTTGAATAGTTACAAATATATTAAACATTGCGGTTATCTTTCATTGCGCTTTATACAATTTAGCAATTGGTCACTAGCTATGTGGCGATGACAGACACCCTAGTAGATATTAAGTGTTGAAGTGGTGCGTGTAATTTGATTAAGTTATTTTTCCCTCAAATAATAATTTTTGTCCTTATTGATATTAAACATAGACGGCAGGAGGGTCGCATGAACTTTGGCGTCAGTAGAAATTTTACATTAATTGAAGCAAATATTAATAGTTTTGCCAATTATACTCCACAAATTTTAGGTCAAAAATCTTATAAAATATATTCGAGCCACATATTTACCCGGATATATACCTAAAATTAGTTTAAGAGTTAAAAATATAAAATATTTTACTTTTTTTTTGTTCTTATAACATAACTTCGCAGTATATATGCGGGTAGTCAGAGGGAAAGCGAGGGGGAATTGTCCCGTCAGAATTAATAATAATTTATTTTGAAAAATTTACTATTAAGCTCTCCCTAATAACCATATTTTTTCCACCCCCCCCCCTTCTCTTAATCTAAATCTTGACTATTCCCGAAAGTATAACTAATAAACTCAAAAGTCTAATTTATTTGATTTTAATGTTATAATTATGCGCAGTAATTTTTTTATCAAAATTTCTATCAAGCTAGAAGAGGACGCAGATTCATTGACAAATTGTGATCTGAGTCTCCGTCCTCTAACCTGTAAAATCCCTTCAATCGTCGACTAATTATTTTAGCACCTCTAACATTTCCAATTTCGGAAGTTTTGCTAAATATTAATACTGATAACCAATATTTGAGATCATTTCAAAATCAAATAAATGCGTTTTATTTAAATTTTTTGGTGCACAGCAGGGCTTAGTTCTACAAAACCCCAAGAACTGACACGGCACTGGAGTCCAGGGATACAAAAAATATTTATAATTTGTTTAAATATTATAGCAACTGTTTTTTGTTTATCTAAATTCAAAGACACAGAGCAAGGCCTCAGACTTCAATTGGTACCAATTGTTAAATATTTGGAACACAGCAATGGCTTTGTTATCGATAACATAAAAGCGATTACATGGGCGTAATCAATAAGAAAAAAAGAGTTGCCATATCCCCCACCCCTAAATCCAGTTTTTGTTCAAATTATTATTAAATTAAAATAGATAATTTTGCCTCTTCCTGAATCACCGCCCCTTAAATGTGTATATATATTTGTATTAGAGATTTGCACGGGCAGGGCCTGAAGTGCCTAAAGAGAATTACGGGGCCTAGAAGTTTTCAAAATTGGTATGGAAAGGCCAGAACTGCCTAAAAAAACTACGGAGGGGCTCGAACGGGCTCAGACGGCCTAGAAGTTTTCAAAATGGAACGGGCCTATATAATTTACAAACGGGCTCGAATGGGCCTGATAATTTTTTTAAGCGGCTCCAACGGGTCTAAAATTATAAGAACGGGTTCGCACGGGCCTATAATTTTATAATGGGTCTTAAAATTTTACAAGTTAATTATTAACTTCCACAAACCGCTTAAGAAATAATTGATTTGCTTTTTTGTCTAAAAGATATGTGTAAATCAATTTCGTAATATCAATCTTATATCCTCTTGTTTTCATTCATTTTAACCGCTACATTTAAATTGAATATATTGTTTTATTTGTTTAAAATTTATTTTTCCATTACATCATGATAGCCAGGTTTTGGATTGGGGGGGGGGGGGGGGGTACAAAACGTTTAGAAGTTTAATTAGGGAGGGGCAAAACCTAATTTTTTTAATTTTTTAGGATTTTTGCATAGAAATTTTTTTTTTGTCATGTCTCCCCTTGGTTACTGCCATGCTTTAAATTATACAAGACAGTTGCTTCTTGATATTCCAATCATAGACTAGATAGACTGCTTATGCCATATGTTCCTTATTCTAAATTATGTGTCAAATTTTCCTGCATTTTAAAGACAACAACTACTGTAATTCAACCAGGTCATTTTGCGCCTAAAACAGTAAATTTCAACGAACGCCAATTAATTAATATTGTACAACATATAGATAACGCTATATTATTATACAAACTTTCGTCTCATTACAGTTTTTACATTTTTAATTTTTATGTATTGTTTAAATGATATTTATTTTAAAATGCTGTTTTTGATATCTACCCAATTCAATATATTTTTATTTACCTTATTAAGATTATTTAATTTACAAAAATTACTAATGTCTATGTAATCACTACTATACCATGATATCATTAAAATGGTGGAAAAAAGGAACACATTTTGTGTGCTGATGAGCAGTCTATCTAGTCTATGATTCCAATATATGTAAGTGTAACTCCTTTTTAATTACAATGCCTTAAAATTTTTATGGTTATAAATTTCTTTCTCAAATTTTTCTGCATCACTTATTTCAAAATTTTCTAAAATAATTTCTAATATTAAATAGCTTTTAGCAAGCTAAGGTACCTATTTTTTTAAATTTAATTGATTATTTGGCTTAGCTATAGGGCTTTACTAATACTTTTAATTTGTGATTTTTATTAAAATCGATTCATTGAATATTTGAATAAATCGACAAAAATTTAGTAAATTTAGAATAATAGAGAGATGGACGGTACGGACGGGCCCGAAATGCGTAAAACAATTACGGGCGGGCTTAGAAGTTTTTGAAAAGAATACGGACGGGCCTGAAGTGCTTAAAAAAATACGGGCGGGCTCGCACGGGAGTAGCAATGTGTAAAACGAGTAGGGACGGGCCGACCAAATGGCCCGTTGCTGACCACTAAGTCATATAACATCTTTAATAGCAGATCAAAACATTATTCTGATAAATAAATATTTGCTGTTCGCTTTTCATGTCTTAGATGAAGTTATTTAAAATATACGTGATGTGATTGTCCCCAAAGTCCAACGTCATTTTTTCAACCCGAACCTGATCCGAATCCTAAAATAGCCGATTTTTTAGATTTTATACTGAAAATGTTAAAAAATACAAAGCATACTGTAATGTTTCAACCCAGCTTAACCCATATTTTTTCAATTTTTTCCTCCAATACGGGTGATCAATGCAGAATACTGCTGTCCCCTTTTTCCTTTACCTTGATTTGTAATTAAACGCATCATGCACCTCTCTCATTAAAGACACTTATTATACTCTTCTCATCTTTAATTTATAAACAGTCGGAGGGCATTTTTGGAAACTTATAGATATTTTGATCTTTGCCCCCTTTTAAATAAGGTTTAAATGAGATAAAATATAATCATGGAAATGCATAAAAAAAACAAATGCCCTAATTCAGCAAATTTATATATTATTAAAGATGGCATATAAAAAAAATTTAAAACCTATCAGCGTAATTTTGTATTATCTCTAGGCAATAGAGCTGTTAAAAGTTCCTTTTAAAAAGGAACTTGCCAAGTTCCAGTTCCTTTGCCTAAAATGGAACTAGTTCCAGTTCCTAGTTCCTCATTTTAAAAAGGAACTAGTGCCAGTTCAGTTCCTTTGAAGTTCCTTTTTTAATTTTTTTTAAATGTACAAACATCTTTTATTAATCCGTAAAACAATATATTATATATTACAATTTATAAAAATCATCAGGTAATAAATGTTTATTTGATTTTAACAAAATATTATTTTCGAATTTGTCATCTAAAAGACATGTTCGCTTGTCTTCAAATAAAATTTTTCCCAAGCTAAATAATCTTTCCACCGGGGCACTTGATGGTAGTGGCGTATTATATTTAATAAATAATTTTTTTAAATGGGGAAAACTGTCTAAAAGACTTAAATCTCGGTTATTAGAAAGCAAAAAACGTCCAATTGATTCATTCTTTTCATCATTTTTTAATTCAAAAAAATCCATTTCTGATGAACTAGGTCCAGCCTGTTGAGATTTAGGAACAAACAAATTGATATCCTCTAAAATATTTGCTTTCATGTTCGCAGCGCATTCTTTGCGAATCCAATTCCAATCTGTTTTTAAAGCAGGGTGGAGAATAGCCGCCGACAGATTTTCTTTGCTAAAAAGATCCAAAAATCTATTAATTAGCTAGACTAGACGTTATAAATAATATTAAACCTGTTATTAATGCCTTGAGTAATAGCATCTTTTAATGGCTTACACCATTTCAAGGAGCCCATAGATTCAATTTTCATCAATATTTGAGTGATTGTCGGGGTATAATATGCAAGATACATATAGTTTTGCCCTTCCACCTTTAAAAACCATTTTAAAATAATTCTAATGTTTAAATTAAAATAAAATTTTACATCGCAATATTCTGCAATAAAATCACATTCATCTGATGTGAACTTTTAAAAATTCAGCTCGTCACATACACTTTGTAACCCATCAAATTGTCCCTTTATAATGGAAGTTATGTGCCTCATAGAATTATATAAGGAATTCCATCTTGTAATTACAGGACATATAAAATAACAGCCAAGTTGTTTTTTAATTAACTCAGCAGCATGAGTTGATCTACCTTGCAAGTTCCACAACTGCTGGCATTTGTGCACTACCAATGAGCATATTTTTTTATACTTTTCATGGGTACTTATGTATTTCGTCACATCAGTTGTAGCAATCAAATTCAACGTGTGGCAAGCACACCTTCTATGTGTAGGAAGAAAGTCATAATCCAAGGGATTATGATCAACCAGACCTTCATCATTTAAAATGTCATCTATTGATATATGCTCCACATCACTATTTTCTGATGAATTCTCATTAAAGGCAAATAACCTAAAGATGTTTGAGTTAGAATTGTAACTTATAATACCTAAATGCTTTAACAAAGTTGTTTGCATTATCTGTTATCGTGCATACATTTTTATTCTGTATTTCATATTCTTTGAATATTGAAATCAAAGTCTTGCATAAAACATCAAAAGTATGTCTGCTCTCTAATCTTCTACAGGCCAAAATGGCAGTAACCCTTCTAAGAGTTTTGTCATCTATCCAATGAACTGTGACTCCTATAAATGAGCTAATAATTATAAAGAGACTCTTTAAATATAATTACCGGTTATATGCAGTCCAACAATCAGCAGTTGTACAAACATGAGAAACTACAAGGAGTTTTTCTTTAATTAACTCTTTCATTTTCTTTACATATATTTTGATTCTGGATGTTAATGTTTGTCTGCATAAAATTTTAATATTGGGTTTAAAAGTTGCTAGAAGTTTTAGAAAGTCCTCATTATCTACCAATGAAAATGGATGATTTCCATTTATTATAAATTTAATGATAGCATCATTAATCTTCTCTCTAGTAAGTGATGCTGATGAAGATTTGATAGTTAGCTGTTGTAATTTATCTTTCTCACTACCATTAACTTGTTGTTGCTTTAACTTCACATATTCTTGATTATGCAATTTTTAAAATATAATTTATAATAAATATATAAAATTATTGACCTTGAGGTGACGCCAAATATTTGCGGTAGAAGATATCGCGTAGATATACTTCTGGGTTTTGGAGAGCATAATTTGCATTTGAGAGTTACTGATTTTGCATCCTTTTGAATAAGCGTAAAAATATTCTCAAACAAAGGCCAGGGTATATTTTCAGGTTTAATTATGGTAATGTCACTCTCACTCATAATATCTAAACTCAAAAGATTATATATTTAATATTTATAATATAAACTTACTATTACTAGGAATATGATAAAAATTAAAAACTAAATGAACTTTATATAAATTACCATATGTCGAAAAATTTATTTAACAAACACTATCGTGAATCAAATACTATTTAAATTATAAATTAATTAAAAAATTTTTAATGCAAATTGAAATTGGCAAAAGGAACTTAAAAGGAACTTGTAAATAGTTCCTTTTGCGATAAATTGAGAAAAAAAGAACTAGTTCCAGTTCCTCATTTTAAAAAGGAACTTCCAAGAACTAGTTCCTTGGAACTAGTTCCTTTAACAGCTCTACTAGGCAAATTACATCAAACATTACCAAATTAATGCAGAATTGATAATTTCTATTGTGATTCGTTTTGAATTTGGAAGCTGAAATCAAAAAAATGAATTCAACGATGCCAAAGATGATTATAATCTTATAATGGTAAAAAACATACTAGCAAGATAAGCATCCTGCATTAGCCAATCTTGTGAGTTTATTATTTGCCATTATTAATCAGAGACCAGAAAAGCCTATCCCTGCCCGTTGTCCGACCTTGCCCGCTGAGCACCGGCGGGCAACTGTCGTATATTATAGATTTTAAGGCAGGCTAAGGCGGGCGCCTTAACAAGATTCGCGCAATTCGGGCATAATGAGATTTTTTATAAAGTGTATTTGTTTTCTTTAATTATTTTGTCAGTTTTTTTATTGTATAGTATTTATTAATCGTAATTCTTATTCAAAAAATCAAGGATTAAATGAAAAAATTTAAAAAATTTTGACAAAATTATTCGCTTCTGTTCAAAATATCGACAGTTCATAATATCGACAACCAATATATGTATATAATAAAATATATAGAATAATATATAAGCAATTTCTACATATTTATTATAATATATTAAACACTAAATATATAATTAATAAATAAAAGTTATTTGGCATAGGGTGGTATATAATTTTAAGTGTGTAAAAGCAATTTATACATACTTAATATATTCAATATTAAATTATATCTTATATATAAAAATGAAACTATGTGTGTTTGTGTGTTTGTTTGTATATATGTATGCCGCCACCAAATTTGGAAAACTACCAGACCGATTTGGCTCAAAATTTCACAGTTTATTCCCCATACTCCGGAGCATGTTTTAAGATTTGTTTGAGCCAAATCGGTCCAGGGGTCACGTTTTTTTTTGTTTTATACGTTTTAGCACTTAATAATGACGTCATATGACGTATAGTATATGAAGCTTAAATGTTTTATTGCTGCATAAAATTTTCTTTCATATTAAATCAGCTCAGACCCGTTACCATATGAATGATCCAGAGGAATATAAACATTAGATTCTACAAAGTATTTTAGGTCATGGTTATGCTTTTATTTTGTAGAAGAAACTTAAATTACATTTAAAACTCAGTGACATTTCTTTAAGGCTTATGCTAAATTTACCATAAATAAATTGCTTAGCAATTAATAAGTATTAATATGCTCTTCCCCAATATCTTATATATAAAATTGAAACTATGTATGTTTGTGTGTATGCCGCCACCAATTTTGGAAAACTACCAGACCGATTTGGCTTAAAATTTCACACTTTATTCCTGACACTTCGGAGCATGTTTTAAGATTTGTTCGAGACAATTGGTCCAGTAGTTTTCGAGATATTTTGTTTTATACGTTTAATAAATCGTCAATCAAACGCAACCTCATGACGTACTGCATATCTAAATGAAACTATGTGTGTGCATGTGCAGCATGCGTGTAGGTAGTGTCGTGATAAATGTAGTCATATGCTATGGAAAATGGAAACTTTTTACGATTTAAAACATTAAATTACATGGGCGTACGCAGAGGGGGGAGGCTTCCCCCCCTAATTTAAAATAAAAAAAATTTTCAATACAAAAAACCTTAAAAATTAAAAAAAATTATGTTTCCCCCCCCCAATTGGTCACTGCCCTTTCTTAATTAGCCACTGCCCCTCCCTAATTAGCCACTGCCAAAATTTTGGATAGTCGATGACTTCTTTTTGCCCTCAGGAAAATTTTTGGTTAGGACAATTTTTGGATGTCGAGGCCTTTTTTTTGCTCGCTAAAAAATTTTTAAATTATTTTTTTTTGGTGTCAGGAAAATTTTTTTTTTAATTCTGCCTCACCCTAATTCAAAACCGTACGCCCATGTTAAATCAAAGTCATTTTTTTGCTTATTTTTCACGTCAATTATTATTATTATAGGACGGTCGTGTCCCCCCCCTGCCTGATTATAAAAATACATATTTTATGAAGATGAAAGAAAGAAATCCCTCCTGCGTGGCTAAATAAATTAAAGTGGGCCTGGGCCTTGGACCCTCTTTACCTATCTGTTTAAAAATTTTTGCATACTAAACACTTACCAAATATATTTGATATATTCTTAATCTATTGAAATTTATCTATAAGATGATATATATTCTGCTAATACACGCGGGTAAATGGCAAAACAACGTTTGCCGGGTTCATCTAGTAATTAATAAATACAAGTTAGTCTGGTAAAGGGTGCTATATAATTAAGTGTATATAATAAACTATATGTAATAATATAAAAGCAATTTATACATACTTAATATATTAAAAACTAATTTTTTATGGTTGTCGATATTATGAACTGTCGATATTTTGAACATGATTCAAATTATTTCTAACAAATAGTAAAGAAATATTATTTCGAGCCGGATTAAGCGATTTGGGCTTGGCCGGGTGGACATTTAGAAAGCTTTGGGCGAGCTCGGGCGTGCAATTTGGTTATAAAATTGAACCGGCCTGGGGCAGAAAAATCAGTACAAATCTGACCTTAGCTTTATAAATCCATGTGAATATATTAATTAGGTTAAAGATAGTGGCAATATTTGTTACAGATTAAATACATAATAAAAATTAATAGGGGTTGCCCAACTCAATAACGCCATATTTAAATTTTTCTTGCAGCTATGTGTTTCTTTGAGACAATAACTTCCCGAGAATTTTAAAAAATATAAAATATCTACTTTATAAATATTACTTATACAATTATAAATAACTAATTAACCATTTACCTTAAGCGGAACAATTGTTGGCAACATCAAAAGTTATTTGTGATACAAGAACACCACCTTAAGAAACGGAACTTTTATCGTTTGGCAATTTCTTTAATTTAAATGGTGTTAACATTTTCATTCTTTTGAATTGGGGATATAAGAAGGTTAATATTTTATTATAATGCCTAAAGTAAACTTGGACAAGCGAGGCTTTTATTTTCATATTTTTAGTGATATAGATTACTAAATGTTGTGTGAATTTATAAAGATATAACCAAATGCAAGACTTTTTTTGTAGCCTGCTTATAACTCATCACAGGCAATCCTATAAATTTTTGAAAGTTGATTAAAGACTTAACAATTTGTTGATCTTATTGTATTTTAAAAGGGTCGAGCCTCCAAGTACAATTTTTTACTAATTACATTTATGAATGATTCAAGCATTTTAAGACTGCTAGTTTACACAGAAAACTATAATACGACTAAATGATATGTTAAATGAGTTGATTTTTAATCATTTATTTGAACAAACATAATTCATATAAATGGATAAGATATCATATTTTTTAACAATACGAGCACTCAAATGCTAATTAATTTTTTGAAAATAATTTTCTTTAATTATTTAGTCATTTTTACAATCTAATATATACAGTGTTTTAGCTTTATCTATGACTCTTTTAGTTACCAGCATACGGGACGCGTGATTTGTGTGACAATATACTCAAAACATGCCCAGACATAGAGCCAGAAAATTACTATACTTTAGATATAGATAAAATAATCAAGAAAATCATAGGTATGGGATTATGACGCTAAAAAGTATTAATTAACTAAATTTGATGTTAATGGTAATTTCTTAAATGGTTTGTAGAGGGAAGGTACCTAGAAGTCAATCTCTTTTTAACATATGACTCAAAAATTTAAACCATATTATTGGGATCCTTTGCTATTGATATCACAAATAGTATTTATTCAATGCATACAATATCTTACCCTAAGTCTTACTATGTTAATTCTTTTCTCTTTTTTTTCCAGCCATCCAACTTTAAAATTTTTGTTTAATTTTAAACTTCTACATTTTAGAGATTATAAAGGAAAGCTGCTTTCTATATCTTACATACTCAATTCATTAATATCGGCATTTGTTATTTGGCGAATAGTATGTCGTACTAAACTATGTCTAGATTTTTCTGCTACAGTCATATTAATCCATATAATTATAACATTCTTAATTTATCATGAAATTCCTACAACATTTGCATGGTGGCTTATCAATTTGACTTCTTTAACATTATGTACAGTAACAAGTGAATATCTTTGCATGAAGACAGAAATGAAGCAAATACCAATGGATTGTTCTTCTATTTCAGAAATATGAAAAACCTTATCAACTTTTTTATTGTTATTCATAAAATTGAATGAAACCTTATTAAAATATAGGAAAAAAATATATTCATGTTGCTATTATGCAAAGGATCTATCTTTAAAACAGGTGTTTCTCCCAATAGTTATTTATTAAGTTGCATTTGTTCTTAATGAGTTATATAAAAATAAATATGCTGACAAAATATTTGATAATCATGAAAGTTAGGCTAATAATTTTGTGTGTATTACTCTTAATTTATTTTATAAGACAAACTTTTGATAGGTACTTATTGGTGAATGTGATAAATGATCAGGCAGGTAATTTAACAGCATCAAAGTTTAAGTTAACTATCTAAATTTTAATTATTGTAACAAATTTTCTTGCATAGGCTTTAATAAATTTTAAAAGTATTGAACTATAACTAGTAGCAAATTGTTTAACACAATACCTGTATGGTACCCCTATATTTAAATTCCATATTTGAATATTATATGGACACTTATTAATATCCTTTATTTTACTGTTTAAATATAAGAATTTATAGTCTGGGTATATTTATCTTCTGTGTATATTTTTATCGTATATAACTGATTATACCGCCATCTATAATATTTTTGGTGGAAATGTAATTTTTCGAATTTCTTATTCTTACCATCACGGCCAATCCCAAACTTTTTATAAATGAAATATGATAATGTGTCGTAAAGGAGTGCTCATTGTGAAATTGGTGATTTCATATACAGGGTAAAAAGAATTTTCACTAATTTAACCGCAAAAGTTTGAGGTTTTGGTTAAATTACGATAGAGAATTTTTTAGGAACAAAATGCACCAAAATTTGAGTGAATAATGCTTTAACTTTCAAAAATAGTAAAATCCATAAAACGTTCCCTAATGTGATTTTGGCCCTTAAAACCTCCATAACTTAAAAAGTATTGGCCCAAAATGGCTAAAATGTTCAGAAATTACTCTAATAAATGAGGCCTACACTCTCACCAAAAATCACCCGATCTAAAATGGTCGTTCAAAAACGTTTTGATTTGTCTGGGTCCAAAGGGGCTATTTAACCCCATCTATAAAATGCGTATTGACATATTACTTATTGTAAGCATTGATAGCTGACAGTGGTAGAGGTACGAGGGGTTCATTAGTATCAAATTTTAAAATTAATTTATTAAAATTTATGGATAAATGTCTCATAATAGTGTAATGTTGAAACTAGCAATATATAAATTTATTTAGTTTGAATTAATATTTTTATGTCTTAGTAAAATTTTTGATAAAAGTTGGTTTAGGTCTATATTTTCACCGTCCCCTCCCCACATTCAATGATACTTTCCTAAAAAAGTACTTTACAACCAAGTCAACAAAGATTGTATATAACTGTTTCATCCTTGGAATGATTTTAATTAACATAATTAAGACAGCCAAATAATTAGCTTTCCATTGACAAATTTTATTAATCAATTGGTAATGTCGACCATCATCATAATTTATAAAGAATTTGGAATTGCGATTAAGAATTTTAATGGAAACTATATTTGTGTCTATAACTTTTAATACACTTCTTAAAATCATTTCGTATCAATTAAATCCACATACACTAAGCCTAAACTCTATGATGAAAATCAATTTAAGATTTTCCATATAATCACACGCGTTTATAAAAAAACACGATAGAAATTTTTAGGAGCGATAATATGTATTTAGACTTTTTTCGAAATTGTAGATTATTTTTTACGTATTTTTTAGGCAAATTCTCTCTCCATTCTCAGTTTTTTTATTTATATAATCTTTCAGGCCAATGATCTATAGGGCTATAAAATTATTTTTTGTACGTTTTGAACTCACCCCTTCCCATATCAAAACTACTCCCCCTATGTGAAAACAGACTTTATGGTACATATGCGATGTTTACTAACAATTCACTCGCTCTCCTTACTCGTATTCTCTCCTCTTTCTTCCCTTTGTTCACTCCAAAAGTAACTAGAGTAAGAGAGTGAAATGGTAGTACACACTTCAAAATGTAGGGGAGACAGGGGCTAGTCGTAGCCCGGGGTTACTATTATCTTTGTAATTATTTTAAAAAATAATAATGATAAATAATTAAAATTTAAACCCTATGTGTAGTAAAAAATTTTTTTGTTTATAATAAATAAATTTAAAATTTTTATAGAGGAAAAACGATTTTCCGGGGTTATTAGTAGCCTTGACAAAATTTTGTATTTTGGACATAAAATTTTTTGGGCTGTATATTATGGACTAATTTAAGTTCTGTCTTATAAAGGAATATTTTTTATATAAAAACCGTCTAATGATTAAATTTTTATTTGCAATATAACATTTTGAATTATTAATTGTTTATAAAATAGGGGTCGGGGCTAGTTGGAGAGGGCTAGTGCTAGCCATTTTTCATTGCTTAGACAAATGTCAAGATTTGAAAAACAATAAATTTGTTGAATAATAATTTATCTTAGTGTAATTTGGAATATCAATAGACTAAAAGATTTTTTCCATTGCAGAATTTGTCTTTTATGGGTACCTAAATCAGATTGTAAACTTGACCCTTTTTTGTTTGTATTATGTAAAATTTAACCATATTACATTTGCATTTTCGATGTTTTTTTATGATAAAACATTCTTTTTATTGTTTGAGTCAGCATACACCAATAGGAAGTGAAAACCTAAAAAATAATCTATCCCCCTAAAGGGGCTATGACTTGCCCCGAGCATTTTTAAAATTTTTGTTTTTATAAATTTAATGTGACAAAACTTTTAATTTTTCCCTATAGTAAAAATAGACCTTAAAATTAGGTTCCGAAAAAAATTGAAAAAATAATTTTAGTTTTTTTAAACGTGATTTGATTTTTTATGGCTATTTAGTCCCCGGTCTCCCCAACTTCGTTTTCACAAGAGGGTTTGAACACGGATGAATTTAAATATAGAAATGACATAAATAAATACAGCCCCGTAGATTAATGTATGATTTTTAAGATTAGATAAATATTAATAAAAATGGTGGCAATTTCTCTTCAAAAAACGTTAAAAAGGCCATTTTTTACAACTTAAACCTCATTTGTCAAAAATCTGGAGGCTTTCGAAAAAAACTAACAGCATATTATTGCTCAGCGTGATTCTATAATTTAATTATTTGTTAAGTTTTAAAATAGAATCATAAAATTAATCTTTGAGACCTGTAATATTAATATAAAAATCACCCCTTTAATAATAATCAACCCAAAATATATTATATTGAAGTTCCAAAAACCCCTTTTCACTTTGTCTAATATTTGTTTATTTAAGATATATATATCTATCTGATTGATATTCTAACTTAATTGTTTTCCATAAAAATAACAAACTTTTACAAAATTGCAAATTGCCCCACTTCCTACATAAAATTCAAATAGGGGTTTGCAATATAAAATGTTCAAAAATGCTTTTTTGGCCTTATAGAATCGTGCTTCATGATTCTAGCAATTTTAACCGACCCCTTTCGAATTTGTTAAAACTTCCAATCCATACTCGTATTTTGTATGATTCATCGAGCATAGAATCTGATACATGGCGAAAATTTAAAAAGGAGGTTTACTTTTGTGAAATAAATGTAATTAATATCTTGTTCTATTATTATTCCATGAGAGGAGCTAAAGACCCTAGCCGATCTAAATAAATGGGTTAGCCACATATATGTTCGTGTTTGAAGATATTTAATTCCAACAAATATGCGTTAATTAATAATTAAATAGTTTTGTAAAGATACATCCATTATGTTTCAAAGATATGCATTTTTGACAAAAATAGTTTGCTTTTAATAAGAAAAAGTTAAATCTTAAAATTTGGTGCAATAGAGAATACACAGCTTCATCAAAACTCCATTTATTCATATATATATTTCCAATCCTTAATAAACATTCGGTATATACATAAATGTTACACAGGTATGTTTATGATATACACAAATATTATAGCCATTATGATTCCTTTCCATCTAAACAACAGGCACTTTTATAATTTAACTATTTTGTTTTAACTTTAAAAATTTCGTTGGTGAGATGAAAAATAATTTTTGATAAATGATATAATATATATGACAAGTAATTTGAAACAATCCCAATTGTGCATATATAGGCGCTTCATGTGTATGAAATCGTAAAAAACTGTTTTAAAAAGGGTACAAGATCGATGGTAAACTAAAATCAACATTTAAAAAGCTTAATATTTTATGTAAGACTAAGAAAAAAGGACAGCCAAAAGCAGAATTTGTAGCATGAAGAAATATTTAAAAATGTGTGATAAATTCCAAAGCATTTGCAGTTTTACATGAGAAATTGAGATTAAATGTTTCATTGCATAACCTGATACATTTTTAACAAGAAGCACAAACAAGATATTAACAATAAAAATAATCGTATGCTATTCGTGATATATAGCGTTTGTATAATAACAATCCAGTTTTGGCATTACAAAATTTAGAGGAGAAAAGGTATTACAATGTAAAATTTAGGCTACACAAAGATAAAGATTAATTTAGAGATAATGATCAAGTTGAATGAAGGGCACTTGATGGTGTGGTCATCATAAAACGGTATAAATCCAGCTTTAATTCTATATGCACTGCATTGTAGCTTATTCCATAATTTTTATAGGCATTCCACAAATTAAAACCCTAATTTTGTTCGATCCTGAAACAAACATTTCAAAAAACGTAGAAATGCTGTAAAAATTAATGAATTGAGCTATATTACAAGCGCATAGTAGATTCGTGTAGGAATATTTATGTTGTATGGAGGCCATTAACGCAGAGTTTAACACATAAGATTTGTAACATTATTATTACGTATTACGGTTGCATTATGATTGGTTGAACGATTTTAAGTTACAAAAAAATGAAAAGGAGAGGGTAGGGAAGGGAGTTAGGTGGCGTAGGTTTCCTGCAAATTTTTGTGATGTCGGACAAAACCGTTGTGGTTGTTGTGCTGATAATTGGCGCCGGACCGTCTCTGCCCATTTCCGTACACCGGTTGAGAAGTGGCGGGTAACAGAGGCTGAAAATGAGACAAGAGAGGAGGCCTATTGTTGCCCGTACTACGATTCAGGTTACTATTGTGATTGTAAGGCGGAGGAGGGTTAAGATTGATGTTAGATCTCGCGTATGCGGCCTGTGGGTGCGAAGACTGTTCCTGCAATATAGAGTGCGAAAAATAACTCGAGTGTGTAATATAGCGATTAAGTACATGGATTAAAAATTGGTTCAAATCTAAACACACAAATGTAGCCGCTGAAAATGAAGAACTACGAAACCCTACGAATTGATAAGTGCACTTTTGGTTAAATTGTCGTATAAAACCACCCCATTGTTAGGCAGATGATTTAAATAAGACAAGATTTACTCAAAGGTGCACATATCATTTTTAATAGCTTATAAATTTTCTTACATATAGATGTTCTGAGGAGTTAATTAAAAACTGGCACAAATTAGAACCCACACTTATAAAAAAACATGGCAGCATTTATCTAGCCAAGCCAAATCTATGATAAATAATAACTTTACACACACATATCACTAACCTGCGGATGTGTGGGCCGACCAAGAGCTTGCTGCTGAGCGCCATTAAAGGGGATGGCATGATAAGGTGGCTTGAAAGGGTAGATAGCATACCCACCCCCCGATCCCGGATGGTGCTGGAGGGGTCCGTTGGCTGCTAAGTTTTGCTGGTATTCCAACATTTGATTATTGGCTTGATTGACCCCCGGACTGGAGGGGTAATAACTGGTAGGGTGGTAGGGGGCGTTGTACAAGTCGTATTCGTAGTCGGCTAAGGATCAATAAAGGGAATAGAATATTGTATAAAACAAGTGATAAAAGCTTGATTCTAAAAATGCCTTTGTAAATGAACTTAAGCATCAAAATAATGAGGCACGACTTGTTTTAAGAAGGAGATAAGGAAGCATTAAACCTTATGTTAAAATATATATACGTGCCTTCCCCTTGACCAAACATAAGTGATAAAAAAGGGTGGGGGTTAAACATACTCCGAGATGCCATTTTTTGCCGGAGATAAATCTCTTCAATGGGCCGTGATTACATATTTGCAATATAATTAATTTGTGATTTTTTTTTATTGAACATAGTTAAAATTTATGCAAGAAAACATGACAGGATTTAAATAAATTCTTCAAACAACGGCTGGTGACTGTGAGTATTTAACTTTGCCACTAGCCATAACGCTTTCATAAAACTACAAATATATATAACGCCAAGTTTAAAGTGTAAAATGCTGCTAATTCAAACCTTCAATAACTTTAGGAGGGTAGTACGAAATACCGGTACCCCTAAGACCTGCACCTCCAAAATGTGGGCCCACATTGTCCATAACGAATTGCGAGTATCTAAAACATTTAGTGTGGCTCATTTAAAAACTATCCTTTGTAAAACAAATGAATAACATATAAATCATCTAATTTAAAAAGAGAATTACTTAAGTGCTATGCTAATTATTTATTTCAGGGTAGGCGAAAATGTGTATTTTATCATTTAAATTTGTAGAATAATAATTCAAGTTTTAAAAATTTAAATAAAACCAAATAAAACTGTTACAAAGAACTATTAAAAACCGAATTAACATCTAAAACCTTAATAAGATGACTCTTTTCTTTCTTTATTGTTTATTAAGTTATTTGTAATTTTTTTTACTTATTATAAACCCTTTAAAGTCTTAAATGAATAATACACTTTTCGTTAAAGTCATAAACACTCTTATTTTCAACAAGTCCTAATTAATGATTCCATTTGTATATACCCGTTAGTATTGATATATCGGGCGTTGAGAGACATGAGATTTGGATTCAAGCCGTTAATGCCGTTTGGGGAGCCATAAAGACTGAGATGCGGGTTGAGGCCGTTCATTAGGCCCGCTTGGTGTGGTGGGAAGCCCAGGGAGGCGGCGTAATTCAAGCCATTAGGATAGAAGGCTAAGGTTGTTTTTCTTTCCAATTCTCGAAACTTCTTTTCTTGTAGACGCTTTTCCGAAGGCGGTTTAGCCAACGATATTTCGATAGGAATCTAACATGAGCACACTAAGTAAGTAATTGGATAGTTGCAATGTTTCACTGACGTTTTAAAATTTGTTCATAATTAACAAACTCGCAATAAAAAAGTTTCCACGGCCCAAAAACGATTGTATTATTAAATGAAAAACTTTAACCAATTTTAATAAAATGAAGGCTAAGTGTCGCTTAAAACAACTTACACTGCCGGGCAACTAGCGATAGTCCATTTGGTGCTGATAAAATTTAAATTTTTATCTAGTGCAAATTGCCAGCATAGTTGCAAATTTATTTGCAAAAAAGTAAAATTGCATAGCAATTAAATAAATTAGTACATTTGAGTGGTACAAAGCAAACACAGGTGTACCATCAAAAATACATCATTTAAAGGACTACAAAACATCTTATATATTCTCAAACTAGGTTCCCCTAAAATGGATCCTAAAACATTTATACATCTGTAAAAGCTTTAAAAAGAAAACACCCCCCCCCCATTAAAACAACTTTTCATTTAGGGTATACATTCCTTTAATTATTTACAAATTCATATATAACATTTCTATATTTTTTTCGTAAAAGAATAAGTGTCCCTGGATTCAATCACATACCCCGGAACCGCCGGGCAATTCGCGACAACCCTGCATTTCCTGCATCGCCTTAAGGGCATCATCACGCTCCGTGAAGTGGACGAAGGCGTAATCCTTCAACTTTTTAACGTGCTCCACGCTACCCCACTTCTCGAAGGCTTCCCGCAGATCGGGTTCAGTCACGGATAGCGCCAAGTTCCTCACGTACAAAACTTTGACCTAACGTTTCAAAAATTACAGATGAATAAACATTCAACATTGATATGATATAATGGTAACTAAGAAAAATTCGTTGTCCCCTCTATACAGAGCAAAACGCATATAAATAAGTATCACAATTTAAGTAGCTTATCTAACGTAAACGCCGCCCAATATATTCGATAGCCTCATAATAACTAATGGGATAGCCCCCCCCCCGACTTTACTACCAGTTTTTCATTTAAATGCAATCAAAGGAGTTGCCAAAAAGGGATGAGCAGAATTTATTCATGCGAGTCCTTTTAATGGTAGGTAAAAGGAAATTGAGGCATTAAACGGCGATGAAAAAATGCGAAATTTAACAGTAAAGTATAACCCTCCTAGTCGCATTTATAATAACTACAAATATAATGCATCGAAAAAAGCCGGGAAATTAAGGGGAATATACAACATAAATTGCATAGCAATTAGTAAAAGTATTCATAACCAGAAGAACTATTCCCTCCTTCTCTCATCCAATTGACGAAATTATGGCAAATAAAAATAGTCATTTTGCCCCTCCCTACATCATTTAAAACTTTCACTAAAACCGAACTATGTTCTAAAGTGTAGAAATATTTGACCGGTGTTCAATGTTAGAGTGCGAAGAGTGCTTGCGTGATAGGAATGGGAAACAAACCGTTACTTCATTTAAATATCAAGATTTGATTTAAAAATCTAAATATAAAATACGTGCCAACTAAAGATCGAGAAAAAAAAATTTATATTTATCTGAATAGTTCGATGGCTATGCAATTATCGTTGATTAAGATTCGATCGTTTAAACGGAAGAGCGCTTCAACGAATGTCACAAATTATAAAGCTACTATAAAACGTCAGACATAACATAAATCATCTAAACGACCACGTTTTGAGCCAAATTTAAGGCAGATAGATGCCTTAATAGTTTCAATCGCCTCAGCTGTTTGGCATCCATCTTTCCGTATTTAGTTGCCTAAAGCCAAGTAAATTTAATTGCGTGTTGGAGTGTCCTCCTTGACCACGAAAAGATACGACGGCGATATTTCTAGTTTGCCGCTACGACATTAAATGACGCGTTTTGGCACACTGACTAAACTCCAAAAAACACCGTCGTCGTCTTATTATTATCTTTCTCCTACACAATGGACAAAGAGCGATAAGTGTGTTTGATCGCGAAGTCGAGTTCGACCTTGGCCGATATGCGTGAACTCAATTTCCAAGGTCACCCGGTTGCCAATAAAATTATTTTTCTCGCTTCGGTGTGGCAAACCACTTGGACAACACACACACACGCACACACCGAGCTTTCGTATAGATTGTGTCGATTTTTTGATATAGTTGGTCGATGATTTAACGATTACAAAAGCTTTTTGACGGCTTATGCCTATTGCGCAAGCCGTAAATATAAATTGAAATTAAAACAACTAACTAAAAGTCGACAAGATAGCTTTTCTCATAGTCATTACCTGTTATTGTTGCAAGGTTTACCTGTTTGATATATATAAAAAGCTACTAAAGGCAATAAAACCCCTGACTAATAAAAACGGTACTTTTTTATGATGTGCTTTAAAATTGAATAATAGTTTTTTTCTGAAAAACTCTATATATATTTAATACTCATCCTATAATTTAGGTGATATGGCAGAGCCTTCCTGGCAGACATGGTGGAATATATAGCCTCAGGCATCCTTAATTTAAAGCATAGTATTTAAGGTTTACCATACGGTGAATTATAGTGGGAAATTACCACGCGCCTACCTTAGTGACAATTCAAACATTTAATAAGAGAAACCGGAGAAATTTTATCCCCGACCCCTTGCTATAGATTGCAAAATTTAATCGAATAATTATGCGTCGTCGGATCCTAAATAAAATAATAGTATAACGACCTAGCTAAACTATCCTTTATCCACATTTTGGTGAGATAAAACCATGATAAAACGGCTTAGTCAAGGACGGTGGTCCTGGCGTTATTGCAAGAGAGGGAGGGAGCGCGCGCGCCTGTCGTTATAGGCGTCAACGTGGACAAGGAGGCAAGGTCGAAGGTGGAACGCGCGCGGCTGCTTGCCTGTCAACGAGAGCGCGGTCTCGTCGCGTAATGGCAAATAATTATATCCCATCCCAAAGAGAGGAAACAAAGTCCACACGTTTTAGCGAGAGACTTCAATAAAGTCATGATCATGCATGAGCGTAGCAGGCATTTAATTTAGGGCGAGGGAAGAAGGTGATAAAATAATAATTTTTTTATTAATGAATTGAATTTATTTAAAACAAATACTTCAAAGTAATTTAAGCGAGTTAGGTGGATTACAAAATAGTATGCCAGATTTTTTGTTTTACAAAGTCACAACAATTAATTGTTAAATTGATTGAAGTAGCTGTATCGCATTTGGGTCAAATATAGGGACAATATAAATGGCTGAATGTAACGCAAGCTTGACATGATAAATATGTCTAAAAGAGACATAAATCAAAGTCTTTTTCCAGGGTTTTTAGTCTACGTCTCTTACATTTCCAGTTAAGACTTTTTATTCCTTTAATATTGCACATTAAATTATAATTATGAGAATAGGTTTGATAGAAGGCAAATCAAAACCATAGTTGGACAGGACAGGACGGACAACCAAAAACGAGCCCATAAATAGCATAGCAGTTAATAGAATATAGCATACTAACTTTGCCCATAATTTCTTCGTTGGGTTCATCTTGCACGTCCGCCCATTCCACTATAATATCACAATTCCAAACCCGCGGTTTATTAGTTCCCCCATTACTAGATGACATAGCTAACCGCTTTTTGGCCACCGAGGCAGCCAAGTGGGTTTGGTATTCGAGGAAACAGAAGCCACGATTTTTGCGCTTCTCACCCGGCGTAGCATACACTATCACATTCATCAACCCTTCTACGATTCAAATAATGACGAAATTTGATAAGAACTTTTTTAGGCGCTACTAATTTTTTTTTTAACGAATTGGCTTAAGGCACAAAAAAGATGTTTCTCGCTATTAAAATCGGAAGCAAATTGGGTGTCGATATTTAAAATCTCACTGTTCATTTACCAAAAGATGATTTTAAAGTCTTAATGTAACTGCATAAAATATATTCTAACCCAAAGGAGGAGACTAATCTATCAAGTATGATAACCTAGTATGTGACTAAATTGCTAAGATGGATTACAATACAATGGCTAAGGTTTTGTATAAACAAAAACTGGGGGTGCTAAGAGAATGTACGATGACGGGAAATTTACCGGTGAGCTTGGAGAATTCGGCGAAGATTTCTTCCTTGCTTTTTGATTTTGGGATATTGCCGACAAATAATCGCAGGTTG
This sequence comes from Gordius sp. MW1, assembly GCA_964036665.1. NCBI lineage: Eukaryota > Metazoa > Nematomorpha > Gordioida > Gordea > Gordiidae > Gordius > Gordius sp. MW1. The sequence goes on along the minus strand of OZ038530.1, from coordinate 7,183,712 downwards.
GGTATCGATATGTTTAACTTTAGTGCTTTCCCTGGCCGTATTTCGTAATTATTTAACTAAAAAATTAGTATAAAATGCAATATTAATTTTGATAGACAAATCATCTAACTATTTTCATTTGTATGAAATTATAATAGATTTTAGAGAAAATTTTATAGTTTCTAACAAAAACATAGGTTATATAAGCAATTTCTTTTTACCTTTTTAGCAGCAGCTTGGGCAGATTCTTTATCAACAAATTGAAGGAATGCAAAGCCTTTACTTAAGCCTGTAATTGGATCAAGCATGAGTCTAAAATCCCAAATTTTTCCACAGTCTTCAAACAATGGGATTAACTTATCCTCATATATATCCTTTGGTATTTTACCCACGTAGATCTAGGTATTTTTGAGATTTGTTTAAAACTATCATACATGGGCATAGCGAGGATTGGATTTAGAGGGGGGGGGGGGCAAAATGATAATTTTTTGAAGTTTTAGCTATAATTATATCAATTTTTGGATTTACAGAGGGGCAGCCACCCCCTGGCTACCCCTATGTTACCAAGAGCATAGCCATGATTACACTAATAAATAGGGTTGTGGAATAATAATAGGTTATTTTAATTTATATACATATTGATCATATGATTTTTGAAATTTATAGATTTGGGCAATGTATATTTGCAAAAATAAATGATTTTTACTTCAGAGCCAATGGAGGGTGGAGGTCCATCCCAATCTGGGGGTGGACCACCAAATTTTCTCTGTCCTGATGTTATACTATGAGAATATCCTGTTCTATCCAAAATTTCCTAAATATACTATATTATATTAAATGTGGTGAATCACTTGTAATGCGTTTTCATCGGGCCCTCTTATTATATTTATATTTTGGTTAGCATCACTAACAGTATCGCCTAATTCTTTTTCTATTGCTGCCGAGTCAGAAGAATTTAATTGTTTATTTTTTTGAGATTCATCAGAATTGCATATAGGACTAGAAGATAGTGAAGATATGAGATCTATCACATTTTTTGATGGATTTTGTTCATTTGGTTTTGAACTAAGCTTTTTTAAATAATCAGTAACAATACCTTGATTATATTTTTTTAAAACTTCTATAAAATTATCATTTATATCTTTGACATTAAAATGGCCTAAATATATATAACACCATATAATCTAAAATATACAAACCTGAGTTGATTAATATTTTTAATTCATTTACAATGTCATTATTGAGATCAAACTTATCTGTAAATAATGAATCCATTTCCTTTTCTTCTTGAGTGCCTTCATTAGGCAAAAGCTCATTTTTGGAAAAATTTTCCACATACTCAAAAGAATTATTTATATCATCTTCATTCAACATATTTATAAAATGAGGGAATAATATTGCAAGCCCTGATGATTGAGATATTGTATAATACTCAGAGAATTAATACGTATTGTTATAACGATCTATATTGCTTTAATATAAAATTCTAATAAAGTACGGTCACGCTAAGAAAAATCAATGAAACATGACCTTAAGACTAAATTTACGTAATAGGACCTTAACAGTGGTAAAACAAAATTGAATGTCAAATGTAAAAATGCATTAAATGTATGAATCATCGTTTTCACAAATCAATCGATAAAACCATGTGAGCGCTTGTAAAGCAGCATTTGTCTCCAAATTCTATTATAATAACAAAAAACCAAAATATAAATTTTGAAATCCTTTTCACAAATTTATAATAATTTAGAAAGTTAATACTATAATTAAAAATAAGGGTTGTTAAATTAATTTCCAACACACGGCAAGGCTTTGCACATAATAAAAAGTGTAATATGACAGCAGCTTTCACTAGATATACCAAACAATTTTGCTCAAAATAACCAAGGTCGAATGCATTCATATATAAAATTGCTTTAATGGTATAAACTTATCTAAAAAAAAAGTCAAATAAAATTGATTATTATAAAATAATTAAAATGGTCTCCAAAACGGGACACAAACACGGAGATACATTAAACTCATATTAAGCAGGAATAATATCATGTCGTTATTATCAAAATTATCCGCTTTGACGGCTGTTTATTTGCCAAAAATTAAAACCCCAATAAGGTTTTGGATTTGTTATTTTTTGGCTCCTTGGTATAAAATAGGTAATTATAGTTGATCGAGGGGGGCGAATACGTCTATAGAAGTTGCCCCCACTCATTTACGTAGCCAGGATTTGGTTTGGGGGGGGGGGGAGGGGGGGCAAGAAATTAGGTCCCAAATATATTTCTAGAATATTTTTTACTCTCCTATTAATGCTCTGGCGTTAAGTACAGACCTGCAGGTGTATCGGAAACCCGCTCTTGTAGACTGGCGATGTGTATTCCTTTTTAGCTCTTTTCCGTATGCCTATGTCTAGCATATAATTTGTATTCTGCCCACATCTAAAACCGCATTCGTTATAAGTCAGCCGTAGCTTTAGTGTTTTTTTTCACATTTTACGAACGGGATATGCATTACGCGTCGTTTGATGAACGCCCTAGCCATTTATTGCAGAATTTCATTTAAAACTATCATCATTCTAGAGTGAGTTTTTAAAACAGGTTTCCCAACTTATGCCAACTTTCCACTTTAAGCACACAGAATTAAGACCGTCGTATGTAGTATTTTTTAGTTTCAGTCTCCTTATATGATTTTAATAAATTTCAACAAAACGTTATTTTCATTAAGGATAATTTAAAACAATGGCTTAGGGGGAAATTACGGGTGTATTTCTAATCATTGTTAAAAACCATACTTACTTCATGAAATACCGATATTAATTTATTAATTAATGCACATAAGCTAAAATAGTAGGGGATCAAAGGTTGAAAATTTTATCAAATAACTGAATAACTTTTTATAATTTGGGATCCTTAAGACTTTATTAGCCATGAATATGTCTCTTTTCGATTTGAATTCGAAATTTTATAACAAAAAATATTCGAATCTAGATTAGTCGAATATCAAAATAAGGATTCAGATTCGATTTTAAAAAGTTTTACAATTCGAATATTTTCTATGTTTCTTTAATTACTAAATATTACATTTTTTAAATCATTTAAAAATATTTATTCATTAATATACAAAGATTGAAGTTATTAAAGGAGAAAAGGATAAAATATCGATATTTCTGAAAAAATTCAGAATTGTTTTTTTAGACTTTGTTCTTATACAAAAAACTTTACAATGATTGCAGGTAGCATATAGAGATGCTTTATTATATATAAATGGTTCTTAACTTATTTTTCTTCTTGATAATCAAAATTATCTAATTTTAACGTAATCTCCAATGAATAATTTGGCCTAGAGGTCTGCATGGGTCGAAATTTCAGGTTCAGGCCCGGTGTAATGATCTTAAACAGCGATATTTAAAAACGACGACATTAAATTGAACATTCCTATAGGTTAATATAGCATAATAACGAGTTATATTTCATATCACGTGATCTACCGAAAAATACAATTGAGTAGTTTTGGCACAAAAGCCTCTATTCTTATTTGACGACACTAAAATGACGACACAACCCTTTTAAAATGATTCAAGTAATCTAAGCATTTATCAAGTCTACATATTAATTCAATCATAATTTAGATTTGATTAAGAAACTTGTAATTCAGTGTATGCAAAAAGGCACATTATTTAGAAAGTTTTGCTATGTTAAGAGTTTTATTTGCAATTATTGATGCTTTATTTTATAAGATATTATATCTAAAAAACTAAACTTTATAAAAAGTTTATTTATTATAGTTAAATATTAAAATAAATTGTCTTCAAATCAGTCTAAAGTCAATATGTATTTAAATCTTTAATATAGTGTCTCTATGTTTAAAAAATGTACCCATGTGCGTAGCCAGGTTTTGGATTGGGGGAGGGGGGCAAAACGGTAAAAAGTTCAATTAGGGAGGGGCAAAACATAAATTTTTTTAATTTTTATGGGCTTTTGCATTAAAATTTTTTTTGTCATTTAGGGGGTGCCCGTGCCCCCCCCCCCCTGGCTACGCTTATGAATGTACCAAATACAATCATTTATTGAGCTTATTTAAAATGGGTTTTTTTATAATTTTAGCTTAAGATTAAAATTAGCTTAGATTCGTTCTGTATGTAAAAAGGTACATACTTGTTTATAATGTTTGCTAATTCATGTTAAGAGTTTTATTTAATTATTGTTATACTTTATAAGATAATATGTCTAATAAACGAAACTTTATTCGAAGTAAATTAATTTTAGTTAAATATTTAAAATGAATTATCTAAATTTCCGTCAAAGCCCATGGCATTGTCTAGGTTACTGCTTTATAACGGATACTGGCGAAACTGGCTAAATAATACCCTGCAAATTAATGATGGCCGTGGCTTACTTCTAACTTGTCTGACCCTCGCCTCTACCAAAATCCATCCTTATTATTATCTATTTTTGCTGCTTATTTCGTAAATCTTACAAGAAGCTTGTCCCACATTGAATTTTTCGTACCGAGCCCGAGGCCAAAAACCAGTTTGACTTAATATTTTCCGCTGATATACTAGCCGTTCAAATTTGATTTGTCTAACCCCGACCAGATTCCAAAATCTATTTTATATGTGTCCCCGCAGCTTAAAAATACATTTACCCAACAAAAAATTATTTTTTGGCTGAAAACAAATGATGACCATTCCCCTGCCAAAGACCAACTATTTTTACCTTTTTCTAGACCTCACTTGATTGTTAATTTTTTGTTTGTTTGTAAATATGTCCATTATGTTGGTGTGGGTGGTTAACTTTTAGGCAAAAAATGTATAGATTTTTCTGTCCCCTGCTTTAAGCTTGTCTATTTAGCACAGGATTAATTGTCCATCTGTGTAAGCATTATCCCCCCCCCACCTTTATAAACCTTCGCCCTTCAATTTCCCTTCCCCCCCCCCCTTGACCGTTAGGTAAGCTTGCGCGTCTAACCCCCCCCCCCCCTTCTCTTTACCACTGAGCAAGCATGCGCGCCTAACGCCCTCGCCCCCCCCCCCCCTTCATTCCATACTCTTGCGTAGAGTTGTTAAATTGCTAACTTTCTTCAAATCCTGACGCGAACACGCACACTGAGTTGCTTAATATGGGCGTTAGCACAATATGTGCTCGCTGTTCGGTGCACTAGGCAGAACAGTTGCATATAAAAGTGCTCGAGGGCCGAGCAGACGCAAGCAGATGGTAGCTGGAATTGAAGAAAGTTAGCAATTTAACAACTCTACTCTTGCGTGTAGGAACTTCAATCCTCTCAACCCATCCTACGTTCTCCAGCCCCCTCCCAAACCTTATGCCCCCCCACCTCTAAGTACGCGCCCTTCGTCACTCATCCTCCTTCCCCTTCCCTCAAGGGCTTATAATAACTGGTATGTAATAGTCGATCATTTAAAAAATGTTATTGTAGTTGGCTGGCTTTTTACATGAGATTTAAAACTTTTTTATAAATCGTTTTATCAAAATTTGGTCGGATTTACATTATTAATGTTTTTTATAATATTGCTGCATAGGTATTTTTTTAAATATTTTCCTATAGGTTCTAACATTGTTATTAATTAATAACACGTGTTTAAGCAAGTAATCAGGGCTGCAAATTGTTGTTCATTGCTCTTAGCTCGGCCCGAGCATGTGCCTTTGTTTTTGTACTAACTGTCAGCAATAATGATATGCCCTCTGGTGCCTAGAGCCCTGCTAAATGGAATAAATTCGGCCCAAGCCCGACGTATCAATTTTTAATTTGCCCGAGCCCAGCCCGCTCCCGAAACCTTTTAATTTTTGGCCCGATCCATAGCATTTGCCAAATCATATTTTTGAAAATTATTTCACCATATAATATATATAATGCATAAGATTGTTATTACTCGTAATCTACAAATAGGATAAGTTTGAAAAAAAAATCCATTTTCACTCACTACAATTTTTTCAACTAATACTTTAAAACTATAAATCCAATTTTATAAAATATATTTTATTAATCAGTTCACCTATTTAATTTCTTAAGTAACGGCTACTATTAATATATTTAAATACAAGAATAAGATTTACAATATAGATTAAAATAATATAAAACTCGGGCCTTCGGCCCTCGTGGGAAGGGGGAGGGGAGAAGGGGAGGGGAAAAGGGAAGGGGGGAAGGGAAGGGGGGACGACTCATCTTTACTTCGTATAAATGTATCATATTTGCTATGCAATTTATGGGCGAGAAAGGTGGGAAGGGGCGAGAATGCCTGTAGGGGGGGGGGGGTATTAAATGCCTAATGATTAATTAATTATTTATACAAATTTTCCATTTATAGGCAAAATGTAATATAGGCAAGGGTTAGGGTATAGTTGTAAAGTTGCTCTAACGCTCCGACTTGGAAGTAAACACATATCTAGCATATGTGCTCTGACGCAGGAGCTTTGTCATCAAGAGAGGTAAAATGCTCAAGATGTTAAGTTGTAACAGCAAATACAAGCTCAAGCAGTAGGAATATTAGCTTGTTTACAACTTTAAATAAAAGTAGTTTTGTAGGAGCAATTGCTGATAGCAAGTTGCTCATCCATTTTGCTCAACGAATGTGTTAATTAATTATGTAACATATCGCAATTAATCTGCTCAGCAAATGTGTTAATTACTTATGCCTTATGTCACATATCGCCTATCCCCTCTTCTTTATCTCTCATAATAGGCATAGCATTTCCTAATCTTATTTTCAAAAGTCCTCCTCTCTCCCCATTTTATTATTCGTTTAACACCTTTTATAAAACTTTGCATTGTGACCTGGACTAAAAATATTATTAAATATAAATTTAGAAACATTAAGTCATATTAATAATGTCACAAAAAATATTTATATAATAAAAAATAATTTTGCCATTTATAAAAAATAAATTTTAAAAATCATTTTAGATACATATGATGAAAATCGAAAAAAAAGGATTAGTTCGCACATTAAATAAAATCATAACATTGACACGTGTTCTTAAAAACAAGAAAATATAAATTTAAACCATATTAAAATTGTCAAAAAAAATTTTACCACCTGGGTGAGACAGAAAATTCAAAATATTATAATTAAATAAATTTTTATAAAATTTTTGGCATGTATAATAAATAAATTTTAAAATCATTAAACATATTTTAGCCATATATAAAGAAAATTGCAAAAAAAATTAGTTCGCACATTAAATAAAATCATAACATTGACACCTGTTCTTAAAAACAATAAAATATAAATTTAAACCATATTAAAATTGTCAAAAAAATTATTACCACCTGGGTGTGACAGAAAATTAAAAAATTTATAATTAAATAAATTTTTATAAAATTTTTGGCATGTATAAAAAATAAATTTTAATATCATTAAACATATTTTAGCCATATATAAAGAAAATTGCAAAAAAAATTAGTTCGCACATTTAATAAAATTATAACATTGACATCTGTTCTTAAAAACGATAAAATATAAATTTAAACCATTGTCATCTTACAAATTTGATACCCCCCCCTTTGAGGAAATCCTACTTACGCCTATGCAAATAGCCATATTATTGTTGAACAACAGAATGTATTAAAACAAAACAACACATTTAAATGTGATATGAGATGCTATGAGCAATTTAGAGAAACTGCTTGCTCATAGCATCTGCTGATATTAAAGTTGTTAGTTACTTACAATGCTGCTCAGGCACACAGCTCTATACATGAGTTACTTTTTGCTACTACCCCTTCGCCTCTCTAGCATTTTCATCTGATACTGTATCCTACTCATGAGTAGAGTAGGATACACAGTGCTTGTGAGGGGACAGAGCTCCCAGTGAGCAATGCTCACTGGAGCAAATTACCATCACTAGGTTAAGGTTAGATTTAGTGTTTGCATCTAGTTGCGTATTACATTAGTTTTTACGGCCTTTAGTGATTATGGGTCTAACAAACATTATATTATAAAACATCACAATGTTAAAAATTTGCAGAATTGTTGGGAGAAATTTTTGTTGAATTTGAACAATTTTTAATTAAAAAAATCAAAAATTTGGCGAATGGTCATTTTTTCTCCATTGGTCAGTACCAACAGATACTTTATAAGTCAATAATAGCCAAAAAAAACGGTAAAAAAATTTGATGCTCACTTTGGCCAATGGTCATTTTTTTCCATCGGTCAGCAGCCAGCACACGGTAAAAATGGATATAAATTCACAAGAGTAAAAAAAAACGAAAAAAAAATTTTCGAATCACATTTTGGCCAATGGTCATTTTATTCCATTGGTCAGCAGCCAGGACACGGTAAAAGTAGATATAAATTCATAATAGTGAAAAAAACGAAAAAACAATTTTCGAATCACATTTTGGCCAATGGCCATTTTATTCCATTGGTCAGCAGCCAGCGGACGGCCAAAAAGTCATAATAGCAATGGTAGGAACAGGAACAATCATAATAGTCAAAAAAAACGAAAAAAATAATTTCGATTCACATTTTGGCCAATGGTCATTTTTTCCATCGGTCAGGAGCCAGCGGACGGACAAAAAAGTCATAATAGCAATGGTAGTAACAGGAATAATCATAATAGTCAAAAAAAACGAAAATATAAACTCGGATTCACATTTTGGCCAACAGTCATTTTTTTCATTGGTCAGCAGCCAGCGGACGGCCAAAAAGTCTTATTATCAATGATAGTAACAAGAACAATCGTAATAGTCAAAACTAAAACGAAAAAAAAACTTTGAATCACATTTTGGCCAATGGTCATTTTTTCCATTGGTCAGCAGCCAGCGGACTGCCAAAAAGTCATAATAGCAATGGTAGTAACAGGAACAATCATAATAAGCAAAAAAAACGAAAAAATAAACTTGGATTCACATTTTGGCTAATGGTCATTTTTTTCATTGGTCAGCAGCCAGTAGACGGCCAAAAAGTCATAATAGCAATGGTAGTAACAGGAACAATCATAATAGTCAAAAAAAAAAGACAAAATAAACTTGGATTCACATTTTGGCCAATGGTCATTTTGTTCATTGGTCAGCAGCCAGTGGACGGCCGAAAAGTCGTATTAGCAATGGTAGTAACAGGAACAATCATAATGGTCAAAAAAAAAGAAAAAATAAACTTGGATTCACATTTTGGCCAATGGTCATTTTTTTCATTGGTCAGCAGCCAGTGGACGGCCAAAAAGTCTTATTATCAATGGTAGTAACAGGAACAATCATAAGAGTCTAAAAAAAACTCCGAGATTCTAACCCAAACCCTTGTAGTGGGGTAATTATAGCAATTAATACCAATGTTACCCAATTCAAAAACGAATAGATATACTTATGCATTAATTTAACGTAGCAATTAAAACCCGACCCCGCCCGAAAGCGAGGGAGCGTGTTTGGAAATCGTGTTGGATTTGACGAGAGATGAGGGGTGGGGCACCTCTTATGCATTAATTTAAAAAATAACACAGCGAGGGAGATAGAGATGAGGGGTGGGGCACCTCTTTCTCATGCATTAATTTAAAAAATCGATAACCTAATGTACCCAATGCAAATAGATAGGGAGGACATCAACGGACATCAACGGACAACCAAAAACGAGCCCATAAATTGCATAGCAATTAATAGACAGGGGAAAAAGCTAAATTTTGGAAGCTATATTATGTAAGCTGTGCGAAGATATATTTATTATCAAGATTATTTAAATTTTTTATTAAAGCCCGTTTTTTATTAAATTCTGCCCGAGCTTCGGGCGGCTCGTGGAGGGTTCGACTGCTGGTACCTAAAAGTGATTGCTGCCCGCTATGTAAATTTATTTGTTCTAACTCCTGTTTAATGTTTGACCGTTTTGCACAATATAAATCCTCCCCAGTGGCCTAGCTAGGGGGAAGCCAAGGCCCACCAAGAGCAAAATCGTGCCCCTTTGGCCCACCCCCAAGTACAAAAATCCTGGCCCCTTTGGCCCACCCCCGAAAAATCCTGGCCCCTTCGGCTTCCCAAGCAATTATTTAATGTATCTTGACTTAAAAATAATTATTATTTTTACATAAGTAAATCTGAGCTAAGCGATTTATTTATATTAAATTTCCGCTTTGCTATTTATTAACAACATGCATTAAAGTTTTAGCTTAAAACAACAGCTTAAATCTAATATGTATATGGTATAATAGTAGGGGGCAATATCATTGGTCATTTTACAAAAATTATAGATTTTGATGTCAATATACCAGTTCCATTGCTTTATTTATTTGTATAAATTTACTAAACGCTACATAATTTTATGCTACCCCAATATAATCTCTTCAATTGCATAGTTCCGTTATATAACGAGGTATATGCATTATTCATTACATATATAAAAACTTTTATTTTGGTTAATTTTGCTTAGATACCTGCTCGGACTGGCCCTGCGGGGCCTAGAAATTTAACCCGCGGGCCGGGCTTTTGCTTTAATAAAAAAAACTTACAGGGGACGGGGCCGTAATATAACGTAGCGGGTTCGGGCCGGGCATAGATATAAGTTAGGTAACTAAAAGCCCGTTAAAAATTATTTAGATTTTCAATGAATTATAAAGTATAAAGAAGGGTGTGTTTTTTAGTGTTTTTTAATGTTTTATATTAATTTATAAATAGAGGATATTTATCAAATTAACAATGAAATTAAAATGATATTTTTATAGTTATTCATTGATTCATCAATATTAAAACGCCTATTTCAAAATGAATAGTGTTAATCAAAAACCATAAATAGACGTCACTTAATCATACCCTTTAAAAATCTATAAACATTAGAAAGAGCTAATTGAATATTCTGATAAATCTAATTTTTTGTTTGATTATTATTATCATCTGTAACATATATATTTTGTGTTAATACTTCACAAAAAATTATAATCGAATATGGAAAGTAGCAAAATATAAATTTTGCTGGAGTTCGAGCTTTGTAGAAAATTAGCTGGCCGGGTCTATCATTTATTATTTTAATGGGCCCGAACAGGGGGTAGCTTTATATATATTTGTAACAAGCGGGCTGGTTTATCTTAAGAGGCCAGTTGCTGGTCTCCAATTTCGCATGCTCATGTGTAAGTCGAAAGTAAGAGGGTAGATCTAAGATTTGGGAACATATTAATGATGGATTTAAAAAAAGTACAGGGTCAACGATTTAAAAAAAAATTACTCAAAGGAATAGCTGATATTATCAGGTTAGACAAATGACCATGAAAATTTGCTAAAGCCGTTATTGACCCATCCCCACTGGTGTTTAAGTTCGGCCCCCCAGGCTAGCTACGCCACTGCTTCCCCTCTCATAGGCATTCTCCACCCCTCTTCCACTTCCTCCCATAAATTGCATGGCAGTGTGCTACGTATATACGGAGTATGGATAAGTTTTGTTAGAACAGTAATCCAGCCGCAAGTCCAAAGGACATCTGGCGAGGGTTTAAGGGCGTAGCCCCCAACGGGGCTCCTGGCCCCATCTAAACCTCCTTTACCCCACCCTGGCCCCCCTCCAGTGGCGAAGCCCCTCGTTTGTATTTACTTATAGAATCAAAAATTGTTATAAGCTTAGACAGGAAAGGAGGAACTGGAGTTTAAAACCTATATTATGTGCGCTTTAGGGCGATATTTATATATAGAGTCTGTCAGGTTGAGTTAGGAGACCTGCAGGGCTTCCTAACGGGCTATTCATATGGCTATATAGGCGTGAAGTTAATATTACTTGTGGTATTTGAAAACTATGGTAATAAAAAATGCACCATCATCAGTTACCGTCCCAATTCTTAGTCAATGTTTTTCAAAATATAAAAGAGTATATTAAAATTCTTTGCAATAACATTGACGCAATATTATTATATTTCTAAATTAATCAGACACTTGAAAATGTAGACAAACACCATATAGAAATGGTGTCCCATCGATTTAATACAGGATATGCGTTTTTAACATTATAAACAATTTTCATCAAGTATGAAATAGCACTTTTATTTAAAAGACATCTGACAATCAAAAATTTTAAAAATTAAAAACTAAGTAATTATGAGGTGGCATGCTGCGATAAATAAGCATTTTTATAAAATATAATATTTTAAAATGGTAATTAAAAAAAAGTATTTACAGGATTTAAAACGTTGTTAACAATATAATACAAGCATAAACAATAATATTAAAAAGGAGAATTTTCAGTTTTATATTAAAGAAAAAGGAGAAATCATCTGATAACATCCATTCTCGAATTAAAAGAATAATCATTGGCTTTAATGTTCATATTATAAAGGACATTTTCCTTATTTTCCAAAGACGCAACAAAATTGGGATCCTTATTTCTAGAAGATGAGGGACTGTCAAACTTCCATAAATTGATAGTTTCATCAGCACCAGCTGAAGCTAGCATAGTGCCATCGGGATTTAGAGCTGTGAACAGGACGCGGTCAGAATGACCTTGTAATTTTGCAATCTAATAAGAAATAACCAAATAAATTATTATTTTTTTATACCATTTTGAACTTCGTTTAAATATCTCCGTAAAATGTATGAACAAAAAGTATTAATATTGAAGTTTGTAGGTCATTGCAATAAATTTTTTAACTTTATGAATATTTTTCTGTGGCGAGACGAGATAAGGAATAAATCAAATTATAGAAATATGATCGGGCTGGGGTTTAATTATAGTGCGTAGTAGCGCCCATCAAATAATACCACTACTTTAAGATATTCTTATTTATAAAACATATGTCTCCGAACTTTCATCGGTCCACAATTTCTTTAAAGATTAACATACTGAAAAGGGTAAATCATTGAGGAATTAGGAAAATGTATACCAAGTGTAGGGGTGCCGTTTATATTTTTTCACTAACTTGGTCAGTGACATTCAAAATTTTAGACAAGTTAGATAGCTAAAGTATTAATTTATTATATAGGGTTAAAAATCGTAGAAAGTAAATAGTTAAATTCTTGGTAATTCGTTTTGTCGTGATATTAGGTTTCATTATAATTCATCAACCAATTTGTAGCATGTTTTTTAAGTTTAAAATAGATTATTATTATTACACCAAACATTTCGGAAATAACGTTGGGTTTTATACAAAAAAAAGAAATGGTGCTTATATTGGCAAATAAAAAAAAATATTTTGGATTTGCCAAAAAAAATTGTCACTTGGCAGAACTTTACCTGACTAAATATTAGATTAGTGTACAAAATCGGATCGCTTTAAACAGCACGTGTTTTTAATCAGAGATTATATTAAAAAATTTGCAAATTACGTACAGGAACCATGGCTGGATACTTCCAAACTGTTATAATATTTTGGTCGGGGCCTCCGTGACTAGATACGAGTTCTTTGTGTAACTTCCCCCATACTAACGAGCATACCTGAAAATTTTTCAACATGTTATGGACTTAAATGTGGTTAAACGCAACATTATAACCAAACTTGCAGTTGTTTTTTAAAATTAAAGGCTTTTTTAAAAATATCTGCCCTTCCAAAAAAGATTGTCTCATAAATAAAAGGTATCGATAAAGTTAACTGGCAAAATAATCACTCTATTGTGAAACAACATAAATTTGTTAGTGCAACAAATATTTCTGGGGAAATAGGGTAAATAACGCCTCATATGCTGAACAATTTAATTTAGCATACGCCGAACGGGGCAATATGAATTGGGTTCAAAATGCCACAGTCCAAAATGCCACACTCAATATCACGGAATCCGTGTCAGCTTACAAACATACAACTCACAAATTGAGGGTTAACGATGGATAGATGTAGTATTTGTTATACTAGATAATCAATATATTAGAATTAAATCTCAAATGGGGAGGGAATTTGATGTGCATCTGATCCTAACCCTAACCTAAAACGCTGACCTAAGCACTACCCCGAACCTTAACCCTGTCCCTTAAAGTTTTATAGTGCAGCAATAATTGTTAAATGCATACGCATGCGCATTATTAAAATCTGATAAATGCGCAGATATCTGATTGGTTTGTTAAATGCATACGCATGCGCATTATAAAAATGGTTAACGATCATCGAAATTATGCGCTAGCGCAATGAGTAATTTGATTGGCGAATCTCACGATTGTGAGATTCGTGAAATGTGAGATTCAGTGGCATTTTGGACTGTGGCATTTTGAAATGATACCGGGCAATATAACATTAAATTTGGTTATGCGCATTTTTACAGAATTGTTCAGCAAAGTTTGTTAAAGCCCAATAGTTATATTGTTGTGCTAGACAGTATGTCCATCAGGCTTTCCAGCCCTATAATTCAAAATACATTAATTTTTTGCATCCCAAACATGAATCATTTTTGAACAGATGTAAAATGCTACCTAAAAGTTGGGTCAATCTTATTGTTATTTTGCAATACAAATATCTTGGTGAGTACAATGATTCGAGCTAAATCAGACTAGATTAATAAAAGAAATTTTCTAGGCGATTAATAAAGCCCAAACACGACCTCTACCGAAATAATTTGTGTATCTAACTGTAACGTCATTTATAATCTACGCATGTACAATTTTTGGTACTAGTTTTTCATTAAATTCAAACTTTAGTTTAATATAAACTAAATCCTTACTCAAAACCCATATCAATTTATTTTCAGCCCTAACCCAACCATATTTAAGGTTCATACCTATAGCCAGAGTCTGACTGAAACCCACCCAAAATTAGGTTCAAATAAAAAAAACATAATAACAACCGTTTGAACAGCTTTTAGCTTATACAATAAAAATTTCGATCGATAAAACAAAGCCATCGGTCCCAGAAACTTCTGGGGAGCATAGCAAGAAGATATTTCGCCACGATTGGAATTCAGCATCATGAAATCCGTACTCGACTTCCAATTAAGGGCTTGTCTTAATATCGGTTCAGATTCAAATCGGGCGAATTTATATTTGTCTAAATATCCTATTCAATTTCATGGGTCAAACTCGGTAGTAATTATTGATAATTTGTTTTTTGATAGTTAAAAACGTTTTGTTTATTTCAACTCTCGAGATTAAATCCAAACTTTGCTGATACCTAAAAATTTGAAAACATACAACATTAAAGCTTAAGAAAAAGTTTGCACCTTACAAAATCGCTGTTATGTTATGCGTCTGATATGTAATCTGCTGTGAATTCGAAGTTAAGACACGGCCCTGTTATAACCCGTACGACGATTTTTGCTGCGCAGCAAACTCCGATATTAAGACAAGCCCTAAGTCTGAATTTAAACACAGCAGATCGGCAAAAAAGGGGACAGGGTTTCCCGTGCATAACTTTACCTGGGATTCTGTTTCAAATCTCTTAATGAGAGTGCCCGACTCCGTGTTCCAAGTGCATATCTTTCGATCAACGGCGCCCCCACCGCTAGCGAGTAAATTTAATTTCCACGGACACCAAGCTAAAGCTTTTACCGCAGAGACGTGTTGCTTATCCTGCACGAACAACGGGGGGCCACTCATTTTGCTCGCGTCCCACAAACACAACGTATTATCGTTGGCTCCGCTGGCCAGGAGTTTGTTGTTAGGGGACCATTTCAAACCACAAACCTAACAAAATTTGTAGGAATTTAAAATGAATTAAATATTCGAAAAAGACATCAATCTAGTCTCGTATTGTAACTTCCAAAGGCGTTCCATTTAGCTACTTTATAAGAGGAATTTACCCTTTTAAATCACACACCTCGAAAATTTGTAGATCTGTGATTCCCAAAGGAAGCCACCCCAGACAGCGATAATTTATTAGGGGCGATGGGGGCAAGGTTGTGGGATGGGTGATGGCATGTTAATTTTGTTTGATTTGACAATTAGTTCAATGTAAAAAGAGTCTTATTTGAATGCTAAGTATTTTATGCTAAGTTGTTAATTATAAGTGCCACATTTTTATTAATAAGCGCTAAGTTTTTTGTTAGTTTTTCAACGAAAACGTTAAGTTTTTTGAGCTATGTTTTATTAAGAAAGCGCTAAGCTCTTTTGGCTATTAATAATAATAATCCTTTTTATTAAAATAGAAAAAAATCAATCTTAATTTTTTGTGACGCTTTTACCTTAGATTGGTATCATATAAAATAGTTATCTTTATGAAATTCTTGGTTTTTTGTCAAACCACTGTGGTAAACAATCAAAAATCGTACAGCCAATATACAAACTCTTGCACGTGATTTTTAACTTAGTTTTAAATGGCGCCCCTTTACACTCTAGTTTTAAAACTCCGCCGGATAAGGGTTGAGGATTGGAAAACTCGTCAAAACCATAAGCTCATCTAAGTCAAATAAGCTTTGGCACGGCCTCATAATCGCAACATCCAATCAAACCAATTATAATTGGAATAACACACGTAAAATCTCTAATATAGAATAAATATTCTTAGGGGAGTGTTGCCCTCTCAAGGATGTACCTCCAATTTGTGATGTTTAGCGTGAGCCGTGACGTGGCGTTCGATGCGGACGTCGTTGTGGGTTATGACTCCCGTTTGTGACCCGCAGGATAAAATGTGAGAACGCCAAGCTAGGGCAGCGATTCGGCCCTTATGAGCTACATGGGCCAGGGTCCGGGCCATTTTCAACGTGCTGATGTCCCACAACTATAAAACGAATGATATCATCAATATAATTTTGATATCTGAACCGAGCCTTGAACCATTAGCTAAGGGTTGGCAATGAAATATACAAAGGAGTTTAGTTGACCACTAAAAGCAGTTTAGAAGTTATGTGATAGTTTATTAATGAAATTAAAAAATGTCGGTTTAAAACTGTGGATCCACTACAAATTAAAAAGTTTATAAAAGATCACCAAATTTTAATAAAATTGGTGGGAGGTGGGAGTGTAGATTTAATATTGTAAAACCATTTTAAAATTTTAGCCACATTGTGCCAATACGGTAGTGGAAGTATGCCGAAATAGGGCTCGAGTGCGTTTAAATGATTTACTATTTTGTCACATTTTGAAGAGTATGGGCGCTATCTTTTTAAATTTTAATGTATTTTGATAAAACAAAAATTCTTTAATAGAATTATATAACAAAAAACTTAAACTTCTGCAATCAATGTTTTGTAGTCCAAAAAGTAAAAAATTAAATAAATAGTAAATATTTTATAATGTGCACCACTAAAATCCAGTTATCAAACTTCCGGTCGTCAAAAGTTAAAGCAGAATACGATATGGACAGATAATAATCTTAAACTTACAAAAAAAATATAAAAAATTGATTTTAAAGAAAAGTTGAGCCATTTCATAGTCAAAATCAAACTTTTTATTAAGTTCCAAATTTAAAGAAAATCCTTGATAAATAAATGATGTTAGAATAGAATGAAACCAAAATTGCTGTATTTTACCTCAGCGCAGAGCAATAGTTTGAATTTGAAAATTTAACCTTGAAATTAGACATGGGCGTAGCCAGGATTGGAAATAGAGGGGGGCAAAATGATATTTTTCTTAAAATTTCACCCATAGTTATACTAAATTTGAAGAATTTGTTGGTTTAGAGGGGGAGAGCCGCCCCTCCCTGCCTCCCCCTGGCTACGCCCATGAAATTAGAAATACGAGGCTAGACTCGAATCAATGTTCCCTAGAGGCGGGCAAATTTGCTTTTATAAACCCAAACCCGACCCAAAAGAATTTTAAAATTTTCAACACGAACACGGGCAGACCCAAAAATAAGTAAAAATTGCGCATCTTAAACAATTATTGCCACAAATTTCGAATATAAAAATAATTTGAACGATGTTTCGCAATTATGAATAAATATCATTGAATTTTAAGCTTCGAGGCTTGTAAAAATTTTACATATAACATGCTTATATTTAAGATGAACTATAACAATTCTACCTGCAATTTTATAGATAGAAAACTCAAACATTAAATATTATATTAATTACTAAATTTAAACTTCTTAAGCCCGAGTTAAATTGGGAGAATGCAAAAATAGTGTGATTTAAATTTTGGGTTCAATAAACAAAATTTTTATAAAGAAATTGATTAAATGAATGATAAGGATAAATCATTTTTAGAAAAGTGCTCTTAAATTAATCACGGTTAAAAATTACCTTGTCCCAGCTATTTTAATTTAAAAATTAGTTAATCTTAGTCCTGCTTGAATGAATCACTCTCTCCTCCCAAAAGCATTTCAACTTCAACTCAAATACATCCCAAAAGCATCTCAAACTTATCAACCAAAAATGCCTTTGCCCAAATAACAAACTGTAATTATATAACGTCTTTATAGGGTCTTTTTGGTATCAACTAGTTAAAATACTTTATAAGGTGTAGGGAGAAAATAATATTTAAAAGATCTAGTGCAATAATTTCAACATTTTGCATATTTATTCCATTGATTTTTCAGATAATGTGATATATTTCCTGTATCAAATAAAGATTAAAGTGATTTGTAAATAATTTTAGTTAATATAGTTTTATAATTTATCCACATTTAATTTTTTTGTTTTGATATCCCCTTTAAATTGATAAATATATTTATTTTAGCGCATGCACTTTTAATTTTTTTAATAATATAAACTTGATTTTTAGTTGTACATTGCCACTCCATAATTAATTTTTCAAAATAATATTACTTGAATTTTTGAATCACTTAACCCAACCGCCAAAAATTTGCCATTTTCCATCCAAGATAAGGATGATACATAAATGTTTTCTGATGGGTTATCATTAGGTATTTCATTACAATCCATAAGATGTGTTGTTTCACCATTGCTATTATTCCAAAGATAAACACTTGAGCCAAGTCCTATGGCTAATATATTTCGAGCACCCCAATCCAAAAGATTTAAATCTTTGCACAAATAACAAAAGGTATAAAGTGAGTAAATAATATGGATAAAAAATTTAATTATAATAACTATTACAGTAATCATTAATGATATCAGGAGCGTCAAGCATTTTTTCAGGTTTAGATGCAATAGGTCGGAGTTTGGAAAGAGATGACTGATTTAAGCTATGCCCCTCAATATAACTTCTATTCAAATTTAATGGATTCATCAATCTGCTCAAATCTGTTAATAAAATTTTTTTTCATGTAAAACCCATTATAAAATTCCAATTTTAAAAATAAAGGTTATTATTTATATTTACCATCATTAGTATTATTGGAACACGTTGAATAACTAAATATTGATGTATTAGAAGAGTCTTCAAGATATATTTGACTCATCATATCAGTAGTAATATCCTAAACATAAAAAAGTTTAAAAATTTTTTTTTATATATAATTTAAACACCATTACAAATTAGAAAATGCGATTTAAATTTAGCTAAATATTATGATCAAGTACAACACAAAATTTTATATTTACACTTTTTGATTTGCTTAATTTTATTTTTCCATTAAGACACTTTGTTTCCTGTTTTTTTGTACTATTTGAACAATTTGATATCAAGGAATGCAGATTTGTTATGGATTTGCTTCTGTTCGGTATAAATCTATCGCCTGATGGTGTTTTAGGTGTTTTTTGTTTATTAAATATATTTGCACAAGCAGGTGTGCTTAATGGCTTGTGTGAAACATCATAACTTTCTAACATAATTTTAATAAAAAAATATCTTGAAAATTTTACCTTTAAGTATAGATTTGCCCGGTGTTTTAGACATAATGATTTACGTCTTTTTCAGTTTCGGTTTTTGATTTTTTGCCAAATCGTTTTAATAAGTTTAAAAATACCGCTTCATGAATGGGTGAAGGAACTCTAACTTTAACCAAACGTCGTAAACATATGATAATAGGAAATACTATAATTAGCTTCTTCACTTCACTACACTTAAAATCTTTTTCAACTAAATAAGCAGCTTTTTTAAGTAAATAGACCTTTCAATTATATACATCGAGCATAGCATTATAAGCATCAAGCATTGTGTAAGTAAATTTTAAGTTAGAGGCACGTCAAGTAATTATAAATAAGTTTTTCCTAGTAAACTTATATTTTTAGATTAATTGAGTCGAACTATTAAAACTATTTTTGTCTTTAAATATATGAGTCAATTTATGCGTTTTAACATTGTTTTACAGATATTATGGCCATAAATAATGAATGTTTAGAGCCATATTATTAGACCTAAATTTTATTAGACTTAATCCGTATTAATGTACTTATATAAATGTTAAATTTAATCTAGTGATGCGGAAAATCTAAGAAAAATCTCGGGACGAGACGAGGCGATATGTTATTGGAGATCTCGGCTTTTAAATATCTTAATTAATCATCGTCATATAGTAAATTTATTTGTGTATTTTTTGTGTTTTCACATAGTTCACTATACGAAATGGACTTTAAGGAATATTTGCTACAGACCCAACATCCCCAAAATGTCGTACCTATCTCAGAAGTTGGCCGATCATTTGACCCCGTGTTCGATCGTTAAGCCTCTGGCTTGCTTGTGGGAGGGCTCAAAAATTTACAAACAAATTATAAATCAGAGATGTACAATCTATAGATCTAAGTTTCGAATCTTTGTACCCTGGAGACATGGTTCAGAAGATTCAATCGAGTTCGATTCACGCTAATCTAAATCAATTAGACGAATTTATGAATAAAGCTCGACTTAATGGTGTGTACGTGAAGAAACCATCACACTGAATCGATAAAATAATGTGGCTAAATTAATTAAAAAATTGAATAAGTAAATATTTTGGTACTTAATATGGGGTTTACTTACACTATAATAAAATGGTTTTATTTTTGAATGTAAAAATACTTGCTATCTGCCCTTTTGGCATCCAATATTTTTATCCCTGTCATTGCCTCGTGCTCCGGTTCATTTGGTAAACAGGCAATGGATTTTTTAAGGAAATCGGAAAACGCTCACCGAAATCTAAAATTTCTGCGTCCTTTTTAATCAGGCAGCAACTAGGAATTCTTGTTGTACGATACACCTTTAAATCCTTTGCCGACTCATGGCCCATTTTAGAAGAAAATGATATAGATCTTTGTATTTAACCAATTGTGGTAGTTGGGGTTACTTTTTTTTATGCTTATTCAAATGAGTATTATTATAGCGGTTAGAGATAAATTAATAAGGGCATAGTGTATTTCGTTATGTAAATAGACGTGCACTAAGTAGATGCAGACGTCGAACGGTCGGCATCCCTCATTCAAATTGAGAGGAGCCTCGACTGTGTTATAAGGCTGAATTTTACATTGCATGTTAATCATATATATTTCTCTTCTCTCGGTGCAGTAAGGTGATTAGCGATCCAACTACAAAAGTCATACGATCCCCTACCTCCCCTATACGTAGACGATTAAACTCAAGGATTAAACTCACGGCCATCGCCCAAATTATATTTAATTATTACTTGTGCCTTATTTATTTCTCGGAATTATATCTGACAGTCGTCCTATTTTATTTAAACCATTGTTGTTGTCAATAAAAGGAAGTCCCTTTATTGGATTATCACAATTGGTAGTTCCCATGGTTATTACAATTGGTAGCACGAGGAACCGCGAAGGACAAACGAATTGCCGAATTGCTTTTAAAAATCTCGACTTTCAAGACTCGAGGCTCTAAACGTCGATTGTTCATACAAAACAAGAGAAAAAAGGACAACGTAAGTTTTTTTTTATTTGGTAATAATGGAGAAATCTTTATTAGTTATTATAATATTAACATTCGTGATTAACCTTTACAGTACATCATTTAGATGGACTTTAATTAAACTATTAATGTCAACACTATAAATTGATTTTCTTTATTTTTGATCGATCAATTATCTTATTTTTATCACCTTGTTTGATAAAGTCCTTCGTTTGGTTGGACAGTAAGTAAATTAAATTGTTGAGGTCAACGATATAAAAATAATTTCTTTTACTGATCTTATTTTAATTATCATGTTTGGGCCGAAAGCGTCATTTAATTTTATCAATTTTGTAGTGAATGAAAAGATGTTTTTTATAATTGTTGTACTAATTATAATTGTAATTTTTTTGATAATTAAACTACAGCGCGTAGAACAGGTTTACAGAGTTAAATCCTCGGTCCCGCGTTGCTTCAATTGCGATAGATTAGGGCACATCAAGCGCAACTGTAATGTAGGCCGTAACTTTGAAAATAACAGGGCGCATTTTAGATATAGATCTCAGTCGCGTGAACCTTATAATAGATTTTATGGGAATATACAGTTTTATAATGATAACCAGGTTATTCCGGGTAATTTTGAAAATAGAGCCACGCAGGATAGTTCTGTTAATCCTGGGCCGCGTAACTTTAATTGATGCTCGATTGGCGCGGACAACACTAAGATTGTTTATATTAATTTTTTTAATTCTTCACAAACTCCGGTGGTTAATTTAAATATTGAAGGTATGCAAATAAATTTTTTAGTAGATTCTGGAGCCTCTATCTCAGTTATAAGTAGATGTAATTTTTTAAAATTTTTGCCCTTTAAAACTATCAATAAAAGTCATGTTTTAGTAAAACAGTTAGACGGGTCGAATCTCAAAATTTTGGGTAGTACGAAAGTTCGAGTATGTGCAGGCGAGGAAGTTTTGAAATTAGAGTTATTCGTTATCGATGAGAAGATAGATAATATTATGGGGTGGAATTGGATTAAATTGATTGGGCCTCTAGTTAATTGGTGGGGCATTTGTAAAGATTCCACGTATAATAGAAAGATCAATTGTTTAATCAATAATGCTGATGACCATGCAACACCCGGTTTCAAGGTAGCATCTATGCATAAATCCTTGGTTGTTATTAATGAGGCAATGGATGATCCAACCTCGGTGTCAGAGGCAAGGGTTTTCGATGATAAGCCTACGACCTCTGGGTGGGTTGATTGTGATGGTCAGTACGTCGGGAGACTGTGGCATTTTAACATTGATGAGTTAAAAGCGGAATTTTTGGAAAATTTTTCGAGATGAATTAGGATGTTTAAACGATAACGTGTTTTCAATTAAGGTTCACTCAGATGCTGTTCCTCGTTTTTGTCCTGCCCGTCGAATACCGTTCATGTGGATTGATAAGGTCAATAAAGTTATTGATAGTTGGTTAAAGGATAATGTTATTGAACCAATAGAGTATTCGGAGTGGGCTACCCCTTTGGTGCCCGGTAAGAAGAATGACGGTAACATAAGGGTTTGCGCCGACTACAGAATAACTATTAATAAACATGTTATAGAGGTTAAATACCCCTTGCCCAGAATAGAGATGGTCTTAGCTAATTTGAAAGTCTAGATTTTTTTCAAAGATAGACCTTAGGAATGCATATCTTCAGTTACGTGTAGATGATAAGACGTCTAAAATTTTAACAATAAACACCGATAGAGGTTTGTTTGCTTTTAAACGATTACCGTTTGGTTTAAGTGTGTCAGCGCCAATTTTTCAACGAGCAATGTCTTCTATTTTTAATAATTTAGATGGTGTTTTTTCTATTTAGATGACATTTTGGTTACGGGTTCAACGCAAGCTGAGCATGACTCACGACTAATTAATGTTTTATCTTTAATAAAAAGTAAAAATTTACGCGTTTCAGCGAATAAATGCACTTGCGCAACTGAAATAACTTATTTGGGTCATATTATAGCCGATGGCTGGGTAAGACCTAATTTAATTAAAATTGAAGCTATAAAAAATATGCAGAGGCCTAATAATAAAAAGGTGTTATCCTCATTTTTAGGACTTATGAATTATTATAGCAGATTTATTGATAATTACACGAAGTTTTCGGGTCCCCTTTACGAGTTAACTAAAGATAATGTTTTGTTTAAATGGGAATATAAAGAAGATCAATGTTTTAATTATTTAAAAGATATTTTGTTAAAAGATTCCGTCTTAAAATGTTTTGATCCGGTTAGAGAGCACATCTTAAATGTTAATGCATCCAACACGGGTATAGGAGGAGCTTTATGTCAGGTCGAGGATGGAATTGAACATCCTGTAATTTACTTTTCGCGTAAACTTATTAAGGCGGAATGCAACTACTCGGTGATTGAGAAAGAAGCGCTTGCTATAACTTTTGGTTTAAAACGATGTAGGGAATATTTAATTGGCAAGTCCTTTACAGTTTTTACCGATCACAAGCCTTTAATCAATTTATTTCAAAAAATTAATACTGAATACTTGATGTCCCCGCGTTTGCAAAGGTGGTTAATAATACTAGGTAATTATTCATTAACATTAAAATATCGTAAAGGTAAAAATAATTGTCTAGCAGACGTTTTGTCGCGTATGAGTGGTAATAACGAGAAAGCTGACAACGATATTGGGACCACGCAAACTAGTGACCATTACATTAATGTGTTAAAGATTGTTGAGTTTAACTCCATAGTTAAGTGCTCAGAGACCGACCCCGATTTTATTAAGATAAAAGATATTTTATTGGGTATCGAGGATAGTCTTTCGGCTCCTTTAGCTTTTAAACATGTACTTAACGAGCTTTATTTGGAGGATGACGTAATTAAACGAAATGAAAAAATTGTCATACCTACCGCGCTACGTGAGGATGTTTTAAAGGTACTACATGAAGGGCATGCAGGTATTACAAAGATGAAAGACATAGCTAGTAGGTATGTCTGGTGGCCAAAAATGACGAAAGGCATTAAAAGACTGGTTCGACAATGTGAATGGTGCAAGGCAAAGACGGCCATGCCTCGCAAAGACAAAGCGGCGAGATGGACACGTCCTAGTGAACCTTGGGATCGCATACACATTGATTTTTTCGAACTTGATAAAAAACGCTATATTTTAATTGTAGATGCTTTTTCGGGTTGGACTGAGTTTAGAAAGGTTTTTAATATATCCACCCTGGTAACAATTAATTTTTTAAAGGATTTAATTAGTTCTTATGGTTTTTCAAGGTGCGTAGTAACCGATAATGGCAGAGCATTTACTAGCGCCGATTTTAATAAATTTTGTGAACAGTGGAAAATAAGACATATATTTACACCACCATATCATCCAAGTTCTAATGGACAGGTTGAGAGATATGTAGGTATAGTTAAAAAATGGATTAGGTTGTCTCAGTCTGGTAAGGACGGTACCTGGCTCTATAGATTGTATCATAACATGTCTCCCAGGTATCCAGATCGTTTACCAGTAGGCAAAGAGTTTCTTAAACGTAAATTAAGATATCCGCCTGAATTTTTGTTAGAATCGGATAATGATAACAATACTTTAACGACTACCCCTCGCTTTAAGATAAATCAGCTAGTGTGGTCACGTAACTATGCAGGTGAACCAATTTGGGTTTTGGCACGGGTTATTAATCATATTGGGCATAAGATTTATAAAGTAAGACTTTTAGAAAGTCAGAAAGAGAAAGTAAGACATTTGGAGCAATTATTGATGCACGATGTCTAATTAATATTTTTATATTTAGATGCGATTACAGCTATCCTGGTGCTCGGTTGAGGTGGTGGTAAGAAGAACGGCGGTCATTCGCCCGCCAGGCCCTATCCACTTGACAGTGATAATCGGGGTGGATGGGCTCCCTAGGATAGTGGCGGTGTTTGAACCACCACCGACGAGTATGCCGGGCGTACCTGGTCCGAATAGGGGTCCGCAACATGGGGGACCTATGGGCAGACCCCGTAGAAGGTGTAATGGGTGCCGTCGTTGGCACGTATTGCCTTTGTGTACAGGTAGAAGCACAGGCGCGGCACAATTAAGTGACGGGCCTCAGGCTACTCCTGAGGTAATACCAAGGGCGAGTGAGGCCGTGCCAACGAGTAGTGTGGGATCGTCGCTGAGTGCAGAGGAGGCACTACGACAACTGACCCTGGGCCAGCATAGAGAGGTGCCAGAGGAGATAAAAAGGGAAGGTGTGGTAGTTGGGGTTACTTTTTTTTTATGCTTATTCAAATGAGTATTATTATAGCGGTTAGAGATAAATTAATAAGGGCATAGTGTATTTCGTTATGTAAATAGACGTGCACTAAGTAGATGCAGACGTCGAACGGTACGCTAATGTATTTCGTTATGTAAATAGACGTGCACTAAGTAGATGCAGACGTCGAACGGTCGGCATCCCTCATTCAAATTGAGAGGAGCCTCGACTGTGTTATAAGGCTGAATTTTACATTGCATGTTAATCATATATATTTCTCTTCTCTCGGTGCAGTAAGGTGATTAGCGATCCAACTACAAAAGTCATACGATCCCCTACCTCCCCTATACGTAGACGATTAAACTCAAGGATTAAACTCACGGCCATCGCCCAAATTATATTCAATTATTACTTGTGCCTTATTTATTTCTCGGAATTATATCTGACAGTCGTCCTATTTTATTTAAACCATTGTTGTTGTCAATAAAAGGAAGTCCCATCATTAATTTATCACAATTGGTAGTTCCCATGGTTATTACACCAATATTTCTTTATTTTTGTATTTCGCTTATTTATGTAACTTTGTTTCGTGAAAATAAACTTTTAACCGTAAAAAAATCATATATGTACAATTTATCAAAAACCTCAACATTCTTATTCCTATCAGTTTTAATGATACTTTTATTGTTCTTTTTGCAACGTTGTATCTTGTGCAACTAATTACTTATGTTATGAATAGTATCAACTCGTATCTTTTAAGATTCTACTCTAATAAACATGCAATAAATTCTGCGAATTGATGAAGGCTATTTTAGAGGGCTACAACTATTTTCTTAAAATATTTATTTAAAAACCAATGCTGACTCAGGGTCCCATCAAGTTCAATATGCAAATGACCGTTTATAAAGGTTGTTGTATAAATGGTGCACTATTTTGAATTTTGTAATTGTTTTATTATTTATATAATAATTAAACAAAATTAAGGAAAAAATTACAATAGTAGAATTTTTTAGTCAAGATTTTTCACCGGACAAGACCTAGATTTTTTGAGACCCACGAAACGAGATCGCAATTCTCATAATAGCACTCGAGATGAGACGAGATCGAAACACTAATTTAATCCATAAATAGCAGGATAGACCTATCACAATATATTCTAGCGTCACAGCTTGCCAATTCAAAATCATACTTTTGATCTAATCCCGTGCTTGTAAGTGTCATAAACTTAAAAAATATACTAGGCATTGGTAAATTAATAAATTTCCTAAGTGTGCAATAAGCTCACTTCCCTCCCCTCACCTGCAGATATTGAAAATAAATTTGTTGCCTATTTTTAATGACTTAGCCTATCAGAATAATTAAGAATTAATTTATATATTTCAAAAACTTTACCTATCTCAATCAAAGAGTTTTTACAAAGGCATAATTTTTTATTTATTTACCACCATCCTATCCTATTATATGACCCACCTGAACATTTTTAAACGACTCCCATCCCTCTACTCCAATCCTTTATGTCAGAAATTATATTTAAGACTCGTTTCACAGCCTTCCAAAATATATAACATATAGTTCTTATTCATAGCGGATTCATCAGACACAGCAAATTTCTAAAAATAACCATAACTCTCCCATCCACCCTGCTTTAGGAAGCATAAGGTAGAGAACTGCAAAGTCACCTTTTTTTAACCCGAACCCGACCCAAAATCATTTTCAAATTTTCTACCCGGACCCGACCCGAAATCATTTTCAAATTTTCTACCCGGACCCGACCCGAAATCATTTTCAAATTTTCTACCCGAACCCGACCCGAAAGCATTTTAAAAACTTAAACCTGAACTCGACCCGACCCGAAAAATTATTAAAACAAATTACTTTCGAGCGCGGAAATTGCTGTGTGTAAAATTAAATCGACAAATAATTGATTTGTATTCTTTAAAGGGGATGGTGGAAAAAAATTTATGTTTATTTATCTATATTTAGTTTCCTAATATCAAGTAAACTGCTCATATGTTATAGACTTGAGACAACTATTTAACATCCATTTATTGTTATTATGAAACCATTATTATATAGCTGAGCTGATTATAATCAATATAGTAAATATGATGAAATTTATAGTGACTGTTCAAATGTTTTAAGTTTGAAGTGCAATTTAAGATAAATTCATTTGATATGAAACTTAAAAATAATTATAAGTTATTATAAAAAAAATATTATATAATTATAAATTTGCAAATGAAACTTTTATAAAATTGTAACTTCCTTTAAAGTTGGCTTTTGAATGTGTATTAAATGTAATTTAAATTAACGATGAGGATTAACTAAAACTTCACGGTTAACAGTAAAAAAATTTAAAATATAAATTTATTGAAATAATTTACCTTTTTTTAGTCAAATTAAAACCAGGAGTAATTTATGTAGTTTAAATTATTGATGAAATATTAACATTGATTAAAAAAATAGGTCTCGCGTGTTTTTTTACAATGTATAAACCTTGGACCCGACTCTATAAATTTGACCCGACCCGAACCAAAAGCATTTTCAAATTTCCTACCCGGACCCGACCCGAATTCATTTTCAAATTTTTTACCCGAACCCGACCCGAGGTCAAGTCGGGTCCGGGTTGGGTCTAGGGTCATCCGTGCAGTTCTCTAATCCAAGGGAACCCTTCACACCACTCATATTACAATTAGCTCTCTCATTCCTTTCGCCCTGGCGTTGAAAAGCAATGAGGCTTACGCCAAACCATCGCCATACACCGACTCCCTACTCTTTACGCTTTTTGACTGCTAAAGATTACTCTATCTATGATCCATTTTATACCTGCCAAGCTTTCAAAATTTAAATCTCCAATACTTACACCTTTGTTTAATCGCTCAATTAATAATTTATAACTTTTCCCTCCCTATATAATTAGAAAAATCGTAAGTAAGGCCTCCCCTATAATTTTAGCCACTTAGCAAATATTCTAACTCGTCCTTTGGGAAACCTAAAAATCTTGATTTAATATTAATACCGCCAAAAAAGATTTGGAATACATAGAAACCTTCATAGTGAATGGCAATCTCGTGGAGAGAAAACTCGAATGAATGAATGCGAAGGCAAGAAACTTCACTGTTAGGGTAACCGATAACGGTACAGGATTATCCGTTTTAGTCAAAATTACTCTTAAGATTACAACCCTCTTTCCTTGAGAATAATTCCACTAAGGGTTTTATAAATAACGTTTAATTTTAATATCTAATCTCCCACCTCAAATTACCGAAAAATGTGCATTGGAGTTTACCATAATGTCTAGCGACAAATAAGTATCTCTCTAAAAAATATGTTAATGTTCCCACGCCACAGGTCTAAGTCCCAACACAAGATTCTGCAAACAGACAACATTAAATTAGAAACCTAGCAAAAAAAATAAGAAATCTCAAAGAGAAACACTCTTGAATAACTGAGGCTAGCTTCATCATATAGTACAAACTTAACACTGCCACCGCAAATGGCTCTTATCAGAATCCCTCTAATGGATAAAGAAGGATAAATACTAGGATAACATCATTTAACATCAGGAAAGAACACATGAAGCAGCAAGTTGAAATATACTATAATGCAACTGCATAAAGAACAAGATAAGGCGGATTGATTAAAGAAACCCAAGTAGCCATCAAGGCACCAATACTCATAAACTTTACAAGACATTCAAAACTTTAACCAAAGGTCTGAACCTAGTAGCATTTATTTATTAATTCTATTATTTGCCCCCAAATTAAAGACATTAAAGTCCAGCTAAAAGAATGGAACAATTACTTTTAAAATATTCTCTTTCTTCATTCATATATAGAGCCCTGCAAAATAAAATTTCTTCCGTCCGAGCCCGGCCCGAGGCCAACTTTTCCATTTTTATTTTGCCCGGCCCGAGCCCGAAAGACTTTTTTTTATGCCCAACCAGAGCCCGACCCTTTGCGAATAAAACTTTTGAACAGTTTTATTTTGAAACATATAAAATTAAGTAGATTATTATTACTTGTAATTTAAAACTAGGATAAGTTTGAAATGAAAAAATTCATTTTTCCTTGTTACAGCTGAAGTTTGGAAGCTATATAATGTACGCTATGTGAGGATAATTATTTATATAGAGTTGAGTTTGTTTAAATCATATTTTATAAAAGATTAGTTTGCTTTAGTTCAATTCGGGCCGGGCTCGGGCCTCATGTCGGCCCGATTATTATAAAATTATGCCCGAGCCCGGCCTGTAACCTGATCGAGTTGGGCCGGGCTCGGGCCGGGTCAGGCTTCGGGCGGCCCGTGCAGGGCTCTATTCATATACACATATATCGCATAATAATTCAATCAGAGATTTAAACGCGGCCGACATAGATAGACATCCCTCAGCAGCTATATACACATGCACAAGAACTACATAGCCGGAGACAAAGACAGAATTCCATCTATATTGTTCAGAGTTAATTCTAATGCCTCTATCTTATTTCCAACTCCTAAGCCCTTTTTTAAGAAATTTATATTGTTAGCAGTTCCGGATGGCCCGAATTGGCAATTAAAAAAAAGGTAATCATCTTGACTCTAATAATTCTAGAGGCATAGCTTTAATAAATGTCAAATCTAATAATTATATACTTTATAATCGATTAAGATCTTTTATAAGAAGCAAACTGAACGCGCAAACAGGGTTCTGAAAGTATCCCAACACTACTATGGAATCGGGGTCAAAGTAGCAGAATGATGAAAAAGTACAGAAAAATATTTTTTTAGATTATTAATATATTAGAATTAAATCTCAAATGGGGAGGGAATTTGATGTGCAAATAACCCTAACCCTAACCTAAAACGCCAACCTAAAGCACTAACCCTAACCCTCCTGAATATGTTAAGTCCTGACCAAACTTGATCAGTTCTGACCAATCTTGATCAGTTCTGACCAATGGCTGCTATTTTTCTGCTACTTTGACCGGGTGCCCTACTATGTATACTCAGTATAATTAGAAACGTTCAATTCATTGTATCAGTGTGTTATTTTACCTCTACTCATTTTGTTATAATTTCATTCACCAATTTTTTTCTAAATCAAATTTTTTTATTGAATATTCACAGTAAAAGCTTAATTGATATATCTTATTGCGTAATAAGGCTTTTGATTCCGTTCGACAAGTAGAGGCTTAATCGATATAATTTGCTGCTTAATAAGGCTTTTGACTCCATTCGGCATATTTGAGAAACGTTTTGCTTATTGGGAATACCCCTAAAAATAGAAAACTTATAAGCTCCTAGCTCACAACCCAACATAAAATAGCCATACGAGCAATGCTAGTATCAGTAGCGTGGGTAGGACCCCCCCCCCATTGACAAAGAGAATAAATTTTTTTTCAAATTACACGAAAAAAATATTAATAGGAGTCTTGTGTGTGTTAGCATATAGAAATAATATATTATCTTAATTAATTTGATATTTTAGATAATTTACTAATTATAACATTATTTATACAAAAAATTTATGTTCCGAGTGCGTGTTTCTAATAAGAAGAAATTTAATTAATTATTTCTCTAAAAAACTATCTCAACTTCTAAATTTAACGAGGAAGATGCTGATACAAGCCAAATTTTAGCAGCGGGGCGAACTTGGGCTTATAATTTCATCTAAACGGTCCCGGGCGGGGCAATTATTGGTTCTGGTGGGAAATTTAAGCCTAAAAGGCCAATGCAAGTGTTTAGTTTAAACAATGGTCCTAATTAGCGCAAACCGAAAAATTGGAAAGAGCTCTTTGCAATTTGCGTCTTTGAAGATATTATTAATGCATTTTTAACCAAAAACCCATCGTAGTATTGAATTTATATAATTTTAATAAGTTTTTGTGTAATCTAAATTCTTTGACACAAAATATCCCCCCCCCCTTAATTAGATAGTCCTACCTCCGTCACTACTGTGTATAAATTTTGTTTAACCCGCAAGAGTATTCCTGGGGTATTTCGAAACCCCACGCAAATTATAAATTAAAATACAAAACGCAATTTAAGTCTAATGAATTTGGTATTTTCAGTAGCTTAATATTTTATCAAGAACTAGGTTAGGTGAAAATTTTATAGGGTTGGCTTAATACTTTTCAAAATATAGAAGCTTTTTTTAGCTCGTGGGGTTCTGTTTACCCTAGTGATGGTAAAACGCTTAGCACCAGCGCGTGTAGCGCCTCCTATCTACATAGCATAGTCGCTTGGATGCGCTAAAGTTATAGCACATAGTCACTTGGAGGCGCTAAAGCTATAGAACATAGTCACTTGGAGGCGTTAAAGCTATAGCACATAGTCACTTGGAGGCGCTAGAGCTATAGCACATAGTCACATAAGGCGCTAGAGCTATAGCACATAATCACTTGAAGGCGCTAGAGCTATAGCGTGGCGCTAAGATTGTTATAAAATTTATAGGTTCAATTGTCACATAAGGCGCTAGAGCTATAGCACATAATCACTTGAAGGCGCTAGAGCTATAGCGTGGCGCTAACATTGTTATAAAATTTATAGGTTCAATTGCATTAATGCACTTTAACCTGTAAATTTTATAACAATGTTAGCGCCACGCTATAGCTCTAGCGTCTTATATGACTATGTGCTACACCTCTAGCACCTCTAAGTGACTATGTGCTATAGCTTTAGCGCCTCTAAGTGACTATGTGCAACAGCTTTAGCGCCTCCAAGTGACTATGTGCCATAACTTTAGCGCCTCCAAGTGACTATGTGCTATAGCTTTAGCGCCTATCAAACGCTATTTCACCATCACTAATTTACCCCACGAATGCTCTTACGTAAGTTTTTTTTGCTTGAAAAAATCTATGTGTCTTTTTTTATGATGATATCTTTTACAATTTGTGTTTTTAATACATTTTGAACATTCTTTTAATAAAAAATTACGTTTATTTTGATTTATTTTAAGGTCTATGATGTCAAGAGGTAAAATGAGGGGAAGCTCTAAAAAACCAAAATAAAAATGGGGGTCCAGAAAATTGTTAATAAATTTTGTAATGTTGTAGATTTATATCAAATTTATACCATCAATCTTAAGACCAGGGTTTCTTTCAGAAAAAATGCTCCTGGGGGGGGGAGAGGTATTTTCAACTTTCGGGGGGGGGAGGGGGTAAAAAAAAATTTAATTGCTAAACCATTTTGTATAATATTTACTGATTTTTATTGGTTATATAAGTAATATATAAATAGATACATACACGCATAATCATTAAATAAATACATGTAATGTTTAAACGGGCAAGTGTTCTTTTAAGAAAGTAACCGAATTCTTCTTTGTTTTTTAAAGGCATACTCCTTCATCGCCATATCTAGATATTCTTCAGTAGGAAGGTCGGCCCCTTCTATAGATATTCTCTTCTCAAACAGTGGTCTAAAGATATCTCCCCTAGCCTGTTTCTTAATGCAACCATAATTCGGTTCATTGCACTAAAGGACCTTTCAACAGTCGCCGTTGTCAAAGTATCAATAAAAACCAAACAATTGAATCTATTATTAATAATAATTCTTTTTAAGTTTAACATTAAGATAGTGATTTAAAAATTCTAAAAGCATTTATTTTTGTTTATTTACCTATTGATATTTTTTAATTAAAGATAATTTGTAACTTTCAAGATTGTAAAAAATGCCTATTAAAAACTCGTTTAAATTAGGGTTCACAGATGTTAAAAAATGCTGTCTATGAATGATTTCCACCTTATTTGTAAAAAAAATTTAATTTTGCCAATTTTGTTTTTTTTATTGATAAATTAAAATAATTAATTGAATTTCAATTTTAGCCTATTAATATAATTTATGACTTCATGATGGAACTTGAGTTCATGCTTCAATCAAAACTCTCCGGGGGGGGGGGGGGGGGGTAATACACCCCCCCCCCTTTTCCCCGGGCTCCCCCCTAAAAGAAACTCTGCTTAAGACCTTTATAAACACATGTTTAAAATTTGAAAGGTTTTAAAAGAATACTTTGAAAGTTACAAAAAGTTAAAAAGTGGGGTAAAGTTATACCCCACGAATGCTCTCGCGTTCGGGATTTTCAGGAATACTCTCGAGGTTTATTAGTATCATTAAAAAAAAATTTGTCGGACCTCCCCTTATGAGGCAATCCTGGCTACGCCTATGGCTAGTATCATTATTTTTTGAATACTGTCATGGTGATTATGGTGCAGATTCAACACTAGTATATTATTTTGACATAGTTACTCAAATGTGCCATAGATATATGATACGGGGTTTCTTCTTTGTTATCAAGTATTTGGTCCCACAATAGTCGGGTTTGTTTTAATGAGTTTCTTCCCTTCCATCTTGATGGGGTACGGTCGTGTCTTTAATCATTTTGTTTTCAAAACTCTAATCATTTGCTCTTTCCAGGTGCACGAGGCCGTCCTCTTCCTCTCTTTCTCGGTACCTCCATGTCCATTACTTTCGATGTACATCATTCGTCTTTCTTCTTAGTATATACCCATTACACCTTAGCTGATTTATTGATAATGTCTGCCAGAGATTGAATACCCATTTTTGTCCTGAGAATTCAGCAGCTCTATCGTATCATTCTCATTTCCATGGCCTATTACAACTTTCTTTCAGTGACGTTAAGTGCCCATGTTTAACTTCCACAGAATAACACCGGTTTTACGATGGATTTGTAATCTTTGCTCTTCAACCATATTGGCATTTTCTTGTCGCACATTACACCGGATATACTTCGCCATTTAAGCCATCCCTTTTGGATCCGGGCATTGACTCCTGTTGCGCAACCTCCCTCTTGATGTAAAATCGAGCCGAGGTATATAAATCTGTCAACTTCTGTGTACTTTAGAAAGTCGTTTAGCGATAAGGTGCGTAACATTTCTATGTATACGTTTTTCGATTGCTGACCTTTAAACCATATCCAGCTAAGCGCTTCCATTTTTCAGCTTCTTCGAATACCTTCTCCTTTGTCTCTTCTCATAGTACTAAATCAATGACATATAGCATACCCCAAGGAGATGGCTTTTGAGTCATCTGTAAGAGAGTTTATGATGTAAATAATCCAAAATTTTTCATATATGTTCTAATAATTTGTACTAATTATTCAGCTAATTAGGGACTAAGCCAAAGCAACGCTTGGCCGGGCACAGCTTGTATTGAATAAAAATTGACTTAGAGCAGATCCTTGATATATTCCACATTCAACCCAAGAAAGTTTAGAGTCTCCAACTGTCATCCTGACGCACGGATATGAGGCTTTATAGATATTTTTCATAAGCCGTATATATGCGTCAGGGATATTTTGTTCACCACCATATTATATCGCGAGAGACCGTGTCATAAGCTTTCTTAGAGTCGATAAAGACCTGCAGGTCTCTTCACTTTTTATCATATTTATCCATCATTTGTCTTAATGTGAAGATTGGGTCGATTGTGGATTCGCCGACGACAAATCTGAATTGGTTAGTTCATATTTCCACCACGTTTTTAGCCTAATTACTAAGCCTTTTATTAGCTTCAAGGAGTGGCAAGTTAGTTTGATACCTCCTACACTTGTCTTTCAATAAGGGTATAATAGTGCTTGCTCTCCATTGAAAAGGATTGCCAATTAAAAAGGTTAGTCATGGTCGTAATCCTTCTTCAAGATCCGAGCAATGCCTTAGGTATTCTATCTGGGCCATTAACTTTTTCTTTTTGTATCGTGTTCATTTGTGTCCTTACTTCATCCTATTGAAAGAGTTGACCATACTTATGTTTGGATCAATATCGGGAAGGGAATTCTTTGTTATTTGCAATATTCATAAGTTCTTTAAAATATTCTTTCCACCTTTTTATCACTTCCTTCGGTTAACCCTTCTCGTTTTTAACTATTTTAAAGACTCCGGCATCGCGACTTTTATTATCCCTTAACCTTGGTCAATTTTTACATAAGCCTATCGCCCCCTTTTATCCAGTTTGTTTGCCATCTCGGTGTACCCTGCATTCTTCGCTATTGCAACGGCCTTTTTCGCGGTTGTCTTTGCCTACTTATACTCTTGATAATCCTCCGACTTATTTGACATTCGCAACCGTCTATATAAAATTTTCTTTCTTTCGATGAAATCCCTAACCGATTAATCCAACCACCATAGTTCCATATTCATTACCTCCTTTATTCTGTCCAAAAACCTGAATTGCTGTTTTCTTTATATCCTTGGTGCCTCTCTTAATCGTCGTCTACGTCCCTTTGAAACTTTCATGCACCCATGAGTGAAGGCTTTTAGATGATATTTATGGTTCGTCGACGTATCATTTAGCGTTTCGTATCGAATTCGAAGTTCATAAATTCTCTTCTTTCGGAAAATACTTTTCATTCAAGATATATACAAGTGTACGATGTTGCCTGGCGATTTATTTTCCCGGTATTACTTTGCAATCCTTGGCAGATATTCAATTTAATTAAAATGCTTCCCACTTCTATATGTCACAATATAAACTTTACGTTTTTAAAAATACGTGTTTCGATCGCCAAATCGTATGCTTGGGATACTTGGAGAAGTTTCCCCTTCCTTGTTTTTCGGCTATTCCCATAGCCTCCATGATCTCGGGAGCCCCGAGGCGATCTTTCCCTTGGGCCATGATGTTCGTCCTAACTGGCCTTTCTTCTTACTTGTATTTCCATTTCCAATGCATCGAAGAAATATCCTTCTCTGATCCCATACAATTTAGGGAGCATAGGCGTACCAAACGGTTAGGAGGCCTCCTTGGTTTACAATCTCCACCAACATTAATGTGTCTTAACATCGTTTGACTTCGACTATCATGTATTTGAACGATTCGCTTAGAGCGTACCTACCTCGTTTCTACTATTTAAAGAACCTCTTTAGAATAGCTTGTACTCTCCCAACTGCCCAGCTTTAATTCCATTTTACCTCGTGTCTTGTAAGCAGGCGATGTGTACCATTTTTAGCATTTTTGCGACCTCGATGCTCTTCCCCGTCAACGTTCCCACTTTCCAGTATTATCCACAACCAGAGCCCTGCACGGGCCGTCCGAAGCCCCGTCCAAATTAAAATTTAATCGGACCTCCGGCTTAGGTCGGGCTTTATGTGTCAGCCCGACCCGAGCGAGCCCCCCGAGGCAAAATCTAAGTAAAAGAAGTCACCAAATTTTTTATATACAGCAAACCCTTACTTGGACGTCCGTGAACAGTGCTAATTTATTATAAAAACCTTATTAACTGGCATCCCTTAAAAATTTTTAGTAGCGCTCACAGACAATTGCTATTGATAAACTAAAGAAATAGCCGACGCTTCCCGGTCTCATTTAACCCTCTTTACTTAAACAAAAATAGGTATTTTAATCGCATAGTAAAATTTTACGTTCCTGGCCGACAGCTGGCCGCTATTAACGGATGATACATGCGACGCTTTCGACTATTATTTATTTTTATTTCTTACCCGTTTCTATATTTTATATATTTCCAATTTCTATTGGCCTTTATAATGTTTCTACATCGAATAAACAAAACTTTATTAATAAGAAATATTATTTAATTGTCAATGTTGTTTTTCATATTTTGTAAATAATCTTTAATAAAAAAATGTTCCATAAATAACATAAATAACACAGCTCTACAAATATTGACTATGTGATTACATCCTGCAATCAGACCAATAATTCTGATAGAATATTTTGTGCTGAAAAATAATCTGTTTTTAGTTTTTTTCCACAATTACCAGTTTTTTAGATAAACGAGGTTTGAAGGTGCCACAAATGCTTATTTTAAGCCTTTTTGAGGCTATATTGCCACGGCATTTTTTATATTTAGTGAAAAATAGTAATATATTCACGTAGATTAAAGT
Organism: Gordius sp. MW1; assembly: GCA_964036665.1. Lineage (NCBI taxonomy): Eukaryota > Metazoa > Nematomorpha > Gordioida > Gordea > Gordiidae > Gordius > Gordius sp. MW1. The sequence goes on along the minus strand of OZ038530.1, from coordinate 7,146,163 downwards.
TTCTCCTATAGGTCCATTTTATTTTATTGTTACACCTCTATATTTAAATTTATTTGCGTTTTTGTGAACCCCTTCCCCTTATTAAAATTCGGCCCACTATGTCTGGAAAACATAATACATTAGAGTTCGTACTAAAGATCTGCAATGGACCGTTTTAAAAGGTCGTAGAAGGTCGGCCCGCCCGTATCCGTTTTCAAAACTTCAAGGCCCGTCCGAGCCCGTTGTAAATTGTTCCGGCCCGTTCGTACCCGTTTAGAAAACGTCAGGCCCGCTTCAGCCCGTTCAAATTTTTTATAAAGAATTCCGCGCCCGGCCCCATCAAAAATTTCACATAATTTAATTTTATTTTTCGACATATTTTTAAAAAGTATTAATAATTATCATGCAAAAATAATTAATGATCAATTATTGCAGTTAATACACCTAAAAAATTTTAATATAGAACTACCATTAGATTACTTTAAAAATTACATGAGAATATTCCACTTTCAACAATTTACTTTTATCTGACTAATCATTTTGAAAAAGGTAACTTTAATAATTTAATTAGTCACATATTTTTGAAAGTAACTGCAACTTAACTAGTTACTGTGGGAAAGTAACTTTATCAGCTCAAATCGAGAAGCAATATAAGACTACAATGTACAAAAATCGAGAATTGCATATATTAATTAAATTCATTTTATTTTGAAGGTAAAATAATTTAATTGTATTATTTTGTTGTGTCAATATCGAATTCTTTGATTTAAAATCGTATTGTAAATGAAATAGGTTGGTAGCCTCTGGGCTCGGCTTTAAAATTAATTTCAAAACAATCTCCTAAACTCGTATACTACTCAAACTAATTTATTGCATTTATAGCTGATAGGAAAGTTTACCAGAATATATTCAGGTTATTTCATATCAAAAATATATCAAGAATTCTTTAAAATGCGAAAAAAGAATTCTGACTTGGACATGTGTCACAATAATTATTGGGTGCCCTATCAACTCGCCGAAAACCATCTTGCCGAATTCAGCCTGGCACATTAACGACCATCTCCCCTTTATCATAAAGTAGGCCCTGAATTGAGTACCTTCTATAATTATTGTCAATTTTATTTTAAAGTACCTAAATTTTAACTTTAATCCGAATTGAATAATAAATATAGGCTTTTTAGTTATGAGACATTTTTTAATTGGAAACATTTTAAAACTTGGGACATTCAATTCCGATGGTTTTCGGCAAGGCCACCATTAAATTGACCTCTAAGAAAACATATGAATCGCGAAAAAACCAATGCATTAATCTCGAATTGTGATTTATATCATCTTTAACACTGAATTCTAATATTGAATATTAGAACACCAGGATTCTTTTCTTTTATAAAGTAAATGTCATACGATATCAAAATTAATACACAAGCCACCTTAAGCGGTTGTAATCACAATACTGTGTTCAACGTCTCTGCATTAAAAAAGCAGGGTAGTGGTGAAGGAATTTTGGAAAATGACAACAATGCTACCCAAAAGTGCGTTAGAAAGATTTCCTTAGATATGAAATTCGAGAATTATAACCCCAAAGGAATAGTGAGTAGTTTGTTTGCTCATCACAAATAGTTAATTTATTAATTTAAAAATATTGTGTTGGAAGTATATATATATTAATCTAGTTTGACGTACAAGAAAAATATATTCGAATACGTCATGTATATGATAGTTCCTCGAAGGCAATTTCGCTCCTTTTGACACCAATTATATTAAAACTCGTAATTGAACCAACACGCCTAATATATCCTCTCAAGTATTTATATGTAAATATTTTAAAATAAATTTCAAAAACTTGCCAAGGGTATGAATCCTTTTTCAGATAAATACAAAAAACTAATATATCTAATAGTGCTATAAAAACGGCTGGGTTTTGTTTGTTGGTTTTAGTCGACTCTACATGAACAGACCAAGGTTTTTTGGTATGTTTTTCTTAGTCGACCTCCAGGCTTAGTCGAAATTTGAAAAACAGACTAGAAGCGAGCGTTAGTCTTAGTAAAACCAAAGATCGACCAAACAAAACCCAGCCGTTTTTACATCACTGTTATCCAACTTAATATTTTGTGGGCCTTATTTTACAAGCCAACAGTAATAAATATATAAAAAAGATAAAATCGCTTAAAAAAATAAGCTGTTTTATTTATTAGAGTTAAAATATCTCTTTTTTCATAGAGTTTCACACTAAACAGAAGTGGAGTTTCTTTATCAAAAATCTATAATTTGAACTATAATACACGAACTTAAAGATATTTATCAAAAAGAACCTTGCAATTAAAAAAGCAATTTATAGCTAAAAAAATTATTTGCCTGATTATTAGAACCGCTCGGCAGCTTAAAGTCTATCGAATTTGAAAATATCGTTATCGAATTAGTCAAAATTATTAAAAAGAAACTAATCTATTTTATGCCCGCCGAACATTACTTGAATTTAGCTTAGTTTTACCCATAACAGGCTTTAATTTTTTCCTCTCTAAGTTTTAGAAGAGGGTGCTATCTAAACCAGTTTAAAGCTGGACTTTGTTTAAAATTCTTGCCTTATTTTAAAATTAAATTGTAGGTTTTTATTTATAATGATTTTAATTGATGCAAACATAAGAAGGGAAGGCACAAATTATAATACTATTTAATAAAACTTGTTTTTATATATAAATAACATCACCTTTATTAAACGGTAGAATGTTAACAGTAAACCTATGGAAATTGTTTTGAATAAAGATAACACCTTAAATTTTACGGGCTGTCACAGTTATGGTGAAACTCCGACTTGTGGGTATCAATATGAAAATGGCAAGCTAATCCCGTATAGCGAAGTAAATAAATTTTACGATTTTTTTTATATCGCTATATTTTAAACCATTTTAGATTTACCTATTTAAATTGTGTATTAAAAGTGACGGCAGGGTATTATACCCTTAAATTAGACAAGAACCGGGGATATAATATCTAGTTAAATTTTAGGTTATTAAAAACATCTCTACTTCTTAATTTAAACATGAAATAAAATATCTTTTACCTAACTAAAGAGATTTAAATTGAGATTGTGAGTTTAAATGGTTCATAATGCTGAGCCTTAAAAAGTCGAAATTATAGAGCAAGATTCTGTTTTAATGCCCCATTTTACCTGCCAGAAAAACGGTGTCATGCTCCCAGCTGGTTCTACTTACATTTCTTCTTACGACTCATGAACGGCTTTCATTCGTAATATATATGGTCCAAGCATACCAAAATATTTTGAATTTAAAAGTATCTGTTGCCTTGTTCTGACTTAATAGGTGTTTTAATTAGATTCAAGATTTATTAGCTTTTCAGGTACGATCGGCCCTTAGAAACTCGTTGTAGTAATTTAAGGGATAAAAGTTGTCAAAGTTTTCAAGAATTATATACATCTTAAGAACTAGGAGAGGGTACAATAAATAAATGTTATGATGAAAATATAGCTTAACTAATAAAAGCGCTCCTGCCAGGTTTATACGAGGGGATAAATAAATTGATGTGGTTAAACTAACAGAGAACGGTTCCTCAAGCAAAACCGTGAAGCTCGCATTCTAAGACCGACTCTTACTACTAAAACTCTATACATTCTACATTAAGGATAATATTTGTTTTGGGGTAAAATGCTTATAATTTTTCTATTATAATATTTAAGATGATACTTTTAGTAACCATTTTCTTATAGGATTAATTTAATATAGAATTAAACTAAATATAATCAGCTGTTTTTATCTCAAAAACGGGTCAAACAATTACACAGCTCATTTTAATTATTAATTGCTAAGCAATTTATGGTTATTATTTGCAATTAATAATTCACTTTCTTTAGGCAGGTTCAAAAGCATAAAATTGATAGTAATAGTAGCATTAGTAAGGTATAAAACATTGTACTTAAATATACAAATATACCAAACGTAAATATTGCGATGACCATGGGCTAGAGAACTGCAAAGTCATTTTTTTTCAACCCGAACTCGACCCGACCCAAATTTTTTTTTAAATTTTTAACCCGTACTCGACCCGACCCGAAAGCATTTTAAATTTTTCAACCCGAACCCGACCCGACCTGAAAGCATTTTAAATATTTTACCCCGAAACCGACCCGACCCTAAAGCATTTTAAAATTTTTAACCCGACACGGCCCAGCCCGAAAGTGTTAAAAAAATTTTAACCGAGTCCCTTCCGAACGTGTTTCAAATTTTGGTATCCAACGCGAGAGTAAGAAAATTGCGGTGTGCATGGGCGTAGCCAGGGGGTGGCAGGGAGGGGCGGCTGCCCCCCTATAAATTTAAAAAATCTTAGATATTTTATCAAATTATGGCTAAAATTAAAAAAATGTTCACTTTGCCCCTCCCTTAATCATTATTGCCCCCTCTAATTTCAATTTCCTGGCTACTCCCATAAGGGTGTTTAAATTTAATCAACAAATTAAAGTGCGATTTGAAAGTAATTAATTCCACAGATTTTAATTACAAAATTAATTTTCATGATTTATTAGCATACAGTATCAGGTCACATTCAATTTGAAATATAGAGTTTTTCAAATGAATCAAATTTAAACATAATCTTATTTGTTTGTGAATATATAATTATGTAGTTTAAATTAATAATGAACTACCACTTTAAATACAATTTAAAAATATTATTTTGTTGATATTTTCACGAGTCAAATTTAAATATGCGTTCAAATTAAAACAATGAGATTTAAAAAAACAAAAGGAATATAAATTAACTTAAGGAATGATCTTCAATTATAATTTCGATATTAATTAAAAAATATTATACATAATAGCTTTATTTTTAAAGATATGTCCCGTGTATTCTGCAATGTAAGATTCATAACGCTTGACCCGACACTTTAAATCCACCCCGACCCGACCCGAAAGCATATTAAAATTTTCAACCCGAACCCGCCCGACCCGACCAAAAAGCATTTCCAAATTTTCAACCTGAACCCGACCCGAACCCGACCAGACCCGATATCGGGGTCGGGTCTTGGGTCACGCGTGCAGTTCTCTACCATGGGCGTAGCCATCATTGAAATTAGAGGGGGGCAATAATGATTTAGGGAGAGACAATCTGATCATTTTTGAAATTTTAGCCATAATTTTAATAATAATCAACAAGGATTCAGAGGGGGAGCAGCCGCCTTTTCCTGCCCCCCTCCCTTAACTGCGCCCCTCTAATGAGTCGTCATGAAGAATTTCTCATATATTTATTGATTATGGAATTTGTTTATTAACATAAACCATAAATTCGCTTTAATACTCTCAAGATAATTATATCAAATAGTTGTTGCACATTTATTGTAAATGTATGATAGCTTTGGTATTAAATTAGCTCAAATTACATTTTGCCTATTTATATAAAATAATTGATACATACCTCAAAATTTATTAAATACACTCAGGCATTAGATAACCTCGCATCTTGGTAAGTATACTTATGCGCTAAAAAGAGTGAAAACATTCTATGTCTGTACAGTTAAAACTTAAAAGATTAAAACAAGAATAGCTAATGTAATTAAGTAATAGTAGAGGACGCAAATTCTAGATATTAAGTATAATTATGTGCCTTGCTATTATAATTCGATTTATTAAATATTGTCTATACCTCTTTAACAGTGCGGTCTTGCTTCTTCAGTCTTCACTCATTTCATATAAATTCAATGACCACTTTGTTCTTGATAGTAGGCTCATGTTGACAGAAAAATTGAAACCCTTTCCCTCCCATTTTCCTTAGCAATCCGACAACAAGATCTTTAATACCACCAATTTACTTTTATGCCTAGTTGTTTTTTAGAAGCAGACTCCTCACTTTTCACAATTAGCTTAAAAATCTTTTTGATAACAAACATTCATTAGGGTTATTGTTGTCGGTGTGAAGTGGAAAACGGTAATAGGTATCATGTACGCGGAGGACAGGATTGCATGGAAAAGGATTATGCCAATTCACAAGCTAATGCAGAAAAAGAAAAATTCTATTCAAGTGCGCATTGCATGTTTTACAACGGATTATGGTAGGTACTTTATTAGAAAAAAGTTGTCATTGCTAGATTTGATAAAGTATTGTTGATTTCGTATTGCTAAATAAAATAAATTCCCTTGCTTATTCTTTCCTGTATATACCTGCTTAAAATCTTTTCCGCGCCTTTTAAATCGTTTATAAAAATACTCTCAGAATTGGTATAGATTATAGAATTTTTTGAAATTAATACAACGCATTAATCATAGTGTGAGAAATTAATTTATACTTAAAAATATGCATTATTATAAGATACGGCTAAAATTTAACATTAAATATTGATTACCGCGACTTTTTAAATATAAACTAATAACACTGCATGATAAAGTCTAAGCGTTATGTAATGAAGTATAAAATGAACTGTGGTGTTTACAAATAAATCTTTCTCTATCATATACAATCTGCATCTCTTTATTAGATTAATTTAAACCAGCTAATAGGGATTTTTTTGAGCTTGAACATTAAGAAATTTAAGGCTTTTATTGTTATAGAAGCCATCAAAAAGGCAAATGTGGTTTTAACCTAAATGAATTAGCCTTATTTTGTGCTTTAAAGTAGCATTATGTATATTTTATTTTTTATGTGAACTTTAATCATTCTTTCATTAAAATTTCATTTAAAGCAGTGAAAGTATGTATAATATATCCTAAAAAGGTATGGCATTTATGATATTGAAAAACCTATTTTGGAACAAAGGATCTATGTAAAAGTTTATTTGAAGCGACAAAACAATAAGATTAAAGCTTCTGTCCTTGATGAAAAGGCAAATATTAAGTGGGATGATCTAACACTAAACCGAACTCTAGTTTTAGACACGGAAACGAACATCATTCATACTCCACTTGGAAAAGTATATTAATTTTTTATAATTCAATAAATTATACTTTTCACAAAAAATAATATTATAAGAGTCGCTCCATCATTTTAAGATGTTTTTTATTAAAATTTATAAATGGAATTTTTTCAGCAAAAGACGAAAGGCTCAGAGTTATTAGGAATATTTTTTAATTTGAAAAGTTGATAATTTACGGCAGCGGCTTTAAAATAATTTATATTCTGGTATTATAATGAGGCTAATTTCTTCATTACACACACAATTATTTAAAGATAACAGTTGGATATTATTACCTTTAAATCAGTTATATTATGATTTTTTATCATTTAAGTCAGTGATCAGTCTTTTTAACAAACTATTGATTCATTTTTATATATACACAATCGCACGTTGTAATTTTTAACAAGCCTATTCGGCGTAGCCAGCATTGGAATTAAAAGGAAAATGAATTAAAGAGGGGCAAAATGACTATTTTTTGAAATTTTGACCTTAATTTTAATGTGTTTTAATGAATTTCAACAAATTTTTGGATTTAGAAGGGGGTAGTCGCCCCCCCCGGCTACGCCCATGGGCCTGTTTACTAAGTGATATTTGCTTTTTCCCAACTTGTTGTACTGTATTAGCCATCTACATTAAAATCTATATTCTGGTTTCGCATGCAAAAAATTAAAAATTTAATAGCGGCATGTTAAATTTAAACCTTTATTATTGAAAAATAAAGTATATGTAATTTTAATTATACAAATAAACAAGTTTTTTTCAAAACTCAAAATTAACCTTGATAAGGAACAAAATAAAAAGTGGATATGAAATCTCAACAAAGTGTAAGAAATAATCTGGGTTCAGAGTTTCTCATAAGTTGTCCCATTAATTGTTAATGTATTTTTAATTTATTGGAGTTTATAATTTGCAGCAATACTTTATAGGAGTGGGAATGTATTTAAGGAAAAATAACAATAATTTATATCTATGCGAGTACAAATACACAATTGATTAATAGTCTTTTAGCGCATTTGTATCACAAAATAGGTTCGTAAAATTTTAGAGCTTGATTAAATGAAAATTATCTTACTTTTATAGAGATATATAAATGTGAAAATTAATCCAAATAAATTAAGTCTAGATCACATATAATACTGTCGAAATAAGCAATTCCCAATTAGCTCGATAAAAATTTAAGATAATTTCAAACATAAAATCCATTTGAGTACAAATAATTTTTAATCTTACTTATATACTTATTGCATAGAAATTAATAGAAAAATATAAACATGAGAATAATTATTTTGAAGGTAAAATCATTTGCCTTAAATCAAGTGTACGCGACAACTGAAAAATTGAATTTGCCACTTGAAGCAGGGAGCCAAAGATTAACTATCCCTTTGGTTGTGAGTCCTAATAATGTGGATAAATTTTTGCCTCAAATTAAGGTAAATAATTCGAAATGATTTACATACTTTATCTATTTATGGTTCTATTTAAACAAACAATAATTGATTATATAAGTTATTTAAAAATACCCCCCAAAAGTGTGCTTACATTATCAAAATGACGAAATCTCTATTCTTTATTAAATATTTGGTCCCACAGTCGTGGAGTTTGTTTTGATTAGTTTCTTACATCTTGTATCTTGACAAATCTCTTTTGTTTTAACCACTTTGTCGACTTGCCCTTTCCACGTGACACGGAGGCCGTCCTCTTCCTCTCTTTCCCGGTACCTCCATGTCCAGTACTTTTCGATTTAAGTCATTCGTGTCCCTTCTTAGTATATACCAAGACCACCTTAGCCGATTTTCGTTAATCATGTACGCCATAGGTTGAATACCCATTTTTTGTCACGAGGAAGTCATACATCATATGGTCGAGCCTAGTATACCCCAAGCTCCACCGTATCATTCATTCTCATCTCTCTGAATTGTAATAGCTTTCCTTCCGTGGTGTTTAATGCCCAAGTTTCACTACCATAAGTAACACCGGTCCTACGATGGATTTGTAAGCTTTTCTCTTCAACCACATTGGCATTTTCTAGTCGCACATTACACCGGATATACTTCGTCATTTAAGCCATCTATTTTGGATCCGGGCATTGAATTCCGTTGCGCAACCTCCCTCTTGATGTAGCATCGAGCCGAGGTATGTAAACATGTCTACTTTTGGGTACTTTAGATGGTCATCCAGCGATGGGATGTCTGTACCGTTCTTTTCCATGTAAACCGTTTTTCGATCGTTGACCTTTAAACCATATCCAGCTAAGCGCTTTGACAACTTTTCGGCTTCTTCGAATCCTTTCTCCTTTATTTCCTTGCATAGTACTACATTATCGGCATATAGCATACACCATGGCGATGGCTTTTGAATGTCTCTTGTTGTCGTGTCTATTATTATATTAAATAAAAAGAGACTTAAAGCCTTAAAAAGATTTACAGTCTCCAACTGTCGTCCTAACGCAAGAGTTTGAGGCTTCATAAATATTTTTCGTAAGCCGTATTTATGCCTCAGGATATTTTGTTTTCTCAGGCACCACCATATTAAATCGCGGGGGACCGTGTTATAAGCTTTCTTCATGTAGATAAAGATCGTAGTAGGTCTTTCCTCTTTTCACCATACTTATCCATCATTTGTCTTAGTGCGAAGATTGGGTCGATTGTGAATTTGCCGGCCACAAATCCGAATTGGTTAGCCGATATTTCAACCTCGTTTTCAGCCTTGTTACTAAGATCCTTGAGTGGCAAGTTAACTTGATACCTCTGTAATTGCCACGGTCCTGAGGGTCTCCTTAGCATCTAAACGAAATTTTTTTCAATTTTTGGTTAAATAAAAAATTCTCTATAAACGCATTCCTAATAACCTTTAGATTATTTACAGAAATAATTATATATATATTTTATTTAAAATCTATATTTTTAACGTTAGGTTAATCCAAAAATTTAGTCAAGTTTATTAATATTATGACTTAAATTTTAAAAATTATCATTTTGCCCCTCCTTAAATCATTTTTGCCCCCCTTTAATTCCAAAGCTGGCTACGCCCTTGGAATGATGCAACGTTATGTTTTAGTTTTCAATAATCATATACCTAATTCAATAAAAATTTCCATAAAAGTTTAAAATTGATATAGGTACTGACACTATTTCTAGTATACTCTTATTACCTCAAATCGATTTTGAACATACGTCGGGGTCTTTTGCTCATACAATGGGGGTGAAGACATTTTCATACATATACTACAATAGATAGACTGCTCACTAACGTTTTATCGCCATTTTGAAATGTTAACAAATAAGGGGAGGACATATAGATTATAGTAATTTATTTAATTAGAGTGTAGCTGATTTAATAATATTAGAATGGTTAAACATTAAAAACAAAATTTTAAAATATAATTTACAAAATTCACAAAAAGAAAAATACTATGATGATGTGATTCACTAACTTTCTTTTTTATTTATTAACTAATGAGAAAGGTAAATTTTTCTGTTTAAATAATGGGGAACACTGCAGAAAAAGATGGGATATAGTTAAATTCAAAATGGTGGATTTAATGGTACACATTTTGCCGAATCGGGGTCAAAGTCGCAGAAAAAAAGCAGCAGAATTGGTCAGAACTGGTCATCTTAAGATTTTAGATAATCAATATATTAGAATTAAATCTCAAATGGAGAAGGAATTTGATGTGCATATAACCCTAACCCTAACCCGAACCTAAAACGCTGACCTAAAACACTAACCCTCCTGACCAATCTTGATCTGACCAGTTCTGACCAATTCTGCTGCTTTTTTCTGCGACTTTGACCGGTTCCCATTTTGCCATATCAAACATATGACATGAGCAGTTTATGTCGCCTAATGAGCCAAAAAATTAGGGGGGTTATAGGTATATAATTGATGTTTGAATAAAGTGTGGCCATATTTATAGTTTCCATAACCCTCAAATATATTTATAAATAATAAGTTTTAATGTTGATAGTCTCTTAAATTCAGGTAACTGAAATGTTTAATTAAAATGTTATAATACCATGTTATTGATTTAATATGAGCAAGGAAGGGTTAAGCGAGAGTCTAGTTATTGAAACTGATAACTTTGATGGGTCTGGATTATCCTGTAACAAAATTGGTGTTTCATTTCAAGGCTTTGAACAACAACCATCTAAATGTTCGCAGCCTATACAAAGGTAATTTTTTAACCATTAATCAATTTTTATGTTCAATTATAAAATTATTATAATTTTTACGATATGTGCAAATGAACTTTATTTTTTATCGGAGTTTGTAATTTTAGTTATAGCTGCTAGGCTAAAAGCTAGTTACATTTGAAGAATATATAGTTTACCAAATCGTTTTAAAAATGTGTATTAAAAGATAGTTCGATTATTAAAACTAACATACAATTTTGTATGTAATTTTTAAATAAAATTTTGTAAACACTTAAACGACATCCATGAAATTTAGAGTAACATTAAAGTTTATGGCGCTGACGCGCACAAATCTAAAATCTCTCTTGCTCTTCAATGTTGAGCCCTCTGATTATTTATAGTAGTGTTGTAAAAAGGGCTGGGTTTTGTGTGGTCGACTTTTGGTTTTAGTCGACTAAACATAAGCAGACTAAAGGTTTGACCAAAGAATCTTTGCTCTTTTTATGCGACTAAGAAAAATAGACCAAAAAAGCTTTGGTCTGTTTATGTTTAATCGACTAAAACGAAAGGTCGACCAAACAAAACCCAGCCGTGTTACATCGCCACTTTATAGTATAGTTTGAAACAAATTTGCCCTCTAGGGTTGGAAAATTGGCGAGAGTTTTAAACTATATTGTGTTTACTTTAATATGTTATTATGAATAGACTCTCTTGGCGTCTGAAAGCTTTGCTTTATGTATTCTAAATTACAAAAAAAAATTCTAGCGGAATTTAATAGGAGTGATCCAAAAGTTTGATAATATATTTTGGGTTTATTTGCGTTTGTGCAGAATTAAACTTCAACTTCTTATGCAATAAGCTTAGATCGTGTCGCGATGCATATTTGCAAGATTATGCTCACTATTTAAGGGCTAAATTTTTGACTATTTTAATAGCCTAAATTATTGCAAATTTTTTAGTTCATAAATGTGTGTCCATAATTTTAACGCGCGTTAATTAAATTGTAAATTGTTTTAGCTGCTTCAAACATCAACCCCTAGATTTCTGGATAGATGAAACAGTATGATGCCTTAAAAATTATCAATAATTTTAGATAAAAACTAGGTTAGGTATACAAGGCAGTTATCTGCTCAAATACCGTGGAATTCTGTATCCAAAGCATTTAATATGGTCAATCGACAAAAATTCAAAGTTGAATGTTGCCACAAATGGTAGCAAATCACATCCCATGTCTGTATATAGCAAATTACTGTCATCTGCTAATTCTAAGAATTCCTCCAACACTGAGTTAGCCGATAACTTAAATATCATGTTTATTTATTCTAAGTTGGTTTTCACCCATGCTAAAATTCAAGTGTTTAGTTCAAACTTCAAGACCACCTATATTGAGTAAAATTTCTTCCAATTTTAAAATATGAAAAATGATATTTTTTGTCAGTAAAATTCGACTAAAATGTTTTTTTACTCAAATTTTGAAGGAACAACGGATTAATTACATCTATTACGGTTAAAACATCGGACTCAATAGCTAAGGTGGAAGTGCTAATAATGAACGTTGGGGTAATGGAGTCATATTTTCAAATTAAACTTCATAATTGCACAAATCTTTTCACCTTGTCTAAAACAATCAACAAATTTCTGGCTCCGGCCCAATCACGAAAAATATCCATAGATATCATATTTGATAAAGCACAATTCTTACCCAACTTAACCAAAGGATTTGATAATCCGTTAATAGTTCAATGCCAAGGTAAAATTTAAAATCCGAATAGCGTTTGTAGTCATTGTAACATAACTTCATAAAAATCCTACTCATCAATCGCATAATTAAAGGCAAATCGGAAGCAATTCAAGCACAATCATTTTTTTAAACTTTTGCCAAATTGCAATTGTGTTTTGGCTCGCCTACTTTAATTATGCATGTTATTGCACAAAAATTAAATAATTTGTTAATTAATAATTTTGTAGTAGACCTGAAAAACAACAATGGGAAAGTTATGGCAACCAGAGATTTTTCAATAAAACCAAATAGTATTTGTGCTTGTTATGGAGAATGCCAGTGCATTGTAATTAATTTTTAAAAATAATTAATTTGAGGCATTTTTACATTTTTTCCTAAATCATTTAATTCAAAAATTATAAGACTATTATAATTCACAATAAAGAGTGTCATCATCTAATTTTATAATACAGAGCAACTATGATTATTTTTTAGTGCGAGGATGAGAAAGTTGTTATGAATTGTATGAAATTAAGTGACATCTATAAAAATCATAAATTGGGTTATGACAATCTTTTAAAAGACACTAAAAATGAGGGAATATTTAATTACCTACCAGCCGGTCATTTCGCAACAAATACAAATTCAAGTTTTGCTACCATTTTGAGATATGCATTGTTAGGATTGTTAACTGTCGTGGGTATAACTATGCTAAAAGGTAATATGATGCTAATGTTTGCAGAACTTTTTTTTATTATTTATAAAATATTTTAAATTTTGAATAGGTGTATGCAAAGCCATTATCGGTCTTATTTTTCCTGCGGTAGGCTCTTGGGGATTGACGCCGTTTGTTGAAAAAAATATGCAACGATATTATGAACAAGATTTGAAAGAGATACCTGTTAAATATAATTTGAACGGTGATCCAATAAATCCTTTCACGTAAATTTGTACATATGATTTTATTTGTTATATTGCCTTTAAAACACGTTGAGGTATCAAAGCCTTAATTTTCTATATTTGATTTATAAGTGGTGGACCAGTGAGACGTATGGGACATTTAAAGGAGTTTTTGTTAAATTTAATATTCTTTTTTCTGTTGCCATTTGTGGGCCTTCATTACCTTTGTACAACATTCTATTCACCGAAGGACGATCTACGATTATCAAAAGTAAAATAACTAATCATCAAAACTATGTCTATTATTCAGCCTGCTTTAAATAATGCGAATTATCAAAATGACTACAAGCAAAAATGATTTAAAGGAATATGGTATAATTCAAGTCGATAATTTACTATAATGTTTATGAATGTACGTTTTATTGAGGGAACAACCTTATATGCCTGTCTATTGTCACCTCAACAATTTGTCAAATTTTATAAAGCATTGTTATTCCCAATAAAATTTAGTGACTAATTTTCACCAACCTTCTGACATGCTTTGTTAAGTAAACTATACATATAATATAATATAGATTTTTTATCAGTAGGTACTAGATTGTTAACAGGGGTTTTGTTCAGATTTAAAAGTAATACACAATTAAATTTAGGCTGCGTAGCCCAATTTCAAAATATCGATAAAAAATTAGTTTAAAAGCTTGGTATAAGTCGATAAAAAATCTTTATATGTGATTCGTGTTAAACATTTGATTGTATTAATTTCTTATTAAGTTGTATATTTAATTGGCGATTTTCGATCTTATACATTTTATTGTGTATTTGTAAATTGGCATATACTATTTCATAATTGTTTGGGAAACACCACTGTATCAAGCTATATGAACAAGTTAGTTGTTAAAAATAGTCACCTAACAAAATTATATAGACAGGGGAGACCAAGGCTAATAATAGACCGTTACACCGGTGTAATGATCTGAAACGACGACATTTAAAAAACGACGACGCTGAATTGAGCATTTATATTGGTTAGTGTTACCCATTAAGTAGTGTATTTTTACTCGTGGGTTAAGTTAATACTGCCAGTCTACATTCCGTGGTTCAGAGTCTCTCATCTTGATCAATTCTGTTCTTGCGGCTTCTGTTAAGTAAATCTTGTTGAACCTCAATTCGAGGATGTCCAATCTTTTGAGGGTGCCAATTCTTATGTTCTCCTCTATCAAGGCACCTCTGTAGGCAATTTGACTAAAGTTTAGAAGGCTTGCAATGTGATCGCCCCCTGGTGCTCTTTTAGGATAAATGGCTTTGTCAAACTTGATGGCATAGGCAAAACGGCCCTACCTAGGAGTTGTCTATCATCTTCATCCATGGTGACACTTCTCCTCAAGGGAACTTGTGGGTTGAGTCCCGCTGTCTTCTGGGTAAACTGGGGAAAGTTGGCGTGGTGGTTTGTTGAAGACCTCCGCCGGCGGTTGTGTTAGACGGAGCATTGTTATTACCCTCAGCTGCTTGGGTACCATCCGTCGTGTTAAAATTTCCATTCTCAGATGGATTTGAGGTGTTATCGTCAGACGAGTCTTGAGAGTTTTGGTGTACTGTTGTTTCACTCGGGGGGCTGGTAGGGGGCTCAACTCTGAGGGGTATGTTGTCCACAACAGCCTCCTCCATGGACATGCGAGCACGACTCACATCACATACCTTCCATTCTCTGCAGACGCCGTTGATGACGTCATCAGCTAGGAACTGGACATCCACTCCAGCATTCATGGGCAGAAGAGCAAAAATTTGATTAGAGCGTAGTCCAAAGGGGAAGTCCTCGAGGTTAGGCGGGAGCGTCACCACTCCGGCATGTTTGCAAATGTGAGCGACGCGCACACACACAAACGGGACTGCTGAGGCTATCCTGGCCAATGTGATTGTGTGAGCATCCGTTGGTTTGCCATATTTGATCTTGTAGAGATCAGCTAGGTTTCTCATGTCAGCCCTGAATTCATCGTTGGACTTTGCCAACACTTTCCTTAGCTCGGTGCCTCTGAAACTAGCAGTGACACCTAGGAGGACCAAGTGAGCACTAAAGGTTTGTTGTCTCAAGGTGTTCAACCTCAAGGTTTGTGTTTTAGATTGGAGTAGCATGCTATGGATAAGTAGCATTGGGTCCAAATCCTTTGTATCTCATTGCTTCATAGACTTCTAAAGGTAAGTCCTGGTAGAAGTCTTCGTTTTTAAAGTAGCTAAGGGCCTCGGTGGCTACAGAATCCAGCTGCTCTTTGGTGAACACGAGTTGGTCAGACATGATGAATAAAATATGCGTTTATGCGTATGACGTTGCGATTTTAGCGTGATATAAAGCGATATGCGAGCGTTAGACAAAAAGCGTAGAATCAAAGCGAGCTTATGGTGAAATGTGGAAAGTAAAATGTGATGGGGATGTGATGATTAAAATAGGAAGCGTTTGGTCTTGTTTGTGTAATTTTTATTTGAGAAGGATATGTTATGTACTATTTCTAAAACAATTATCTAATTAAAATATAAAATTTTGTTACAAATAGTTAGATAACAAAGTTTTATAATGAGAATATTTAAAATATTAACACACCCTTAAGTTTGTGACGAGAAGGATCTGTTGTGTACTATTTCTAAAACAATTATCTAATTAAAAGATAAATTTTGTTAAAGAGTAAAATCTCAAATAATTATATAACAAAGTTTTAAAATGAGAATATTCAAAATAATAATCTTGAAATTTTATTAACTTACTCTTAAGTATGTAACTAGAAGGATATGTTGTGTACTATTTCTAAAACAATTATCTAATGAAAAAATAAAATTTTGAAGAGTGAAAAACTCAAATAATTACATAACAAAGTTTTAAAATGAGAATATTTAAAATATTAATCTTGAAATTTTATTAACTTACTCTTAAGTTTGTAAGAAGGATATATTGTGTACTATTTCTAAAACAATTATCTAATTAAAAGATAAAATTTTGTTAAAGAGTAAAATCTCAAATAATTATATGACAAAGTTCTAAAATGAGAATATAAAATATTAATCTTGAAATTTTATTAACTTACTCTTAAGTTTGTAACTAGAAGGATATGTTGTGTACTATTTCTAAAACAATTATCTAATTAAAAGATAAAATTTTGTTAAAGAGTAAAAATCTCAAATAATTATATAACTGTGGCATAAGGCCAAATTTAAATTTTTTATTTGTCACCCGTTTGAATAAATGTTAATGGTGTATCTACGCCGTTTCCTCCCCCCTTCCCTCGTTTAAGGATTAGTTTTATTATAGGTCTATTCTGTATAACTAGTTTTAGCCGCCTATCACGGGTTTTAGTCGTTTATGATAAATATTTAATTTACCCCTCCCCTTTCTAGTTTTATTACCCTTCAAGTTAAAGAAAGAAGTTATTGCTTGTCACGCAGTCCCTATCTCCCCATCCTTATTATTGTTGTCAGCGCGTTATACGATGATCGCGTTGGTTTGATATAATTCCCCTTCCCGATCGAGATGGTATCGTTGATATATTTTTATCTCCCCATTATTGTTGTTTACATCGTCAATCCCCCCCCCTCGATCATGATTGTATTATTTACCACCTTATCACTATTATGGTGTGTAATCAACGCGCGGTACAATACTATTGTTTACTTACTCACGTCTTCAATTCCCCCCCCCCCGATCATTATTGTTATTGATATCTCATCACTATTTAAATGGAAACATTCACACTTATTCATTGAGAACTTATTTACAGATATTGATTCATAATATATAAACTCGGGACTTCGGCCCTCGTGGGAAGGGGGAGGGGAGAAGGGAAGGGGGGAAGGGAAGGGGGGAAGGGAAGGGGGGACGACTCATCTATACTTCGTATAAATGTATCATATTTGCTATGCAATTTATGGGCGAGAAAGGTGGGAAGGGGCGAGAATGCCTAGAGGGGGGTATTAAATGCCTAATGATTAATTAATTATTTATACAAATTTTCCATTTATAGGCAAAATGTAATATAGGCAAGGGGTAGGGTTAGATTTAGTGTTTGCATCTAGGTGGGTATTACATTAGTTTTTATGGCCTTTAGTGATTATGGGTATAACAAACATTATATTATAAAACATCACAATGTTAAGAATTTGCAGAATTGTTGGGAGAATTTTTTTGTTGAATTTGAACAATTTTTAATTAAAAAAATCAAAAATTTGGCGAATGGTCATTTTTTCTCCATTGGTTAGTACCAACAGATACTCTATAATTCAATGATAGCCAAAAAAACGGAAAAAAAATTAGATGCTCACTTTGGCCAATGGTCATTTTTTTCCATTGGTCAGCAGCCAGCACACGGAAAAATGGATATAAATTCATAAGAGTAAAAAAAACGAAAAAAAAATTTTCGAATCACATTTTGGCCAATGGTCATTTTTTTCCATTGGTCAGCAGCCAGGACACGGTAAAAGTGGATATAAATTCATAATAGTCAAAAAAAACGAAAAAAAAATTTTCGAATCACATTTTGGTCAATGGTCATTTTATTCCATTGGTCAGCAGCCAGCGGACGGCCAAAAAGTCATAATAGCAATGGTAGGAACAGGAACAATCATAATAGTCAAAAAAAACGAAAAAAATAATTTCAATTCACATTTTGGCCAATGGTCATTTTTTCCATCGGTCAGGAGCCAGCGGACGGCCAAAAAGTCATAATAGCAATGGTAGTAACAGGAACAATCATAATAGTAAAAAAAAACGAAAAAATAAACTCGGATTCACATTTTGGCCAATAGTCGTTTTTTTCATTGGTCAGCAGCCAGCGGACGGCCATAAAGTCTTATTATCAATGATAGTAGCAAGAACAATCATAAGAGTCAAAAAAAACTCCGGGATTCTAACCCAAAAACTAGTTAAATTGCATAGCAATTAAAAGTAAACAACTTTTATTTATGTTTATTATATAATAAAATGAAACAATAATAGAACAAGCGGACGGCCAAAAAGTCATATTATCAATGGTAGTAACAGGAAAAATATATTAATTTAATTTAAAAAATAAAAAAAAAATTTGCCCTCTCCGGGAATCGAACCAGCAATTCAGAACGTTCGCCGGGGTTCGAACCCACATTAATAGAGGCATAGACTTTTGTAGGGGCACAGGGACCCATATCAGTAGAGGCATAGGCCCTTGTAGTGGAGGGCATAGGGTAATTATAGCAATTAATATCAATGTTACCCAATTCAAAAACGAATAGATATACTTATGCATTAATTTAACATAGCAATTAAAACCCGACCCCGCCCGAAAGCGAGGGAGATAGAGATGAGGGGTGGGGCACCTCTTATGCATAAATTTTAAAAATAACACAGCGAGGGAGATAGAGATGAGGGGTGGGGCACCTCTTTCTCATGCATTAATTTAAAAAATCGATAACCTAATATACCCAATGCAAATAGATAGGGACGGACGGACAACGGACAACTGACAACCAAAAAACGAGCCCATAAATTGCATAGCAATTAATACGTTATTGATAATTTATAATTCGTCAGATTAAATAAATCAGTATTTAGCATGTAAAAATTAGGTTTGAAAATATTTCATGTCCCTCCTGGGACATCATAAATGGTGTCAGAAAAATTATAGGCTCCAGTCCTGACTACAATTTCATGGGTTCTTTCCTTTACCACATACTCCTTTTAATGCGGAACAAAACGGAGGTTAGTGAGCAGTTGTGGATCTTTTTAGACGCGTTGATTCAACAAAAAAACTATAAATTCCGAGCAGGATCTCTATCCCCAAGTCAATTTACACGCTCAAATTTCGCAATTTTTACGCAGGTGTCTCTGGACATAGCAAACCTCGGTGAACTAAAATTTCTAATTAATTCTTTGGAATCGTTTCTCCATTCATTTGAACAATGGGCAACCAAATTTTGAACCGCAAACACAATATAGGGGAAATTCCTAAAACCAGTAATTATATATTAAAAAATTCCGAAAAATGGGTAAACCAACATATACTTCTTATCCATGAAGTGGTTCAAGGGTTCAAGAGATATACGTCAATATTCCACAAATGAAAGTCAATGAAGGAATTCTGAAAATTCTAATATGAACACTGGAAACAAATAATCGAAAAGAATTATGTTACGTAAATTTGATGATTATTAATTGCTATGCAATTTATGGGCTCGTTTTTTGGTTGTCCGTCCGTTGTCCGTTGTCCGTCCGTCCGTTGTCCGTTGTCCGTTACCCTCCCTATCTATTTGCATTGGGTATATTAGGTTATCGCATTTTTAAATTAATGCATGAGAAAGAGGTGCCCCACCCCTCATCTCTATCTCCCTCGGTGTGTTATATATAAGATTTGTTAAATTATCTATTTGCTATGCAATTTATGGGCTCGTTTTTTGGTGTCCGTCCGTCCGTTGTCCGTTGTCCGTTACCCTCCCTATCTATTTGCATTGGGTATATTAGGTTATCGCTTTTTTAAATTAATGCATGAGAAAGAGGTGCCCCACCCCTCATCTCTATCTCCCTCGCTGTGTTATTTTTTAAATTAATGCATAAGAGGTGCCCCACCCCTCATCTCTATCTCCCTCGGTGTGTTATAAGATTTGTTAAATTATCTATTATATAATAAACATAAATAAAAGTTGTTTACTTTTAATTGCTATGCAATTTAACTAGTTATATAATAAACATAAATAAAAGTTGTTTACTTTTAATTGCTATGCAATTTAACTAGTTTTTTAGTTAGAATCCCGGAGTTTTTTTTGACTCTTATGATTGTTCTTGTTACTATCATTCATAATAAGAATTTTTGGCCGTCCGCTGGCTCCTGACCGATGGAAAAATGACCATTGGCCAAAATGTGAATCGAAATTATTTTTTTCGTTTTTTTACTATTATGATTGTTCCTGTTCCTACCATTGCTATTATGACTTTTTGGCCGTCCGCTGGCTGCTGACCAATGTTATATAATAAACATAAATAAAAGTTGTTTACTTTTAATTGCTATGCAATTTAACTAGTTTTTGGGTTAGAATCCCGGAGTTTTTTTTGACTCTTATGATTGTTCTTGTTACTATCATTGATAATAAGACTTTTTGGCCGTCCGTTGGCTGCTGACCACTGAAAAAAATGACCATTGGCCAAAATGTGAATCCGAATTTATTTTTTCGTTTTTTTTGACTATTATGATTGTTCCTGTTACTACCATTGCTATTATGACTTTTTGGCCGTCCGCTGGCTCCTGACCGATGGAAAAAATGACCATTGGCCAAAATGTGAATTGAAATTATTTTTTTCGTTTTTTTTGACTATTATGATTGTTCCTGTTCCTACCATTGCTATTATCACTTTTTGGCCGTCCGCTGGCTGCTGACCAATGGAATAAAATGACGATTGGCCAAAATGTGATTCGAAAACTTTTTTTTCGTTTTTTTTGACTATTATGAATTTATATCCACTCGTGTCCTGGCTGCTGACCAATGGAAAAAAATGACCATTGGCCAAAATGTGATTTGAAAATTTTTTTTTCGTTTTTTTTTACTCTTATGAATTTATATCCACTTTTACCGTGTCCTGGCTGCTGACCAATGGAAAAAAATGACCATTGGCCAAAGTGAGCATCAAAATTTTTTTTTCCATTTTTTTGGCTATCATTGACTTATAGAGTATCTGTTGGTACTGACCAAAAGAGAAAAAGTGACCATTCGCCAAATTTTTGATTTTTTTAATTAAAAATTGTTCAAATTCAACAAAACATTTCTCCCAAAAATTCTGCAAATTCTTAACATTGTGTTGTTTTATAATATAATGTTTGTTAGACCCATAATCAATAAAAACTATTGTAATACGCAACTAGATGCAAACACTAAATCTAACCCTAACCCTTGCCTATATTACATTTTGCCTATATCATTTTGCCTATAATGGAAAATTTGTATAAATAATTAATTAATCATTAGGCATTTAATACCCCCCTATAGGCATTCTCGCCCCTTCCCACCTTTCTCGCCCATAAATTGCATAGCAAATATGATACATTTATACGAAGTACAGATGAGTCGTCCCCCCTTCCCTTCCCTTCTTCCCTTCCCTTCTCCCCCTTCCCACGAGGGCCGAAGGCCCGAGTTTTTATTGTTAATAATCGATATTATACCAACCCCCCCCCCTTCCCCTTTTATTTGAACATTTTTGGGCGATTTTTTTGTCGAGGGAAAAGCAGTTTTTTTTAGTAGAGTATGGCGAGGAAAAGGTCTAATTTTGATGGAAACTTGTAATAAGGGTTATGTTAAATTTTTGAATGTCCATTTTGTTGGAACTCGTAATATGGTTTATATTGATTTTTGGTTACGAAAAAAGGCCAGTAATTTGTTTTAAAGTTAAAGCTACGGATATTTTTGAGGCTCTGAACTCTATGAGTTATCCTCATGTTGAATTATGAGGCTCTGAACTCTAGGAGTTATCCTCGTATGTTTTGAGGCTCTGAACTCTATGAGTTATCCTCAGTGTTTTTATAAAGTAGCATTAGTGATAAATTTAATTGGTGGCATGATTGAAAATGATCAAAAGTAAATATGTCGTTTAAGTGATATTTTGTTTCTATAAAGGTCAAGTTTATTTTTGGGTAAAGGGTAAGGTATGGCATAAGGCCAAAATACTTATTTCTATCAAGTTTATTTTTGGGTAAAGGGTAAGGTGTGGCATAAGGCCAAATTTAGATTTTTTATTTGTCACCCGTTTGAATAAATGTTAATGGTGTATCTACGCCGTTTCCCCCCCCCTTCCCCCGTTTAAGGATTAGTTTTATTATAGGTCTATTCTGTATAACTAGTTTTAGCCGCCTATGGCGGGTTTTAGTCGTTTATGATAAATATTTAATTTACCCCTCCCCTTTCTAGTTTTATTACCCTTCAAGTTAAAGAAAGAAGTTATTGCTTGTCACGCAGTCCCTATCTCCCCATCCTTATTATTGTTGTCAGAGCGTTATACGATGATCGCGTTGGTTTGATATAATTCCCCTCCCCGATCGAGATGGTATCGTTGATATAATTTTATCTCCCTATTATTGTTGTTTACATCGTCAATCCCCCCCCCTCGATCATGATTGTATTATTTACCACCTTATCACTATTATGGTGTGTAATCTACGCGCGGTACAATACTATTGTTTACTTACTCACGTCTTCAATTCCCCCCCCCCCCCGATCATTATTGTTATTGATATCTCATCACTATTTAAATGGAAACATTCACACTTATTCATTGATAACTTATTCACAGATATTGATTCATATTATATAAAAACTCGGGCCTTCGGCCCTCGTGGGAAGAGGGAGAAGGGAAGGGAAGAGGGGAAGGGAAGGGGGGACGACTCATCTGTACTTCGTATAAATGTATCATATTTGCTATGCAATTTATGGGCGAGAAAGGTGGGAAAGGGCGAGAATGCCTATAGGGGGTATTAAATGCCTAATGATTAATTAATTATTTATACAAATTTTCCATTTATAGGCAAAATGTAATAAAGGCAAAATGTAATATAGGCAAGGGTTAGGGTTAGACTTAGTGTTTGCATCTAGTTGCGTATTACATTCGTTTTTATGGCCTTTAGTGATTATGGGTCTAACAAACATTATATTATAAAACAACACAATGTTAAGAATTTGCAGAATTGTTGGGAGAAATTTTTTGTTGAATTTGAACAATTTTTAATTAAAAAAATCAAAAATTTGGCCAATGGTCACTTTTTATCTATTGGTCAGTACCAACAGATACTCTATAAGTCAATGATAGCCAAAAAAAACGGGGGAAAAAATTTTGATGCTCACTTTGGCCAATGGTCATTTTTTTCCATTGGTCAGTAGCCAGCACACGGTAAAAGTGGATATACATTCATAAGAGTAAAAAAAACGAAAAAAAAATTTTCGAATTACATTTTGGCCAATGGTCATTTTTTTCCATTGGTCAGCAGCCAGGACACGGTAAAAGCGGATATAAATTCATAATAGTCAAAAAAAAACGAAAAAAAAGTTTTCGAATCACATTTTGGCCAATGATCATTTTATTCCATTGGTCAGCAGCCAGCGGACGGCCAAAAAGTCATAATAGCAATGGTAGGAACAGGAACAATCATAATAGTCAAAAAAAACGAAAAAAATAATTTCGATTCACATTTTGGCCAATGGTCATTTTTTCCATCGGTCAGGAGCCAGCGGACGGCCAAAAAGTCATAATAGCAATGGTAGTAACAGGAACAATCATAATAGTCAAAAAAAACGAAAAAATAAACTCGGATCCACATTTTGGCCAATGGTCATTTTTTTCATTGGTCAGCAGCCAACGGACGGCCAAAGAGTCTTATTATCAATGATAGTAACAAGAACAATCATAAGAGTCAAAAAAACTCCGGGATTCTAACCCAAAAACTAGTTAAATTGCATAGCAATTAGAAGTAAACAACTTTTATTTATGTTTATTATATAACATTGGTCAGCAGCCAGCGGACGGCCAAAAAGTCATAATAGCAATGGTAGAAACAGGAACAATCATAATAGTCAAAAAAAACGAAAAAAATAATTTCGATTCACATTTTGGCCAATGGTCATTTTTTTCATTGGTCAGCAGCCAGCGGACGGCCAAAAATTCTTATTATCAATGATAGTAACAAGAACAATCATAAGAGTCAAAAAAACTCCGGGATTCTAACCCCAAAACTAGTTAAATTGCATAGCAATTAAAAGTAAACAACTTTTATTTATGTTTATTATATAACTAGTTAAATTGCATAGCATTAAAAGTAAACAACTTTTATCTATGTTTATTATATAACAAAAACTAGTTAAATTGCATAGCAAATAAAAGTAAACAACTTTTATTTATGTTTATTATATAACTAGTTAAATTGCATAGCAATTAAAAGTAAACAACTTTTATTTATGTTTATATAATAGATAATTTAACAAATCTTATATATAACACACCGAGGGAGATAGAGATGAGGGGTGGGGCACCTCTTATGCATAGCAATTAAAAATAACACAGCGAGGGAGATAGAGATGAGGGGTGGGGCACCTCTTTCTCATGCATTAATTTAAAAAAGCGATAACCTAATATACCCAATGCAAATAGATAGGGAGGGTAACGGACGGACGGACAGACAACGGACAACGGACAACCAAAAACGAGCCCATAAATTGCATAGCAATTAATATGTTATTGATAATTTATAATTCGTCAGAATAAATAAATCAGTATTTAGCATGTAAAAATTAGGTTTGAAAATATTTAATGTCCCAAAATGTTATGTAGGGCTACACAGGATCACAATTTAACTGTCCTAAATCCAACACTTTATTCAAGAATTTAATAACCGTTAAGAATCTATTGCGACTAAAATATTTCTACTCACTATTCGTTTTACAATTCGGTTTAAATAGTAATAACAATAATTATGTATGATGTTGATAACAAATAAAATGGTAGCGTACAACAATAATACATAGATATTGAGATCATTGGTGAGGGGCGTAAATAAAGATGGCGCTAAATAAATATGGCGCATCGTAAACATAAACAACGCCGCTAACAACTAACAATTAACGAAATTAAAAACCATCATCGGGGGGGGGGGGGGGGGGGGGGGGAATTGAAGATGTAGTAAGTATGAAGGTGGTAAGCAATACAATGGGGGGGGGGGCTTTAGAAGAATCAAACTAACACGAGATCACCGTGACCTTGGATGGGGTATTTTTTTAGGACCATTTATTAAATCTATTTTTAACTCTCCCTAAGAGAAAGAAGGGTAATTAAAACTGGAAAAGGATGGAATCTAAAACAAAGCGCCTCCAACTGGATCAAACTAAAAATTAAGAGGAGAAAGGGGGGGGGGGGGAACAGGGAGTAGTGATACCACAATAACAAAGTTTTAAAATGAGAATATTCAAAATATTAATCTTGAAATTTTATTAACTTACTCTTAAATTTGTAACTAGAAGGCTATGTTTTATACTATTTCTAAAACAATTATCTAATGAAAAAATAAAATTTTGTTAAAGAGTGAAAAAGCTCCTGCCAACTCGACTAACGCACAAGTAATCTAATGCACAAAAATTGTAATTTAAACATTATTATATAAGGATATCTATTATATATAACAACATAAAGTATTGTAAATGCATATTAACTTATTATAAAGCATTTAATCTAACCTATGAAAGAAAATATATAGGCAGCAATAAAAAATTTGAACTTCATATATTATATGCTTAATATGAAAGAAAATATATATGCAGCAATAAAAAAGTTAATCTTCATTTATTATATGCTTAATATATGTTTTTACAACCTTGAAAAGCGTTTATAACATTATAAAATATAAAATTAATTAGTTTTAGTTGAGCTGAGTTATAATCGAGGATTCATGCCCAAAATTCAATGAGACAAAATATAATGGTTACAGTCCAAAATGCCACACTCAATATCACGGAAAATTAAATCTCAAATGGGGAGGGAATTTGATGTGCATCTAATCCTAACCCTAACCCTGACCTAAAACGCTGACCTAAAACACTACCCTGAACCTTAACCCTGTCCCTTAAAGTTTTACAGTGCAGCAATAATTGTTAAATGCATACGCATGCGCATTATTAAAATGCGCAGCTATCTGATTGGTCTGTTAAATGCATACGCATGCGCATTATAAGATCTTGAAACGGTTTCAAGATCTTGAAACCGTTTCAAGCTATTTGTATTTTGTCCCATTGTATTTGGGGAAAATACCGAGGAATCATGCGCAAGATGTGGAAAACCGATAATAACGAAAATGTTTACAAACTAGACATAGGATCTAAAGTATTAAATTAAAAAGAATAAATTACATTAATAATATATGCATTATATATTATATCATTATATATATATATTATATAATATTATTTATATATGTATATACTGTGTATAATATATATTATAATATGTATAGTTATATGAAGGTTTTATATATATTTATACACATCTATATATTTATGTATATAAGCATTAAATATATACATTTACACTTATACAGGCACAATAAATGATTATAATTTTAGATATTACATAATAATTAATAATATTAGAGTATTATATTTATGTATACTTTTTTATTAATAATAGTTCTAAAGTACTATATTAGTTTTTGTATGTTTTATAAAAATAAATATAATATATTAATACCATATATATTTATGCTTATATATACACATATTTAATAATTATTCCTAATATATATTTACTTGTACATATAAGCACTATACATTAATTGCCCAGCAATTTGATTTAAACTTATATATTATATATGTAGAGAGGTAAGAGTGCGAAGCGCCTCAGGGGATCTGTTATTTACCGATGTGTTGTCAATCAAATTATCGTTAATTGGTTGTAACTTATATATGCTTTTGGTTTTGATATACACGTTTTACTCACTTTTCTAGTATCGCTTCGAAATCTGTAGTAAAGTAAGGTTCCCAGACATAATAGTGGCGACGTGAAACCTACGCGGGGATGCAGAAATATAAAACAACGGCTAACATCGACGCTTTTATAATTCAATTTGAGCTATTCCTTAAGAGCAATAAGACGGAGACAGATGAGCAAAAAGTAGCTCTATTATTAACTAGCCAAGATGGGGAGGCATTCCAATTAATACTAGAGGATTATCGCAAGAGTTGACAGGAATTACATATGAAGGAGCTAAAAATCGATTAAGAAAATTATATCAGAGGAATTCATGCGCGAGGGCAAAGAGATACGAATTCTCAAAGGTTCGACAATGCCAGTGAGAGACAATAGACGCGTACGCTAATAGACTCAAGCCCGGAGCTAACAGCTGCAACTTCGGAAACGAAGAATTGCAGAACAGAATCGTCGACCAATTCATAATAGAATTGCGCGATAGAAGCTTACAGGCGAGACTGTTGGCAGAAAATGACATCAAATGAGACCGCCTACGAGAGCTGGCGCTAACGGCCGAGACGATAAATAGACAACTAAGCACCTTGCAAGACGGGTCCGAAGAGGCGTGGAGCGTAGTGGCGAGACAAGAAGCGTGGCCTGGGCCGGTCCGAAATCCCAGGTTAAACCATGCTTTAGATGTGTTAACAGTAGATATTAGTGATGCGGAAAACCGAGAAAAATCTCGGTCTCGTCTCGAAAAACCGAGACGAGACGAGACGAGAATTCGGAAAAGGGAGTCGAGATCGAGACGAGAATTTCGATGTCGAGACGAGACGAGACGAGATTTTTTCGGCGAGATCTCGACTTTTTATTGATCGTAAATTTTAGTAAATTATTTTAATTTGCATGATACATTTAAGGTAATAAGTGTAAATCAATATGTATGAAATATATTTGATATACAAAAAAATTTTAAGTGTAGTAAATTTTATACATCTTTGCAAAAATTAAAATTTGGCAATCATTTAGATTTACCTAAATGACCCTTAGGGTATGTGAATACTTTTATAATGAAAATGTTAGGCTTAGAATAAGTTCTAATGGAATAGTAAATATTACTAAAGCATATTTGAATTTCGCAGTTACTCATCCTGCATAATGCGTTACTTATTAATTGCTATGCAATTTATGGGATCGTTTTTTGGTGTCCGTCGTCCGTCGTCCGTCGTCCGTCGTCCGTTACCCTCCCTATCTATTTGCATTGGGTATATTAGGTTATCGATTTTTTAAATTAATGCATGAGAAAGAGGTGCCCCACCCCTCATCTCTATCTCCCTCGCTGTGTTATTTTTTAAATTAATGCATAAGAGGTGCCCCACCCCTCATCTCTATCTCCCTCAGTGTGTTATATATAAGATTTGAACATAGATAAAAGTTGTTTACTTTTAATGCTATGCAATTTAACTAGTTATATAATAAACATAAATAAAAGTTGTTTACTTTTAATTGCTATGCAATTTAACTAGTTTTGGTTATATAATAAATATAGATAAAAGTTGTTTACTTTTAATGCTATGCAATTTAACTAGTTATATAATAAACATAAATAAAAGTTGTTTACTTTTAATTGCTATGCAATTTAACTAGTTTTGGTTATATAATAAATATAGATAAAAGTTGTTTACTTTTAATGCTATGCAATTTAACTAGTTATAAATAAACATAAATAAAAGTTGTTTACTTTTTAATTGCTATGCAATTTAACTAGTTTTGGGGTTGGAATCCCGGAGTTTTTTTTGACTCTTATGATTGTTCTTGTTACTATCATTGATAATAAGAATTTTTGGCCGTCCGCTGGCTGCTGACCAATGAAAAAAATGACCATTGGCCAAAATGTGAATCGAAATTATTTTTTTCGTTTTTTTTGACTATTATGATTGTTCCTGTTTCTACCATTGCTATTATGACTTTTTGGCCGTCCGCTGGCTGCTGACCAATGTTATATAATAAACATAAATAAAAGTTGTTTACTTTAAATTGCTATGCAATTTAACTAGTTTTTGGGTTAGAATCCCGGAGTTTTATTTGACTTTTATGATTGTTCTTGTTACTATCATTGATAATAAGACTTTTTGGCCGTCCGTTGGCTGCTGACCAATGAAAAAAATGACCATTGGCCAAAATGTGAATCCGAGTTTATTTTTTCGTTTTTTTTGACTATTATGATTGTTCCTGTTACTACCATTGCTATTATGACTTTTTGGCCGTCCGCTGGCTCTTGACCGATGGAAAAAAATGACCATTGGCCAAAATGTGAATCGAAATTATTTTTTTCGTTTTTTTTGACTATTATGATTGTTCCTGTTCCTACCATTGCTATTATGACTTTTTGGCCGTCCGCTGGCTGCTGACCAATGGAATAAAATGACCATTGGCCAAAATGTGATTCGAAAACTTTTTTTTCGTTTTTTTTTGACTATTATGAATTTATATCCACTTTTATTGTGTCCTGGCTGCTGACCAATGGAAAAAAATGACCATTGGCCAAAATGTGATTCGAAAATTTTTTTTTCGTTTTTTTTACTCTTGTGAATTTATATCCACTTTTACCGTGTGCTGGCTGCTGACCAATGGAAAAAAATGACCATTGGCCAAAATGTGAATCCGAGTTTATTTTTTCGTTTTTTTTGACTATTATGATTGTTCCTGTTACTACCATTGCTATTATGACTTTTTGGCCGTCCGCTGGCTCCGGACCGATGGAAAAAATGACCATTGGCCAAAATGTGATTCGAAAATTTTTTTTTTCGTTTTTTTTTGACTTATGAATTTATATCCACTTTTACCGTGTCCTGGCTGCTTACCAATGAAAAAAAATGACCATTGGCCAAATTTTATATATAACCTAAAAATTTATTATAGATGGTCTAACAGACAGCCAACTATGTAATATATATTTTTAACCTTATAAATGCATATATATTTTTTTATTGGGTTAATATATTTCATTTAATTAGATTGTGATTTCATAGAAAACCTAAAAAGTAATATTTAAAAAAATAATATAGGTATTAGATTCTAATTTACGATAAAATATATCGATAGAAACTAACACAAAATTCGAAACCTCCTTCAAAGGTATAAGCATAGCCCGTTATTTCTAATTAAATTGAATCTACTATTAAACTCAAACACGAATTGTACTTTATTAGATGGCGCGCGTAAGTTTATATAATTAGTAAAATTTTTCTACGTGTCATAGATATTACACCGCACGTGTGGCAGGGAAATGTCCGATATTTTTAAAATGAAAAGGTATTTTAGGAATCTGAAAAGGTTATTTTACCCCCGGCCGCCCTGGGCACCTACGGGTAAAGTTTCGAGCGAATCGGGCTGGTAGTTTAAGAATTTAGGCCTTTTTTAAAACTAAAAAAAAACTTTTTTTTTAATTTTTTTTTTACATTAAATTAATATTTTGTTTTTGTTAATACCATTGATAATATGACTTTTTGACCGTCCGCTGGCTACTGACCGACGAAATATATTGATTTTCTAAACATAAAACACAACTTTATTATTTCATCATCTATATAAATAACATAATAACTTCTACTATTTTAAAGCCAGCATGGTATAGTGGTTATAGCGCCGGCTTGTGAACTGGAGGTGTGGGGTTCAAGTCAGGGAGGGGACAAATTTTTTTTTTAATTTTTTTAAATTAAATTAATATTTGTTCATGTTAATACCAATGATAATATGAATTTTTGACCGTCCGCTGGCTACTGACCAATAAAAAAATGACCATTGGCCAAATAAATCGAATTTTTTTTTCGTTTTTGAATTGGTTAACATTGATAATTACCCTATGTCCTCCCCTACAAGGGCCTATAACTAATTAACTAATTATTTTGCATCTAATACCCCCTATAGGCATTCTCGCCCCTTCCCACCTTTCTCGCCCATAAATTGCATAGCAAATATGCTACGTTTATACGGAGTATAGAAGAGTTCCCCCTTCCCCTCTTCCCTTCCCCTCTTCCCTTCCCCTCTTCCCTTCCCCTACTCCCCTTCCCTTCTCCCCCTTCCCACGAGGGCCGAAGGCCCGAGTTTTTGTAAATAGTAAATTAAGTGGTGTTCAATCTTTGAACAATTTTACAACTTGAACTAAGGTGGCTCGAGGTTTTTGAGCACCCGCCTAACGATTTCAAAAGTTAAAATATTAAATGACACAGTAATAGATTAAATCTTGAGTCATAAGTTTTTTAACTGTTTTTATGCTTAAACTAATAGTATACCTCCCAAATTTTTGAACCTTAATAAGACATTATGTGAATACATAGTTTTGACGTATGCATTACTGTTCATATTATAAACAGGGTTGGCAGGTGCATTCAAATTTACTATAATTTCTATAATTATGCAATATAAAATAAATACACGAACCTGTACTTTCCATATAAAATGTTATCTTTATGAATTAATTCATATTTTTCTATTGTCAATGAGAGACCTGTCCCGCTAAATCTTTAAAAAGTTTGTGTATTAAAATTTTTCGAAAAATATTAAAGTTTACCATTTGGATTTTTTTACCTGATTTAATATTTTTAAAAACACTCGACAAATTTTTATTCCGTATTTATATTTTTTAAAAGTCGAGACGAGACGAGAATTCTCGTCGAGACGAGACGAGACCGAGATTTTTCTAGACCGAGACGAGATCGAGATTTTCTTAACCGCTCCCGAAACGAGACGAGATTTTGTTTTCGAGACCGAGACGAGACGAGATCGAAACACTAGTAGATATATATATTAATAACGAATTATTCCAATGCATCTTCGATGCCGGCGCCACGGTATCGATAATACCGGCGCGAAGATGGGCGAAGGAAATCCCACGCAACAAAGAGCACGTCCCGACGGTGTACGCGTACGGCCACAAGGAAATAAAGATCGTAGCCAAGGTGCAAGCCGATGTCCGAATGGGGGACACGAGAAAACAGCTGTCGTTATTGGTAGCACGTAGCGAGGCCGCCGTTGTGTGGGATCGATTGGATTCAAGAATTCGGGCCCGAAATATGGCGACGAATTCGTTGGAACTCCAGAGCTGCGGCGGAACGGTTCGCGGTCAATTACGTGGAAAGACCGAAGGATACCAAGTCCGCGATCCGGCACGTGATGAAGCAATGGGATGGCTAGCTAAACGAATTCCCAAAAGCAGTCAAGGAAATAACGGTGGAAGTACCGTTAAAAGAGGGCATAGATCCCGTATTTATCCCCGCACGGTGGGTGCCGATGGCGTGGAAGAAAGAAGTAGAAGAAGAGCTGGATAAATGGGTCAGAGATGGGGTAATAGAGCCGACCCGTGAAAAAAAGCGATGGGACTCTGCGATTATGGATTGATTACCGGTTTACTATAAACAAATACGCGCAAGATTTGTTGTACCCCTTACCCAAAATCGACGATTTGTTAAATAAACTCGATAACGCGTGTTGTTTTACTAAGCTGGACTTAACGAAAGCGTACCTGCAGCTCGAATTAGGTCCAGAGACGAGCCAACGATTGACTTTCACGCACAAGGGTCTATTTAAAGTTAACCGAATGCCTTTTGGCTTAAATTGCGACGCGGCGATTTTCCAAAAAACAATGGATCAGATATTAGGAGGCATGGAAGGGGTAGCGGTATACATCGATGATATACTAATCGCAGGGGAAACGGAAGAAATCCACAACGAGCGGTTACTCAAAGTACTAGAAACGTTATAAAAGTGGGGTTTCGTGCCAAACATTTCCAAGAGCATCTCGTGGGCCAAGGAAGTAACATTTTTGGGATACGTAATAAGTAACAAGGGGATTAAAATCAACGACAATAAAGCCGAACTGGTCAAACAGTGAAAAAATTTAACATACAAAAATGAAATAAAATCGTTCCTTGAGTTACAGCATATTTTTCAAAGTTTATTAAGGACTACGCCAAAATCGTGCACCCAATTCAAAAACTCATGAAAAAAAACGTGTTGTACCATTGGGGTGGAGAACAACAAGGCGCATTTGAAGCCATCAAGTCCGCGCTGACTAAAGCCCCCGTACTGGCATACTTTAATGGAGGTTGGGAGACTGGCCTGGTTGTAGACGCCTCTGGTACAGGGTTAGGGGCCATCTTACAGCAACGAGCACCAGGAGAGAATTGGAAAGTGGTGGCCTATGCTTCAAGAGCATTAAACGATAGCGAAAGCCGGTATTTGACGATCGAACGAGAAGCCCTTGCAGTGGTTTATGGACTAAAAAAGTTCAATGAATATATACAAGGACGAAGCGTTACTATCATGACGGATCATAGACCCCTAGTATATATTTTTGATCAGAGCAAAAGGGGCAAGGAACAATGGTCACCACGTCTAACTAGGTGGGCGCTCGTGGTATCAGGCTACACGACCAAATTTGTGTACAACAAGGGATCCGAAAACGCGGCAGATTTTTTGTCCAGAAAACCAAACGAAACCGCGTATCAGGTTAGCGAGGAAATGCCAGAAGACTCGACAAATCCATTTATATCATTGGACGTGGTAAGACAACACACCTTGGATGATCCCGGGCTACGTCAGTTAAAAGAGTGGATGAGAGGTAAACAAAACACAATGGTCACAGATGGTCTAAAACGCTCCTACGAAAAACACCTGCCAAAGTTACACGAAGCCAAAAACATAATATTTTACAAAGTACGATGAATATTAATTCCGGCTAAGTTACGAGGAGCGGCACTCCAAAGACTACATAGGGGCCACGTGGGTATCAAGCGAATGCAAGAAGTGGCGGGGCAGTATATATGGTGGCCTACTCTCGACGATGACTTATTGAGCGTAGCGAAAGGGTGCCGGAATTGCAATTACACTGCCGCGGCGGCGAAAAAGGCACCGCTGATAGATTGTCAACCTAGCCATAAACCGTGGGTTCAAACATATCGATATCATGGGTCCTCTCAAGGGTAAGTCATACCTGGTGATGGTGGACAATAGCTCGAAATGGTTAGAGGTGTTAAAATTAGAAGACACCACAGCGACCATCATTATAAAAAAAACTTGCCGAAACGTTTGCTAGATTTGGGAATCCACCATGGCTAATATCAGATAACGGGCCGCAATTCAAAGGGCAGGAATTACAGAATTTTCGCAAGATGAGAGGGATTAATCAGCGATGGACAGCTCCTTACCATCCTGCGTCTAACGGTCTGGCAGAAAGATATGTACGATTAATTAAAGAAGCCATTATTAGAAACGAGTTGGAAGTAGGGCTAAGTAGATTTTTGGAAAACTACAGATCGACAAAACACCCCACAACCAATAAAAGCCCAGCAGAGGTAATGCTAAAAAGGCGTATGCGAACCGAATGGGAGGTATTGAGAAAAACCGTACTACAACAATGGGGAACCCGCGGATGTTCAACGTAGGAGACTTGGTTGGGTAAGTATATTTCTAGGACCAAGCAAATGGGTAGAAGGCACGATAAAAGCCAAGCACGGTAGTCGGTCCTACGATGTATAGGCACAGGGAAGAAAACACCACCGACACGTGGATTAAGTAAGGAAACGGAATATCCTGGATTGGACCACACTGGGACAAGAGAACGGGTGGCCGCAAAGGATATCATCAGAAAGGGAAGCGGGAACAAGTGCTTCAAGGGAACAAATGCAAAATTGGGGAACAAGTGCTACAAGGGAACAAATTCAAAACCAGTCAGGAACACCCAGGGAACTTAGAAGGGAACAAATTCAAAACCAGTCAGGAACGCCTATAGAAGAACCTAGATACCCGCAGCGTATTCGGACACCGCCAGCATTCCTTAAGGATTTTGTCTGTGAAAAGGGGGGAACTGTAGAGAGGTAATTGGAGTGCGAAGCGCCTCAGGGGATAATTATTTACCGATGTGTTGTCAATCAAATTATCGTTAATTGGTTGTAACTTATATATGCTTTTGATATACACGTTTTACTCACTTTTCTATTTATTGTATCGCTTCGAAATCTGTAGTAAATAAAGGTTCCCAGACATAATAATATACATAATGTATATGCATATTTACTTTTATATATTTAAGTACCCTATATATTTATACGTATATGTTTATATATATAACTTACTAATGAATTCGTCTAGATGTTTTTTTGTCTTTCAAATACTAATGGGATGTTAAGATACACCATCCCAAATCAAAGTCTCATTCTTATTGTCCAGCTTTTAATATTATATATTGGCAGAACTTACCATCTAATAATTTATTTTAGATTTCTAAATTTTAAATTTTTTAGGTGCACCTTCTAGCCTTGTCCCTGTGTCTCTCCGTCAAGTAATAAAACAACATATAAATCGAAAATGATTGTTGCTTGACATAGTATGGGATTTGCTTTTAAAATGCTAAAAATTTTGATTTAAATAGTTCTTTTCAAGTAATACAACATAAGTTTTTGTAAAATGATTGTTGCTTGACATATTTATGTTTTTGCTTTGAAAATACTAAAAAAAAATTATTAAGGTCTTTTAATGTAATAGAACAATATATAAGTTTGTTAAAAATGATTGTTTCATGACATAATTAGGTTTTTGTTTTTAAAATGCTAAAAAATTTGATTTAGATAGTTCCCTTTAAATAATAAAACAACATATAGATTTGTGAAAAATTATTGTTGCTTGACATAATTAGGTTTTTGCTTTTAAAATGGTAACAATTTTGATTTGGATTTCCCCTTAAATAATAAAACAACATATACATTTGTGAAAAATGATTGTTGCTTGACATAAGTAGGTTTTAGCTTTTAAAATGCTAAAAATGTTGATTTA
Source organism: Gordius sp. MW1 (assembly GCA_964036665.1). Lineage (NCBI taxonomy): Eukaryota > Metazoa > Nematomorpha > Gordioida > Gordea > Gordiidae > Gordius > Gordius sp. MW1. Next base: position 7,110,263 of record OZ038530.1, on the reverse strand, counting down.
GATAGTCTTTAAGTAATAAAACAACATATACATTTATGAAAAATGATTGTTGCTTGACATAAGTAGGTTTTTGCTTTTAAAATGCTACTGTGGCGTTGTAGACATTGGCAACATCAAGTAACCAAGTGACTAATAACATCGAATTGGAATCTTCGGAATTCATCTATCCATCCTAAATTCTGAGATCGAACATCCGCAATTCTTCTGACTCCATCCCATGAGGTAACTACTGGAATACTTTACTCCATTCCATTTACTTTCGTTACATATCTATCCCTATGTTTTATTACTACATCTTCGCTGCAAATGTTTAATCTCGCGTTTTGTTATATCTCTCTAAAATAAAGATTATTTGATAATTAAAATCTGATGATTAACTTTTTACTATATCCAACCACTAAACTAAAAATGTGATTTAGATAGTCTTTAAGTAATAAAACAACATATAAGTTTTAAAAAATGATTGTTGCTTCTCCTAATTAGGTTCTTGCTTTTATAATGCTAAAAATGTTGATTTAGATAGTCTGTAAGTAATAAAACAACATAGTGTGTTAAAAATGATTGCTGTTTGACATAATAATGTTTTTTTAAATGCTAACAAATTTTGATTAAGATAGTTCCCTTCAAGTGATTAAACAACATATTTCAAACTTATTTGTATTTACAAATCAATTAAAACTTTTATATAACACTTAAATATTACACTTATATTTTAATATATTTATTAAAGTGTATGTATATTAAGTAGCTATATATATATGTATATATATTAATGCATTATTAATATATAATGTGTACATATATGTATAAGTATATAAAGTGTTTATATATATAAAAGTATATGCATAAAACATAAATTTTATTCAATAGAATATAATTATGTATGTATATAAGTATAAATATATTTAGTGTTTATATGTACAAAAAATATATATAATGAATATTTATTAAATAAGTGTATTTATATATATATATAAGTATACATATATACAGTATCAATATATTTTACCTATTTTTATAAATATGTAAAAATAAACATAGTACTCTAAAACTTATAGAAAAGATTGGCCAAGTTGTTTTGTTTTGAATTTCATGGTTTGTTAAGGTGAGATAGTTAAATTAGTAATACTATTATTCTTGGTATTTCTGTATAAATAAATATAATACTCTTTTATTATGATTATGTATGTCTATATATAATTTATTAATAAAATAAATATTGTACATTTAAAGTGTAAATGCATATATACATAAGAATATATAGATGAGCATAATTATACCTTAATGTATGGGGTTTAGTTCTTGTGACGCAGGGGCGTAGACAAGGGGGTAGAAAAACGGATAGTTTACCCCCTTGGCCAAAAATTAATTTGTTTTATACGTTTTGGCACTTAATAAAGCCAAATTTGGAAAACTACCAGACCGATTTGGCTCAAAGTTTCACAGTTTATTCCCCATACTCCGGAGCATGTTTTAAGATTTGTTCGAGCCAAATCGGTTCAGTAGTTTTCGAGGGGTCACGTTTTTTTGTTTTATACGTTGTTTTATACGTTTTGGCACTTAATAAAACCAAATTTGGATAACGACCAGACCGATTTGGCTCAAAATTTCAGAGTTTATTCCCCATACTCCGGAGCATGTTTTAAGATTTGAGTCAAATCGGGCCAGTAGTTTTCGAAGGGTCACGTTTTTTTGTTTTATACGTTTTGGCAATTAATAAAGACGTCATATGCTATGCAGTATAATATATGAAGCTTAAATGTTTTATGGCTGCATAAAAATTTTCTTTCATATTAAATCAGGTCAGACCCGTTACCATATGAATGAACTAGAGGAATATAAACATTAGATTCTACAAAGTATTTTATGTCATGGTTATGCGTTTATTTTGTAGAAGAAACTTAAATTACATTTAAAACTCAGTGACATTTCTTTAAGGCTTATGCTAAACTTTACCATAAATGATTTGGGTTATATCTGTACTGCGTTATGAATATTTTATGTTTTTAGTCAATTATTCATAAAGTGTAAGTCTACAGCCATTAGAAACACTTAAAAAGTGATACTGCAAAATGCAAAAATAAATGGCAAAACAACGTTTGCCGGGTTCATCTAGTCTTATATATAAAAATGAAACTATGTGTGTATGCCGCCACCAATTTTGAAAAATACCAGACCGATTTGGCTCAAAATTTCATAGTTTATTCCTGACACTCCGGAGCACGTTTTAAGATTTGTTTGAGCCAAATCGGTCCAGTAGTTTTCGAGAACAGTTTAGCGCCTGATTCTCAACTTTTTTGGAAAACTACCAATCCGATTTGGCTCAAAATTTCACAGTTTATTCCTGACACTCCGGAGCATGTTTTAAGATTGTTCGAGCCAAATGCAAATCGGTCCAGTAGTTTTCGAGTATTCGTACGCCTTGCACTGTATACGGAAATAGAACAATAGAAGTAGAACATATAGACATCAAACTTTATTTTTACTTCAATAACCGCTTTATCATCATATATTCCCTAAAATTCCAACATTTCATCTAGTTAATAATATTATATTAGTAAATAGAAAAATAAGCCCTTCGGGCGTAGCTGGGGGCTTCGTCCCCAGACCCCCATCTCCTCGGGGGCTCCGCCTTATAAATAATTTATTGAAATAAAAATGTTTTTAAAAAATTGGAAAATTTCTACCCCCTTGAGAAAATCCTGGCTACGCCCCTGTTGTGACGCATATATTGCGAAAAAGTCAATGCATTTGATTAGTTTTCCATATTTCCAGCTTTCTTTATTTTGCGTAGAAGTGAAAATTACATTTAAAAGGGGTATTTTCCCAAAATACCATGGGACAAAATACAAATCGCTTGTCAAGATCTTATAATGCGTATGCATTTAACAGACCAATCAAATAGCTGCGCATTTTAATAATGCGCATGCTTATGCATTTAACAATTATTGCTGCACTATAAAACTTTAAGGGACAGGGTTAAGGTTCAGGGTTAGGTTTTAGGTCAGCGTTTTAGGTTAGGGTTAGGATTAGATGCACATCAAATTCCCTCCCCATTTGAGATTTAATTTTCCGTGATATTGAGTGTGGCATTTTGAACTGTAACCATTATATTTTGTCTCATTGAATTTTGGGCATGATTCTTAAAAGGATAGGCTTACAAACATAGATATAATGATCATCAGCTTAAGCTGCGTTTGAGAGCGATAGCCCACAACACATATCAAAAGATAAGTAAATGCATAGTGTGCTAAATATGAGTGAATATTATAGGTTATTAACTGAAAACATCTGTTAATTGACGTTTGCGTTAGCCTATAGAAATTTAATTTCAAAATTTGAGAAAAAATTTTGATTGGCATGTCGATTTTTTTGAGCAAATGGATATTACACCTGGGTTACTTTTATCTTTTCAATTGTTTTTAGAAAGAATAATCCCATAACATTAAAATTTTAACCATATGTGTATTTTGTCATAATTTATATATTATATAGATACAAAGCATGACTTAATTAAATCTGATTGTTCAAAGTTTATTTTAAGTGGGATCGGGGCGAATGTCCCATTAAAGGACACGAAATTTTTAAATTAATTATTGTATTATATAAGCTGGATAAAACTTAATTGATATAGAATTTGAGAAATTTTATGACACGGAGCCTGGCGATTAGATTTGGTGGTGTCTCGGGAGACAAAATGTCTCTGAGTGTTTAAAAAAAACCAAAGACGCCTCAAATTATTGCATTACAATGATAGTTAAAAACTCTAAACATTTTTGCTGTGGCCCGCCTTTTCTCACACTCGCTATCTCCTTGATTTTCACACACTCTCACCCATTCATTCCCACACTTTCACCCATTAATTATATCATAAGTTCCTTTCCCTCGTAGTTTTTAGACGTTAGGATTACATTATCCATCATTTTGGTTTTTGTACTTTTAAACAAGTTGACCGAATCTGGTTCAATTGACAAAAGTTCATTTGTAAAAATCTCTAAATATCTAAATCTAACCCTAACCCTATATCTAGATCTAACCCTAACCCTTGCCTATATTACATTTGGCCTATATACATTTTGCACAGAAGTGAAATTTACAAAATAGATAATAATATTGGAAAACTTACCAAACGCAGAGGGTTTTAAGTCACACTTATAACTGCGCATGCGCATAAGCAATTATTGCCTGTATTAGATTTTGTGGAGTTAAAAACATAAAAAAGTTATTAAACTAGCATGCGCATAAGCAATTATTGTCTATATTAGATTTTGACTATGTTAGATTTTGCACAGAAGCGATTTTTTTAAAGAACGGGAGTTTAGAGATTTAGAGATTTTTACAAATGAACTTTTGTCAATTGAAACGATACCAGTTAACCTTCGTTAATTTTAAGTACACTTATGATTCCCACGCTCTTCCCTATATATTGACAATTTATCGCATATATTGCATTCTTGCTTTTTTCGCATTTATAATTTTTTTGCTATTTTCCGTTCTTGTAATCGAAGCTATAATAATTTTCGTCTTGAAATTAAATTACATCGAGGATCTGCTCTAAGCCCCTTTTTATTCAATATAATTATAGACACGTTAACGGGAAATTTCAAAGGCCACTTTCTTGATATGTGCTATATGTCGATATGCAAAGAGACGATGGAGAAAATAGTCAAAGAAAACAAAAAGTGGTCAAAGCGATTAGCTGGATATGGTAGTCAACAACTGAAAAACGGATATATAGATATGAAGCTTACAAGCCCCTCCATGGCTGAATGACCATTTGAAATACCCAAAAATAGACAAATTTGCACACTTTAGCTCTATGCTACATCTCAAGGAAGATTGCGCAAAAGATGTCAATGCACGGATTTAGAAAGGATGGCCAAGTATATACGAGGTAGTGTAAGAAGATGCCTATATGGTTAAAGAGAAGCTTACAAATTCATCGTAAGACCGGTATACTCTATGGAAGTAAAAAGAGTTATTATAAGCTATGGAGATTAGATTATACACTGGAGCCTAGGGCATACTAAGATCTAACATAGACGAATGGCCAGGGCTAAAATGGGTACAACCTATAGTGAACTTGATAAACGATAGTCGGCTGAGATGGAATAGCCATATACTAAGAAATCATGAATAATAGAAATCGTTGGCACGGACGTACCAGGGATGAGAGGAAAAGAACGACTAACATTTTTTGGCATTTAGTCATTTTAGATATTAAATCTGAATTCGTTTTACAAAAATAATCGGCTGAATAATCACTCAAGTAGAGTTAATGATGCAAAAACTTAAAGAAATGTCATGGTCTCGTCTATTCTCGAAAACCTGTTTATAAAAGTGACTTATTAAGGTCAAGACGGTACGAGATTAAAACACTATCACGCATAGTCAGTTCTAGTCTGATGTATTTATATTTAAACCTATAAAAGCATAAAATTTTAATCCCTTCTATAAAAAAAGTGTTTTTTTAGTCTCCTCGGATTGACTGAGAAGGTGGGAAGGAAGGGTTTAATGAGAAAATTTCGTCTAATTAATAGATTAAATTCTAATTACTTTTCTGATTTATATTATTAAATAAAGTATATTAAAGATAAAAGGTTTTAAAAAAAATTTGAAAATTTTTCTTCCCATTTTTTAAATTAACCCGACGTGGTCTATTAATGAATCCAATTTTATGTACAAAATAAATTAATCATCTCTAAATATAGCTGTACCTTGCCAAAAAACCTGTCTTTCATATTTAAACTTATTTAATTAACACTTATTGCTAAAAACAATATAATAATACCGGGTGAAACCCAGTTTTTTCCCCTTTGCCAATTTCTTTCTCCATTCGCATTATACTAGACGCCTGGGGGGATAATACATATATGTGTCGTCAATAATTGGCATCGCAACTGGCGAGTGGCTTTAGTTATACCTTTTAAAGGTCTATACCAAATGCAACATCAACGCCCTCAATGGGCATCACCATGGCAAAAATGACCGATTGGCTTGGGAGAACCATGCAATTTTTGAAACTGTTCATTAATCCACAACCTTTAATTTTTTGGTAAAGCTCACAGCATTCCTTACCTCAATGTGGACTAAATTTAGAAGATATAATTAGCTCTTAAATATGCCAGTATCACCAAAATGAGGCAAATGTCATACGTTTTAACTTATGACCATAGTTATTCCATCCCCAAGTAAAACTCAAATTTATTTTTATTGCATTAATTCAAAAACTTCTGTATTATAATAGCCTTCCGTCATGTAGGGATAAGAGTCAACATAATGGTTACTATACAAGCTGCTATAAACTTTGTGTCAGGTATTTCCCTCGCAAACTGAGTCACCCGCTCCAACTCAATTAAAACTACAATATTATCTCAATATTTTTGTAAAGCAACACTACTAAATTGCCATTCATATACTAACAAGAGATTTTCCAATGTGTATTTCAGTCCATGAAGACTTTAACAATATTTCTGGCTTTATATTAGTGTTAATCAAATGTATATGGCTTTAAACTATCATTAAACCACTTTTACCTTTTGTTAAATACGCTTAATTTATACTAATTTTATTCATAAGTCCAAACTAACGATAATATTGAGTGTTAATCAAAAATACAATTAATGAATGACCTCCTTTCTGAATATCTTGTCTGCTGTTCCTTTTCTTCTGAGTACAGTTGTTTTTCATTAATTATGACTTATATGTCTATTTAATTTTCCCGATTTTCTTTGTCCATCGGCTGTTATTCCCTCCATTCTTTAATTGGCTGTCATCGCTTCGTCTTGTTGTTATTACATTTTCACATCTAGCTAGTTAATCGTCCCCTTCTCCCGGAACTTCTTATTCACATATACAACACATTTGTATATATAGCTCTATCTCACAAGGAAACCAGTCCTTCATTATCATCTTTTTTAAATAAAACACCTATTCAACTGTAATTTACATTTAAATAATTTTGAATAAATGCAATAGTACTTTGAATAAATCCTTAACCCTGGTTAGCTTACATAGCACATTTATGTAAACTAAATAGATTCAAATTTATTTTAACTTGAATTAGTATGATACTATCTTAACACTGCTGTATATAGCTCTATAGTATTTATTAAGATACTGGAATAAGGACAGAAGAACAATAATATATTTAGAACAATAGAATCATAAGTACGAAAATATATACACAAGGAACGCTTAACAATATTTTACAATAGTCCCCCCCTAAGTTAATACTCTTCATCGTATCTTCTCGGAGGTTGGCGTCGTCGCTGCTGTCGTGGACTAATTGCCGTTGTTTCTCGTTCTCGTCCTTCTCTCTCGTCATCACTCACTATCCAGTTCGTTACATTCCCTAATGCTCTTCTTAGCTGATCTGCATGCTTCCGCTTTACTCGCCCTTCGACTCAGACGTCGTAGGACCAATCATTATTTTTGGCAATTCACTACTCCGGCGTGCCAACCTTTTTCAATTTCATTGACCCATACTTTATCTCCTACCTCAAGGGTACGGTAAAAAGCCTTCCTATTGTGATAATATTTCTACTTCCACATATTATCTATCGTAATCTCTCTTCTTGATCGACGTAGCTGATTCAAGGAGGACCTTATTCTTCTTTTGAATATTAATTCACTAGGAGACACGCTGGTAGCATTATAAGGAGTCAGTCTATAAGTCATCAAGAGTTGACAATCGACATTTCTTCATCTTGATTCGTTGTCTTAAAAGTCGAGCAAAACCGCATTTTCAAAGTCTTTATGAATTTTTCACATAACCCATTAGATTTTGGGTGAAATGGGGATGTCCGAACATGTTTAATTCCGTTTGCTCTTATAAAATTGATAATCCTTGTCCCGTAAATTGACCCCCATTATCCGTGACTATGACCCTCGGCATTCATAACCGTGCAAACCATTCCCCCAACGCCTTGATAATTCCATCTGAATGTAGCGAATTTAGAATCTTTATTTCTGGCCATTTCGAATACGCATCTATTAAGACGAGTCAATATTTCTGGTTAACTGGTCTTGCCAAATCTAAATGTACGCGATCCATTGGCTCCTCCGTAGTAAGCCATAAGTATAAGGGGGATTTGGGTATGTTAGGTCGAGTTTGTTGGCAGCTTTGACACCTGTGAACAAAGTTTTCGATCTCATCGTTAATATTTGGCCACCAACAATAAAATTTTGCTAGGTCAATCATGCCCGTTATCCCCGGATGTCCTGTGTGCAGATTCCCGAGCACAGCTTGCTTTAACATTTCTGGAACTACTAACCGATTTTGCCAGTATAGTAAATCATTTTCAACTGTTGATTTCATTTTTCTTTGGGTAAAACAGCTTACGAATAGTTGCATCGTTGACGGGTTTGCTCCAATTGCAACGGATCATATCAATAACATAATTTAATCTTGCGTCCCTCCTTGTTTCTCCCACCAACATTTTCTTATCAAACTCTAAATCTTCAATTATGTGTATGTGAATGTCTTAACAAACATCTACAAGAGAGGTAACCGAGATAATGAATCTGCTATTTGGTTTTTATCGCCAGATATATAATCAACTTTAAAGTCGTATGCCATTAATTTTGTACTCCATCTTTGTAATCGCAAGTTGCAATTATGGTAATGTCATTGGCGACCAAATATATAGTTTAAAGGTCGGTGATCTGTTCTCAATACGAATGCTCCCATATAGTATTGATGAAATTTATTAACAGCATATATAATACCTAAAGCTTCTTTGTCGATAGTAGAATATTCCTTTTCTGCTGGGGTTAAAACTCTCGGTGCATACGCAATGGGCTTTTCTTTCCCATCAGACACCACGTGAATTAATACCGCCCCCAGTCCTGTTTCACATGCATATGTGTATAAAACTATTGGTTTCTTTAATGAATAAGGTAACTATCTTCTTTTGATATTAGGGTCTCTAATTTTTTAAAACATTTTTCTTCCTCTACCCCATTCCCATTTAGACTACTTTTTTAAAAGATTGTGTAATATGACGCATTGTGGTTGAAGCATAGGTAGAGATGCACCGATACCAAGTATCGGCATAGTATCGGCGCCGATACCTTGCCAAAAGTATCGGCCGCTACTTTGCTAGTATCGGCAATTACCAAGCCGATACCTTTTTCAATATGAAACTCAAAAAATAATATTTATAGTATCTCCTACCATTAAAAACTAGAGGACTTTTTAAATTTTTTGAAAATTGTTTCATTTGATTGGCTATAAATATTTCTATGTGTAGTATAATAAACTCATTGACCATCTGTTCCGAATAACTGCGCTTTTAAGTAAATATTGTTTTATTTTAAAAATTTATTATATATTAAGCCTTAGATGGATTCTTTAGATACACTATGGAGTTATTTTGTTGTATGAACAGATGAAAAATTGTAATCTGTGAATTATGCAAAGCTAAAATAAGTCGTGGGGGCAAAGACAAACATTCCTTTAATACTTCAAATTTAAGCAAACATTTAAAAACTAGACATCCAATCGAATATTGCAGTGTTCTTAAAAATAAAAGGGATATTTATACAAAAAAGATTAATTTGAATAAACAAGAACCAATTACTTAATAACAAAATTTATTATTATAAATTAATATAATATTACAATTGTTTTATCGTCAAAATTCTGATCACCTTGGGTGTGACTTAATTTATAATATTTAATTTGCACATATTTTTTTAGTATAAAATTTTGTTTTATTATAAGTATCGGCATGGTATCGGTATCGGCAAAAAAAATCATAAGTATCGGCTGGTATCGGTATCGGCACAAAATAGTGGTATCGGTGCATCTCTAGTATAAATCTTCCTAAATAATTCAAAAACCCTAAAAATCCTTTGAGTTCAGATTTGTTTGTTGGTCTTTGCAGTTCTTTAAGGCCAAAATTTTCTCTTCCGTAGGTTGAATGTTTTTAGAGCTAATTTTATGACCTAAGTAGACAACGGAATTTTGAAGAAACTTTACTTTAATCGGGGTTGTAGGTGTCCCTACTTCTTCAAACCGTTTTAATAGTTCTTTAATATTTGACACATGTTGTTTGTCATTTATTCCCGTTATTATAATGTCATCTATAAACACTGCCGTGTTGGGAATTTTATATAAAAGGTTGCTTATATACCTTTGAAATATTAAAGGGGCAACCTTGATTCCAAATGGTAGTCTACGATAACGATATAATCCTAAGTGTGTTGCAATTGTAAGTAACTTTGCACTCCGTTCAGACATTTTCAACTGCAAGAATGCGTCTTTTAAATCGATAACGGTAAATTTATTGCCTCCAATCAGTTCTGTAACATCTTCAAAAGTAGGCAATGTATCCCCAATATTGCAATAATAATCGTTTAATGTAACCTTGAAATCTTCACATAATATCCTAATTGATTTATCTTTCTTATACCGGTTTACGGTAGGTGTGCACTGAATTTCAGTATTTAATTCAACCTTTTCGATCACTTCTTCTTCCAATAGTCTTTTAATCTCTTTTCCAATGGCCTCCCTCATTGGAAAAGGTACCCTACGCGGGGGCAGACTTATAGGCCTATAAGGGGTTTTTAAATGTAGGTCTAAAAAAAATTACTTACTACTTTTCTCTGAAAATACCTCGGAAAATTAATTAATCAAATTTTTTAACTTAATTTGTCACATATAATTGTTTTTTGGCAACTCAAATCTAAATTTTAAGATTTCAGGCAACCCCAATATTAAATCCCCTTCATTGACTACTAACACATAGATGTCAAAATATTTATTTTTATTTTCCCTTTTAACTAAACACCTACCTTAAGTTTTGATATTATAATTTCCATAACGTAATATACTGGAACATAAGCTCGGGCTGACCTATCTCTATCCAAGTCTGCTTATCTTAACAGTAGCCTGAGCAGCTGTATCAAACTCAAAATTTAAGATTTCCCATTTAATTTTGCTCTAAACAAAGCTATATAGATTTTATAAATTTTAATACATTTAAAGTAATTGTTATCATTTCCTCTCTTTACATAATTCCCATTTATTTCATTATTGAAGTTCTTAAATTTATAATAAGAATCATTTTTATTTAAATAACAAAATCTTGCTATGTGACCTTTTTTCCTGCAATTAAATCATATCAGCTCACCATAGTTATTTTTATTATTACTTTGACCTTTAGTAATTTTATTAATATCATTATGTATATTAACTTTATCCTCCACTTCATTAATTGCTTCATAACTTATAGCTAATTCAAATACAGTTTTAAATTTTAACTTTTCATCCCCATCTTTACCTTTTGGAAACCTAATTCTGATCTCATTTTCTAATCTACTATTGTCCAAATTCAGTAAAAACCCATCTCTTAACATTTAATCTTCATCATCATAGTTACATTTTGTTATAAACCCCTTAAGTTTTTGAGCCTACTAATAAATTGAATCTACCCCTCTCCTAGCCCTTAAAAAATTAAATTTATAAAAAAATAGAATTTCTACTTTAAATAATAATTTTAAATTGAGGATTAACCTCATCATAGTCACAATCGTTTATATGTTTAGGATGTACCTTTAGTTTTAATTTTTTTTCAGCGTAGGGAGGCCAATGAATATTTTGAGATATTTCTTCTTGTTCTCAGGCGCCACTTCTTTAATTTCCAAAGCGTTTTTTATAACCATTAACCAGTCTTTAATGTCCACTTGGTCCGCAAATTCCTCTATTTTGGCCAGCGCCATTTATAATATTTATTAAGATACGAAAAAAAGGGCAGAAGAACAATTATATATTTAGAACAATAGAATCCTAAGTAGTAAAATATATACACAAGGAACGCTTAACACTTTCGAAATTATATTTATTACTAAACATATGACCATATTATTTTATTAAACACATAAACTTATACATCCTATTCCCAAAAGATTGCTCTCGCTTTTATTCATAGAGCATCTAGATAATTTTAAAATATAAGAGACAAATTATTTAAATCGGGGTCATTATCACAAATAAGCATAGACTAAATAGACTGCTCATTGAGCATACATACATATGAAAAATTTGATGCCGAAAATACCGTCATCTTGAACTAAGTAAAAAGGTATATTATATACATGTTATATAAGCATATTTATTGTTTATAGGAACAAGAATCAAGGAAGCAACAGAAGAAGGAGAACAAATTTTTGTGCTCAGTATTTAATTCAATTTTTGCTTAGTAGAATATTCATTTGATCAGTAGAATTATTAAATGCGCAGTAAAACATTCAAATGCGCATTAAATAATTTAATGCTCAGTAATTTAAATATTTGCTCAGTCATTAATTAATTTGTTCAGTTTTTTATAATTTTTTCTCAATATCTAAACTTAATTTCAAATTAAAATAATTTTTTAAGCGAGATTTGAACCAGCAATGTCAATTCATAGAAGTCTAAAGTGTTACCTATGTGGTAAAAAGACAAGGGGGATTGTTTGGTCAACCTTAAGTGTTCGACTAAGAAAAAAGTTATTTTTTTCTGTTTTGGTAACAATTGTGTCGTTGATATATCTAGATAAATTCTTTAAACGAAAATCGATGTGTTAAGGTGTCATAGGATTAATTTAAATAAATTTGTTTGTCAACCTACCTTGGTGACAATTGTCATAATTGTGGTTTACAGAGCCAAATATATTATATTAACAAATTCGTTGGGTAGGGGTGTCGTAAAGTTGTTACAAACATTAAGGCATAACTTGTCAACCTATCTTGGTGACAATCGACATAATTCTCACTTATAGAGCCAAATAAATTTTTATAAAGATTCCTGGATAAAGTGCAAATATTTTGAAATTTTTTATTACCCATCAAAACCCCTAATCCAAACAAAAGGTCGACTAATAAATTAGAATAACCTTTGATCTATTATAAAAATTGTGACAGCCTAAAAGTTCACTTCAAGAACAACTCTGTTTTTTCTATTATTAAAATATATTTAATTCATTAAATTTATTATATGTTTTCTAAGCATAAATTAAAATATATTTTTAGCCTAATATATTTGTCTTTCTATTTTTTGTATTGTTATGTTTTTTTTGTATTTAATTCCTGCTTATCTATTAATAAAAATATTTTTAATTGATTTATATTCATTTTATGTTCTCTGTTTTAAATTAAATCAATATTAGTTTTTCTCTTTTGTGTATATTATTATGTTTTTTTTGTATTTAATTTTTGCATATCTGCTAATTTATTAGATTTCCTCAAAAAAATAAAATCCTACATATTTTTAGGGCAATAACATAATTTTTATATGTTATTTTACCTTATTTTAATCATTATGTGATTTTTAAATAAAAAAAATTGCAAATTTCTGTTCTAATATAAAACTATATATAGATGGCGCTATAAATATAATAGTTTCTCTCATTATTATCCTTAAACACCGTAAACGTGAAAATCTAATTTGGCCTTATATATAGCTATCTCGATTACTATGTGACTAGAGAATTAACTATGGCATACTGATGAGCTCCAATAAGAGCGAAAACGTTATATGTCTGTTTTTATTTTCAAGTCACATTCTAAAGAGATAGGGATAATTTAGTCAAATTAGTCTCTAATTTAAAATGTGTCCTAGACTTAGACTATAGACTGCTCATGGCATATGTTGAATATGGGTAATTGTGTGTCTAATTTTCCTCCATTTTGAAGAGTGTATTTGGTGTATTTTAACCTGTAATTTTGCCCTATAACAGTCAATTTACCTTCCTCACTAGTTTATAAATTAAAAAAACGTCAATAAATTAATATTATACAAAATATTGTGGCACTATATTATTAAACAAACTTTAATCGCAGTTTTTACATTTTTTAATTTTTATGTATTTTTTAAATGTTATTTATTTTAAAATGCTTTTTTTGATATTTACCCACTTTAATATTTTTTATTTACCTTTTTAAAATTATTTAATTTGCGAAAATGACTAATTTTTATATGCTCACAACGTTACAATTCTCGTTTCAAAATGGTGGAAAAAAGGGTACACATTTTGTGCGTTGATGAGCAGTCTATCTAGTCTATGGTCCTAGATGACATATAAATTAGAGTTTGTGGTATTTAATTCACCACTTAAGTAATGTTTAAACTATTGAGTTAGGAGAGTATGAATTTTTATAACAACAGGGAATCAAACAAACATATAAGCGAAACGCGAGCGAACGTTAATAATATGAACTGAGGAAATTGGAGGAAGATAAAAACATATGTGTTTCGTCGACTTGCTACATTCTCAATGTTCATGTCGCTACAGATATTCTCCCCCTAGATTGTTTGGAGTAACACTAAACGATCGATTAGGTGGACACCATCTCGCCTGTGTATCACTTGTATTGGCAAAGTCTTTTGGGCCAATGGACATGTCTGCCACTGCGAGTGGTTTTGACTGGTTGTTGTTCCTGCTCTGATTCTTGTGAAATAGGTTTCTTGAGGGAGGTTTCTTGATTATGTACCGGTTTCTTGCTTTCTACATGAGCGGGCTTCAATCGGTCGATTGATATGGAGTCCTTTTTTCCATTTTTCTCGATTATAAAGTACTTTTGTCTACGAAGTAAGATTTTGAAGGGCCCATCATAGGGTGGGGTGAGTGGTTTGCGTACTGTATCATTTCTGACAAACACTTGCGGTGTTTCCCACAGGTATTGATTTACCTGTTCTTTTGTTTCTCCATGGTGGTGTGGCACGGGGTACGGCGACGCCATCATCGCTTCTCTCAACTTCTCGACGAATTGATGTACTTGTTCTGCTGACTGTTGCGTTGTTTCTTGTGAGAAATAATCTCCTGGGAGACTTAAGTTAGTCCCGTATAGCACTTCCGCCGGCGTGCGACCAATGTTCTCCTTGATGGTTGTGCGGATACCTAATAGGACAAAGGGCAGAACTTCACTCCATATTGTGTTTCCTGAGGCTTTTAACGAAGCCTTTAACTGCCGGTGGAAACGTTCGACTACCCCGTTCGCGGACGGGTGGTAAGCTGTAGTTTTGATGTGTTCGCATCCTAAAATATTCGCGAACTCTCTAAAAAGCTGTGACTGAAACTGGGATCCCCTATCTGTGGTAACTGTACTCGGAACCCCATAATTTGCCACCCAGTTCTTGATAAATTTGTCCGCGATAACTTTGGCGGATGTTTCTTTAAGTGGTATGGCCATGGGCCATCTCGAGAAACGGTCAACTGCCGTTAGCATGTGAGTGAACCCGTTGGAGGGTGGTAGTGGTCCTACTACATCCAAGTGGACATGAGCGAATCTGGCATCGGGTTGTTTAAATTACCTGGTTTCGTAATGGTGTGTCGGTGTACTTTACAACGTTGACATCTTAGGCATGTTCTTGCCCAGTTAGTGACGTCCTTGTTGATAGATGGCCAGACTACGCGACTAGTGAGCTTTAGGGTGGATCGAACTCCTGGGTGTGATAACGAGTGAAAATGGTCAAAAACTGTTCTCCTCAGTGCGTCAGGTATGACCGGTCGAGGTTTAGTAGTCGACAAATCGCAAAGGATTTTGTTATCTGACCCTGGGATGGGTAATACTTGTAGTTTTAGTGAAGTAGTATCTTCTAAACCTTCCAAAGACTTGTCGTTTTTTTGGTGCTTGCAAATGTCGTCTAATTCTGGCATTTTTGGAAGATTTACTGCGTCTACTCCTATCCGAGATAGAGCATCTGCTACTGTGTTTCTTCGCCTTTAATGAAGCGAATGTCAGTGGTATATTGTGAGATTAAGTCGAGCTGTCGTATCTCTCTCGGAGAGTACTTATCAGGCTTAGTGTCAAAGGCGTATGTGAGTGGTTTGTGGTCGATGTACACGGTAAATATTCGGCCTTCCAGGATGTGTCGAAAATGCTTGATTGCTACGTAAATGGCGAGAAGCTCACGACCAAATGTACTGTATCGTGATTGTGTTGGCTGAAGTTTAGTAGAGAAAAACGCTATTGGTGTAGTCTCTCCGGCCATTGTTTGTTGTAATACCGCACCGACTGCTGAATTAGAGGCGTCTATTGTTAGTGTAATTTGGGTTTCTGGACTGGTATTCAAAAAATTTAGTTTGGTAAAATTGATTAGAGCGGATTCTGCTGTGTCGAAAGCTTCTTCCTGTTGTTGAACGCTATAGATTTTTGCGGATTCTTTAGTATGTCTGTCAACGGATTTAGGGTTTTAGCAATATTGGGCAGAAATCTTCAATAGAAGTTGATCATGCCTAAGAATCTTCGGAGTTGTTTACATCAAACTGGCGTTGCAAAGTTTTTAATAGCCTTAATCTTCTCTGGTAAAGGAATAATACCTGCGGTCAAAACTTTGTGACCCAGGAACTCTAATTCTCGCACTCCAAATTGACATTTTGCAGGGTTGATCCTGAGGTCGTACTTTTGGAGTCGTTGCAAGACGGTCTTTAGATGTACCTCGTGTTCCTCTTCTGAGCCGCTTACTATAAGTACATCGTCTATGTACGCGTAGGCGTAATTCAGTCCTCGCAAAACTTCGTCTAAGAATCTTTGGAACGTTTGAGCTGCATTCTTTAGACCAAACGGCATCCTCGTGAATTCGTAAAGACCGAATGGTGTCGTCACGGCTGTTTTACAGATGTCGTCCGGCGCTACCGGGATGTGATGGTAGGCTCTAACTAAATCCAGCTTGGAAAAAATTGCTTTTCCGTGAAGGTTAGCTGTGAAGTCGTGAATGTGAGGAATTGGGTACCTGTCTGGTATGGTGCCTTTGTTCAAGGCTCTATAATCTCCACACGGACGCCAGTCACCTGATTTTTTAGCAGCCAAATGTATTGGTGCCGCTCAGTTGCTTTTAGATTTCCTTATGATTCCCAGTTCCAACATATATTCAAATTCTTTCTTAGCAACATTAAGTTTTTCAGCAGTAAGTCGCCTTAGACGTGCGTATTGTGCCGGCCCTTTTGTTGCTATGTGGTGAAAGATGTCGTTGGTTGGAATTTGTTGGGTGAAATTCAAAGGAGTTAGGAGTGATGCAAAGTTGTTGATCACAGATTCCAACTTAGAGTCCTGCCTCGAGAGAGCTATGCGGATTCCTAACGTTTGATGATGGGTGGAAATTCCTTTTGAAGTTACGTGAGTCAGACCATCAATTAATCGCTGGTTTTTGACATCTACGATGATGTTGTATTGGTGCAAGAGGTCGGCTCCAATGATAGGGGTGTGTATCTCGGCGATCAGAAATAACCACTGTATTGGGCGTCTCAGACCTAGATTGATGGACAACATCTTTTGTCCATAGGTAGAGATATAGCTATTATTGGCCGCCTGCAATACTGGACCATTTGGTACCTTAAGTGAATTGACGGGTCTTGGAATGATGGACACGTCAGCTCCTGTGTCAATCAAAAATTTATGTCCTGACGTACGATCAATGATGTAGAATAGGCGACTTGGTTTATGACCGTTTCCGGAAGTCGCCTGAATGGAAAGGTCAGTTAGTTTTTTGACTGGGAGTTTGAGGTAAATGCACATGGTTGTGTGCATTTTTGAGCGTTACCCTTGAACATGTGGTGATACCAACAAATTTCTTCCCGACGGTGTCTTGATGTTGACCGTGATCTGCTTGAGGATATCCAAACCCTTTTACTTTGTGGTGGCTGATTGACCAGCTGGTTTACTTTCAATTCCAACTGTGCGACCATTTTTACCAGTTCCTGGACTTCGTTTGTTTGGCTCATTTGAGGACTTGCTATGGAAGCTACGCTGTTGGCCGTATATGTCTCGTAGATTTTGTCTGCCACCTCAGCCAAATGTGCCAGAGACTTTTCTTCTCCTACGCATGTTAAGATACCTGTTACCTCCCTTGGAAGTTTTTGTGTCCAAAGGGTTTTTAGAATTTTATCACTCATTTGATGTTCCCCGACAATGCTCTTCAAATGCCTAAGCAATTGGGACGGTGTTTTGTCTCCCAAATATATGTCCTTGAACAGCTTGTCTATTCTTTTTGCTTCACTCTCACCCATTCTTTTGATTAAGGCTTGCTTTAACACCTCATAAGGGTTTTCATCTGGGATGTTAAGTATAAGGTCGGCCACTTCATCGGCTATCTCAACCGGGAGAGATTTTAAAAGGTAAGCATACTTGACTCTTTGTGATGTGATTTTCCTAGTGGAAAATATTGCGTCGACCTGAGCTATCCAGATTTGGATGTTTCTGAGGTGAAATGTAGGTAGCTTGATGTATACTGGTGATGTGTTTGCCGTGGTGGGAGTGTTGGATGCTGTCTCATTGTAGAGAGTTGAATTGTCAGACGATTGTGTATCCATATCACGTCGAACGGTCACCAATGTAATATTTAATTCACCACTTTAGTAATGTTTAAACTATTGAGTTAGGAGAGTATGAATTTTTTATAACAACAGGGAATCAAACAAACATATAAGCGAAAGGCGATCGAACGTTAATAATATGAACCGAGGAAATTGGAGGAAGATAAAAACATATGTGTTTCGTCGACTTGCTACATTCTCAATGTTCATGTCGCTACAAGTTATTTTTATTTGATTCGCGGGTTCCACCCGTCGTAAATCGGGCCCTCTTTATAAAAACCCCAACCGGAATCGTATTATAAATCTTTATTTCAACAAAATTTCTCTCATTAATTTAATGTTTTTTTAATATTTAAAGAATTTTTTTATTACAACATAAGATAAAATATTTAATCGTTTATACAAAGTATTTTTTATCATATGACATAAGTTTTAACTTGAAATTATATAAAAAATTAGGATAAAAATTTAATAAATAGTGAGTATATATCATAGCCTAAGTATATATAGAATACTATTATATAAGGTTGAAATAGTTGGTTTGCTTATATTTTTTCAACATGGCGGTCAAAAGCAGCATGAGCACAGTCTATGCAATTAAGGCGCCTATGTACCGATTTGCAGGAATCAGCGGTATATTTATATTAAAGGAAACAATGTTATTAAAGTATTCTTATATATTTTATATTATAATATTATAGCATAACAAAAGTCGCAAAAACTCTATTTTTCAACGTCAAAAATAGTCTATCAACTTTAAATTATAATGGGATTAATTCTGAAAAATCGTTGCTTCTAACAACTGTGCCTCTTCAATTTTTTTTAAGAGGAGCAAAAAGAATTGATAATTTTTATCATCCAAATATCCTTAAGACCATTAAAAAACATGGTTTTGCCAAAAGAATGCAAACAAGAGGTGGGAGAGATATATTAAGGCGAAGAATATTGAAGGGGCGTTTTGTATTGAGTCACTAAATTATTATGTAAATAAATTACTTTTTATAAATCTGCTTCTATTTATAAGAATTAAGTTTTCATTAATTTTTTTAACTTACTGAAGGTTTTTAAGATGTATTTATATACATTTTTGTTAGCTATACATTTTACTTAGCTTATCACAATCTTTTTTAAAAGTTTTATTAACGGAAGCACTTAAAGATTACGAGGGACGAAATCTTTAAAATTTTTCACTATCTTTTTAACAAATAGTTAGCAATGGTATAAAAATTCCCTTTTTTATTATTGATTTATAATATAACCTATTTGCATTGAATTTTTTATAATCTCATTTTAAAATAATTACTATTTAGTAAGTGAAAACAATAAAATGAAAATATTTGGAATTTCAATACTAGCTACTGCCCTGCATTACATAAAAACCTTTTTTTAGCAAAAATTTATAAGGATGATTGTAAGTATCCTGTGTAGATCAAAATTGTGTGCAGAAATAGATATCATGAATTAGTGTATTGCTTAACTCTTTACTGGTTATAATGGTTTAAACCCTAATTATTCTTAAAACTATAATATTACTAATAAAAAATTCCTTTTTTTAAAAAAAGTTAGAATTATGATAAATTACCCACAATTTAAGGTATCATCTTCAAACGTTCATTTAGGGGGGGGGGGGGGCAAAACATAAAATTTTTAAGGCTTTTTGCATTAAAACATTTTTTTTGCTATTTAGGGGGGGGGGGGGTGGCCGCCCCTCCTGGCTACGCCTATGGTTATGTTAATTACTGGTACCTATTGGCAACATTCTTGGAGGGCCAGAAAAAATTGATTTGACCTTGAGGGAGTGCTAGTGAAATGCTTAAATACCAGGCTTACTTAACAATTCGAGTTTGGTTTAAAACAAAAGTTGAATTCACCAATATTTTTGGCATCATCTTAAACCTAACCTAGTTCTGTCAAGCTTGTAAAAGCGAGATATCAAAACTCATTCCATATAAACCAAAATGCATATTGCAACAAACGTGTCAATAGAGCTAGAGCGTTCCCCTCCATCGCGACGTATGTTATTCCCTGTAATGTGTGGGAAATAGGCGAAGGCTATGGCTCTCTCCCGAAACGAAAGTGGTCTCAAGTTTGGGTCCTAGAATATTGGTAAAATGACAGGCAAGAACAGGGATTTAGCTGACGTTTTAAGGAGGCTAAAAATTAATGGTGCTTGTATTCAAGAAGGTTCCGAAGGCACAGTCCGAAAACGCACAATTTTAATGCTAAAATGGCGCCAAAATTAACATAAGTAATTAAACCCGCGACTCGTCAATATACTCCGTATAAACGTAGCACATTTGCTATGATTTCTAGACGAGAAGGGGGGGGGAGTCGAGAATTAAGATTTGCACGGGCAAGCCCGCGGAGGGGACTGACGGGCCTAAAGTCTTCAAAGCGGATAAGGACGGGCTTGAAGTGCCTAAAAAACCACGGACTAGCATCGAAGTTTTCAAAACTAGCCGGAAATTTTTATAAGCGGGCTCGGACGGACCTGAAGATTTTACAAAGGGGGTCCAACGGGCCTGAAATTATAAGAACGGGCTCGCACGGGCCTATAATTTTGTAAGCGGTCTTAGAATTCAACTAGTTAATTACAAACTTATAAGGAACGCCCTTTACAAATAATTTATTTGCTTTTTTGTCTGAATGATTTGTTTAAATTAATTTTGTAATATCATGCCCTGTCGCATACATTAATTTTGACCGCTAAATTTGAATTGAATATCTTTTATAGTAAGTAAGTGTAACTACTTAGTTACAAAGCCTAAAAAATTTTATTGTAAATTAATTTAAAGTTTTTTTCTGTTCAATTATTTTAAAATAATAAATAGTTTTTTAATTATTCATTCGCTTTTTGCTAGCCTATAAAAGGTACCTATTTCTTTAAATTTTACTTTGATTATTTGGCTTAGCTATATGGCTTTATTATTACTTTAACATTTGTGATTTTTATTCAAACTGATTCATTGAATATTTGAATAAATTATCATGATAAATGTTGTTTTATTAAATCGCGAAAAATATAACTGATTAACCTTAAATGTAGAGATCTGAACGGGCAGCCACGGCTCGTGGGCGGGTACGGACGGGCCTTAAATGCTATAAAAAATTCGGACGGGCCTAGCAGTTTGTAAAACGGGTACGGACATGCCGACCTATTAAAAAGGGCAAGTTGCAGATCTCTAATCGAGAATGCCTATGAGATGGAAGGATTTATACTGTGCTAAATGGGCAAACAAAAAACAAGGGTGAGAACATATAAATATACATAACGGACATCAATCATTATTAGGCAATAGAAGATCAATTTGCCGACAGGCAATACAAAAACAAAGCACCAGGATCGGGCTGAGCTAAAAGCAATAAACAAACATTTACATGGCTCTTTTCTGATAACGAGTACATATGATTCTGGCGCAAAAGTTTTATTAGAAAAATCAGGTCTGGCAAAAAACGTCTTTCGCGCTCGGCCCGAGCCCTGGCTAAATAAAAATTGAGACGTCGGGCTCGGGCCGAAGAAATTTCATTTTACTAATAAAAACAAAGATAATCTAATGAAAAAGATTTATTGAATAGTAGGGCCAGGGATGGGACATAAAGAATAATAAAACAAATTTAAAGGCAAAAGAAAATAATAGAAGTAAAACATATGGTTTTCATCAACTCGGCTTTGGCTTACAATATTAAAATATTTAATTATAGCAATAATATAATCTGTAGAAAATGATATACAAACTCGGGCCTTCGCCCTTGTGGGAAGGGAGAGGGGAGGGGGAGGAGGGGAAGGGGGAACGAAACTCATCTATACTCCGTATAAAAGTAGCATATTTGCTATGCAATTTATGGGCGAGAAAGGTGGGAAGGGGCGAGAATGCCTATAGGGGAGGGGGTATTAAATGCAAAATAATTAGTTAATTATTTATACAAATGTTCCATCACTTTGTCCAGTGGTCATCTTTTCTAATGGTTAGCCAAATAACTAGCCTATAATTATAATAAAAAAAATCGATTTTAATCTCACTTTGGCCAATGGTCATTTTTTTCATTGGTCAGCCAGCGGACGTCCAAAAAGCCATATTATAAATGGTACTAACAAGAACAATCATAAGAGTCAAAAAAAACGAAAAAAAAATTTGATTCACAATTTGGCCAATGGTCATTTTTTTTCATTGGTTAGTACCAAAAAACAATCTATTCATACACAAGAGCCAAAAAAACGAAAAAATACATTTTGAATCACAATTTGGCCAATGGTCATTTTTTCATTGGTCAGCAGCCAGCGGACGGCCAAAAAGTCATATTATCAATGGTATTAACAAGAACAATATATTAATTTAAAAGAATAAATAACAAAAAAATTTGTCCTCTCCGGGTATCGAACCAGCAATTAAGAATTTACCCTCGTCGGGATTCGAATCCACAAACGGACATCAATCATTATTAGGCAACAGAAGATCAATTTGCCGACAGGCAATACAAAAACAAAGCACCAGGATCGGGCTGAGCTAAAAGCAATAAACAAACATTTACATGGCTCTTTTCTGCTAACGAGTACATATGATTCTGGCGCAAAAGTTTTATTAGAAAAATCAGGTCTGGCAAAAAACGTCTTTCGCGCTCGGTCCGAGCCCTGGCTAAATAAAAATTGAGACGTCGGGCTCGGGCCGAAGAAATTTCATTTTACTAATAAAGAGAATCTAATGAAAAAGACTTATTGAATAGTAGGGCCAGGGATGGGACATAAAGAATAATAAAACAAATTTTAAGGCAAAAAAAAATAATAGAAGTAAAACATATGGTTTTCATCAACTCGGCTTTGGCTTACAATATTAAAATATTTAATTAAAGCAATAATATAATCTGTAGAAAATGATATACAAACTCGGGCCTTCGGCCCTCGTGGGAAGGGGGAGGGGAAGGGGGAACGAAACTCATCTATACTCCGTATAAAAGTAGCATATTTGCTATGCAATTTATGGGCGAGAAAGGTGGGAAGGGGCGAGAATGCCTATAGGGGAGGGGGGGGGGGTAATAAATGCAATATAATTAGTTAATTATTTATACAAATGTTCCATCACTTTGTCCAGTGGTGATCTTTTCTAATGGTTAGCCAAATAACTAGCCTATAATTATAATAAAAAAAATCGATTTTAATCTCACTTTGGCCAATGGTCATTTTTTTCATTGGTCAACAGCCAGCGGACGTCCAAAAAGCCATATTATAAATGGTACTAACAAGAACAATCATAAGAGTCAAAAAAAAACGAGAAAAAAAAATTTGATTCACAATTTGGCCAATGGTCATTTTTTTCATTGGTTAGTACCAAAAACAATCTATTAATACACAAGAGCCAAAAAAACGAAAAAATAAATTTTGAATCACAATTTGGCCAATGGTCATTTTTTTCATTGGTCAGTAGCCAGCGGACGGTCAAAAAGTCATATTATCAATGGTATCAACAAGAACAAAATATTAATTTAATTTAAAAAAAAATTTGTCCTCTCCGGGTATTGAACCAACGACGGACGGACAAAGCGAGCCCATAAATTGCATATCAATTAATAAAAGTTATAATAAAATAAACTATTCTTCTTTCACGTATTCACATATACGACAATTTTGCAGGACTCTAAGAATAAATCGTGGGGTAAAAATTTTTGGGGAACCACGGGTATAGAGGAAACTCAAAAGTAGATAAATTTTGCCAAAGTAGATTTTTGGAGATTCCAACTTCTGCATATTGATACCCAAGGCCTTTTCAACAAATTCAAATACATAAGGTACATGAATTAAATACCCTCATCCAGGCCACCAAGCCTTCATAACGTCCGTTTTGTAACGCTCTGACCCTTTGTTAGAGAGAACAACGCGACTAAAGCACCTTTTTTGATTCAAACTCAACCCTTAAAAGAGATTTTACCTAACATTTTCGCACTTCAATCATAATTTCGCGTCCTTTCATTTAACATTTTCATTCCAAGTGTGCCTCATGCTCTGAAACTTTAGGGAGACGACTCTCATCTCATATTGTTTTGTAGATATATATGATTTCTACACGGACCGCCCGACCGACCTGGACCTAAAGAGTTTTAGGCCGAGTCCAGGCAAAATTTAATAAATAAATCCGGGCTCGGGTCGAACCAAGTAAAATAGCCCGACCGGAGGCTTGAATAAACAAAAATAAATTATTTAAAACAGCTTAATTATTTTTGTTTTGTATATTTAAAATAACCATCAAGTATAAATAATTTTTCTTATCCCTTTTTAAAGATTCGATTCGGGTTTTCAAATCTCACCAGGTAAATATTCGAATCGATATTTAGACCTAAGGATCGAATCGAATCTCGAATCGAATATTCACCGGAGGCGTACTTTCCACCATTCCAATATTTCTATTTTTTATCGTTAATCATTAACTTTATGTAGGTGTCAATTTCCTTTACTTTATAAAATTCTTTCTGAATATTTTCAGCTATTAGGAGTAGATTTTTAATTGCTATGCAATTTATGGGCTCACTTTCCAATTTGTTTTGTCACGCTGTTCGGTCATGCACCAAATGACTTCGGCTTGTTTACTGCTAAAACCGCTTGGAATTCGAATATTATTATATAGCAATTAAAAGGGGAAAGGGGGAAATTATTCCTTCGTCATTTTATATTGATTTTTTTTCAATGGCGCTATGCCGAGGTAAAACCCCTACCCCTATCTTCCTCGGGGCGGGAGTGGAGGAGATGAAGATTATTTCACAATATTGGCATTCTCGGGCGTATATTTATTTATGCCGAGTTTAGTATGTAATAATAACATTAAACATGCATAATACGTCATCATATTTACATGGATATTGAAAAGATTTATATATGGAAAAGAATACCAATAGTTTTATATTAATAGTAGTAGCCAGAATTTAATTTAAGGTTCATCAATTGGCCTGGGTATTTTTATAACCCCCTCCTTGCCTTTTATATTTTAGCAAATAAATTAATATAAAATTAGTAATACACTAAAGAAGGCCTAACCTAGACGAGGATAATTGTTGTTATAACTGGAAACATTCTTTACGACAATATGGATTTTTGAATTAATAATAGAATTTTTAAAGTATATTTGATTATTTTAATGTTCACATTTCATTTTACAAAACAATCCCTTGTTACATAGCCAGCTTCTGTCAAATTAAAAAAATACTATCTTTTTCTTCTTCAAATTTTTATCACATGCAAAACATACGTTATAAAACGGCGAGTAAAATTGAGGTTTTAAATTTAAATGAATTTTATTTTTTTTACAAAAAAGTAGATTTTTATGTTGTGTAACTAGCATGGGAGTAGTCAAGGGGGAAACCCTAGCAATTATCCTACCCCCTATAGGTATGTATGTATGTATTTGCCCCGATGACATTCAAGAGCTTAGCTAAATCGGCAAGCTAAGATTGAGTCCCATCTGACACCTATGCGGTGCATCTCGGGCCACGATAACCAGAGGTTAAGTGTTCAATTGTTAGTAGGTTAGTGTGTTAGTATATGTATATATACAAATGGATTAGTATGTTAGTAGTCAAAAATATATATATATATATATATATATATATATATATATATATATATTAGAATGAATACGATATTCTCTTGACAGAGTGAACGGGATGTGGCGCTAGGTAGGACGAAAATTAGTATTTATCTCGTCACGGGAGGGTACGACTTGGGAAAGTGGGACGAAGAGAAGGTTTTCCAATCCGTCCTGTCCTGCATTATAGGGAGGAGTGAATTCCAATCGTGGTTGAGGGACCTGAGTTGCTGAAAGGTTTGATAAATCCAGCTTCCTCTGCATTTGAGGGTTCGTAATTGCGGGGGTCTCCAAAAAATAGAACTTAGACATATGTTAATACCACTGCGTCTAGACTGATGTGCCAGGAAGTTCCATTTCCGAGAAATTATTACGTTTTTAATGGGAGGGATTTTACAAAGGGTCCAGAGGTTGACGTTGCTGATTACTTCCGGGTAGAAAATATTACATACTATCTTTAGCATTTTATTGAGTTTTGTTTGGGCCGTTCTAAGAGTCGGGCCTTTGAGAGACCACGTTTCACAGCCATAGAGTAGAATGGGTAAGATAGTGGTTTTGAACATGCGGAGGCGGGTTGGTTGGGCCAGTTCATGCGACTTCCATATAGAGTAGCACGAGTAGAATTTTTTCAGGGCTTTTCCTATTTTATTCGAGATGTCTAAAAGGGAGTATGTGTCGTAGGAGAGAGTGACTCCAAGATAATTAACTGAATCTGAGATGGGGACTTGAGTATTATCAATGAGAACGGGTTTTGATTGCAATGGTAAATTGATTGATAGGATATTGGATTTGTTAGGGTTTATCATTAGACCCGCTTTCTGGGTCTCCATGGTGAATCTGTCAATGAAGTTCTGAGTTCTGGAGATCGAGTCGGAGACTATGCAAAGATCGTCTGCAAATAAGAGGGAAGATATTTTTTGTTCACCCAAGTTGATACCGTCAAATGGAAGTGTCGATCTCTTTATTATGAGGTCCATGGCAGTGATGAATATGAGAGGTGAGAGTGGGCACCCCTGCCTAACTCCAGAATTGACTAAGATAGGGTTGGACCGGTGGTGCAGATGTTTGACGACCACCTTCATGTCTTTATAGAGATAGAAGATAAGTCTAATGATTTTTTTGGGGATACCAATGAGGCATAAGGATTCCCATATGTAGAGGTGGGAGAGTGAGTCAAAAGCTTTATGGATGTCAACAAAGGTTAGGATTAGGGGTGTTTTTGCTTTGGAAGAAATGTCCATTAGATTCTTGAGGGTTAGAATGTGTTCAATAGTTGTTTTGGACTTTCGAAAACCCGCCTGGTTGGTCTTTAGGTTATTGTCGACATAAGGGTAGATCCGTCTGTATATGATTTTTATGAAAATTTTAGAAATGTTATTTATTATAGTGATCCCTCTATAATTGTCAGGGATAGAAGGATCTCCTTTTTTGTAAATTTTGCTAAGCAAGCCAGTGGACCATGAATGGGGGATGGACTCCTGAGTCCAGATCTTGGAGAAGAGAGAGAGCAGGAGCTTGGATGAAAGGTTAAAATCAGCCTTAAGGGCCTCGGCTGTAATTTCCTCTCCGTCTGGGGCTTTATGTAGTTTGAGAGATTTTACTGCGGACTTTATTTCGCCTAGGGTCGGTGGATCATCCTTAATAAAAGAGGTGGGAGGACATTTGAAGTTATTAATAGACTCTAAGTATATATCAGAGAAGGGAAATGGAATTGGTATGGTCAGGATTGATCGAAAATGTTCTTCCCATACCTTTGTTTGGTTCAAGGAGTCGTTGGGATTGCGATTGTCGTTATGTAGCGAGTGGTAGTTGTGTTTATTGGAGAATTTCGTGGTTAGAGTTTTTAGAATTTTATACAAAGAATGGGTGTTGTTAGAACGCGCAGCTTGTTCGGCGTCATTTAATTTGTTAGAGAAGAAATTTTTCCTGTCTTTTTTGATGCTGGCTTTTATCTTTTTCGTAAGTGTCTTGATCCAAAGCTTTTTACATTTAAGGGTTTTGTCTTTAAAGACATTGTAACGGGATTCTAGTAGAGTTATTGTTTCTTCTGAGAACCAGGATTTGGTATTGATGTGTAATTATTTGTCGTGCCTGGGGGTAAAAAGCTCGGTTAACAAGGTGTTATGCTCGTTGATCGGAAGCGTATCTAAGTTGCCAAGTAGCTTAAAATCTGTTTGAAGTCTAGTGGCTAGCTGAGCAGTGTCCTTTATTAAACGTGAGCTAGGTGGGTAGTTTTGAATATTTTTAAATGAGTGGAGGGCGGCTGGTGTAATAAAAATTTCAGCCGCAATGACAAAGTGGTCAGTCTTTATGATTGGTTGGATAGTGCGAAAGTTTTTGATAATTCTGCGGTGTTTTAATTGGCATAAGATATGGTCTATTTGGGTACCGCGATGTTTTTCGTTTTTTTGGTAAATAATTAGACTGTCAAGGGGGAGATCGGTGAAGGTTGAAGAAACCATAAATTTGTGTTTGGCGCACCATTTTTTAAGCATTTTGCCATTTCTATTGGTCGGTCCAATAGAGTTGGGTCCTATGCAGAAGGGGTTGTCATTGGCGTTACGTGTTAGGGAGGAATTGAAGTCTCCTAAAATTATTTTTATACTTTTAAAGTTTAGATTCATTTCGTGTTGTATGTTAAGGAAGAAGTTTTCCGCAGAGATAAAGTTTTTTGAGGAAGGGGGAGCATAGACATTGAAAATAGAAAGGATTCTATTTTTAATAAATACGTGGGCTATGATCAGGCGGTTATTGACAAAGTTAATACTTTTTACTTTCAGCGTTTTTTTGATGAAAATGCCGACCCCGGATGCGGGTTCATCTCCCCGTTCGGAGGCGTAAAAATGGTATTCATTGACGGGGACTTTTTTACACTGGGAATACCTGGTCTGCTGAACGCAGAAAATTTGAAAGTTGTTAAGGGCAGCGAAGGTTGTAAGTGACTGTAAAATCCCAGGGTCGTTCAGCGATTGGACATTCAGGGAAGCTATGTTGATCCGCATAGATGAGGAATAGTAAGACTAAGTATAATTTCTATCCAAGTAGTGATGAGAGCACGGAGTTGGTTGTTTCTAATTTGTTAGGACCCGGGGGTTTAAAGATATTTTTAAGCGACGGGGTCATATAAGGATGTTAAATGAAGGCAATTCTTTAAAGGTTATTTTGTATGACGCCTAAATCCCCTGGGAGCGACGTGTCTTGCTGTGTGGGAGGGGTGAGAGCCGTGGTAATAGTATAGATAGGCGTATACCGATAATGTCTATAGAAGTGTATTAAGGGCTGTGGGGGCGGAGGGGGGTTGACTAGTCCGAACAATTTAAGTAAAGCCAGACTCGCCAGATCAAAATTTAGGCGGGATAGCATAATTACTAATATACGAGTTTATCATTGCTTAACAGTTTCTTATTTATAATTAAGTTATTGAGTATAAAGTAATAATCATGGTATAGATATGTGGCTGTGGGCTCAAAATTTACACGCTGCTTTTTAATAAACTTGTAAAGAACTCTAAAGAGACTAAGATAAATTTAAAGGAAAAAATAAAAAACATAAACCTTATGTGTTATGCTTGGTAAACAGTTGCCTATTATGTATTAAATATATTAAAAGATGGATTGTTAGGTATCAAACGGACCCTTATGTGGGAAGTCGATAGAGAGAGGGGGGGGGGTGAATTCTCGACAAACGTTTTAAGCACACATGTGTGCATTTATGTCAACATGTTTTTTTTTTTTTTTAAATAAAGGAGGGCGCAGGAGGGATGGTGTGAGTTATTAGCAAGCAGTGAAGGATTAAGGGAGGCTAAGACAAAAAAAGTAAATTATATTTTCCAAAAGTAAAATATCTCTCTTGCCGCTGATAAATTCTAAAAAAAAAAAAAAAAAAAAAAATAGACTAACTTTAAAATAAATATAAATTAAATTAAAAATTAAATATTAAAAACTAATATATAAAAGACTATATTTAACACAAACTCGTGATATTAAAATAAGATAAACTTCCAATAAGTTGATAAAGTGTAAAAAACTTTTAATTAAAGTATTGTTTATGAAAAAGAGTCATATAATGATTACAAATTAAGAAATATTTCCTGGTCAGCCTATGGAATGTGTAATGACTTAAGGCATTTACATATATAGTAAAATTACATAATGCAGACTAAAATATGAAGTGTTAATTACTAATAAACTTAAGTAGGGATATATAATATTTTATAAAATATCTTGTAACAGCAAAATAAGAGTTTAAGCCTAAATTTTTTGGCTAAAGTAATATAAATATGCAAAATAATTGTATTAAGAGCAAATCATAAGGCATTTAATATATTGGCATAAAACATTTTAAATTATTTCAATAATTTAACATGCACCATTAAATACCAACAAAATTCCATTAAAACATGCAAGTTACAATAAAATGTTTGGATGCTAAATTCCTATAAAAATTTTATTCTAATCAAATTTTGGATTCAAAAATAAATAGCCTAAAGCTAACAAAACATCATAATATTAGAGTTCTGAATTGGTAAATCAGCTAAGATTTAATTGGGATTGGACACTATGAGTTAATTTGACTAAAAGTATGGACTTAAAGAAACTTAAATAATTTTTATACATTTGTAAGATAAAAAATGATGGTTAGGATATTAAGACTTCATATCAGAAATTGCATGTTATAGTATTTAAGTACTTTTTAATATTTATGTACAATCTAATATATAAGTAGTTATCAATTATTTAAGAGAACATACAAAAATAAGCTTAAATTATACTTTATTACTTTAATATTTACATTTTTAAAGATTAACAAGAACATTTGCAGTTTTTACCTTTGGGTTTGACATTAGTTTTACCTTCTGCCATATATCATCAAATATTCCTACTCCTTCTGTCACTTCCACGTTTCTCCCCCCTTCACACCTTTCTCGCCCATAAATTGCATAGTAAGTATGCTACATTTATACGTAGAATAGATGAGTCGTCCCCTCTTCCCTTCTCCCCCATCTCCGGGGGTCTGGGGGCGGAGCCCCCAGGAGATGGGGGTTTGGGGGCGTAGCCCCCAACGGGGGACTGTTTTGTTCTATAATTTATTTATATTCGAAAAAGCGCAAAATAAATGAATTAATAACTTGTAATTAATTATTTTTTTGTAATTATTGTTTTAAACAGAATAAAAGACTACTTAGGCTACTACTTCTAAATTATTCCGGGCCGGGCCTATATATAAATGAGGCCCGGCCCGGAATTTTAAAGCCTCAAAATTTAGGACCCTTGGGCCGCCCGTGCAGGTAACTAGTCATACGCTCAATATTTGATGGTATTATTCATTATATAAAGCCCACTAATTTTATGCGGCCTTTCAATTTAAATAGTTCTGGACGATATAGAATTAGAAAAAGTGTCTCAGAATTGATGCGTTTTATATCTTTATTTCCATACATAAACTTATCGCCTGAGGGAATAAGTATGTTCCCAAAAGCTCGGCGTAAATAAAAAAAATAAAATTTTGTGACTTTTTGGTTTTCAAAGGCACTTCTTAGGAGCCATACTCCTGCAACTCTTTTGGTTGCACCCCCGAGTGCTTTGAGCTCTACCCAATTGCTGTCGGAAGGCAATTTTGTGGCAGATTTTGTCAATCACAAATTAGACGAAAACTCTGCTTTTATTAAACTTGAGTTAAAGCAAAAATTAATTTTACAATCTGTTACCCAATTTCGTTCAGCGTACTTTGATCGCTCTCGAACACCAACCCCTCCCCCTGTCTTCGCTAATTTTTTTAAAATTGCAAGTTTTAATATTATATTACCCATAAGGGCTATTAGAAATTAAAAAATAAATCAAGTAAATATTTCAAAAGCCTATTTATACTATTAAATACATTGCTGCAAGAGAAACTGAATTCTTTAATAAACAAATTTTTTATACATTAAATAATTTTCATTAAACAAAAATAGGCTTGCATCCGGCCATTTATAAAAAACATTTCGGGCTCGGGTAAATTAAAAAATTGACACGTCAAGCTGGCTGGAGAAATAAATTCCATTTTGCAGGGCTCTAAATATATTTTCTTTTATTCCTTTTTATATACATTTGTTTTATCGATATTTTTAGCTTCAAATAATCCATTATTTTCATAACCATGGGCGTAGCCAGGTTTTGGATTAGGGAGGGCGGGCAAAACCATGAAGTTCAACTAGGGAGGGGCAAAACATAATTTTTTTTAATTTTTAAGGGTTTTTGCATTGAAATTTTTTTTTGTCATTTAGGGAGGGGCGGCCGCCCCCCCCCCCGGGCTAAGCCCATGTTCATAACTAAAATTTTATTGAAATAAATTTCTTGACCTTGTGGAGCGATGATAAAGTGCCGTGAAGTGTTTTAAAACTTAGTATTTGGAATTTTAACAATCCCTTATTATAAAAATATCAATGAAAGTTTTTTTATATATAAAATAATAAAAGAAGTATTTATGTTCTCATAATAGCGTTAACAAAAGCATAGAGCAGTTTTTATTAGCTCTTATCTCATGGGCAAGCTTAGAACGCACAAATGGTTTAAAAACAAAAGCTGCGAGCCTAAAATGAATAGCAAAAGGTTGGTCATTAAAATTCGAAACACCGTTCGCATTTAATCAAACAAAACAATACTAATGGCTAATTAAAATTATCGCAGATATTGCGATAAATTTTTAAGGCCTAAAAATATAAAAAGGATATTTCAATAGCTATTAGCAAATAATTCATATTGGGGCGATTTATTAAATGAAATATGTATAAAATTATAAAAATAGTTATACATACATAATTAGCGCTCACATGAATGAATATTATAAATGAGTTATAAGACATTTATTATACAGCATGAGGTATATAAAAGGGTGTTTCACATGTTATAAAGCCTTAATCATAAATTTCGATGCAATGATGCACAAAAATTATGTCGTAAATTTTGCGCATAAAAACAAAAAAGTGACGATATGTTTGTCGAATAAAAGGATTTTATCAAGTGTTCTTTTAAAGCCAGCAAACCCACAACACTCATATAAATGTATAAAACGATGTACAGTTTTTGACGTTTTTCAGATCCCTGCGAATACATTAAAATAAATTATCATAACCATTACTTAAATATTACAATAATCCCTTAATATTTATAGGCCATACCCAAATTAAGCGATTTGAATATTACCAAAAAAATCGTATAAATAAATGATTAAGGTGGGTGGTAGTGTGGCAAAATTATAAAGTTAAATACAATGGGATCTTAAAGGGTATGGTGGATAGTGTATGGGAATTAGTGTTGTAAAAACGGCTGGGTTTTGTTTGGTCGACTTTTGGTACAAAACCCAGCCGTTTTCACAACACTAGTGTGGGCGGGCATTCTTCATCTTTCGTTCCTCTTTTGCATAGCTTTTTTGCGCCGTAGCAATAGGGTAGAGTAGAAAGGGTTGTCGGTGATGCTCTTTTGCAAGGCGTAAACCCAGTCCCGGGCCTCGTCCGGACTCGAGGCAGACATGCGATACACGAGGTGCTTGCCCTCGACCACTCTTCCCTCCGAATTCGTTTTGCACGCCTTGATCACGTCGTTGTCGATGGAATATATCTCGAAAACGTTGGGTCTATCGTAAGACGATGATGACGATGATAGAGCGTTCAAATTGCTGGACGAAGAACTGGATCCATTGGAACGACCTTATACGAGGAAAGGGTAAAAAGTGGAAAAAAATTTAACACAAGGGAATACCAAACTTTCATCCATTCACGACTTTGCCATCTTACCCATTAGCTCATTAAATTTTATTTTTGGTATTTTTCCTGAAGCTGGGCTATATTAGCCCGAAATATCGAGTGCCATTTCCCTCTCAGCATTTAATCAATCCAACCCCACCGCTTTTAAGCAACTAACATGAATACAAAGGATTGACAGTAACTAATTTCATTAACACCCTTTTATGTTATGAACTTAGATGATAACTTCCTTAGACCATAGTGATGCGAGGTCTCTTTACTATAGACCGGTCATATGGTGTGATTTACATAAGCAGCCGCTGTGTAAGGTAAAGAACCACTTAATTAAGGCGATCAAACTTCAAAGAAGTCGAATCCAAAATAGCATCCTTAAAACTTTATAGCTAACTTGATGAATCTTTAAATCTATTACCTCTAAAAAAGGCAGCATTTAAGCAAACGCCAAATTTTAAGGATTTGTTTGCTGGGTTAACATCTGACCCGCGTTATATCTTAAAATTTATAAGTGGTGGGCTCGGTGAAAAATTTATTCAAGATTAAATTAAGGTTAAAATTTTTATATTTAGGTTGTAATTTAAGTTCGAGTTTAAAAGTTTAAATTTTGAAGGACTTCACTCTGACCATGCTCATTTAATTATATTAATATTCACTTAAAACTTTATCTTCTTAATCAAGAAACTTACAATTTTAGCCCAAATTTATTCAACTTTAACTAACAAAACTTTAGTTAACCTTGTATATTATATACGGAATAACAAAGTTAAGGTTACTCATTTCTCGAGTTTTTTGGTTTTTAGAAGGCCTGAATTTAATTAGTAAAATATTATATCGTATAGTAGACTAAATTTGCTTGATATTTTAATCGCTATGCAACTTATAAACAGACCCTCGCTACGAAATTATAAGACAAACATAAAATGTAACATGTCCTTTTTATCACTTATTTAGAGTTAAATGCAATTTTATAAAACTCAATACGCTAACCAATTTACCGGAAAATTCCAATCTATGTTTTAATATGAAATTGCCAAACGCTAAATATATTTGGCTAAATATATTTGGCTAAATAAGTCGACTTATTATGTTTACTAATTATTTCATTCCTTCGAGTCTTCCAATCCAAATAATTATTCGGACACGCTTTAAATTAAATGGAACAAAAGAATGAAAAAACAACTTGCAAAAACTTTTTGATGGCAATCCTCAACCCACCTGACCAAAAAAATGTTAGGCTGCCACATAGATCTTACGAGAGTGGTGGGTAAAAGAACTTTTATATAATTGCAAAGAAAGTTAGAAAAAGTTTGACACGTATTTGTGTTTTAATCAAATTGCCAGATTAAATTCCACGAAACAAATTGAGCGCATATTCTATTCGAACTTTAAAATAACTTAAAGATGGCCGCATTATTTGTTCAATCGAAGTAGCATACTAAAAGCCCTGGCGACGATACCTTGCAAAGTTTTAGTTACATTTAATGGCATTGTATGCCGTGCTAAGTGCATTTTATAGATGTCATTACAGTCAGCTAAGCAAACATCCTTACCATTATGAGCGGTTGAGTGCGTTTTGTAGTCCGAGAAAGTGGTAGGAATTTCTCGTACCTTAACATTTTCTAAGGGTATAATTCCGCGGGGTTCCTTATCTGTGGTGTACTCGAAGTAATACAAGCAACAATCGCTGATGATGAACCAACGACGTTTCCAACTCTTGTAGCGACCACCTTGTTTCCACAACCAACCCTCCCGATCCGGGTTAAAAAATGTGTGCATCAAATCATTGCCTGCAATTTTACGTACGTTTAAAATTTAAATTTTTATGCTTGATACGCCTAAGAAAAAATTGGATGATTATAGGTAAAAAACATGTGGACTGAACTTCCCTAATATGTCAAGTTAGAAGCATTTTGTGCAATTTTTGGTTGTGAGTAACTTTTTAAAAGTTTATCTTTCAGCTAATATGCTATGTATTTCATAGCTATGCAATTTAATTCACTAAAAAATTACACCAATTTGGCTACCACTACCTTCATTCTACTAAATGTTCATCCCAAAATTATGAGTTGTTATTAAGAAGAGCAAAACTTAAGTTGCACTATGTGCCTAGAAGGCACAAGGTTGGCAGCAAATATTCAATTTGCTCTTTTAAACTGACTAAAGAAGTTTAATAGTTAAATATGTTTCAGATAAATAAGTATATTCTATATATTTTATAATTACATAGAATAAAATCTGCAGTTTATTATAAATTGTAGCAAAACTTATTAATGCAAAGTTGGAAGATACATATAAAATGTCTAAAATTGTTCATATGAAAAACTATTGCTAAAAATAACATACCATCATCTTCTGGAATCTTAAATGGCTCTTTTTTAATGCTATTATACAGAGAAATTAACATATTATCAGGAAGATTGTCTCCTTCATCAATACCCTTATTCATTTCTATAAATCTTTGAAGGGAAGGTTTTTCCTTTACACTAGGATTATGGAGGCTTGTGTTAAGCATGATAATAGAAAATGATAAGATATAACATGTATCAGTTTGATGAAAAACTCTTGGATTACATTCACAATAGCGTTTTGCAAAGCTTTCCATTAGTCTATCTATTTTTTGTGCTTCACCTGGCAAACGAAAACTCCACAGAAATTGTCTTAAAGCTTGGACAAGTATCATATTTGTAAATTCATGTAAGCTTACAAAATAACTTAACACCTAAATATATCATTGATGCAAAAATTATCTATATTAGTATACCTTCAAATTAAACTCATGATTAGTTCCTAAGTACTCTCCTATGGCAGTTTTATTTAAACCTTCTCCATGATATAGAAAATAGGCAATATTTTCTGCACCAGGCTTTAGAATATCATTTTCAAGCATAAATTCAATTCCCTTATCAGGATCCATATTAAATTTTTTCTTTCCCATTGCCAGCTTTTTAATAGTAGAGCTATGTTTATTCTCTTCCATAACATCCATAGATTCAATTTGAGCAGAAACTTCATTGATCTCATCCTCCAATGCTTTAATTTCATTCAATAAATCTGTTTTACGATTTCTGATTAAAAATAACAATTCAGTTTTATCTGCCGAAGAAGAATTTAATGCTAGAGTTGAGCTCATTTATTAGTGCATAAAGAAACAGCTGATTTTTTAAAAAGTTATAACTACTTTACGAAAAGAAGTAAAAATGGAAAGCAGATGATTGTGGTTAAATGCAATATATGCGTGACTCTATTTAGGGTAAATAATTTATGCTTACTTCCTATTTAAGAAAACTACTCGTATCCCCAGAGAAATCAATTCGTTTTTTGATGCGGTAGGGTGAATAAAATTGAAATCCCTTTAATAGTATATAATTCCTTTCATAAAAATTTCTCAAACAATTTTGCGAAAGATTACTTAAAAATTTACAAATGTCTTTTGTTTTAACAAGAATAAAAGCCTTTTTAACCAAAATTTGCAAAACAGACTGTGGTATCCTCCCCCCTCCCCGATTTTTTGTATTATTTTCCCTTCTTCACGTGGTATGTTATTCCTTTCCCGTATAATAATATTTACCTATCACGCTTCAACAATTTTTGTATACGCACATGGGCGTAGCCAGGTTTTGGATGGGGGGGGGGGGGGGGTAAACGTTTAAAAGGTCAAGTAGAGGGGGGGCAAAACATAAAAATTTTCAAAGTTTTTGCATTGGAAAAATTTTTTTTCGTAAATTAGCCCCTGCCCCTTCCCCGGCTACGCCCATGTATACGCATGCACAACGCATACTCAAGCGATAATTTTATATATATGCTTATTAATCATAATTTCTTCTTCTATACAGATAATATATTATTTAAACCCATCATGATGTAAAACAATTAATAAAATACAAGGATATTTGCGTTCGCGATAATTATAAAATAAATTAGTATCATATATTTTTCGACGAGTAGTTAAAGCGCAACCAAGCCCTCCATCCTGACCGGGCCATATTTCCCCTGCCGGCCCAATAAATCCCCTATTCTCGCAAATTATAAATATATCCCCCGGATATATTATTCCTTTGAGACACGACACAGATTAGAAGCCCTAGTTTAAAAACATATAGCAATTTTTGCGAGTCCCTTGTTATCGTGAATAATATTGATTAAAAGAAAGCTTAGCGCAGATTCTTGATAAAATTTATACCGGTAAAGGTGTAGCACTCTCCCACTGTGGTTTTAACGAAAGAAATTTAGGCTTTATAAATTTTTTTAAGCCATACATATGCGTCAAATAGTTTGCCTTATCAAGCACCACCATATCAAATCGCGGAGCACAATGTCATAAACCTTCAAGTGGGTATGGCCGCATGTAGATTTCTTTTTTTTTCTCGTAATTATCTATCATTTGTATTAGTGGATCTACAGCTTACATAATTAAACTTGATAAAAGATAAGCCCACTACTTCTGAGCCTTGTTACGATACATATATACATAGGGCCGCCCCGACTAACAGTCGTTTTTTCTTAATGTTTACTCGGGTTAAGACGAGTGAGAGTCTACATCTTTTGAGATGCCTATGAGGGCCTATTGGACTGGATCTCACAATAGTGCAGGCATAGAGGTGCCGCAAGTCAGTAGGCAGCACACTCGGTTCTTGTTACGATAATTATTTCTCGAATCTTCTATGTTTGACAGGTTAGATTTGCTTTTTTGTCATTATCTTGTAAACAAGATTGGTCATTGTTGCTTTTCCTTCTTGCATTTTAACCAAGCTCTCTTTTAACCTAGCTGATTTTCATAAACGGCCTTCATAACGGTTGTCTTTGTTTCCTTTTACACTTAATTCTCCGACTTTTAAGAGTTAAACCGAACCTCTATATTTTTCTTTCTTTTGTTAAAATTCATTGATATTACACCATAGATCCATATACAAAGCATTGTCTCCTTTGTTAGCCGTAAAAATCGCAGCTTTCTTTATGTTTGCAGTCAGCGTCCCCCAAGTCCCGTTTAAGTTACATTCCGACTTTATGGCACTTAATAGTGTGGAGTGGACGCTTTTTGGTGATTTTCATCGCTCGAATTCGAGGTTCATATATACCTTTTCTCTTTACGGATTCACTTTTTTTTATTTATAACAAGTGGATTGCCACTGCTCATGCCATATGTTGCATATGGTTAATTGTGTGTCAAATTTTCCTTTATTTTTATGAGTGCAACCGGTTTATTTTAACCATGTAATTTGCCCTATAACAATCAATCTCCCTTCCTCACTAGTTTATAAATTAAAACGAACGTCAATAAATTAATATTATACAAAATATTGATGGCGCTTTAAACAAACTTTAATCGCAGTTTTTACATTTTTATTTTTTATGTATTGTTTAAATGATGTTTATTTCAAAATGCTGTCTTTAATATCGACCCAATATCATATTTTTTATTTACCTTTTTAAGATTATTTAATTTGCGAAAATTACTAATTTCTATATGATCACCACTTTACCATGTTCACGTCAAAATGGTGGAAAAAAGGGATTTTGTGCGTTGATGAGCAGTCTATCTAGTCTATGGGTATTACTTTTCAATCCTTAATCCTATATCCTTTCGCCGTTTAAGGAAATGGTCAATTTAACAAAAATGCTTGCCAATTTTATAAGTCACGATAAAATCTTCACGCATTTGAAAGTAGGTGTTTATTATGTATCGCCATGTCATGCTTTTTTTGTTCTTTGCCATGCCGACGTTATTCATATTTTGTTCGTTGTTTTGACGATTTTTTCCAACGTGGGCGTTTAGGCTGCCCCGTTAATTACCTTTCCCCTCTATCGTATTCCACGTATCCTACTTTTTATTAAATTAAAGATAATGTCTAACTCCCAAGTTGCCTCGACTCCTTGATCTGCACTTATTGTCCACAATGGCCTGTTTAAACATCGTTTGACTCTTACCACCCTTGAACGAGTCGCCTAGCACGATACAACCTTGATTCTAAGATGCTATGTACTAAATAATGCGTCCCTCTCCAAACTCACATGTCTATGTTCCACAATTTCGTCTGAGTTGATATTTATCCTTCGTCTTTTTAGCATTGTGCAACCTCAATGTACTTTCCTGTAAGCTTGCCCATATTCCATTAAACCCTTCGTTGAATATCAGGTGGTTACCCTAGTGTATTTTTCTTGATACACGGGCGCGTCGTTTGAGAACCCTAACCTTCTATTGTTGGTTCTTATAAGGCAATTTCATTATTTTAAAGCGGATTTCAACCTGACGCCAACCGCCCACTTTTTGCTTATGGCTTGGGACCGTGGAGTATATTAAAATACACTCAACTTTAGAGAGTCTATTCGCCAAATATCGGCTGTCTTATTCACCTAGGATTTTTACAGTTTATTTTGGTTTTTAATCATATCTTAACAGCAGCACAATTATTATTAAGTGTTTTATTTAAGAGTGATTCTCAACTTGGTCGTCACATACATGCTAAGCACATGAGGTATTACGTTGATCCTAATCTAGACTTAATCCTACATTTAAACATAAATCGAAGACGAATTGCAAATCGTATACCAAAACGGTGAGGTGAAAAACATCAGTTTTTTACATGTATTTATAGTATGGGAGAGCTCTTATTTATTGCACTACTAATTATAACATAATTTTAAAGTAACCTTTATGTGTATTTAAATATTGTGGGTACAGTGAAGGCGATTTTACATTATAAATAAAGTAATAATACAGTGGTTACGAATCTAAATCGCGAGTTTATATATCATTTGATAACGATAAACATCAGATTAAAGTTAATTCTGTTCGTGTGTTCTTTCTCTTTTCACCTTGTGCGTATCACAACCAAATCTCTTTCAAAGAAAATGAATTTGTTTCACTAAAGCTACTCCCCTTCTTAAAAAAGAAGAAGAAAACAATATGTAGGATGAAATTTTTGATTCCAGTACATAAGATAAAGTTGCAAAAGATAAACGAATTGGGTTCAAAATGCCACAGTCCAAAATGCCACACTGAATATCACGTCACGGAAAATTAAATCTCAAATGGGGAGGGAATTTGATGTGCATCTAATCCTAACCCTAACCTAAAACTCTGACCTAAACACTACCCTGAACCTTAACCCTGTCCCTTAAAGTTTTTAAAGTGCAGCGCTAATTGTTAAATGCATACGCATGCGCAATGCGCAGCTATCTGATTGGTCTGTTAAATGCATACGCATGCGCATTAAAAAGGACAAATTTGAAATGGTGAGAAATGGTGAAGGTTTGTATCGTATCTCTCGATACGAGGATACTTTCCCCCCCCCCCCTATACAAAGAAACGCCGCCGCTAACTTTCCAACACGTATAGGATAATACGCAAGGTACTCTTATTCTCTTTTGTTCTTCAGAATGTAGTAGTCTACGACACCATCTGCCTTTCATGGACGTGCTAGTTAATGTGTAGTACATAGAACTCTATTCCTGTACATTTAATTTCTAGTACGCGTATATTCCCCCCCCCCCGACGCGCTTATGCTTATACGTATTTGTTATTTTCTTACGCGCGAGTGATTTTCAATATACGCGTGTGATCGGATTGATAATTTTAATTCTTGTGTGATTTAATAAATTATTTAATTCTCGGATACAAAATATATTAGGTAAAATTCTATGTAGTAAAAAGGAGTTTAATAATTTTACCCCTCTTCCTAAATGGGAAGAGGGTGTCCCTTTATTATGCAGCTCGTTCAATATCTCCCCTCATTCCTATTCCTCATAGCTTAAATCCCATCCTGAACAAATATATAAATTTAATCATTGTTATTTGAAAAACAGAAAATTGGTGTCCAGAAGATAAATTCTACCACCCCTACCTCGGAACAATGATTTAAGAATAATTCGGAACAAATGCCCCCCTTCTGCTGAATGAAATAA
The DNA here is from genome assembly GCA_964036665.1 of Gordius sp. MW1. Taxonomy (NCBI): domain Eukaryota; kingdom Metazoa; phylum Nematomorpha; class Gordioida; order Gordea; family Gordiidae; genus Gordius; species Gordius sp. MW1. The sequence continues at coordinate 7,068,753 of OZ038530.1, read as the reverse complement.
ATCATATTCTAGAGATTAAATTCTTATAACTGGAGAAGAACGACAAGCAAATTATCACCTGATTGCGTCAAAACTAAGGGAAAACTAAATCGTACTCAAGCGTTAGCCATGTTAGTGCTAATAAAGCTATAAATAAGGTCGGATCTGTGCCTATGACCACAATTGTTAAGGAAGCGGGTGTCTCCTTAATTTTCAGATGAGGGCAAGAGTTCCTCATGTATGGAGGTAAAGGCATAAAAATGCTGAGAATTCCTCATTTTAGATGGATCGTAGGACAAGAGTATCCAATAACAAATGGCAATACGCACCGAATGAAGGACTATTCCCACAAGCCATAAATGAGGTATTTATAATTACATCCCGTTTGCCATGAACAACCGTCACAGCGCAGGGATATTGGATAAAATTATTCCAGGAACATCCCTTTTGCCATGAACAACCTAATCTGTCAAAGGAAAAGACTACACAATTTTATTGGAGGTTACACATGTATATACTAAATTTTGCTTAATTGGTATATAGTTTTGATATAGTGGATTGTTAAATTAAATGTTTTTAATATTGTAAACCCATAATCAATATGTGATAAAAACTATCCGATGGCATTATATCAATTATTATTTTGGTCTACATATATCCCACCCCTGACCCTAATTTTTAATGAAAGGGAAAGGTATCGTATCTCTCGATACGAGGATACTTTCCCCCCCCCCCTATACAAAGAAACGCCGCCGCTAACTTTCCAACACGTATAGGATAATACGCAAGGTACTCTTATTCTCTTTTGTTCTTCAGAATGTAGTAGTCTACGACACCATCTGCCTTTCATGGACGTGCTAGTTAATGTGTAGTACATAGAACTCTATTCCTGTACATTTAATTTCTAGTACGCGTATATTCCCCCCCCCCCCGACGCGTTTATGCTTATACGTATTTGTTATTTTCTTACGCGCGAGTGATTTTCAATATACGCGTGTGATCGGATTGATAATTTTAATTCTTGTGTGATTTAATAAATTATTTAATTCTCGGATACAAAATATATTAGGTAAAATTCTATGTAGTAAAAAGGAGTTTAATAATTTTACCCCTCTTCTTAAATGTGAAGAGGGTGTCCCTTTATTATGCAGCTCGTTCAATATCTCCCCTCATTCCTATTCCTCATAGCTTAAATCCCATCCTGAACAAATATATAAATTTCATCATTGTTATTTGAAAAACAGAAAAGTTTGGTGGCAATTGGTGAAGTTTATATTTTGAAACTTTACCTTTTGAATTGAAACGGAAATTTTTTTGTTCAGTGATGATGGTTCTGTAAGTGGTGGCTTGCCGAAGCTTAAGTCTATGCTCATAATAAAAAGGCCGTATATGTGTGTGTTGAATTGTGTGTAAATATGGCCATGAGGAGCAGTAGACAATTTCAGTCTCCGGCAGACGTTGCAGAAGTTGATGGAAGGAGTGTAGTAAGGCGTCTAGGTTTCATCCTTTTATATGTAGGCGACTTTCTTCCCTCACAGCATTGAGAAATGTGTAGATCGAGATTGTTGAGAGGTTGAAGGGGTTGCTTGTTGTGTCTCGATTAGGGCTGCACCGATATCACGATTTTTTAACGATATCGGTATCGGTTATCAATCGTACCGATACCGATACTTGAAACTCAGCAAATAGTTCCGATTTGCCAATATTAGGAACACTGGCCAGAAAATATCTGTCGTCACCCGCCACATCTATCCCTTCTGAGTCTATTTTTAGTATAACTGGTGATATTGATAATCCGCATAGAAGATCTCTTCTACCTGGGACTATCGAAAAATTACTATTTATGAAAAAAAATTTGGAATATTTTAAATAAAGCTTTATAAATATTAACTAACAAGTCTAATTTTTATAAGATGTAAAATATCGGTATCGGTATATTTATTTAAATATCGGTAGTATCGGTATCGGTTGAAAATTTGATATCGGTGCAGCCCTAGTCTCGATCATTACATGGCCCTTGTCATTGTGATGGAAGTAGTGCCCAATCTATCTAAGGAGATAACCTGCCGATACTACAGGAGTGTTCGGGGGAGGGGAGGAATAAAAAAGGAGGGCTCATGCGGGGTCACCAGTTTTAGTTAAAGGAATTGGAATATATTTTATTGAAAGTATAACAGTGTCAAAATCGCGAGTTTATCAATATATAACGATAAACATTCAGATTAAAGTTAATTGTGTTCGTGTATTCTTTCTCTTTTCACCTTGTGCGTATCACAACCAAATCTCTTTCAAGGTAAATGAATTTGTTTCACTACAGACTTGCATAGTTACTATTTAACAATCGTATTTCAACTGACTTATAAATATATTCTATACAAATTTACTGATCATGCAGGACTCATCTAAAGTGAAAATCAAAAATTAATGAACTTTAGAAAAATAATTAAAACTAAATTCATATAAACTTATTTAAATCATTTTAGAAGATTTTTACGCTTATTTATGTCACTTAAAAAAGATAATATTCGAAGAAAAGAACGTGTTTAGTCATTAGTATTATTAATTTTTTGTTCATCTTTTTTTAAATTTTAAAAGGGTATCTGAGCCGGCCCGCGGCCCGTGCAGGTGGCGTTTTATTTTGTCCTTTCATGATTATGAGCATAAAAACGTTATATGACTTTGCAGGTGAATCATTATGCCGTAGTTTAGTTAAATTATAAACAATACAATGTTTAGTTGGGAATCTTTATTTACTACAGACAGGTTTTGAAGCGATACAATAAAACTCGGGCCTTCGGCCCTCGTGGGAAGGGGGAGGGGGGAAGGGGAAACGAAACTCATCTATACTCCGTATAAATGTATCATATTTGCTATACAATTTATGGGCGAGAAAGGTGGGAAGGAGCGAGAATGCCTATAGGGGGGGTATTAAATGCAAAATTATTAGTTAATTATTAATTTCAAATAATTAAAAAGTAAATGGTATTAACAAGAACAATATATTAATTTAAAAAATAAAAAAATTTGCCCTCGCCGGGATTTGAACCCACATCAGTCGAGGCATAGGCATTTGTAGGGGCACAGGGACCTATATCAGTAGAGGCGTAAGCTCTTGTAGGAAAGGGCATAGGGTAATTATCAATGTTAACCTAATATACCCAATTCAAAAACGAAAAAATAAAATTTCGATTTATTTGGCCAATGGTCATTTTTTTCATTGGTCAGTAGCCAGCGGACGGTCAAAAATTCATATTATTAATGTTATTAACAAGAACAAAATATTAATTTAATTAAAAAAAAATTTGTCCTCTCCCCGGATTGAACTCAAGACCTCCAGATCATAAAGCTGGCGCCAATAACTTGGTGGACGACGGACGGACAACAAAAAACGAGCCCATAAATTGCTTTTCAATTAATAGAAAGTGGGTATAAACGTGTATATCCAACGTATATAATACATTCCGCATATAACCAATTAACGATAATTTAATTGACAACACATCGGTAAAAAACATATCCCGTGAGGCACTTCGCACTCCAATTACCTCTCTACAATGCATAAATAAATGATTTTTAAACAGTAAAAGCTTTTGTGGGCTCATGCCTAATTAGTGCGGGCCTGGTAGATTTAATCTATTAACTGCGGGCTGGGCGAAGGCCGAAAAAATATAATAGTGCGAGTATATGCCGGGTCGCGACTATATATTTCGGTTTATGCAGACCTCTAAATGATGTATCAAGTTCGAGTATACCTATCAAAATCGCCATTACGTTTTTCGAATAAATTTTATATAAAATAAAATTAATGGGCGGCTGAAAAAAGTTTGCAAACTATCATTTCGAATTCTTTATTTTCTAATGTAAACTACATGATATGTACATAATTATTATATTTATAATTTATATGTATGCATAGTGATGTTGAATAAACACACACATAAAAATTAACAATTCCGCTATTCTAAAATCATATTTTATAACAATTTGTGAGCAATAATATTGTATTTCACATAGGTAATTTGTATTTGAAAGATCCCATAGATATTTTATGCATAGAAATTTTCGATAAATGTATATTATATTATTAAGGTTTATTAAATTAAAAATTAAATGATAAATTTGGACGGCGTGAACATGTCAATGCTGGCAGACTTGTTAAATGCATAGGAAAATTGAAAGGTAATAATTATGCCTTTAATTTTCAAATTAAGTTACATAATCGCTCAACCTAAGGCAATTGCAGAGGCAACATGTGGTGGTGATTGTGGGAGCCCAAATTTGAAGACGGGTGCGAAAATATGAGTGGGTGGCCAGGGATAGAAAGGTTAGAGGCGGATGATAAGTTTGGTGGAGAGCAGCTAGAACTTTCCCCGGTAGAACCGTTGTACAGGGGCGGGGTGTATGGGTTGGTAGTGTGTGGGCCATAATGAAAAGCATGTGCCCCCGTTGCAGTTGCGTGGGCAGGAGGATACGTGAAAAAAAATGGAGAATGTTGCATGGCATGACCTCCTCCGTACGCTGCTGCGGGAGTCGGGAATTGGAAGGCTTGGCCCTCGCCGCAAGGAGTACTGAGCGTTTGTTCTTCGTTCATTGGGACGCCTTCTTTGTGATAGTAGTGCGCGTTGGAGTGGTAAAATTTAGGAAGGGCGGATGCGGGTCCCAGGAGCGGGTGTGGTGGAAAGAAAAAAACTTGTGGGCTGAGAACTAGAGGGCTAAGAGATGGGTAAAACGACATGGGCGTGAAGAGGCAATTATTGCTGACGTTATTGAGTTCCCCCCCTCTTGACACAGCATTAGCGATCGTGGTTGAAGGGGCACTGGGCAGGGACTTAGAGATGATGTTATGTGTTTGAAGTTTTGACTTGGAGTGGATTTGTCTAGGAGAAACTAGATTTAGTGGAACATTGCCTGCACAATTTAAGCTAACTGCGCCAATCGTTGTAGATACTGGCTCAACGACGTCGTCGCAAATCACCAACCTCGATTCCTCGTTATCAACACCATCGGGTCCTTCATCTTTGTCATTGTCAACAGATTTTCCTTGCGATATATTTTCAATTTTAACGATGGATTGTGCGTTAGAAACCGAGGCAGTGTCTTCTGAAATGAGAGCCTTATTGGAAGAAGTAGGTATAGCGAAATTCATGGGTGAGCGCAGAGTTAAAACGGGAGTTTGCAAAGCCGTTGTCATAGCGGGGGTACCGAGGGCTCCTTGTTGCTTAGAAGAATTCACAACGATATTAGGTATAGCAGTAGAATTTGCTCCTAATGAGGATGCCACAACGTTTCCCCCTTTAACATTGCCCACTGAACTCTTACAAGCCCCCAACTGGTCTGAGTACAGAGAGGCTTGAGGGTACATGCTGGAAAAAAAGGTTTGATTCATTCGAGCGGAAAAGAGAGCAGATAACGAGGCGCTGGCCGAACCACAATTTTGGTAGGGTGTGAGGAAGGGGCTAAAGGGTGCGCCGTGCAATTGTTGCCAAAACCGTTCTTCGTCGCAACTCGGCGAAGGCAGCGCGTTTATACCGTTGGGGAGAATATGGTTTATGCTGTGGTGGCTGCTTTCGGTTTCGGGCCGTATTTTAAGAGGGGCAGGTTTGGGCTTGTGTTTGGCGCGATTGGTGTTAGCTTTGGCGAAGAGGGATGATGCTAACGATAGACCGATGCCCTTCTCCCCTTTGAGACTTCCCTTGTCGCCATTAAAAACTTGCGACTGCGACGTCATTCTTTCATTATTCACAGTCTGAATTTTAACTTGTTCAAGGTTGAATTCCGATTTGATTGAGTGCTTGGAGTAGTCTAAAGCCTGAGGCAACTGTTGACTTTTGTTATCACTTCTGTAGGTTGTCTCTTTCGGCGATATAGAGGAAGTTTGGGAGGTTTCCTGTTCTTTATTGATATTATTGGGATTGACATTCAGTTCGTGGTTGGACTTAAGGCTATGACGCATTATTTTAAGAGGGGGCGGAGAGGAAGCCTCCGATTTAATTAAACCAAAATTGGAGCTCCTTTTGAGGGGTGCGACCACAGGGGGTGTAATATCAGTTTGAGCATCGGGTGGTAAACAACTCCTAGGACGGCTGGTATTTTGCGCCTTGTTATAAATGTTAAAGGAGGTGGCGGGTGAATTGGTGTAATCAAAGTTGTTAGCATTCGCGATGGTTCCGTAATTGTTAAAGAACCCCGAACCCGCTCCCGCACGGGGATATTGATGATTATGCCCATACTGATGCATCACACCTCCGTGATAAGGGTAGAGGTAGGGGTTCGGGTGGTGAAAGGGTGAGAGGGGAGAGAAGAGGGGCGAAGAGGCGAGTACGTTTTTGGCTTGAGCGTAATGCAAAGCAGCGGCGGCCGCGTACCATTTAGCCGCAACCCCTTGAGGACCATTGTAATTGTAGTGGTTATCGTTACCGTTACCGTTAAAGCTAGGGTAAGAGACAGCCTTGTTTTCGGTGATGTTATTATAGCTCGCGGTAGAGGGGGCAGGTTGAGCAAAAGTAGAAGGAGCAACCGAAGACGTATCACCACCACCACCCGACAAGCAATTGTTGGGTAGAGAATGCCGGGCAGGTCTCAAATCGATAGCTGCCTGGTGGCTAGTTGCGTATGACAAAGGGGGCGCGGCGCTAGCTAGACTTTTCCTGTGGTGACCGTTGTTTGGGTTATAGATGTTGTAGGGTGGCGGCCCATTGCCGATTGCTTCGTGATTACACGTGATAGGCTCACTACACTGGTACGCTTTATGAGTGCCCTCGCTGCTATGTCGACTGCTATTAGGGTACGAAGGGTATCCGTTTGGGATTGTTGAAGAATCGTGGCTTAGGTTACTGTTATTGTTGTTGGGTGAGTTATCGCTGTCACCTAGTCTGGATTGGGAAGACGGCTGGTGTTCGTAACAGGAAGATTTGTTGGAGACGTGACTAATACAAAAAGACAATAGGTAAAACTATTGCCATAATTTGATCGGTTATGGTATAAAAACGCTTTACATCAACATATATTGAAATGTGATTAATATAATTATAAATACATTCAGGCTGAGTTTGTTAATAGAAAACATGTTTATTATAGTAGTTTATGTTACTCAACAAAATAAATAAGTGGTTACATATAAAAGTCTTATCAAAATCATATTTTTGGTCATATATATTGTAAAAAATAGAAGCAGCGCGAAATCCTCTCTATCAGCTTTCGTTACTACAAAATAATAATAATGGGTTACAGCACATGCTTAAGCAGTTAAGTAAAAAAGCTTTATAATAGATTGCCCAACAACTATTAAAAAGTGCATTCTAAATGTGCCGTTGCAGCATTTAATTTTAAGAATCTTAAAAATGCATATCTAAGTTGCTGCACTATTTATAATTAAATATTATAAAACGAATGGTTTTTCATTTAAAATATAAATATCTTTTTGGAGATATTTCAAAAGGGCGTGTACTTTTTATATTCTCCACAAGCGGAAGAAGCATTTCCTTCGGATTCGCTCTGGCTAACAGCATTTTCTTCGGGGACCGGCAAGGAGGTACTAGAAAAGGGTCCAACGTTGGTGTGGTTAGTGCTGTGTTGGTGCGGGGGTACATTAACGAAACGGTACACGTATTTTTTGCCCAACACTTTTTTGATAATGTGCTTGTCGTAGTAATAACGCAGGGCACGGGATAGTTTGTCGTAATTCATGTTGCGTTTGTTTTTCCGAGCGCCCCATAGCCTTGCAACTTCCTCCGCGTTTATCAACTTAAATTCCCCTAAAATATGTTCCAATAAAAAATACATAACTTAACCAACTAAATTATTTGTAACCTAAAAAATTCAGGTGCGTTCTAATAAGTAAATTAAAAGCGATCAATCTTTTAATAAAATATTTAGCCTGTTAGATATAGGCAATTTGGGCCTTGAATTTACATCGAGTTCTATGAGATTCATCTCAAAGAAATGGGCATATAAACAATCATGACAAACTCTGACATGATGGAGCGGTAACAAATAAACGTTTAACCAGGTATAATCCATAGGTTCAAATATATAAAATTAGTAGCTCTTCACCGTAACAACATAAATTTTTGCTAACTTTTACTATGGGTTAAAAAAAATAATTGTTTCAAATCTTAGGAATGGTTTATCAAACTTTAGTTATAGTTGTATTACAAAATTACAAAGCTCACTACGATGCATTATTTATGCAACGATGATTATCTCTAAAAAATAATAAACAGTTTGGTATGTATGAATTCTTATAAAGTAATTTTTATTCTATAATTTTCACCACCTACGTAATTGTATTTCATTTTTAGCTATTTTAAACGTATTGTCTATGTAAAGCGATATTTAATGAGTTTTTTGAACAAGAAGGCCGTATCCAGGAAGAGGCAAATGACAAATACCGCCCCATCCCCAAATTTCAAAATCATAATGTATTTTACGAAATTATGATTGACATTTTAAAGCCATTCCTAGTTCAAAATAATCATTTTCCAGTGGAAGAAACATCTTATCTTGACTTAATGAAACTATGCGTAAGTTACAAAGCGTTGATATTCGATCACGGTTAAAATATTTCGACAACTTAAGTAGCTTTTTATCGTTACTATTACCAGATCATATATTTACCGCCCTCGCTGTAAAAACCTTAAATTTTACACAAACGCCTACCCAAACCGCAAACTGCTAAATTTCTGTCTTAGCGCATCAAAATCAAATGGGGGAAGTGGGGTGTGATTTATTAATGATTCATGTTACTGCCATTTCCAAAGTTAATTAACATAAGCCTTAGGGGCCCCCCGTTGTTTATCGATTACTATTCATATCCTATTTATTTCTCTTTACAGCTTCCTCAAAATATTTTCAAATATTGTCCTTGTGAATTGCAAGATGCATCGCATCCCCAACCCCCTAACATTAATATGTATAGATGAAGTATTCACTAAAACTTAAGCCGCCCCGAGGCACGAGCTTAAAGATCCCAAAAACGTTATAAAATCATTTATTAGATATTACTTTCTCAAAAAATAATTAATATTTTCGATGTGGTTGCATTAACATTGATTAGACTCCTAGTTTTGAGATATCCTATGTTTTTAAAACGAATGCTATCTAAAAAAATTTGAAAAATTGCGGTCTCAAACGTCAGGATTTAATGTTAAAATATAGACAGGCAAAGGTGTACGAATCAAAAATATTATCTGCGTGATTTTTTTGAAACCGTTATTACTATTTGTCGTTAAATATTTATTCATGTATTTTTTATCACTCATCCGCCTGCCTAATTAACATTAAACCAACTATCGAATTTTGTGGATTAAATATAAAAGAATTGGCTAATCAAAATAACCTTGTTTATCAGTCCAACATATGATCTCGTTGTAGCGACCATCACATAGGAGCTCCAGTAAAAATTGCCACAGCGTTATTAAAGGATCCATTGAGACTCCATTGGCGCTGCAGACATAAAAAAAAAGAATATTTAATATCAATACATTGAAACAAACGAAGCTTTATAATCCATTTATGTCATAGTTTTGGAGTTAAGTTAATAAAAAAATATGTAAACTAAACAAATAATTTAGGTGTAATAAAGTTTGGAATGGTTTGTATATTGTAAAAATAACATTTTTTGTTTAGTTCCAAACGACTTAGGAAAAACTGCCATTAACAATTTCGATAACAAAAAACAGAGAAATTAGGCGTCATAAAAAGCTTGTAGGCAAAAGGTTAATGCGTGGTCGCCCAAAGTAGTTTTAGCCCTATAAAACATTTACGATGTCGTTAAAGAGGGGCGTGCTTCAATATATTATAAAAGGAGGGGGGGGGGCAGCGAAGGTAATAATAAAGAGAGTTTGTGGGGGGGGGGGGGGGGAAATAGGCGATAGGTGTGATATATACAAAGTATGTTGCATGCAGGCAATGCACGCATTGCAGTCCTAAAGTTTATCCACCTAAAAGCTCCCGAGGCGCACGTCGCACCAGGAAACGAGGAACGCAGTAAATCGGTTAATCGCAAAATGGTAGACTACTCATAATAATAATAATAATAACGCTCACGCCATTCTCTCTCCTAACCTAACAACACGCACACGCACCTCGCATTACTACAACATCGCTGCAGCATGCACCTAGGTGTCATAGTGGTGTGGTCTAGCTAGCCCCAATTTCTTGGTCTTACATAAAAAAGTAGCTCTGTGTTATTTGATGAGCGCATTTTGAACTTTAAACAAGTGTTTTGTTTTTAAATATAATTTAACAATCGTTTAAGTATGAATATACATTAGCCAATTTTCGTAATATCCCAAAAGGTCAAATAAAACTTCTAATCCGAGCATTTTTAGTAGTATGTCTATAGAAATTTATAGCCTTATTTTCATTGAATAGATGATACCTTTTAGAGTGTACTAATTGCTATGCAATTTATGGGCAAGGCTTTTGGTTATGCGGTCCCCGTCTTGTTTTTTAACTTTACATTTTCTATCACAGCATTATTTCATCCTTAAATGTAAAGCTACTAAGATTAAGCATCATTAGCATTGCAAACAAGGAGATAATCATGGACTTCTTTCTAATTAAGTTCTGGCCCATACCCAAGTTCAATATTCCATTATTTAAAATGAGAGCCAGCGACGTAGAAAATTAAAGAATCTCAGTTTGGGAAAAGACCTCATTTATCCTAAATTGCCTTACTATTTATCCTCTATTTTCATACCTAAAAATCAATTACCCGATGTGAATTAAAAACTTGATATTAACAATAAATGTCATTTTGTTATATATCAATTACGGGAAATGGCTATACAACCTTTAAATAAGGGGTAAGTAAGAGTAATATGTGGAATTGAAGTAAACTGGGAAGGAGGACGGTTAACACCATTATTCAAGTACCGGAAATCGAGGGAAACATAAGGGGGGGGGGGGGAGGATTCGAGAATTACAATTGAAATTCGCAATGTGAGTGAGTTGCGTTCAGAAAAGTAAGCATAAACACATCAAAGGTAAGCCTTCCCTTCTCAAAAGAAAAGTGCCATTAACCTGTTGGAGCAGAAAACAAAGGGTAGAAATGGAGCATGGTCCGTCCATTGGGTATTATTTAATTACTACATATTTAGATTAAAAATAGCGCATTGTTTGATTTGAATGGTATGCTAACGTTTGTTTCAATCGGGGTCAAAGTAGCAGAATGATGAAAAAGTAGCAGAAAAATATTTTTTTAGATTTTATCAATATATTAGAATTAAATCTGAAATGGGGAGGGAATTTGATGTGCAAATAACCCTAACCCTAACCTAAAACACTAACCCTCCTGGCCAATTTCGATCTGATCAATTTGGCTGCTTTTTTTCTGCTACTTTGACCCGGTGCCGTTTGTTTTACTGTATATTGAAACATATTATGAGCGAGTGTTTGAATTTATGCTCATCATGAAATACCTGTTCTAATAAATATCTTTTTTTCGTTGTTAAAAGTAAGCCATGATATTAAATCAACGCGCTGTCAACCAATTATGGATGCGTCCTAAATTTAATATCTAAAGGCAATTAAATAAAATTTATGCGATTATTTTATTAACTCTGCCGAGATGGTAATAGGTAAAAAATATAATTAGTTTTAATAATGAAATTTTTGATTTCATATAAAACTCTCTCAAATATAAAAACATTCGCGGGTTTTAGAGCTTATATGCAATACATAATTTTTATATATGGTCCAAAATAAAAAAATCTTATTGCTATCAAAATATAATAATTTGGTCAAAAAACATTTTACAAGCTCATTTTTTATTAAGGGCTAAGTACTTTTAGAGGATAGCCTTTCGGAAAATAAATTTTGATCAAGAGGCGAGCCCCGCCCCCAGATTAAGTTGTTGATGGTATAATTATAATGTATCGTATAAAACGAATTGTTTGGTTGTTTAAACTAATGAAAAGTTTAAAAGCCGGTAAATTTTTTATTATTAAATTTGTAGCCGGGGTCGATAAGATTAGCATCAAAAAACAACACATAATAACTTGTCCAGGTCGAATTAAAACAAGAAGGTTAAACATTTGAAATTTCCATTCTTTGAGCAATATTAAGATTCTTATCGTTGAAGCCAAAATTTGGAAGCTTGTTTGCATTTAAAACTAACGGTATCATTCTCAGTTTTGGGTTGCTCAATCCCACTAAATTCCCTAATCATTCTCTACAAATACAAAAGCGTATTTTGCTAGTGTAGATTTTGGAAGTAAAACCAAATGACCCTATTATAACGGATCTATATTTGCTTCAAATTTAAACCGGGGTAAAAAGAGGCTACATGCAAAATGCGTTTTAAAACCAGAATTTAGTAGGTCTAATCACAAAATAATTCAATTATTAAATCACAATATTCATAACAATATTTTCAGAATAGTATAAACATATGGGAATTTCAAAAGTTTCCTACTTTTAATAATTAATTGCGAAGTTTGCCAAAAATGTATATATGATTAAAGTTGCCTACTTGACATACTTTTTTATGCATTTATTGATAAAACAATTAAAATATTACAGATACAATATTTTGTCATTTTAAGGTAATTCTTAAAAAGTGCAATTAACGGGATTATATAAAAAAATAATAAAGTAACATTAAAAAGAAGCCTTATGGATGTTAAAAATATAAAAATCAACATTTTTATTAATACAGAATAATACGGCAAAGAGGGTTAAATTACATTCTTTAAAAATATAAATGATGGTTTTAAGTCTTTCTGAGTAATTAAATTAAACATTTTTTATGATTTTTATAAATTTAATAATATATTGCTATGAAATGTAAACGAATTTTTAACATTGATGTCTCTTGAAAAACCAAAACAACCAAATTGTAAAATCTAATACAATCTCAATCCATGGCTCGATGCCAGCTCATTAATTTATTATATTTTAGCATACAACATACTTAATTATTTGGAATTATATACTTGGATAATTTATGGTATTATCTTAATTTTGTACATAAAGTTATTAGTTTAAGATTAGTGGATTGAAAAGCACGAGCAAGAAAATATTAAAATAGACGATATGAGGCAGATTATGTTAGAATTCAAAATTCTGGTTTGCGTCGTGTCAGATTTGCAACAAATAATTTATTTTTGCAAACCATCAAATATGTAACCGATTTTTGAATTTTCCTATTTAACTTTTGCTAACTTTAAGTCATCCTTATACATCGACGCGACGTTAAATAATTCTACTCAACTTAAAAAGAATTTATTTTGGCCTAACAAAGCTGAAACTAGGAGCTACCGTTTTTATGATGGTACTTTCAATTATTTATTACGCACATAATGTTGTCTAAATGATTACGTTTTGCCTACGTACGCCATTTGATTTTAATTGCTATTTTGGATTTTTAAACCATTTAATATTTAAAATAAATGCTAGAAGTCCATAAAATGCAAATGCTACCAAAAGAGTAAATAGAGCGATCCCTCAATAAACCCTTATTTACCAAACAATTGAAATTGGTTAAAAATATATTACCCACTAGGGAATTATTACATCGAGGTTTTCAGTGGAATTTGGCATACACATTTCAAAAATTCCCTAATATTTAATAAATTAAATTTTCAAATAATCATTAGTTTATTATCCCTCCTTAAATCATTACCTCTCTTATTCAAATATTGTATTTTAATAGCCTAAATAAATATGACTATTGAATTTAAATACTTAGATATAGTAATTCCATGTTTAGGATTCGACATACCATGAATAATGAATATTATTGTATCAAGAATAATCCTTTTTTCACTACTATAATTCCAGAGGGGATTGAATTATGATGTAAAGCTGATGAAACGTTATAGGAATGAGCACATGTGTTCTGCAAAATACTTTTAATCCGAGTAGTTTAACAACTAAGTTGATTTTAAAATATTATGATGACATGGCGACGAGGTTGACTCTAAATTGGGGGCATGTTGGGGGTGCGCTTCTGTTGGTATTTTAGATTGTAGTATCTGGGTTTTGTGATAATTTGGTTTTGAAAAATTTCCTAGAATCAATATTTCGCGTTAATTTATATTTAGATTGGAGGGGTCGAGGTTTTGGTTGGGGTGTTATAGATGATATCTCTCGAGGTTTATCGTGTTGTTAAATAGCGAAAAGAAGTACGCCCGATAAATCTTCCATTCCGAGAGGAAAGGAAGGGAATGGGGAACGAAAGAAGTACATCATAGTTGGTGGGGGAGGGGGGGGAATAAACAAATTTTTGTACACATCTGTTTTCGATCGCGAAAGCGCGCACAACGCACATACTTTATAAACGTTTCAAATAAAGTGAGAGTAGATGGAGGAGGGGAAGGGTTACGCGATGAGTAATAATAATCAAGATTTGCGCTCTAGGAGCCAAACAAAAATATATGAAGTTTCTCGTAACTATATTTTTAACTTTTCATGCTACATATCCAAAACCACTTTGTCGTGAGAGAATAATAACGGCAAATTGAAAAGGGTACTAAAGAGGAGGAATATCCCAAATATTTAAACAAATTATTAATATTCGCGTCTTATTTTAGATTTCTTGAGTAGAGAGAGCGCGAAAAGAGTTAGAGAGAAAATGAAACGAGCCAGGGGATGTTTATTTAGTTAATACTGGTGCTTTGCTCTCTCTCCCCCCCCCCCCCACCTCCACCCCCGCCCCCTGTGTGTTGTGTGTTATGCTTATGTGTACATAAAAATTGTTTATAACCAATCAACAAGCAACCAACCAACACTCTTATTTCTCCCTCTCCCCCCTCCACTCAATTTCACATCTCACACTCTCAAACAAAGTACACATGCGTGCCCCGCCCGTTGTCACCATAATTTCCGCCATAGACAAGGAAACGAAAAGTTATGGTTTTAAGCCTTGGAAAGCGTAGCCGGCCCCCCCCCCCCCTAAATGACAAATTCAATGCAAAACCCCTTAAAAATTAAAAAAAAAATTGTTTTAGCCCCCCCCCTAATTAAACTTTTAAACGTTTCGCCCCCCCCCCTTAATCCAAAACCTGCTATGCCCATGATGACCTTTGAATAAGTTGTCAAACTCGGGGGAAGGGGAATGAACCTCGTGTTAATTCTAAAGTTTAATTACTAATTAATGGTTTTAAATTTTATTTGGCATTAATTAACATATTCAATAGGTAAATAACTTAGATGTACGAGAAAATTAGAATAGTATAAAACGTTCGCCTAAGAATCGGGATCATCAGGAGTGAACAAGGAATTAATTTTTTTAATTTTCATAATATATAATTTCGAAAGCTTAGAATCCTAAAATTTGGCTGCGACCTTTCGTTCTTAGCTCAGAAAAGTGAGACATTTTTAAAAATAAAAATATAAGACACTTTTTTGTTAAAATGTAGCCCATCCCACCCTCCTAACACAATTTCTATACCAAACTACATGGGCGTAGCCAAGAAGGGCGGGGCAGGGAGGGGCGGCTCTCCCCTCTAAATCCAAAATTTTGCTGAAATTTATTAAAAACATGACTAATTTCAAAAAAGCTCATTTTGCCCGTCCTTAAACCATGGTTGGCCCCCTCTAAACCCAATGCTGGCTACGCCCATGCCAAACTATATAATAGGGCCACATGATACGATCTATTTTGTTATATCTAGAGCCTTGAACCAAGCCGGATTAGGACAATTGTTAACAAACTAATCTAGACTTGGGTCAACATTGGTCGGCCGGCCGACAAGGTCCATGTTTGGCCCGAAACAAGTCTTAGCCAACAATTATATAATAAAGTATGAATTAAAAAGAATAATTACTTAAATTCGACATGATTAATACACGAACTAATGTCATCCATTTAGGTTAAAGTTGAGAACGTGTATTAATTATACAAGTCTCGAGTTTAATCTATTTTAAGTGTATGAAGATAGACAATATTTGTTACATTTTTATATTTGGAAATGGATTGGTGAGTAAAACATGTAAAAATGTTTATCTCTTTTCACATTAATTTGAGCATTTTTTGTTCAAAATAATTATAAAAATCTTTTCCAATCTTATTTTCTTTTAATTAGAGCTCTCGTACAAATTAATCTGATAATAATTGTGTTCTTCAAGCAGATAAAAATAGTTGGTAATGGCTTCATGGGCGTAAGGATTGGATTGAGGGTTGATTTAGGCAGGGGCAAAAGAATAATTTTTTGAAATTTTAGCCATAATTATAACAATTTTAAGAATTTTTTGTATTTAGAGGAGGTCAGCCGCCTGTCCCTGCCACCCTTTAGCTACGCCAATGAATAACTCCAATTATATCTTAATAATAGAAATTGTATTATTTTGGCTAAATCAATCGAATAAGATGCTTTAAAATATGTTTAATGTCTTCATCATTTTAAATTTTATTTTTCTAGATTATACAATGGGAAATTAAGGATGAACATTAACTTTTAAACTTATAATAAAGTAAAAAAAGTGCAAGTGACGCCATATTAGTTTGATTAATCATATACATAATTAATGGTTTATCATTAGCTTTTTAAGGACGGACCCTTTAAGAAATGCCATATTTATTTTAAAAACTTTCCTGTTTTTATTAAATTTTATAGTTTCAATTAATTTTTTATTCATATCAATGTTAATTTTATATGTAACCGAGTTATTTCGGTTCGCTATATCTATTTTATTACTTCCTCTTTATATATTATTAGCCCATCTAGGGCATTAGGCTGAACTGAACATATACTATCAAAATATATTATTTACATTTCTGCCGCCGATTAATAGTAAAGGTCGTTCATGTAATATTGAGCATTAACACCCATGGGCGTAGCCAGGTTTTGGATTAGGGGGGGGGGCAAAACGTTTAAAAGTTCAATTAAAGGGGGCAAAACTTAAAATTTTTTAATTTTTCAGAGTTTTTAAAAAAAAAATTGTAATTTGCCGTCCCCCCTACCCCCCCCCCCCTGGTTACGCCCAAGTTAACACCGCTTTTGCCACATATAGTTTTTAATAGTGTCATTTTTAAGTATAACTTGAAAAAAATATGAAAATGTGATGATTTAATAAATTATTGTATAAATTTTAGTAAAATAACGCTATATTGATTTCTGCTCATAAATTAATGTTAATTTATTTAACTGGTTGGTTTAAATATGAGAATTTATAAAACCGAATCTTTGTTCGACAAATTAAATATACATTTTGTGTAAATAATATCAATAAACTGAAAATTGACCATTCTTATTAACCTATTTAGATCGGGTAAATTTGATTAAATAAAAATTGGAAAATTGCTGATTTTGTACAAATATGTCCTAATTAAAGTAGAACGTTGGTTCAGATAGGATTTTTTAAATTATCTTATTGTACTCATTATTAGGATAAATTTGACTAAATTTTGGTGTCGTGGCAATTTTTAATATTTGCTTAAAATGTATGCATAATCACTTAATTTGAACTCAAGACGCATCATTATATTTTGATTTTGATATATTTTGAAAAGCTAGATATATACAAAGTTAATCTAGGAACCATAAATTATAGCGGATATATAATCAAATAAATAAATAAATAAAATATAAAAAATGTTTTAAATAAATTTTATTAAATTATGCAATTACGATCAATAATAAAGGCACTATTTAATTATTCCAAAAGTATATTTCAATAATGTGATCATCAAAAATATAACTAATCAATTTTATTTCGAAATAAAACCTTTACAAAGTTACGGATTTCTTTCAAAAATTTGTGACAGGGGGTGGGAGTATTTTAGGTATCCTATTTATCATTACTTTCCTTAGAAAAGTAACCTTTATAATTTTTATTTCAGACTAACTCTCGTTTTTTTCTTTTTATTTTCATCATTTGAAATTATTTGGTATGATATATTTATATTACATCTAAACTCGCCAAATCCTCCTTATTTCATATAATCGATTACGAATAAGTGCGCTTCAATTAATGTTAGCAATTACCCAAACATTTATAGCAAGCCTATAGATGTGTAATTTAAATTTTCTATAGTTTTATGGTAAAACCTTAGACGGTAAAACCAGCCTCAATCACTTTGGTAACAGATCTATTAACAGTCACACCCACAAAAATCATTACCATGTGATTCCGATTATATTGCTTAAAAACATATCGAAAAACAATTTTTAAGTATACTGGGATTAATTATAATCTGGGCCTATCTAAGATTAGAATAGAGGCAAAAATATTAGTAATGTTGAGGCGAAATCGTGAAATTTGAAAATTTAACCAGAATTTGTTTAGATATATACTATTGTTAGGGTCATGGGCGTACCCAGGTTTTGAATTAGGGGGGGGGGCAAACCGTTTAAAAGCTCATTTAGAGGGGGGCAAAACATAATTTTTTATTAAATTTTTTAATGTTCTGCCCCCCCCTGCCCCCTCCCCCTGCGTACGCCCATGGTTAGGGTTTAAGGGGGATGAGTTGAGGTGCTCCTCTTTTAGGTGCATGGAATGGACCGACGCCTACACAAAAATATAAAGAGACGTAGGCATGGGAAGGAATGGACAGCAATCTCCCTCAAATCCATAAACGTAAATATGGAATAATACATTTGTATTTTTTTAAAAAAATGCACCAATTTTATTTCCTAAATCTTTATCAAAATCGTTGCCCTTCCGCCCAACCAAATTCTAAGAATTATAGGTAGACAATATGCATGGGCGTAGCCAGTATTGGGATTAAAGGGGGACAATAATGATTTAGGAGGGGCAAATTGATCATTTTTGAAATTTAATAAATTTTAGCAAATTTTTGGATTTAAAAGGGGGCAGCCGCCCCCCCCCCCCCCGGCTACATGACAATAATTAGGTTTTTTGTTTGGTAACTTAAAAAATTAGATTTTTAAATGATCAATAAGGGGCTTTATCAAGGAATCTAGCATATTAGTTACCACTTTCTTAGATAAATGGGAATACTTAATTAAAAATTTAAAGGCTTATAAAATGGTAGCAAGATACATTAAGTGATCACAAATCACCTTTAAGAAAATCATTTTGCTCCTCTTATTTTTTATGCTTATCAGTTGATAGCTGGCAAATGATTATTCAAACCATTTTTATTCTAGGTTCACATCCCTCACTTTTAAATTATGTTGGTTGGTTCAGGGTATTTTACTGGATAATAACCAGATTTAGGATTAATTCAATACAGACTAAGCCCTCAAATGTATAAGCTTTAAGAAATGTTATTATAGAAAATATGGGAATCCGCTATTAGTTTTTACACGTAGAGGTTTAGGTTAGGGTACATAATGGGTCCATCTATCTATCTATCTATATTCAAGAAGTACAATTTAGTTTGATATAATATATTCTTAGAATAATAATTAATAGTATCCCTGTATTCATTTCCTCCGACGACGACATAGCCGGCTTCTCATTGTCCAGTAAAGAAGGGAAGTTATTACGGGCGAGGAGGACAGGCATTTCAAGTGCATTGTTTACCTTATTATAACCCCAAGCATTCTCTTCTCTTGTATTCTATTTTACGCTCATTATTGAACGAATAAAGGAAATCCTGGTTAGTTTTTCTCCTCCTGACAACAGTAGTCGTTATCGTTTTATTGTCGTGTTTTGTTATCATGTGTCTATAATTGATCAGCTTAACATATAATAATAATATACATATTAAAATGTTTAAGTGGTGGTAAACAAGGTTTTTCAAGGGAAGACCAAGAAAATGCTTTCACAGTTTGTCCAAATTATTAATCGCTTCTTGGACCAATTTTTAATTGTTTTAAGGATTGACATGTATATTGGAAATTTCATTAAAAACTTATACCATCTCCCCCCCCCCCTAAAGCCCTAGATTTTCCATAAAAGACCCTGATGACAAATCTGAACACTACAAATGTCCTATGAATGGATTTTTTAATATTTAACACAAATTAGAACCATAGTTTAGGTAAATTATGCATTTTAAATAAAAAACGGAAAAGATTAATATTTATTGTTTTATTTAAAACCGAGCCTTAGAAACATCCTGCAGAATTTGAGCAAAATATGTTTTGCCATAAATATTTTTAAAAAGTTTGATGCATTAATCCCATGCAAGTGCATATATATGCTGTTAAATGATTCGTAAAAACTAGAATTTTGTGTTTATACCTAAATGCCTTTGCAACAGTTAGTTGCCCAAATCCATCAGTGTTTTGCCTGCGAAGACAAAATATTTTTGAAAGTAAACTGCAAAATTTTTTGAGGCCTGACCATTATTATTTGAAGAACCGTCTCTTTTTTAGGACATAATATTTGTTTGATTTCCAAATAACTTTAACATTATGTCTTTGTCTTTGTTCGTGTTTAACCCTCAAATGCTTTTATGTTTCTATAAAACTCGAGACTAACGTTTTAGGTATTGCATGCCGCTATCTTATCGGCACCCGGTCAAAGTAGCAGAAAAAAAGCAGCCAAATTGGTCAGAATTTATCAAGATTGGTCAGGATTTAACATAGAATTTAAGTTTTAACTATAAATATGCAGTACTTTAGGGTTAGGGTTTTAATTATGCAGTACTTTAGGGTTGGGTTTATTGTTTCAACTTTTTCTGCTACTTTGACTTTGACCCCGATTCATCTTATCCTTTTAATTTTTTGAATGAATACTTACAAATAATCCATTTAATTAATTTAACAAAAAAAATGAGTTATAGAATATTTACCGATATGAACCTCTTCCAATTTTTTAATCTGAAATTATTGCCGTTTTCATAAATCTTCATTTTTAACTATGTTTTTTTTAAATATACTTCATTTAAATAATTTAAAGTTATGCTAGTTTTTTAAATCACTTTTATCCATATAAAAATTGTATGCTATACAATTTAAAGTTAGTTCCAGATATTATTTTAAATACGGTAACAATAGACTTATTTGATAATTCTTTAATCTAAATTCATATATAATCTGACATTTTACACCCGGCGGACAGAAATTAACAGATCTCAAACTTTCATAATTATTTTAAAATAACACATAAATCGATGAAAAGCCTTATAAAAAGCGTAGACATATAAACTTTTTCGCAAAAATTTATTTAATTAAATTTGTTTATTTAATTAATTGCGACACAACACATGAAACCGAATATTAAGTTTCCTATAAAAATTGCAAATTTACTTAAAATTCATTATCAATGGATGGAGGGGGTACCGGTTTTGAATTTTAATATATCTTGTTAAACGTGCTGCTGTGCTTATACTTTTTAATTGATGACCTTCGGCTTTTGTGTATATTTACCGCTTTATTTTATACCATCATGCTTTGCCTTATCAAGATCATCTTTTTCCCAGCACTATTTATGACAACTAAGAAGAGGACATATCACTTACTACTCAGCAAAATACAACTACGATTCTCACTGCAAATAATGCGTCTCCTGGTTTAACAACATTTTAATTTAATTGTTAATTTATCATACTTTATTAAAGTCCGCATGATGCCTGAAAATATAGGAGGTCGTGCAACAGCTGGAATGAGATTAACTTACTCTGGACTCGACAAATAAGACGCCTATATTTTTACTTTGCCATTCCCGATCGTTTTATTTTAATGAACTCTTCACGTTTATCAATAGTTTGTTTGATGATAAAATTAATAAATTGTAAAATCTAATACAATCTCAATCCGTGGCTCGATGCCAGCTCATTAATTTATTATATTTTAGCATACAACATACTTAATTATTTGGAAATAAACTACTATCGTTTACCAAAAAAAAATTAATATGTTTTAGTAGTTCGGCGTGACCATTGTGTACAAAATTAAGTTTTACGCCAAATTTTTTAGTAAATTATTATCTCTTTTTCTAGCAAATTATTTTATATCTGCTTATTTGGATAATTACAAAGTATGCATTTATAAATTAATGAAGGCTAAAATTATGTACAAACTGAAATTTGGGCAAATATCAATTAATCCTTATAAATTTGATAAACTAGTAAAAATTATGCAGTCAAAATTTTTTATCAACGGTAACAAAATTAAACTGTGTTACATAGAAAAGTGTAGGAAACGAAAATTTATTTTAATAATTATAAAGTATGCATTTAATAAAAACAAATGTAAGGTAAAAGGCTGAAATTATGTAACAACTGAAATTTAGGGCAAATTAAATATCAATAAATCATTATAAATTTGATAGACCATCAAAAATTAAGCATTTAAAATTCTTTATAAACGGTGGCAAAATTAAACTGTACTACAGAGAAAAGCGAAGGAAATAAATAAATTTTTTGACGAATATTAAGGTCGCAAACACCAAATAGGCTATGCTCTATAAACGTGACAAGGAAAAATATTCATCCGGTTTTTAAAAAAAAGCTGCCTCAGGTAATATCATTTTTAAAAGATGTTGTTGCAAATGACACAGATATAAAAATAAATTTACAAAAGTTGATGTTTCAAAGCCGCCTCCATAACTATTTTGTGTAACTAGCCTCTTTTTTCAATTTTTAAAGATTTACAAAGGAAAATCTTTAACTATGACCTATCAACCTTATCACTACAGTAAATGTATTACAGGCAAATTTATACAGCTTTCATAAAGATTTTAATATTTTGTTTTTGACCAAATGAATATAAAAATGTATTTAACCTTTTATCTAAATATTGCAAAAATGGTTAATTATAATTTAAATGCATTATTACTTAAAATGTTTTTGTGTTTTCATAGCGTAATATATTAATTAACCAAAAATTGTATAAATTTAAACTATTTTGAGAAACCGAAATATAATATATTTTTAGCTATCATCCGTAAGCGAAGTCTATGGTATATTTGGCAAAGTGCTCACAAATGAATCCTTAATTTTAAGCATATAAATTACAAATTTTTATTGATTCTTCAAGCCCTTGGGCTAACGGGAAGTAATTATAAGTTGTCCACCACCCCATCATATTTTTTTGGAATAATACATATTCTCCATATTTGAATATTTTAACCGAACCTATAATTTAACCTCAACATCGAGATAAGATATCATTTATATATTAAATTGTCGGAATTTTTAGATATATCAATAATCAACACTATCTTTTAATTATAACATCGGGCCTTATTTAAATGCCAAGGTAACTTCATGATGATTATAAATTTGTCTATTAACTTTAACTAGTGCGACTTAAAAAGGTTGCTCTTTTAAGAATTATAATAAAGCAGTGGCGTAGACACGGGGGGGGGGGAAACGGTAAATTCCCCTCCCCCCGGATTTATGAAAAAATGAAATATTTTAGATCTAAAGTTTATATTTTATAGTTGTGCAACGTAACTGACCAAGTTGATTATTTATAATGACTTTCTTTATGTTTTATACCAGATTTTATAATTTTTATGTTGAAATAATAATGTTAGGAAAAATTTTTGGAGGATTTCCCCCCCCCCCCCCGGGAGAAAATCCTGGCTACGCGCCTGTAATAAAGACATCTAAATTAAACGCCTCAACAAGAGAAATTAATCGACAAATTGTTTGCAGATTTTGGTAGACTTTTTCAACGGATATATTTTTAATTTTTTCCCTATACGTCAAGTTTTTAAAATAGTTAATATCAAAGCTGTGAAAAACAGTGATTTTGGCGTGTAAAAATTCTTTTAATGAATTTCTCTCCTTAATTATAAATCAAATTAATTAAACTAAAATTTTACCGATTAATTTGCATGTTATTGACGTTAGAAAAACGCCCAAATCGCTATTTTTGCAACTTGTAAGCCATTATTTCAAAAACTTGACTTATAGGGGAAAAATTAAAAATATATTTGTGTTCGCCGTAAAAATTTCTACCATAATTTGCAATAATTTGCCAATTCATTTCATAATTTCGTTATATGTGTAGTCTGTGGTTATATGTTGACCAGTGTTATTTATCGAATTTTCAAATATATTTTCAACTATTATGAAACCTTTAAGAAAAGCTATCGATTTTTTTCTTTTGAGACGCTAAATGTACACATTATAAAATAAAATACATTTTTAGTGTGTTTTAATGTTTAAGCAAATAACTGCTGTCACATCTTATTTATAACACCAAATGCCTAATTTTAATAATTGACCTATTTTTTAACGAGTAGCTTAAATCAAACAATGTAATATGTGTGTCCATTATTTATATTGTTTATTCAAAATTTCCTCATATCAAGATGACCTTTGTGGCGCCTATAATTTTCCATTACTTACAACATACATATATACACATTTTACATTACTATGCTTTTAGTGGAGTACTCAATAACGATCAAAATTAACATTTGTTAATATCAATTCATTTTTTAAGGTGCTTCCTGCGCTCTATTATGCTCTCACGTATTTATTTTATCATATACCTCAACAACATATTTCAACATTACTAAAATAGTTATTCATGGGCGTACGCAGGGGAGGGGGGGGCGGCCCCCCCCCCCCCCCCCCAATTTGCCAGGGGGGCAGGGGGTCCCGCTGCCCACACTGCCTAGTTTAGGGCAGTTGCTTTTTTTTGCTCACAGGAAATTTTTTGGATAGTGGAGACCTTTTTTTTTTGCTCTCAGGAAAATGTCGAGACCTTTTTTTTTTAATCTGCCCCTCCCCCCATTTAATTCAAAACCTGCGTACGCCCATGTATGCCTTTCATGTCCCGATTTTATTAAAATTGTTTTTAATCATAATATAATATCAACAATAGCAAACTTATTATTTAACATTCAGTTTAAATTACAAGTCCTATTATGATACGAAGAAATGTGACTCAGCCAACAAATTTGTTTGAAAGCATTCAAGAAAGAGATAGGAATGAAATATTTTGGCCAATGTGTGGATGGGCATTTATCCTAAGTATAGACTATAGAAATACGATTGGTGAGAAGGTGTGAGAAATTTTTTTTTATAATTTGTAAACTGTTTTAAAAATCGCCCATTTTCCATATTTTAAAGCACATAAAAAAATTCAGTTTTCTATGAAAATTAATTCAGGGAATGGCCAGTTTGTAAGTCTAAACACTTAGAGTAGAGAACAGCAAAGCCACTTTTTTCAACTCGGACCCGACCCGAAAGCATTTCCCGAAGGATGCATACTTTATAAATTTTGGAATTTAAACTCTAAAGCCCTTATGCCTGCAAGAGAAGTAATGAAGATAGATTAATTTTATGGTTGAATTTAGAAAAGGTTTTTAAAGGGAATATACATTTAGTCTGGAATGCTGAAATTAATTAATTAATTTTATTTTAAATGTCATTATATATTGTGATAATTAACATAAATAAAAGCATAGCAATCTAAAACCGGTAAAAAAGTGCGCCCACGGAAAAATAAAATTAATATTTAATTTGCGGGCACATTTGTAAGGGGTTTTCATCACTAATATATAGAGCTGTTAAAAGTTCATTTTAAAAAGGAACTTGTCAAGTTGCAGTTCCTTTGCCTAAAATGGAACTAGTTCCAGTTCCTAATGGAACTAGTTCCAGTTCCTAGTTCCTCATTTTAAAAAGGAACTAGTTCCAGTTCAGTTCCTTTGAAGTTCCTTTTTTATTTTTTTTTTAAATATACAAGCAACTTTTATCAATTCGTAAAACCAATATATTATATATTACAATTTATAAAAATCATCAGGTAATAAATGTTTATTTGATTTTAACAAAATACTATTTTCAGTTGTCATCTAAAAGACATGTTCGCTTGTCTCCAAATAAAATTTTGCCCAAGCTAAATAATCTTTCCACAGGGGCACTTGATGGTAATGGCGTATTATATTTAAAATAGTTTTTTAAATGGGGAAAACTGTCTAAAAGACTTAAATTCCGGTTATTAGAAAGCAAAAAACGTTCAATTGATTCATTCTTTTCATCATTTTTAATTCAAAAAAATCCATTTCTGATAAACTAGGTCCAGCCTGTTGAGATTTAGGACTAGGAATATGATAAAAATTAAAAACCAATTAAAGGAAATGAACTTTGTATAAATTACCATAAGTCGAAAAATTTATTTAACAAACACTACCGTGAATAAAATACTAAATAATATTTAAATTATAAATTAATTTAAAAAATTTTAATGTAAATTGAAATTGGCAAAAGGAACTTAAAAGGAACTTGTAAATAGTTCCTTTTGCGATAAATTGAGAAAAAAAGGAACTAGTTCCAGTTCCAGTTCCTCATTTCAAAAAGGAACTTATTAATTCCTTTTTTTTTTAAAAAGGAACTAGTTCCAGGAACTAGTTTCTTGGAACTAGTTCCTTTAACAGCTCTACGTAATATACATATACAGCAATTGGTATAACTTATTCTCACAATTATATTGTTATCAAATATGTTAATTTTTTTTTGCCCAAACCCGGCCGGTCAGAATCTTTAATCAAAATGCCCGCCCTAAGTGTCCACCAGGCCATGCACGAATTATGATGCTCAAATTGCCAGGCCCGAAATAATTATTCCTAAAATTTTTAGCAGTAATATCGTTATATTTTCAAAAAAATTTATTTCTTATTTTTTGGATAAGATCTAGGATTAACAAATATTATACAATAATATAAAAAAGTGACAAAATAATACATTATTAAAAAAATATGAGCCCGAATTTTGCTATGCTGCCCGCCCGACAAAACTCAATTTACAACAGTTGCCCAGCCCCATGCGGGCCGGGGGGAGGGCTTTTCTAATCTCTGATTGCTAATACATCAAACTATAATTTAATGCGTTTTGCAAGCGATAAATTAATTAGCTCAATGAAAAACAATTAAACATACCAACAATTATAAATTACATTAAAGCTTCAAAACTTAATGAGTTTTAAAAAAAATTATCATTAATGACTTTCAACCTGTAAGTATATAACTTTGTTATGGTTTAAAAGTTTGGAATTTATAATAATAAACGTTGGGGTAGGATATATGATATTAGTTTGAGAATTTGAAAACTTTAATACTCGAATTCACAGTTTATAACGTTTATCTAAAACAGCCCGTCGCCATTTATTAGTGATTAATTACCATTTGAAAACAAAGGCACACTATTGATTTATAAAATAGAATGTTATTTTGAATTAAAATCAATCAATCAATCAATCAATCAACGTATTTTGTAATAGCCGAGAATATATAACGCATGATTGACTAAAGGTGTTGTGTGCAATGTCCATATGTATTGCATTAAAATGCTTTCACGTTCTTTCGTAAAACAAGAGATAGGCGTCGGAGGTTGAGATATTTGAGAAATTAAGGTTGCGACGGACGCTAGAATCGCTTATATAGCTCCAACAGGGCGATGAGGGATCATGCGATGTGCGAAGGTAAGCGTAATAATGGCCACTCCTCAGCGAGCCAGTGTGACAAATTACACCGTAAAGGGCGTAGGAGCAAGGAGGAGTCTTGAACAAAAAGTAAAACAAATATAATAGATGAATAATAGATTTATTATGTTAAATCTTTAAATTTCTAACTTAATTAAGACACCCGTTAAATTATTAAAGACTTGGCTGATTTAACAGGTTCTCAAATAATTCGGTAATACTTCACGTATTTGACCCAGAGAGCGAATTCCTAACAAGAATTACGGCTGTTCTCAACAATTGTTAAAAAGTAAAGATCTCATTCTTTAAAAACCCAATGTACACAATGTTGTTGCATGGGTTCTATCATTAAAAGAAATTCGCAAAATTTTCACGAAAATCCATAAATAACAGAAATTTCGCAAAATTTCGGTGAAAAAAATAATGAATAACAAAAAGCAAAATAGCTAATAAATTATACCTGATGCTGGTCACCCTCGCTAAATTTCAAATAGGGGCCTAAATCGAATTGTTCGGGAAAAGTAATTGCGGAGGAATACTTAGATAACTGGCACCCTTTCTGAAAAGAAAAATTGCTGATTGAATTGGATTTTTAAGTATAAACATGATTCAAATTTCATATGTGCGTTAAAGTGAAGGCCTACGAAATATTTAATTCGAAAAGTACTAATGTTTTAAGTTGCAACTATTAAATTGATGTTTATTTTAAAAATATCTATCGAAATTTAATTTTTTAAATAGAATTCAACACACAGTTGTTGCCCGATAACCTCACATAACGTTTATTTCCTCTGGATATATCGTTCTTAAAACATTTTATTCCGCGATTTTTTTGATTTTTTTAACCCTCTCAAACTATTCAATCTTATGGAAAAACAAAATTCAGTTATAGAATTATTTCTGCATGTTCTGAAAGAGTAATTTTGCCGATTCTTTTGATATAAATTTTTTTTATACCTATATTTTTATCCTCTCTTTTTTAAGCTTTAAAATTTAATATCACCTAGAAGTGACATTGGAAAGGCCATTTTGAACAATAAGCTATTGACGTATTTTTATACCTTGTAAACGATGCCTGTTAACACTCAAACTATAAAAAACTTAATTTAAGTTTTGAAAGCCACTTATAATAAACCTTGTTCCTCTACCCTTGATTTTTAAAGCCAGAGTGACACAAAAAGTTTGTAGACAGAAGTTCCTAAAGGATGATTATTCATTTTTATAACAGTCTAATTGAGCCACTTTCAGGACATTGAATGACCTGTTGGAAGAATTAAAATGCCCTAATTTAGATGTAATTTATTATTTTTCCTCCAAGCGAAAAAGGGGACACTGATTAGAAAAGTTGCGATAAAATAGAAGCTGATTTGGAGCATCTACTAGTCAATGATTACGTCTTGTGTAGAGATTATTCGTTCTTCCGATCAAAAAGGTCTATACTTGCGAAATTATTTAAATTGGCAGGAAGATGAAAAAATATTATTCCATGGGGTAGCGAGGAAGGTGATAGTACAGACGTCACCAACCCTAGAAGACTATTTTGAGCAACTTTTTTCCGATAAAATTATGACACTTTTTGTTAATATGACAAATTTAAGCCAGCCACTATAATATTAAGAAGGTGGAGTGTAATATTGCTAACTCCTTCAAAATCTTAAATGTTTTGAAAATTGCAATCTGATTACTAAAATCAGATGGTCTCATAAGGAACGCGCCTTAATAGGTTTCAGGAGATAACAAAATACTTACATTTATGCGACAATTTGAAGTTAGACTAGACTGACAAATTTTTCAAAGTGCGGGAGTTTTCAAACATTTAAATAAACAATAAAAAAGTTTCAAATATGTAAAAGCATGAAATATTCTAACGGCCGAAACCATGTCCCCTAATAATAATTATGGTCAGCGGCAACAAGGTCTGAGTACAGTATGGCTTTTGATGTTTATTAGGATGCTTCATGTATTTTACCAGATAAAAAAACACTTGGTTTAGGGGAAACTGTCATAATAGACCTTTTGATATATTACTGGAGAAATATTCTCCCTATAATATGTATTTTGATATATACTCTACCAGCACAAAATTGTTAAATGCGCTCTTTTAAATCAACGTTGGCGCGTCAGGAACAGTCCGAAATAACCAAATAAATGTAGGTTAAATAATCCTAAAGTTTCGAAAAAAAGAACGAGGTTGTTCCGAGAAAAAAGTCACTTCATATTTAGTAGCAATACAATGGACTGACTACTGTATATAGTCAACATGTTATCGAATTTTCATGGAACCGGGCCCAAAAGAAAAATCGGCAGAATGGCTTCAAGCAACTAGGTGATATCGAGAATACAAGTTGATTGCCCATTTATGGTTCAAATGTACAATAGATATATGGGTGGGATGGATAGATTTGACAAAAATATTCATTATACAAGGATTTCTTAGGGGGGGGGGGAAATAGTATTTAACTTTAATTGCATTTAGCATTGACGCGGCGTACCAAAATGCGAATATACAATCAATACAAACAATAAGTATATTTTATTATGCAACTTTAGAAGATCAATAGAAGTGTGTTAGTTCAAAAAATATTTTTCAACCGAAAAGAAGTGCGCTTTCACAAGATATAAACCGAATATCTCAAAACAACAAACGAAGCCTGTTTACAGAGGCGGTGTAAAGTTTGTAAAAAGGCTACTTGCCTTAAATGTTCTTATTGTAATGACGGATTGCATTTTAATGGTTGGCCATTTTTAGTGTTCCCATCGTCACTTTTACGTGACACCCCTCTATCTACTTAAATGCATTATTTTTCAAAAAAATTTCAACTCACTGTTCTTAACTACACCCTAAAAATGATAACTAATTATTTTTTAACAAAATTTAACCGGTCAAAAGTTAGTGGTACCTGACGGGTTAATATTGAACTTAAATCTTAATGTAAATTTAAGTCACATTTACATAATTAAGTAAGTATGTAAAGGATAAGATGTTAAATTTAATTGCTACAAAGTAAAAAAAATCCGTTTTTCCCATAAAAATTGTAAATGTTCAAAATATTTATAGCATTGCGTAAACAATCACATCATCATAGATAGTGAGAGAAGAATGGCAATATTTTTTGGGATCATACCAATCAATCATTACCAACAAAACAACGTATCAAACACTTCAGGATTCTATAATTCACATACCTGAGATGCAGAAATCTGTTGCAAGAAGCGCTTAAAGTGAACCACTAAAACGACGGGGGCCTGAGCTATTCGGATGGACTTTTCGAAAGTCGCCTCCTTGGATTTGCAGCCATCGCATTGCAGTCCAGTGTCGGCCAATATTTCGGATCGGACAAAATTCGCAAACAGAGTATCTAGCATTGAGCCTGTATTTTTATCCATTTTCGATCCTAAAAAGTTTTCCAATTACATGTTACGCTTTATCGTTTAAAAAAACCCATATCATGATATAATAGAATTTGCTAATTTCAAAAATCATTGATTTACAATGACATTCCATGTCAAATCGCCACGTTTTCGGCCGACCCCCTCAGAATTTTATAAAATTTGGTGGAAATGTTAAAACTAGTAAAATTATTAATTTCCGAAAATTTTAGCTCATTTGGGCCACTACTTTTCGAGTTATGGGCGCTCAAAGGTCGAAAATCGGTCATTTAAAAAATCGGGTTGTGACGCTATATTCAATAAAATTCATAAGTTATTGGCCCCCAAATCATAGAATCATGTTGTAGTAATAGGTAAGACCTATCTCCATAGGGAAAAAATCCAAAAAAATTTTTTTGTCGATTGGTCATCTCATAATGGCCGAAATGGCCAATATGGCATAACTACTGTTGAACCCTCTCAAACCGTTTCAAATTTGAGACAAATGTTTTATACTACCTATTAATCAAATTAAATAAAAGAGAAAGTTGGGCGGCCATCTTGAAGTGGTCATAAATTGCTAGAAACGGTATTTTATTTATTTGGCGCCAAAATGACCCTCCAAAATTGGTTTTTTTACTCATTTAGCCATCTTATAATATTATTATATCTATTATACAAATATTTTTGCTATAAATTAACACCCCAACCCCCCCCCCCCCCCCATATTTCCTATAAATTACAATCAAAATAGGGAGTGGTTTTTCTTCGAATTTTGAAATAGAAACAGCTTTGAAAAATCACCTTAAATAATAATTTATTTCAAAGTATATATTCATTGTTTGTTATTCGATATGTAAAAGTATTAAAAAAAAGTATGACGGAGGGCATGTCTCCAAGCGCATATAAAAAATTAATTTAACATATCTGAAGTATATTTTAGGTAAGGCAATATGTTTTAGTGTCGCATCAAGCATTTCGTTTTAAATAAGGTATAAGTTCTCCGGTTGAGGTTAAAGGTGATACAATTTTTAATATATCCCATTTCTTTAGAGATATTTTGTGAAATTTATCTAAGCGAAAGGGTTCGCATGGGTTAAGCAAACTAACTATTATTTTTTCATCGTCATAATTTTTATTATAAATTAGATTCAAAATTTCGAACGTCTAGGGGATAATTAGTTGATAGTAAAATTAAACGATAAAGTAATTTTATTAAAAGAATTCGACATCATTTAAAATTCGCGCTAGAGGTCATACAAATTAATTCATACGCGCCAAAAAAGAAATCAATCTGTGTTGATAAGGCAATTTTATAGCCTATATTCAATAATCCTGACGATTTTATTATCTATTTCACGAGCCTGTTTCCAAATTACAATAAAATAATTTGTGGGAAAAAATTACTCGCTATTTTTAAGATTAAAGGGGGGGGGGGTTGGGGTGTTAATTTATAGCAAAAATATTTGTATAATAGATATAATAATATTATAAGATGGCTAAATGAGTAAAAAAACCAATTTTGGAGGGTCATTTTGGCGCCAAATAAATAAAATACCGTTTCTAGCAATTTATGACCACTTCAAGATGGCCGCCCAACTTTCTCTTTTATTTAATTTGATTAATAGGTAGTATAAAACATTTGTCTCAAATTTGAAACGGTTTGAGAGGGTTCAACAGTAGTTATGCCATATTGGCCATTTCGGCCATTATGAGATGACCAATCGACAAAAAAATTTTTTTGGATTTTTTCCTTATGGAGATAGGTCTTACCTATTACTACAACATGATTCTATGATTTGGGGGCCAATAACTTATGAATTTTATTGAATATAGCGTCACAACCCGATTTTTTAAATGACCGATTTTCGACCTTTGAGCGCCCATAACTCGAAAAGTAGTGGCCCAAATGAGCTAAAATTTTCGAAAATTAATAATTTTACTAGTTTTAACATTTCCACCAAATTTTATAAAATTCTGAGGGGGTCGGCCGAAAAACGCCTTTTTATGATCGATTTGACATGGAATGTCCCTATATTTAATGGAATAAGTTGGCTACAAAAGAGGCATTTAATTGAATATACAATTTAATTGATTGATTTAATATAAAACCTAAAAACATTTTAAAAACCTTCGTTGTCTACATCGACTTGAGACTGGAGCGCTAGCTTGTCACTAATTTGAAAAGATCCCATGTTCGATTCCGCATCATTGTTATTTGGTTTAGGTGAAAGTATATCAGCTAATTCCTGCTGCGATATTGAGTTTAAATTAATATTTTTTATGAAAGGCGCTAAAGTAGGGCTCGGTATAACAGGCGTTGTCTCACAGAGCTGCAGATCTCCAAACTTTTGGCTCATTTTCTCACTTTCCCTTTCCTGTACATTGTCTTCTGAGCCTTTTTGAACCGAGTCGACTTCGTCTTCAGAAATTTCACTTTGGGTCATAACTAACGAGCGCTCATCCGATTCTTTTCCACCTAAAATACCAATAAAGCGAGGTTGACTTTAAACAACTCCGAAGTTATTTAATTAAGTTGCAAGTCGTATTGTTTAAATCAATGCTTGTAAGAGTTTGAAAACAATTGCCACTATCAAAATATATATTAAAACTCTAATGGAAAAGAATAATATTCCCTCGAGTATCAATAATAATTACGGGAGAGTATATAAAGATAACAAGATTATAAATGTGATAACCTTCGCTCCTTATTTCATCCAAGGTGTAAGAGGAGGATTCGTTTGTGTTGAGGATCCCACTATCCCCACTCGATGAGGGTGTAGTTTCGAAACTTACAAAAGCTGGACTGTTTTGATCGCAAACACCCACCGTATCTTTTACCGCACCCAGGTTTAAGTGTAAAGTTTCCAGCGTTTTTTCCATGTCATTTCCCACATCACCCGCTTCACATTGCAGTGAGCTGGCTAAATTCACATTCTCGATGGGAGGAAATGGGCCTTGGGCCAGGGAGAGGCATTGCAGATTGGCCAGCACCGATGTTAATACCGCGTTTGTGCATCGTGTAGCGAGTTGCGAAATCGGACCTAAGTAAAGAGTTGAAATCGCTAAAGACGGATATCAAGGTTGCATTAATAAGCCTCTAAAAACATCGTATATTGACAATAGGTAAAAAAACAATCATATTATTTTGAATGTAGCAATTAATATATAATATATACTAGAGTTTGCATCCGTACAGCATTCAGCATTTATTGTATGGTCATCAGTGCTTGCAGCAGCTGCCTTCTGGGTAATATAATTATTCATATATAAAATATAAAATTACGAATAGCATTTATAATTAAGTAAAATATGACATTGTTAATCTTTCATATCATATATATAGTTTTATTAAAAAATGAACTTTTTTGAGGGCTAGTTTTTTGCCAGCGACCAAGAGTTTTTTATTTTTCTTCTTCATTTTTTTCAACTGATGTTTGCTTAGGTTGGCGGACGTAGTAGAATTGATGGGTTCGTCTTTTAATGATGATGATTCTTCAACTTTAATTGATGGTTCGTCAGAATCGGCGTCATTTTTTTTGTAAGGTGGTTTTCCACTTCTTCTGCCTTTTTCCTTATTTTTCAAACCCTTTCCGCCTTGCTTGGCAACGCCTCTTGACGGATGACCCTGAAAAGTGAAAACGTTTATATTTGTTATAATTTATCTTGAAAAACAAATAAAGTTTGCCAAGAGAGACACAATGGTGTAACCTCCATTAAAAATGTTTTAATTTTTTTTAACCCTCGAGAGTATTCGTGGGGTATTTAGGTACCCCACGCAAATTATAAATTCAAATATAAAACGCAATTTAACTCTAAAGAATCTGGCCTTTTCAGTAGCTTAATATTTTATCAAGAACTAGGTTAGGTGAAAATTTCATAGGTTTTGGCTTAATAATTTTCAAAATATAGAAGCTTTTTTGCTCGTGGGGTTCTGTTAAACCCCACGAATACTCTCGCGTTCGGGATTTTTAGGAATACTCTCGAGGGTTAAATAAAATTTAATTCTCAATGGATACCTCCACACATGTGCTTGAATAATAAAGGGAGTGCAAATTTTTATCCTTTTAATATTATGTTATAAGAGTTCTGCAAAATAATTGAATTGGTTATAAACGGCTAAAGCAACTTACTATTTGTTTCAAGGCCTTATGGGAATAAATATAAAGAAGCTCTTACTCACAGTCACAACACTAATATCTTAACAAAAGTATAAGCATTAACCAATTTATTTTAAAGAAACGTGGAAACTAATGTAGTATAAATAACATTAAAAGATCAAAAAGCCAGTTTGATTAACAAATAGCTATACGTAATTCAAAAAAAATCAACACTAAATACTATGTAAAGTACATTGGTAGCGCAAGTTGTAACGGGAAGGCTAATATCTACGAAGGGTTCCGTGGTGGAGGAGATATGCTTGCAGCCTTGACACGTGAGGTTGGACACAAATTGGCCTCCGAATATGAGATTGATGAAGGAAAATGTTTCTACTCTGGGAGATGCTTGATTACTAACTTCTGGAAATATAAAAATATTCAAATTATATTATTAAGTTATAGGAGGCTATAAAATAAGCAAGCGTCCTATATTTATTAAAGCTTAAATAATAATTATAAGAACGATGCCCACATAGTCTTGTGGTTGAAAATAAAGCACCCTAGCGGTATTTTAGAGAAAAGCCAAATATTTATGCTACTCGCTACCTGAGAATTGGAGTGCTCGATCTGCACAAAACTTCGAACTGAGAAAATTGAGTTCAAAGTTTGAAATGCTATAAAATTTAAACTAATTATTCATATGACTTAAAATTAAGTTAGGTTATGTAAACTAATAGCATCTGTAGTATTTTAGCCAAAATGTGGATTTTTTCTTTTATTTTATATATAAAATATATTTTTTGAATTTCATATAGAGCAAAGTTCTAAATTTTTTGCGATTTTATTTAGCCACTTTGCTCTATCTGCATTTTTAACCGCAAGTTTTAAGGTTTTATTCATATTAGATTTAGGACTTATAACTTTAATAATAAAATAAATATGAGATTATTAAACTAGTTATATATTATAATGACTATATTACTTTAATTACTCAAATTCATTTAATAATATAAAAAATTCTGGTAGTTTGGGGTTGTGTAAGGTAAACTATAAAATTTTCTAAAAATCTTTGTGTATATAATTAGTTTCTTGAAACAGTCATAATGATTTATATCCTTTATATAGCTGAAAATATTTAATGGGACCAATTTGTAGCAATGATACTATTCACAACAAATACTATTAATTATAAAATAAATAATACATACAAAAGATTATATAGTAAAATACAATCAATTATATTTACTTTTAAACAAATATTTCCTTTAAAATTTTATCTCTTGGCAATTTTGAATAATCTTAAATATTCTCTTTTAAAAACTTAATCCTAACTTTTGCAAAATTTGTTTGCCCATAACAATCATCTTTTTCCATGAGATAATGAACAAAGCCTAAAATTAATATTAATCATTTATACACATTTTGTCTGTAGTCTAATTTCAACCATCATTTTCAATTTTTTGATTTATTACCTTGAAACTATAATAGTTATGGCTATATTTTTAATATTAATTTTACTTATCTTCATCCGAAATAGTTCTTATTTATCAATGTTTGACATACAACAATGTGAAAAGTAATTGTTCGAATTAAAATTTAAAAGCAGAGGATTTATTCACGTGATTAAATGAGCCCTTGCGATTGGGGAATTGCAGATAGAGCAAACCATTTCTAAAAAATATTAATATTCGCGATTTAAGCTAAATAAAAACCTTAATAGCGAAGGCAAAAAATTTGTTTTTCACATTTTTTATAAAGTTTATGATAAAATATATAAAAATCTATCGAATAGCACTTTTACTTTAAAAATTTCAAAAATTGCAGATAGAGCACTGCAATTCTCAGGTAGCGACTAGTTGCCTAAATAATTGAGTCTAAACCGTAGACTCAAGTTTAATTTAGTATTTGCCACTTACTATACTTTTGTTTTTTGTTTTACAAAATTAAATTTATACAGGTTTGTCAAAGGAACAAATTTATATCAAACGATATTAATTTTGATGGGATTAAGGCGAAAACACCATAAAAAGGCTGATCGCATTATTTTATAGGGGCCATGGTGACGTTTTTTTATTGTTACCAAATAACTTCATTTCTAAAATAAGACTATTTTGTTTCGCGAATGCTAAACGTCAATACAACAAATTAAAATTATTTATATCCTTGAAGTCACAGTCGCGTAGCCAATTATTCTGACTATAAATTCTCTTTATTTATTATATATAAAATATTTTATTGATAAATCAATAATAAGCGTAAAATAGCGTTGTAAATATCTCAAAAGTTTATAATAAATACTGTTTCTTCCTGCGAATTTTTTATTTCAAAATTCGTTTGTCAACTTGCTATGAAAAACAAATTAAGAAGCCGAGTGATGTATCATGAATATTATTTCAATATCCAAAACGCATAGTTGTGACCATTTTATTTTAATTAAAATTAAAGCTATTTTCAAACTCGGCTAATTGCCCATCGGGCAGATAAAAATTTTCTTTTTTCAATAATATTTATTTACCATGCATTTTTGGAATTTATAATTTGATAAAAAAACAAACATCTTAATACGTTCTTTTAAAAGATTATAACGCCATCTAAAATTAAATGGAATTTTTCGAATTCTTGACCTTATCGTAACCTACCCCAAACTTTTTATGATTAAAGTATGATAATGGGTCGTAAAGGAATGCACATTGTGAAATTGGTGATTTCACGTGGAGGCAAAATAAGTTTTTATGATTTTCACTTATTTGACCACCAAAAAAAACCGCAGCTGTTTGAGGTTTTTTGTTTAATTATTTCGATAGAGAATTTTGTTAGAATCAAAATGCACTAAATTTAAGTGAATAGCGCCATTAATTTTAAAAATATGACAAAATAGTAAAATATATAAAACGCGCTTAAGCGTGATTTTGGCCCTTTGAACGTCCATAACTTAAAAAATATAGGTCTAAAATCAGAAATTATTATCATACATGAGGCCTAAACCCTTATTAAAAATCATCCATACCTAAGATTGTAGGTCGAAAAATGGTCTTTTTTGACGATTTGACAAGACACTTAGAAGAGTTCGGGCGGGCAATTAAGTTAAAAAAACTGAACAAAGGCGGGTTCGGGCAGAAACAAAATGCAATATCCTTATTGAAAATTTTTCCGAAATTATAACCCAAAAGGAAACTATAGATATACAAACGCTGGGCAAAAGAAAACATTGTTTTATATATGACGAAATTAAATAACGTTTTGTATTTTTAAAAATAAATTGTAATTTCATTATATAAAATTCTCCCCAACCCAGGCTACGTGCTTTGTAGTCATAAATAAACCCGCTTCTCGCCATATTTTAAAATCCCCTAACAATTTGAAAACGATTATGTGAGTAAAAATATTACGAATCACCTTGATAATTTAAAGGATTATGGTAAAAGTTACTCAAAAAACTCTAAAATACGGGGAAAAGGTTATAAATTCAGTTTAGGCAAAAAATAACAGAGATCGACTATGTTAAACCTGATGTGGGTGTAATCGATTGGAGATTGCGGCTTAAATATTTTGAAACTAGCCCATTATACTTTAGTTCTTCTTCTCTCAGGGCATCCAGTAAAATGAGCAGAAATTCATGACTATCCTGCTGGGCTCCTTTTTCCAAGAATGCGTAT
This sequence comes from Gordius sp. MW1, assembly GCA_964036665.1. Lineage (NCBI taxonomy): Eukaryota > Metazoa > Nematomorpha > Gordioida > Gordea > Gordiidae > Gordius > Gordius sp. MW1. The sequence goes on along the minus strand of OZ038530.1, from coordinate 7,030,407 downwards.
CTACAAGCAAACCAAATTATTAACAGTCCTATCCAAATGGTCACCATTTTTGGCATATAAAAAATAATAAAAATGAAAATATTGTGTTAAATTCAAAGACTCGTATTTAAATATACCATGAGTACAACTTAAATAGAAAACTCATCATTCACAATGTCCATTTTTTCTACTTTTACCCAATTTTTTTTCTACTTTTACTTAGCAAAATAGACGATTCCTAAGGACCTAATACATATGACACATTATCAAAACAGATGAATTGAATGGTGTCATGGTGAGATAGCCCAAAGGAAGGCAAATAACAATTGTTAATTTGAGTTGTTTTAGTGAGGTAGGGAAAATTAAATTTAAAAAGAAACTTATATTATTCATAGTTATGTTCCATTGTAAATGACGTTGCACAGAACACAAATAAAAATGAACGATCAAAAATGCTATCAATAGTAATTAAAATTACTGTGTTAAACTTTAAATAGTAAGAATTTTCATTTATAAATTTTCCTACACTAAATTGAGCAACAAAATATTTTAACTAAATTTTGCATATTTTAAGCATTAGCTGCCTCCTATATAAGTTTTATTGAAAAGCATTGTTGATGTAAATAAATATCAAAAAAATGTTAAGGCATGGAGTTGTGCAACGTCAATCTTTTGCAAACACAAAATAATTTTATAATTTTTAATTAATCCAGCTCGAAGATAAAGCAATGGGGGTGTGATATATTTGGATGAGATCAAAAAAATATAATTAATTTTCTTAATGGCTATCCAATAATATGCAGATTACAAAACATTGACTTAACTCAAAAGCAATCTAAATCACAATTTTATCACCAACTCAAGCTCAGACTTATTCAGAGTAATAAAAGTATTTATTTTCGACATTAGAAGTCTAGATAATGATTACACCCTAAAAAATTTATAATAAACATTCAGCCAAACATATCCCAGCTCTCAAAAAAATTGGTTACAGCCTAATAAATAGCAAATTTGATAAACCTAAGAAGGATTAGAATTAAAACATTTTTAAATCAGCTTCGAACCTAACTGCATAAATTTTTAAAATAATAAGTTGCAATATAATAAAAATGTCTAAAATGATTATAAGCTACAAATTTACTAAGATTTTTTTTGTATACTTTTATAATGAATTATAATAAACAATGATTAATAAGTTATAAAAAAAATTTATTATTTATTCATATAAAGTAACTTAGTAAAATGGATTTTTTTCAACAGTAAGTAAAATTTAAAAATAAAACTTTAACATTGGTAATAATTTAGCTAAATTTTAAAAAACTAAGGCTACTTACCTTTTAGATAAGGCATTCAAAAAACCTTTTGGGTTAACTGTGGAGTTTGCTTTAGATTTTTTACAATTTGCATTATCCATAGATGTAAACACTTGCATGGCAGAAGTGATTAGTGGAAAATCTTTGTATTTGTCAACGCTAACTAATATAAATTTAGCTTTTTTTATAAAAAACAATATTTTGAAATACTCATATAGCAAGGAAAAAAATTTCAAATTTTAAGTTAGTAAATATTATTCACTTACATTCCTCATCATTTTGATCTTCAATCTTAAAATGGTATTTAGGGAGCTTCCCATTATATAACATGAGTGCCCTAATGAATGCAGGTGTGTTGCACAGAACTTGTAAAACAGAATTAAAGAAACAAGTATTTCCCAAATTTTGTAGGCCTTTAGGAATATATGATCTATTAAGATCTTCAGCCATTTGCATTTGGCCAGGTGCATTAGGGTTGATGTTATATGTCTTAAAAATGTATTCCTTTAGTATATCTTTGTTTATAAAAGGTGAAAGAATATTTATAAAAGATTCAAAAGTTTGAGGGACTGGCATTCTTTTTTTACAATTAGTGCAATAAATTGAAAAGTATTTTGCATCTATAATTTGATGATCTCTTTTAATAGAGATGTTATTTTGAACATTTGATGAATCAATATTAAAAACATTAACTAAGTCTTTATTAGTAGGAAGGTGATAGGTTTGCAAGGTTATATAAAGACAATGAATATGTTTGTCAGAAGTAATACTATGACATTGAATATGTTCAAAGCAGCCCTATATGCAAAAAAATGGAAAAACATTGATTAATGAAGAAATTGATTAAGCAAATGTACTTGAAAACGGCATATAAGACAAATATATATTTCAAGTGATATTTCTTCTGAAACAATCTGACATTCCTACGTGATTAAAAAAAAAATTTACTTATTAATAGTTATCTCTAATAATATAAATAAATGTAGTATTATATTTACTTTGCAATTGAACAACAAAGAATTATCAGCAAATGATGTGAATGTATTTATATCATAACATTTATCTATGTGTGAGCATTTCGTATATATGCATTTTTGTTTTTTAGAATTTTTGGCCATTGAATCCAGCAAAAAATATAATCTTTAAGTTCTTCAATCTATAAAAAAAATATACCCATGTAATTAGAAACCATAAACTAATTAATTACCAAGCATCTAAAGCAAAATTTACATTTATAAAATCCTTTGGGAACACGCGTTCATATGGTTATAGGGTCATCAGTAATTTGCTCCGTTTTTATTCTATGTCGAAAACATATACATTAACCAACAGACCAATGTTACACGATCCAAATTCTTGTACCGTATAAGCGATCTGACATTCCATTTTCTTATTCGATCCAAAAAATAACGAGGCGCCGATTTGTGTTTTTCGCATTCGGAAAAACACAAATCGTAAGAAATAAACAAAATTTCTTACTCACGTTTTCATATTGTGATTTTGGTCTCGCAAGGGCAGGTTTTGTAGGGTTAGGGTTAGGGTTAAGTCATTTAGGTTCAAGATACATAATTGCTTTTTTTGGATCGAATAAGAAAATGGAATGTCAGATCGCTTATACAGTGCAAGAATTTGGATCGTGTAACATTGGCCTTAACGGAATGGGGGCGACGAATAAACAAGGCAAATAAAGTGTTTTAATTGGAGGTAGACTATTTACTAAAATCTAAATAATTTATGCAATTATCTAATCTATTAATTCTTACAAACAAACTAAAACAAATTACACCTAGTATGATAAAAATTTTACAGTGTATATAGAGAATAATTAGAACTTAAAATAGAATAAGTGAGCTATGAGATTAATATTTGTAGGGAATAAACAAGTATGTAAATAATTAAATCATGCGATTATTATATGTATGCTAATGGCCTAGAGTTCTTCGTCTTCCTGAAATGCTTTCATTAAGCCACACATTTACCATGGGGTCCATATCTTCTAATTTGTTACTAGATAAAATGTGTCTTTTTTAATTATACCTAAGATTTTGGATTGTGTCTACTTATATATGCGTATGTATGTCTTTCATTCTGTTAAGATTGAAAGGCGTTTGCTATAATTGAAATTAAGTTGTGCACCGAGATCCTTGACTAAATAATACAAGATTTTCACTAAAATTAATATACTTCTTGATCTTCTTTAATCTCAATGTATAGGTCCATTTTCATTAATGTACGGCTATTCACAATGATCCCGCTATGTTTAGATATGTGTATGATTATTTTTGTATTCTAAGAGTTTTCATATAAAGTCGTATTTCTTAGTTTGTATATTAAATATCAAACTATGATTTATGCTATTAAGTACGTTGTTTTTTACAATGCGTCGCATTTAGTGGTATTATTGGTATAAAAATTTTAATTTTATTAATCTCAAAAATTTGAAACAACTTCCCAGAGCGAATTTAAAAGAAACTCACAATTCCACCTTGATTTAGGCAAAGAATGTTGATCGTTCCCTATTAATCCATTTACACTTAAATTTTTAATTATGCCAAATTGTAGAAATTGACATCTTTCCTGGGATAAGACAATAGCATTAACAATTAATCTTAGTCAGATTTTGCAGTGCGTCGTTGTGTTAGAAAAAATCCATAAAGCTTTAGATAAATTTACCTAATAATATATTTTGTAATTGTTGTGGTTTGTTCCTACCCTCCCCCCCCCCTCCTTTTTCTCTGTAAAATGGCGCTTGCTAGCGCAGATAATGCTAGCAAGCGAACATTAGCAACTTCCCGTATATAACTAAAATACTGATTTTCTTCCTACTATGGTCCCTTCCCTTTAATCGCGTTTTGCATATCATTCAGTTTACCATCGAAGTGTGAGTTAAGCACGGAGAATAATACCTAGCAATCGAACATCTAAAGATATCTGTATTCCCCGAAGTTGTAGTTTTTAATTATTTTTGCTAAGGCGCGATTTTCTATTCCCCCATTCGCGCGATATTAAGTACCGCCGCGGTTAAAATTAAATATGAGATATTTTTCTTTCCGAGAATTATTATTATTAAGAATTATTGTGATACATAAATTGAATTGTTGATAATATATAACTTTCTCTAGATATTTTCTTTCAGTAATATACTAATGTATATAAGTAGTGTTTCGATCTCGTCTCGTCTCGGTCTCGAAAACAAAATCTCGTCTCGTCTCGGGAGCGATTAGGAAAATCTCGATCTCGTCTCGTCTCGGTCTAGAAAAATCTCGGTCTCATCTCGTCTCGACGAGAATTCTCGTCTCGTCTCGACTTTTAAAAAAAAACATATACGGAATAAAAATTTCTCCTATTTTATTAAAAATATAAATAAGTGTTCAAAAATCCAAATGGCAAATTTTATATTTTTGGAAAAACTTTAATACACAAATTTTTTAAAGATTTAGCGGGACACGACATCTCATTGACAATATAAAGATATGAATTAACTCATATAGATAACATTTTCTATAAAAAGTGCAGACTAAAAAAACTATAAATAAATTTGAAATATAAAAGATTAAATTTTATTGTTCTAGCAAATTATAATATTTGTATCAAATTCACTGTGTTTGTCAACTATAAATGGACTTCAAAAATTATAAGTTTGCTTGTAGTTGATTTAGTTGCATAATTGAGCAAAATGAGACCCTTTATTAACCTTTGCTAATGCTTCAAAGTAGACCTTAACATATTTAAGGCAAATGTTTAAGTCCATTAATATAACCATCATTAATTATAGCCCATAGTGTTTATTGCATGTTTACTATAGCGCTATAAACCACAAAGTGCGAGTGACATTTAATGATGTTATTATTATTTACAGAATTGATAACTAGTTGCACAAATTAAAACGTTGTAAAAACAACAATAAAAGCAGCATTATTATAGAATTAAGAACATAAGGTTTAAACTTTAAATTAAAGAGTACGTATTTAAATGTATGACAAAAATCAACCATACTTAAGTAAATGATTGCCAAATTTTATTTTTTTTGGAAAAATATATAACATTTACTACACTTGGGAATTTTTTTAATATTAAATATATTCCATACATATTGATTTACACTTAATACCTTAAATGTAAATTAAAATACACAATAATTTACTAAAATCTAACGATCAATAAAAAGTCGAGATCTCGCCGAGAAAATCTCGTATCGTCTCGTCTCGACATCAAAATTCTCGTCTCGATCTCGACTCCATTTTTCAAATTCTCGTCTCGTCTCGGTTTTTCGAGACGAGACGAGACGAGACCGATATTTTTCTCGGTTTTTCCGCATCACTATATATAAGTTATCCTAATAATTAATTTGGCCCAAAAAGCTTTCATATGTACTTAATTGATAACTTAGTTAATATGCATTTTACCTCTAAAGTTCTCTTCGTTTTCATCCATCAATATAAAATTTCCTAAGTTATATATAATTTAGTCATGGTTTATTTATCATTTGTTAACATAATACTCATGATCTATATAATACAGATGATTTATTTAACAAATTAATTTTTCACAACATTCAGGATATTTCAATGTGATATTTTGGAATATCTTGCACCCAACCTTGTTTATCGCCACTTTTTGACACCTGAAACAAAATGTATTATTTGAGAAAAAATACTAATTAATTTTTATACCTAAATAATTTAAGCTAAGACAAGCATATTTTTTAATGGATTTATCTTCAGAAATATATAACGGTTGAAAATAAATTATTATTTTATTATAATATTTCGTCCTTAAAGAGCATATTCAGATAAAAAAAAATAAAAATTATAGAAATAAATGAAATTAACCACCAGCCTCTACATGTGTAGTGCAAACTCTTGGAAGTATACTCTCCTCCCTTATAATTTTAAAAACATGGGTAAGTCTAAATCAGTTATGCTTTCGAATAATCGAACATAATCATTAATTTTTTGACTGTTTTTACTAGCCCTGCTTCCATTTTTTTTAGCAATGCTTAGAAGCCATAAAAAAGTGTTTAAATCATTAGTTAAACCTTCTCAATAAAATTTCCAATCACTTTCAATTATTTTGTATGTCGTGTCGCTGATTTAATAAAATTCAACAAATTATTTAACGTCATTTATTAAAGTCCTAGATTCAAAAGGATTAAATCTTCTGTGCTGTAAATGCTCCATCTTTTTTAAAGGCTAGAGAGTTCTTCATGGACGTAGCCAGGATTGGATTTAGAGGGGGGCAATAATAATTTTGGGAGGGGCAGAATGATAATTTTTAGTAATTTTAGCCATAATTGTAATAAATTTGAAGAATTTTTGGATTTAGATAGAGGCAGAGGTCCCTTCCTTCCACCCCCTGGCTACGCCTATGGGGCTCTTTTGTCATGGTGTGCTAGTTGTGTAAATTTATTATTTTGATTAAATGCTGCAAACGGTAATAATGGCAACAATGCATTGAATATAAAAGTTTTATTATATGCTTGTTAATGGTAAAATTTATAACATCATCTAAAAAACATCTTCCCAAAACACTTACTCGCCCACATTTGTCAAAAAACCAAATTAATTTATCATCTGTATTTATTTATGAAATGTAAAATAACCATGGGCGTAGCCAAAGGGGGACAGGAAGGGGCGGCTGCCCCCCTCTAAATCCAAAAATTTGCTAAAATTCATTAAAATTATAGGTAAAATTTTAAATATTGTTCATTTTGCCCGTCCCTAAATCATTATTGCGCTTCCCATGAAAATAACTAGCTCAAAAAATTTGTAATCAAACATAGTAACTTTATCATATACTTTTAATTAAAGTTGAGCATTCAAAAAATAAAATTACCCTTTGCAACTGTATGACAATAAATCTCCGTCTTTAACACATTCGCAAACTTGACATCGTCCAGGTATTCGGAGTGTTTGATTAACTTTAATTGCTAAGCCCCTTGTCTCGTTAATTTTGAACGAACATTCAGCTTATTTAAAAATTATAAATAAAAAAAGATCCGATGAACAACAGTAATAAAAAACATTATGCATTTTAATTTGGAATTTAATTTTCCATATGGGTTTATGATCATTAAACTAAATAAACTCGCTCTTTATGTAATCATGGAATAAGGGTTGAAAACGATTCTGGTATGGGTATTATGAAGGAAGGATCCGGGCGGTAACCACGAACCAAATAATCACAATCATAGGGGTGGGGTTATCCCTAGCCCCCATTAAATTGAACTCAATCTAATTTGCCCTTATATATACCTATCTCGATTAGTATGTGACTAGAAAATTAACTATGGCACATGATGAGCTTCAATAAGAGCGAAATGTCCGGTATTTTTTTTCCAAAATCGTACTTTGCCATTATAAGAGTATAGTTAGACACGATACTCACTTCTACAAAACTTTATACAGTCGAAACTTCTTAATCGCAAATCGGATTATCGCGAAAATCTTTTAAACGCGAAGTTAACAGCCATTTTGTTTTTTTTAAAACGATAATATTAACAAAAACATCGTTTATTGACAAATCGCTTAATAGTACAATATCGGATATTCACAAACATTTTCAAGTCCTTAAATCAACCAGAGGATTATATAAAATATCGTTTTATTGCGCAGCTTAAGAAATAAATATTTATTATAATGTACATATACTTTTTTTTCCACCGTTTAATCGCGAAATATTGGTTAATCGCGAAAAAAATTTAGGCCCAAGGCTTTACAATTAAACGGTTTTGACTGTAAATAAATTTTGTTCACCTAATTGAAAGTTGACTATCTAATTAGGTAGTTCATTACTATATCTCTGAGATAAGATTATATATTTTTAACGATGCCTTTTTATGCATTCCCATCACAAGGCTTCTAAAATACAAATTTCATCTTGTAAAAAGTCTATGACATCATTAAAAATGGCCATTATAGGTTATGTCAACTCCCTAACATATTTATTAGCCACCACAACAGAGCCCTTTAAAATCTGCCAGCTATCACTTCAGAATATAAACTCTCTTTGGGTAGGAAAAACCCTCCGAATGCCTTACATTATTCTTAAAACAATCCCACTGAGTTAACAACTCATAGATTTATCAAGCAACTGACTTGCAACCAAAACAATGGTTCGACAACGCATTTAAGGCATGAAACAACTTTTGTCTTAAGTAATTAATTCGTCCACAAATAATAATCACCCAAAAGAAATGGGATTTACAACTGACAAGTTCGTAACCTATATTGGCGCAACCTTCTATGCATGGGCGTAGCCAGCATTGGAATTAGAGGGGCCAATAATGATCAAGGGAGGGGCAAAATGAAAAGTTTTGAAATTTAGCCATAATTTTAATAAATTTCTACAAATTTTTGGATTTAAAGGAAGCAGCCGCCTCTCCCTGGCCCCCTGGTTCATTTTAATTGTATATCCGACGCTATGGCTATAACCTCCAGCTATTCAAAACCTCGTCTTACACTAGTGGGACGAGCATTTCAAATGTGTAGATTTGCGTTTTATCGTGATCGTGACATTGTGTTTCACTTTCATGACGCCTCGGGTCGCCAAACCTGTTCTAGGAAAAGGCCATCATCCCCCGACTGCCAATCCAGCAAGGTCGGCCTTCCCGTCATTCCACATTATCTTTATAGACCCTGTAAAATTAAAGTTTGACGACTCTAGGAAATCGGCGCGCCTCTAGGATTTTAATAGAAATAGCTTTGTTAAAATGCCCAAAGCGATGGTAAATGCAATTATTTCCAATGAAACTGGCAAACGTGCTATCATACAATAATGCAATTGTTCAATTGTAAATCAATAGAGCAAAATCTTAAAGAATGACGCTAAGTTTAAAATATTTCAATTGAAATTTAAAACAAGAAAACGTTGATAAATTTGCTCAGCCCCCTCTCAAAAAAGGGGTTAAAGCAAGTCTCCAATAAGAACGACTCGTTGGCATTGAAATTTAAGAGTAACTTTTTTAATTGCTATGCAATTTATGGGCTCACTTTCCATTTTGTTTGTCACGCTCTTCGGTGTCACGCACCGAACGTGGATGTCACGCACCGAGTGTGCACCGAATGTCTTATTTTGTTTACTTTTAATTTTTGTTAATTTAACCAGTTTTTGGGTTCGAATCCCGGGTTTTTTTTTCTATTATGATTGTTCCTGTTACTACCATTGATAATAAGACTTTTTGGCCGTCCGTTGGGTGCTGACCACTAGAAAAAAATGACCATTTGGCCAAAATGTGAATCCAAGTTTATTTTTCCGTTTTTTTGCCTCTTATGATTGTTCCTGTTACTACCATTGATAATATTCCTTTTTGGCCGTCCGTTGGCTGCTGACCAATGAAAAAAACGTGGATGTCTTGCACCGAATGTCTTTTTTGTTTACTTTTAATTTTTGTTAATTTAACCAGTTTTTGGGTTCGAATCCCGGGTTTTTTTTTTGACTATTATGTTTGTTCCTGTTACTACCATTGATAATAAGACTTTTTGGCCGTCCGCTGGCTGCTGACCACTGGAAAAAAATGACCATTTGGCCAAAATGTGAATCCAAGTTTATTTTTTCGCTTTTTTCCGCCTATTATGATTGTTCATGTTACTACCATTGATAATCTGACTTTTTGGCCGTCCTCTGGCTACTGACCACTGGAAAAAATGGTCAGTGTCCGAAAGTGTGAAGCGAAATTTTTTTTCCCGTTTTTTTGACTCTTATGATTGTTCCTGTTACTACCATTGATAATATGACTTTTTGGCCGTCCGCTGGCTACTGACCATTGGAAAAAAATGACCAGTGTCCGAAAGTGTGAAGCGAAATTTTTTTCCCGTTTTTTTTGACTCTTATGATTGTTCCTGTTACTACCATTGATAATATGACTTTTTGGCCGTCCGCTGGCTACTGACCATTGGAAAAAAATGACCATTGGCCAAAGTATGAAGTAAAATTTTTTTCCTCGTTTTTTTGGCTAACATTGACTTATAGAGTATCTGTTGGTAGTGACCAATGAAAAAAATGACCATTTGGCCAAAATGTGAATCGAAATTTTTTTTAGTTTTTTTTGACTCTTATGTATTAATAGATTGTCTTTTGGTACTGACCAATGGAACAATTTAGCACATGTAAATTTTTTGATATATCTTTATGATACCTGTGACAGTTTTAGATGCGCGGTCGTAACAGGCAATAGCGGAGCTATTGCATGTCGCTGATAGTTTCGTCGTAAGGATTTTTTTAATTTTTATTATTATTTCCCATGTAAAATTTTTTTAATAATTTCTATGCAATTTTTTATTATAAGCTACAATAGGAATTATCCCAATTTAATAACATTTTACCTTAACCAAAAGTAAGTTTTTAAATTTTATCATTATTAGATGCGCGTTCGTAACAGGCAATAGCGGAGCTATTGCATATCGCTGGTAATTGTGCCATTTTTAGATGCGCAGACGTAACAGGACGCCTAAATTAATTACTATTTTTAACAAAGTTTTCCATTATTACTAACCAAAATTTATAGAGATGGACCTTTTGCATATCATTTTAAGAAAGATGTAAAATAATAAAAATTAGGTTTCCTCATTTTAAAAAGGAACTTATTAGTTCCTTTTTGAACTAGTTCCTTTAACAGCTCTAGCTAAACCAATACTAAATGGCTTTTAAATAATTTGTTACCAAAACAATCAAAGTATCGAATAGTGACAGCTAATGTATATGAGAAATATTTTAATAATTGAACTACAATCATTTTTTAATAACTTTCATATAAGATGGAACAATTATTTTAGTTACATTTCTTTACCGTTACTAAATAAAAATTACCTCTGAATTACGTAGCGAGTTTTTTATTTTTATATTGATTATACGTTAAACCCCTACCCCTCCCTATCTTACCCTTCCACCGCTGAGTTGGTATTATTAGGGGGCGGGAGTGGAGGAGATCATCCCTCAACCCCTTTTTATTATTATTGATTTTTATATGCTTTTGGCAAATTAACGGAGGGAAAGGGGGGATAGTGTGCGCGTTTAGTTTTAACGGAGTGAAAGGGGGGGAAGGAGGTAGTTACTCTTCTATTCCCCCTCACTTCAGGCAAATACACTTAGAGCGCCAAGTCAGCTGTTTATATCACTCAAATATTTATAGGGCTATTTATTTTTAAATCTTTTAAATTAGAAAATTAATCTTTAATTTGATTAACTGCGAATTAGGGCATACTAATTTAAAGGTTTCCTTTACTTACAATAACGTTCCACTAGATTTTGTTTTGGTTCAAACAGTTTAACTTAAAAATGAAATGATTGCATTTTTTCTAGCTTTATATTTTAATGTATTCAATCTTCTCGGAACTTTTGGTAATAATCCAGCCTCCTTATGCTGCCCCAACTTCTTATGTATATACCTTATCTAATCTCTGTTATTTAACGCCTCTTTTATCATTTAATAAACATTAATCTCTCCTTCAATAATTTAATCTTTCATTTAATAAACATTAATCTCTCCTTTTTAAATACATTTTTAATATATTCCAAATGTCTTTGTATAATGTTATGTTTTCCATATGAACCTATTATAAATGACGTCTAACTCTATAATTCAGTACACTTTTAAAAAACATTTTATCGTAAAAATATGTTTATCAAAAATGAAATTTAATTGATCAGACAGGGACATGGACGTAGCCAGGTTTTGGTTTGGGGGGGGGGGAGGCGAAACGTTTAAAATTTCAATCAGGGGGGGGGGCCAAACCTACAATTTTTAATTTTTACGGGTTTTTTCATTGAAAAATTTTATTTTCGTCATTTAGGGGGGTTTTCTTATTTGAACTAAAGGTCGACCAAGCAAAACCCAGGCAAAACTAGTCCCCCCCACTAAATGACAAAAAATTTCAATAAAGCTTCCTCCAAGAGTTACATTTTAGCCCCTTCACCCTCCTAACCTAAAATGTTTAACCTAATTTCATTAATTAAAAAATAAAAAATAAAGATGATATTTATATTTTATCCAGCCGATATTTATACACTTAACTCATTTATATTTTCCCGCTTCGTCAAATTGTAAATCAAAATAAAATTTTACGTTTTTTTGGCTAACATTGATACCTACCTATGCCCGTCAGTCCAATTCTTTTGCATTTAATACCCCCCTATAGGCATTCTCGCCCCTTCTCACCTTTCTCGCCCATAAATTGCATAGCAAATAAGCTACATTTATACGTAGAATAGATGAGTCGTCCCCTCTTCCCTTCCCCCCCCCTTCCCTTCTCCCCCTTCTCCGGGGGTCGGGAGACTGGGGGCGGAGCCCCCAGCAGGGGGTTTGGGGGCGAAGCCCCACGCCCGAAGGGCGTAATTTTTATTATTTAACGAACTCCTTCCTGGTCTCCACCACTTTACTCTCACTATTCCCGTGCTATATTATAACCACAATGTTTTTAATGTATTTAATTTAAACCTTAAGGGTCAATATGACCCTGCAAGTCAAAGTTTCATAAAATAAAGTTACTAGATACAAAGAGCCAAAAATTTCAATTTTTTTTTAATTTAAATGTTAGAGATAGCTATTTTGTAAAAAATATATTGTTTTATAGTTATTAGTTTCAAAATTATAAAAGTCCAAAAATCCAATTTTTCTATCCTCACAAATGAAATTAGCGCTTAACATTTGTTATTGTTTTTTCGCCATGTATACAAACATTCATGGTCTATACTATGATTTAATAGTAAAAATAAATATGCTTTTATTTAATTTATATACATCATTTATGAATTTCGGTGAAGTTATATTGATTTTTAATTGAGAGCTTTTTCACTTATTAAATAGGAATAAATGCACACTTTGGAGGTATTTTATTAATTTAAAATTTTTTTGTAATAAAAGAGTTTATATTAAAAACTTGTTTGTTATAAATTAAAAAATGCAAGATGAATTAATCTTGAAACAGGATGAAATCTAAATAATTAATACTACTTTGGAAACGATAAAATTATAATTGAATGACAAGCTATTTTAATTAGACATTAAGTTGATAAAAATCAACCTATTTATAAATACAAAGTTAATATCGCCAATAGATATAATTATTTTGAACTTTTGAAAATCTAATATCATTAAAAAATCACATGGTTAATAATTGGTTTTTTGCGACCTCAAATGTTCTCGCCATAACTTATTTAGGTCCATTATGTACAATTAATATTACCTACTTTATGTGATCATAAATATTAATTATATTAATACGTATTCTAGAGCCTTAAATTTTTAAGTAAATAAAAATTGTATACAAAAAAAATTAATTTTACACATGGTCTAATTAAAGACTTTATGACTCAAATTAGGGGCAAAGGTTCCAATAGTTTAAAAGCAAAATCTCCAGTTTGCTTTATAATTTTAAAATTCTAGCCATTTAAACATCTGGGTCATATTAAAATTTCTTACAAAAACCAACTAAATTTTAAGATCATAATCGACAAATTGAAGTGTTGCTAACTTTTGTTGCTGAAAATTGGTTGTACGATCACAGCCTCCAAGAATATTTTCGAATAGACTAAGAAAAATAGCGAAATTAGAAAAATGATCCTTTGAACATTAGCTCTGTAATCTTTTTCTACGATCTTCTTATTTTTCATATTTGAATTAACTTAAATAAAATTGAGTCCCGAAAGATTAATTAATGATTATGTCTGCGGTATGCATTCAACGGTTTTAAGGATAGAGACATGTTAAATTGGTTGGTAATTAAATGTATGTAAATGAAAATTAAACTGCCTTAATCCAGATGGCGTAATTTGGTAAATTCTGGATTAGAAACTGTATGTGCCAAAAAAGCATTACTATCTTAGCTAAGACCTTGCTAGAAAAATGTCGTTTATATAGGACGTTTATTCCTCTTATATTATACGGAACTTAATGCCTTAAAACGGTTAATCTGAACAAATAAAAGTTTCAAAATATTTTTAAATCGGTTTTTATTCTAATAAGACTTAGTATAGCATATTTAAATATAATAATAACCAAATTCACCTATGATCTTAACACTAATATTAAATTTATAAGCCATCATAAAATAACTAATTATTAATTGTACACTTATACAAGTAAGTTAATAATAAAATTATAAGTTTGGCAATAATATGCATGGGCCAGGATTGGATTTAGAGGGGGGTAATAATGATTCAGGGAGGGGCAAAAATTAATGTTTATCAATTTTAGCCAAAAATATTAAAATTTTAAGAATTTAAGGATTTAGAGGGGGCTGCCACACCTCCCTGTCACTCCATGGCTACACCATGTTATTAATTGTTATGCAATTTATGTAATATATATATTAGGGCTGCACCGATATCAAATTTTTAACCGATACCGATACCGATACTACCGATATTTAAATAAATATACCGATACCGATATTTTACATCTTATAAAAATGACACCTGTTAATATTTATAAAGCTTTATTTAAAATATTCCAAAATTTTTTTCATAAATGTAATTTTTCAATAGTCTCCGGTAGAAGAGATCTTCTATGTGGACCATCAATATCACCAGTTGTACTAAAAATAGATTCAGAAGGGATAGATGTGGCGGGTGACGACAGATATTTTCTGGCCAGTGTTGCTAATATTGGCAAATCGGAACTATTTGTTGCCCAATATTCTAATGGATTTACATATGATCCCATTGATGTTTCGTTTATGATTCTATTACCCTTGTAAATTGGTGTTTTGAGATATGGGTCTAATTCCAATAAACACTGATCACCTTAAAATGAAAATTAATATTAGCTAAGTAAATATACCTATGATGATGTTTGTATCAATAGTTCCAGCCATTGAATCCACTGTTTCATTATATGTATCCCATATATTAAATTTCTTTGTTTTCGTAAGTTGTTTTACAGGTAGTAATGGTTCGTCGTTCTCTTAATAATTATTTTAGAAGTACAATTATATACTTTACCTGGCAAAATAGGTTCTGAGTTCTCATCAATTATAAAATAATTCCAAATTAATGACTTGCTTTTAGACCTAAATATAATTTAATTTAAATAAAGTCAATGTAAGGCCATTTGAATTAATAATACACAACATAGAATGTTATTCTAATTTAAAATATTTTAAATGCTTTGTTGATAAATATTATATAATATATATATTAAAAACGTATATACAATATATAATATAAAAATAAATACATTATATTATAAATTTTAAATATAAACTAACTTACATAATAATATAAATAAGTGGTGGTAGAAATTTGAATGAATGAATCAATGAAAAAATAAATTAGATTTAACAGCAATTAAGTAAAATTTAATTTAAAAAGTATATAGATATACAGCTCTAACAAATATAAAATATTTGTAAAAAAAGTTTCAAGTATCGGTATCGGTATCGGTCGATTAATAATCGATACCGATATCGTTAAAAAATCGTGATATCGGTACCGATACCGATACCGATGTCGGTGCAGCCCTAGTCGTAACCGTTGGTTAAAAGCGAAAATTGTGCTTATAAATCAGGCAAGATTCCTACTTTTTTATTTCTCACCCATGTATTATCATTTAAAATCGAGGGGAGGGCATCGAAATGTGTGTATTTTGTCCTAATCAATGACGCAATGCGAGGAATATGTAACTTTTTGATTGAATATGTAACTTTTTGATTGTTAGGTAGTAATTATACAGCTCGACGCAGTTTTATTATCGCGTTCTCGATTTACTCACTCCCTTTCAGACGCCAATACGTGAATTCCGTTGAGGGCGGACACCTAGCCTAGCATTCTGTCCGACGCAAAATACTATAAAATCCCTAAATCTCCCTCCGTAAATGGCGCTTTAAAATTAAAAATTAATTCTCAAATATATTCCTACAGCGTCCCCTATGTGCTAAGGATCGCCCCTGATCGTAACTGGATTCAAAAAAGTATTTAAAAAGGTTACAACACCCGGGATTCCCAAGCGGTCACCCATCCAAGTACTAACCGGGCTCAACGTTGCTTAACTTCGGTGTTCGGAAGGGAACCGGTGTTTTCAACGTGATATGGTCGTAACCGTTGGTTAAAAGCGAAAATTGTGCTTATAAATCAGGCAAGATTCCTACTTTTTTATTTCCCACCCATGTATTATCATTTAAAATCGAGGGGAGGGCATCGAAATGTGTGTATTTTGTCCTAATCAATGACGCAATGCGAGGAATATGTAACTTTTTGATTGAATATGTAACTTTTTGATTGTTAGGTAGTAATTATACAGCTCGACGCAGTTTTATTATCGCGTTCTCGATTTACTCACTCCCTTTCAGACGCCAATACGTGAATTCCGTTGAGGGCGGACACCTAGCCTAGCATTCTGTCCGACGCAAAATACTATAAAATCCCTAAATCTCCCTCCGTAAATGGCGCTTTAAAATTAAAAATTAATTCTCAAATATATTCCTACGGCGTCCCCTATGTGCTAAGGATCGCCCCTGATCGTAACTGGATTCAAAAAAGTATTTAAAAAGGTTACAACACCCGGGATTCCCAAGCGGTCACCCATCCAAGTACTAACCGGGCTCAACGTTGCTTAACTTCGGTGTTCGGAAGGGAACCGGTGTTTTCAACGTAATATGGTCGTAACCGTTGGTTAAAAGCGAAAATTGTGCTTATAAATCAGGCAAGATTCCTACTTTTTTATTTCCCACCCATGTATTATCATTTAAAATCGAGGGGAGGGCATCGAAATGTGTGTATTTTGTCCTAATCAATGACGCAATGCGAGGAATATGTAACTTTTTGATTGAATATGTAACTTTTTGATTGTTAGGTAGTAATTATACAGCTCGACGCAGTTTTATTATCGCGTTCTCGATTTACTCACTCCCTTTCAGACGCCAATACGTGAATTCCGTTGAGGGCGGACACCTAGCCTAGCATTCTGTCCGACGCAAAATACTATAAAATCCCTAAATCTCCGTAAATGGCGCTTTAAAATTAAAAATTAATTCTCAAATATATTCCTACGGCGTCCCCTATGTGCTAAGGATCGCCCCTGATCGTAACTGGATTCAAAAAAGTATTTAAAAAGGTTACAACACCCGGGATTCCCAAGCGGTCACCCATCCAAGTACTAACCGGGCTCAACGTTGCTTAACTTCGGTGTTCGGAAGGGAACCGGTGTTTTCAACGTGATATGGTCGTAACCGTTGGTTAAAAGCGAAAATTGTGCTTATAAATCAGGCAAGATTCCTACTTTTTTATTTCCCACCCATGTATTTTTTGTCCTAATCAAAAACGCAATGCGAGGAATATTTAACTTTTTGATTGAATATGTAACTTTTTGATCGTTAGGTAGTAATTATACAGCTCGACGCAGTTTTATTATCGCTTCTCGATTTACTCACTCCCTTTCAGACGCCAATACGTGAATTCCGTTGAGGGCGGACACCTAGCCTAGCATTCTGTCCGACGCAAAATACTATAAAATCCCTAAATCTCCGTAAATGGCGCTTTAAAATTAAAAATTAATTCTCAAATATATTCCTACGGCGTCCCCTATGTACTAAGAATCGCCCCTGATCGTAACTGGATTCAAAAAAGTATTTAAAAAGGTTACAACACCCGGGATTCCCAAGCAGTCACCCATCCAAGTACTAACCGGGCTCAACGTTGCTTAACTTCGGTGTTCGGAAGGGAACCGGTGTTTTTAACGTGATATGGTAGTAACCGTTATTTAAAAGCGAAAATTGTGCTTATAAATCAGGCAAGATTCCTACTTTTTTATTTCCCACCCATGTATTATCATTTAAAATCGAGGGGAGGGCATCGAAATGTGTGTATTTTGTCCTAATCAATGACGCAATGCGAGGAATATGTAACTTTTTGATTGAATATGTAACTTTTTGATTGTTAGGTAGTAATTATACAGCTCGACGCAGTTTTATTATCGCGTTCTCGATTTACTCACTCCCTTTCAGACGCCAATACGTGAATTCCGAGGGCGGACACCTAGCCTAGCATTCTGTCCGACGCAAAATACTATAAAATCCCTAAATCTCCCTCCGTAAATGGCGCTTTAAAATTAAAAATTAATTCTCAAATATATTCCTACGGCGTCCCCTATGTGCTAAGGATCGCCCCTGATCGTAACTGGATTCAAAAAAGTATTTAAAAAGGTTACAACACCCGGGATTCCCAAGCGGTCACCCATCCAAGTACTAACCGGGCTCAACGTTGCTTAACTTCGGTGTTCGGAAGGGAACCGGTGTTTTCAACGTAATATGGTCGTAACCGTTGGTTAAAAGCGAAAATTGTGCTTATAAATCAGGCAAGATTCCTACTTTTTTATTTCCCACCCATGTATTATCATTTAAAATCGAGGGGAGGGCATCGAAATGTGTGTATTTTGTCCTAATCAATGACGCAATGCGAGGAATATGTAACTTTTTGATTGAATATGTAACTTTTTGATTGTTAGGTAGTAATTATACAGCTCGACGCAGTTTTATTATCGCGTTCTCGATTTACTCACTCCCTTTCAGACGCCAATACGTGAATTCCGTTGAGGGCGGACACCTAGCCTAGCATTCTGTCCGACGCAAAATACTATAAAATCCCTAAATCTCCGTAAATGG
The DNA here is from genome assembly GCA_964036665.1 of Gordius sp. MW1. Taxonomy (NCBI): domain Eukaryota; kingdom Metazoa; phylum Nematomorpha; class Gordioida; order Gordea; family Gordiidae; genus Gordius; species Gordius sp. MW1. The sequence continues at coordinate 7,011,521 of OZ038530.1, read as the reverse complement.
CGCTTTAAAATTAAAAATTAATTCTCAAATATATTCCTACGGCGTCCCCTATGTGCTAAGGATCGCCCCTGATCGTAACTGGATTCAAAAAAGTATTTAAAAAGGTTACAACACCCGGGATTCCCAAGCGGTCACCCATCCAAGTACTAACCGGGCTCAACGTTGCTTAACTTCGGTGTTCGGAAGGGAACCGGTGTTTTCAACGTGATATGGTCGTAACCGTTGGTTAAAAGCGAAAATTGTGCTTATAAATCAGGCAAGATTCCTACTTTTTTATTTCCCACCCATGTATTTTTTGTCCTAATCAAAAACGCAATGCGAGGAATATTTAACTTTTTGATTGAATATGTAACTTTTTGATCGTTAGGTAGTAATTATACAGCTCGACGCAGTTTTATTATCGCTTCTCGATTTACTCACTCCCTTTCAGACGCCAATACGTGAATTCCGTTGAGGGCGGACACCTAGCCTAGCATTCTGTCCGACGCAAAATACTATAAAATCCCTAAATCTCCGTAAATGGCGCTTTAAAATTAAAAATTAATTCTCAAATATATTCCTACGGCGTCCCCTATGTACTAAGAATCGCCCCTGATCGTAACTGGATTCAAAAAAGTATTTAAAAAGGTTACAACACCCGGGATTCCCAAGCAGTCACCCATCCAAGTACTAACCGGGCTCAACGTTGCTTAACTTCGGTGTTCGGAAGGGAACCGGTGTTTTTAACGTGATATGGTAGTAACCGTTATTTAAAAGCGAAAATTGTGCTTATAAATCAGGCAAGATTCCTACTTTTTTATTTCCCACCCATGTATTATCATTTAAAATCGAGGGGAGGGCATCGAAATGTGTGTATTTTGTCCTAATCAATGACGCAATGCGAGGAATATGTAACTTTTTGATTGAATATGTAACTTTTTGATTGTTAGGTAGTAATTATACAGCTCGACGCAGTTTTATTATCGCGTTCTCGATTTACTCACTCCCTTTCAGACGCCAATACGTGAATTCCGTTGAGGGCGGACACCTAGCCTAGCATTCTGTCCGACGCAAAATACTATAAAATCCCTAAATCTCCCTCCGTAAATGGCGCTTTAAAATTAAAAATTAATTCTCAAATATATTCCTACAGCGTCCCCTATGTGCTAAGGATCGCCCCTGATCGTAACTGGATTCAAAAAAGTATTTAAAAAGGTTACAACACCCGGGATTCCCAAGCGGTCACCCATCCAAGTACTAACCGGGCTCAACGTTGCTTAACTTCGGTGTTCGGAAGGGAACCGGTGTTTTCAACGTGATATGGTCGTAACCGTTGGTTAAAAGCGAAAATTGTGCTTATAAATCAGGCAAGATTCCTACTTTTTTATTTCCCACCCATGTATTATCATTTAAAATCGAGGGGAGGGCATCGAAATGTGTGTATTTTGTCCTAATCAATGACGCAATGCGAGGAATATGTAACTTTTTGATTGAATATGTAACTTTTTGATCGTTAGGTAGTAATTATACAGCTCGACGCAGTTTTATTATCGCGTTCTCGATTTACTCACTCCCTTTCAGACGCCAATACGTGAATTCCGTTGAGGGCGGACACCTAGCCTAGCATTCTGTCCGACGCAAAATACTATAAAATCCCTAAATCTCCGTAAATGGCGCTTTAAAATTAAAAATTAATTCTCAAATATATTCCTACGGCGTCCCCTATGTGCTAAGGATCGCCCCTGATCGTAACTGGATTCAAAAAAGTATTTAAAAAGGTTACAACACCCGGGATTCCCAAGCGGTCACCCATCCAAGTACTAACCGGGCTCAACGTTGCTTAACTTCGGTGTTCGGAAGGGAACCGGTGTTTTCAACGTGATATGGTCGTAACCGTTGGTTAAAAGCGAAAATTGTGCTTATAAATCAGGCAAGATTCCTACTTTTTTATTTCCCACCCATGTATTATCATTTAAATCGAGGGGAGGGCATCGAAATGTGTGTATTTTGTCCTAATCAATGACGCAATGCGAGGAATATGTAACTTTTTGATTGAATATGTAACTTTTTGATCGTTAGGTAGTAATTATACAGCTCGACGCAGTTTTATTATCGCGTTCTCGATTTACTCACTCCCTTTCAGACGCCAATACGTGAATTCCGTTGAGGGCGGACACCTAGCCTAGCATTCTGTCCGACGCAAAATACTATAAAATCCCTAAATCTCCGTAAATGGCGCTTTAAAATTAAAAATTAATTCTCAAATATATTCCTACGGCGTCCCCTATGTGCTAAGGATCGCCCCTGATCGTAACTGGATTCAAAAAAGTATTTAAAAAGGTTACAACACCCGGGATTCCCAAGCGGTCACCCATCCAAGTACTAACCGGGCTCTACGTTGCTTAACTTCGGTGTTCGGAAGGGAACCGGTGTTTTCAACGTGATATGGTCGTAACCGTTGGTTAAAAGCGAAAATTGTGCTTATAAATCAGGCAAGATTCCTACTTTTTTATTTCCCACCCATGTATTATCATTTAAAATCGAGGGGAGGGCATCGAAATGTGTGTATTTTGTCCTAATCAATGACGCAATGCCAGGAATATGTAACTTTTTGATTGTTAGGTAGTAATTATACAGCTCGACGCAGTTTTATTATCGCGTTCTCGATTTACTCACTCCCTTTCAGACGCCAATACGTGAATTCCGTTGAGGGCGGACACCTAGCCTAGCATTCTGTCCGACGCAAAATACTATAAAATCCCTGAATCTCCCTCCGTAAATGGCGCTTTAAAATTAAAAATTAATTCTCAAATATATTCCTACGGCGTCCCCTATGTGCTAAGGATCGCCCCTGATCGTAACTGGATTCAAAAAAGTATTTAAAAAGGTTACAACACCCGGGATTCCCAAGCGGTCACCCATCCAAGTACTAACCGGGCTCAACGTTGCTTAACTTCGGTGTTCGGAAGGGAACCGGTGTTTTCAACGTGATATGGTCGTAACCGTTGGTTAAAAGCGAAAATTGTGCTTATAAATCAGGCAAGATTCCTACTTTTTTATTTCCCACCCATGTATTATCATTTAAAATCGAGGGGAGGGCATCGAAATGTGTGTATTTTGTCCTAATCAATGACGCAATGCGAGGAATATGTAACTTTTTGATTGAATATGTAACTTTTTGATCGTTAGGTAGTAATTATACAGCTCGACGCAGTTTTATTATCGCGTTCTCGATTTACTCACTCCCTTTCAGACGCCAATACGTGAATTCCGAGGGCGGACACCTACACTAGCATTCTGTCCGACGCAAAATACTATAAAATCCCTAAATCTCCGTAAATGGCGCTTTAAAATTAAAAATTAATTCTCAAATATATTCCTACGGCGTCCCCTATGTGCTAAGGATCGCCCCTGATCGTAACTGGATTCAAAAAAGTATTTAAAAAGGTTACAACACCCGGGATTCCCAAGCGGTCACCCATCCAAGTACTAACCGGGCTCAACGTTGCTTAACTTCGGTGTTCGGAAGGGAACCGGTGTTTTCAACGTGATATGGTCGTAACCGTTGGTTAAAAGCGAAAATTGTGCTTATAAATCAGGCAAGATTCCTACTTTTTTATTTCCCACCCATGTATTATCATTTAAAATCGAGGGGAGGGCATCGAAATGTGTGTATTTTGTCCTAATCAATGACGCAATGCGAGGAATATGTAACTTTTTGTTGAATATGTAACTTTTTGATTGTTAGGTAGTAATTATACAGCTCGACGCAGTTTTATTATCGCGTTCTCGATTTACTCACTCCCTTTCAGACGCCAATACGTGAATTCCGAGGGCGGACACCTACACTAGCATTCTGTCCGACGCAAAATACTATAAAATCCCTAAATCTCCGTAAATGGCGCTTTAAAATTAAAAATTAATTCTCAAATATATTCCTACGGCGTCCCCTATGTGCTAAGGATCGCCCCTGATCGTAACTGGATTCAAAAAAGTATTTAAAAAGGTAACACCCGGGATTCCCAAGCGGTCACCCATCCAAGTACTAACCGGGCTCAACGTTGCTTAACTTCGGTGTTCGGGAGGGAACCGGTGTTTTCAACGTGATATGGTCGTAACCGTTGGTTAAAAGCGAAAATTGTGCTTATAAATCAGGCAAGATTCCTACTTTTTTATTTCCCACCCATGTATTATCATTTAAAATCGAGGGGAGGGCATCGAAATGTGTGTATTTTGTCCTAATCAATGACGCAATGCGAGAAATATGTAACTTTTTGATTGAATATGTAACTTTTTGATCGTTAGGTAGTAATTATACAGCTCGACGCAGTTTTATTATCGCGTTCTCGATTTACTCACTCCCTTTCAGACGCCAATACGTGAATTCCGTTGAGGGCGGACACCTAGCCTAGCATTCTGTCCGACGCAAAATACTATAAAATCCCTAAATCTCCGTAAATGGCGCTTTAAAATTAAAAATTAATTCTCAAATATATTCCTACGGCGTCCCCTATGTGCTAAGGATCGCCCCTGATCGTAACTGGATTCAAAAAAGTATTTAAAAAGGTTACAACACCCGGGATTCCCAAGCGGTCACCCATCCAAGTACTAACCGGGCTCAACGTTGCTTAACTTCGGTGTTCGGAAGGGAACCGGTGTTTTCAACGTGATATGGTCGTAACCGTTGGTTAAAAGCGAAAATTGTGCTTATAAATCAGGCAAGATTCCTACTTTTTTATTTCCCACCCATGTATTATCATTTAAAATCGAGGGGAGGGCATCGAAATGTGTGTATTTTGTCCTAATCAATGACGCAATGCGAGGAATATGTAACTTTTTGATTGAATATGTAACTTTTTGATCGTTAGGTAGTAATTATACAGCTCGACGCAGTTTTATTATCGCGTTCTCGATTTACTCAGACGCCAATACGTGAATTCCGTTGAGGGCGGACACCTAGCCTAGCATTCTGTCCGACGCAAAATACTATAAAATCCCTAAATCTCCGTAAATGGCGCTTTAAAATTAAAAATTAATTCTCAAATATATTCCTACGGCGTCCCCTATGTGCTAAGGATCGCCCCTGATCGTAACTGGATTCAAAAAAGTATTTAAAAAGCTTACAACACCCGGGATTCCCAAGCGGTCACCCATCCAAGTATTAACCGGGCTCAACGTTGCTAAACTTCGGTGTTCGGAAGGGAACCGGTGTTTTCAACGTGATGTCGTAACCGTTGGTTAAAAGCGAAAATTGTGCTTATAAATCAGGCAAGATTCCTACTTTTTTATTTCCCACCCATGTATTATCATTTAAAATCGAGGGGAGGGCATCGAAATGTGTGTATTTTGTCCTAATCAATGACGCAATGCGAGGAATATGTAACTTTTTGATTGAATATGTAACTTTTTGATCGTTAGGTAGTAATTATACAGCTCGACGCAGTTTTATTATCGCGTTCTCGATTTACTCACTCCCTTTCAGACGCCAATACGTGAATTCCGTTGAGGGCGGACACCTAGCCTAGCATTCTGTCCGACGCAAAATACTATAAAATCCCTAAATCGCCGTAAATGGCGCTTTAAAATTAAAAATTAATTCTCAAATATATTCCTACGGCGTCCCCTATGTGCTAAGGATCGCCCCTGATCGTAACTGGATTCAAAAAAGTATTTAAAAAGGTTACAACACCCGGGATTCCCAAGCGGTCACCCATCCAAGTACTAACCGGGCTCAACGTTGCTTAACTTCGGTGTTCGGAAGGGAACCGGTGTTTTCAACGTGATATGGTCGTAACCGTTGGTTAAAAGCGAAAATTGTGCTTATAAATCAGGCAAGATTCCTACTTTTTTATTTCCCACCCATGTATTATCATTTAAAATCGAGGGGAGGGCATCGAAATGTGTGTATTTTGTCCTAATCAATGACGCAATGCGAGGAATATGTAACTTTTTGATTGAATATGTAACTTTTTGATTGTTAGGTAGTAATTATACAGCTCGACGCAGTTTTATTATCGCGTTCTCGATTTACTCACTCCCTTTCAGACGCCAATACGTGAATTCCGTTGAGGGCGGACACCTAGCCTAGCATTCTGTCCGACGCAAAATACTATAAAATCCCTAAATCTCCGTAAATGGCGCTTTAAAATTAAAAATTAATTCTCAAATATATTCCTACGGCGTCCCCTATGTGCTAAGGATCGCCCCTGATCGTAACTGGATTCAAAAAAGTATTTAAAAAGGTTACAACACCCGGGATTCCCAAGCGGTCACCCATCCAAGTACTAACCGGGCTCAACGTTGCTTAACTTCGGTGTTCGGAAGGGAACCGCTGTTTTCAACGTGATATGGTCGTAACCGTTGGTTAAAAGCGAAAATTGTGCTTATAAATCAGGCTAGATTCCTACTTTATTATTTCCCACCCATGTATTATCATTTAAAATCGAGGGGAGGGCATCGAAATGTGTGTATTTTGTCCTAATCAATGACGCAATGCGAGGAATATGTAACTTTTTGATTGAATATGTAACTTTTTGATCGTTAGGTAGTAATTATACAGCTCGACGCAGTTTTATTATCGCGTTCTCGATTTACTCACTCCCTTTCAGACGCCAATACGTGAATTCCGTTGAGGGCGGACACCTAGCCTAGCATTCTGTCCGACGCAAAATACTATAAAATCCCTAAATCTCCGTAAATGGCGCTTTAAAATTAAAAATTAATTCTCAAATATATTCCTACGGCGTCCCCTATGTGCTAAGGATCGCCCCTGATCGTAACTGGATTCAAAAAAGTATTTAAAAATGTTACAACACCCGGGATTCCCAAGCGGTCACCCATCCAAGTACTAACCGGGCTCAACGTTGCTTAACTTCGGTGTTCGGAAGGGAACCGGTGTTTTCAACGTGATATGGTCGTAACCGTTGGTTAAAAGCGAAAATTGTGCTTATAAATCAGGCAAGATTCCTACTTTTTTATTTCCCACCCATGTATTATCATTTAAAATCGAGGGGAGGGCATCGAAATGTGTGTATTTTGTCCTAATCAATGACGCAATGCGAGGAATATGTAACTTTTTAATTGAATATGTAACTTTTTGATTGTTAGGTAGTAATTATACAGCTCGACGCAGTTTTATTATCGCGTTCTCGATTTACTCACTCCCTTTCAGACGCCAATACGTGAATTCCGTTGAGGGCGGACACCTAGCCTAGCATTCTGTCCGACGCAAAATACTATAAAATCCCTAAATCTCCGTAAATGGCGCTTTAAAATTAAAAATTAATTCTCAAATATATTCCTACGGCGTCCCCTATGTGCTAAGGATCGCCCCTGATCGTAACTGGATTCAAAAAAGTATTTAAAAATGTTACAACACCCGGGATTCCCAAGCGGTCACCCATCCAAGTACTAACCGGGCTCAACGTTGCATAACTTCGGTGTTCGGAAGGGAACCGGTGTTTTCAACGTGATATGGTCGTAACCGTTGGTTAAAAGCGAAAATTGTGCTTATAAATCAGGCTAGATTCCTACTTTATTATTTCCCACCCATGTATTATCATTTAAAATCGAGGGGAGGGCATCGAAATGTGTGTATTTTGTCCTAATCAATGACGCAATGCGAGGAATATGTAACTTTTTGATTGAATATGTAACTTTTTGATCGTTAGGTAGTAATTATACAGCTCGACGCAGTTTTATTATCGCGTTCTCGATTTACTCACTCCCTTTCAGACGCCAATACGTGAATTCCGTTGAGGGCGGACACCTAGCCTAGCATTCTGTCCGACGCAAAATACTATAAAATCCCTAAATCTCCGTAAATGGCGCTTTAAAATTAAAAATTAATTCTCAAATATATTCCTACGGCGTCCCCTATGTGCTAAGGATCGCCCCTGATCGTAACTGGATTCAAAAAAGTATTTAAAAAGGTTACAACACCCGGGATTCCCAAGCGGTCACCCATCCAAGTACTAACCGGGCTCAACGTTGCTTAACTTCGGTGTTCGGAAGGGAACCGGTGTTTTCAACGTGATATGGTCGTAACCGTTGGTTAAAAGCGAAAATTGTGCTTATAAATCAGGCAAGATTCCTACTTTTTTATTTCCCACCCATGTATTATCATTTAAAATCGAGGGGAGGGCATCGAAATGTGTGTATTTTGTCCTAATCAATGACGCAATGCGAGGAATATGTAACTTTTTGATTGAATATGTAACTTTTTGATCGTTAGGTAGTAATTATACAGCTCGACGCAGTTTTATTATCGCGTTCTCGATTTACTCAGACGCCAATACGTGAATTCCGTTGAGGGCGGACACCTAGCCTAGCATTCTGTCCGACGCAAAATACTATAAAATCCCTAAATCTCCGTAAATGGCGCTTTAAAATTAAAAATTAATTCTCAAATATATTCCTACGGCGTCCCCTATGTGCTAAGGATCGCCCCTGATCGTAACTGGATTCAAAAAAGTATTTAAAAAGCTTACAACACCCGGGATTCCCAAGCGGTCACCCATCCAAGTATTAACCGGGCTCAACGTTGCTAAACTTCGGTGTTCGGAAGGGAACCGGTGTTTTCAACGTGATGTCGTAACCGTTGGTTAAAAGCGAAAATTGTGCTTATAAATCAGGCAAGATTCCTACTTTTTTATTTCCCACCCATGTATTATCATTTAAAATCGAGGGGAGGGCATCGAAATGTGTGTATTTTGTCCTAATCAATGACGCAATGCGAGGAATATGTAACTTTTTGATTGAATATGTAACTTTTTGATCGTTAGGTAGTAATTATACAGCTCGACGCAGTTTTATTATCGCGTTCTCGATTTACTCACTCCCTTTCAGACGCCAATACGTGAATTCCGTTGAGGGCGGACACCTAGCCTAGCATTCTGTCCGACGCAAAATACTATAAAATCCCTAAATCGCCGTAAATGGCGCTTTAAAATTAAAAATTAATTTTCAAATATATTCCTACGGCGTCCCCTATGTGCTAAGGATCGCCCCTGATCGTAACTGGATTCAAAAAAGTATTTAAAAAGGTTACAACACCCGGGATTCCCAAGCGGTCACCCATCCAAGTACTAACCGGGCTCAACGTTGCTTAACTTCGGTGTTCGGAAGGGAACCGGTGTTTTCAACGTGATATGGTCGTAACCGTTGGTTAAAAGCGAAAATTGTGCTTATAAATCAGGCAAGATTCCTACTTTTTTATTTCCCACCCATGTATTATCATTTAAAATCGAGGGGAGGGCATCGAAATGTGTGTATTTTGTCCTAATCAATGACGCAATGCGAGGAATATGTAACTTTTTGATTGAATATGTAACTTTTTGATTGTTAGGTAGTAATTATACAGCTCGACGCAGTTTTATTATCGCGTTCTCGATTTACTCACTCCCTTTCAGACGCCAATACGTGAATTCCGTTGAGGGCGGACACCTAGCCTAGCATTCTGTCCGACGCAAAATACTATAAAATCCCTAAATCTCCGTAAATGGCGCTTTAAAATTAAAAATTAATTCTCAAATATATTCCTACGGCGTCCCCTATGTGCTAAGGATCGCCCCTGATCGTAACTGGATTCAAAAAAGTATTTAAAAAGGTTACAACACCCGGGATTCCCAAGCGGTCACCCATCCAAGTACTAACCGGGCTCAACGTTGCTTAACTTCGGTGTTCGGAAGGGAACCGCTGTTTTCAACGTGATATGGTCGTAACCGTTGGTTAAAAGCGAAAATTGTGCTTATAAATCAGGCTAGATTCCTACTTTATTATTTCCCACCCATGTATTATCATTTAAAATCGAGGGGAGGGCATCGAAATGTGTGTATTTTGTCCTAATCAATGACGCAATGCGAGGAATATGTAACTTTTTGATTGAATATGTAACTTTTTGATCGTTAGGTAGTAATTATACAGCTCGACGCAGTTTTATTATCGCGTTCTCGATTTACTCACTCCCTTTCAGACGCCAATACGTGAATTCCGTTGAGGGCGGACACCTAGCCTAGCATTCTGTCCGACGCAAAATACTATAAAATCCCTAAATCTCCGTAAATGGCGCTTTAAAATTAAAAATTAATTCTCAAATATATTCCTACGGCGTCCCCTATGTGCTAAGGATCGCCCCTGATCGTAACTGGATTCAAAAAAGTATTTAAAAAGGTTACAACACCCGGGATTCCCAAGCGGTCACCCATCCAAGTACTAACCGGGCTCAACGTTGCTTAACTTCGGTGTTCGGAAGGGAACCGGTGTTTTCAACGTGATATGGTCGTAACCGTTGGTTAAAAGCGAAAATTGTGCTTATAAATCAGGCAAGATTCCTACTTTTTTATTTCCCACCCATGTATTATCATTTAAAATCGAGGGGAGGGCATCGAAATGTGTGTATTTTGTCCTAATCAATGACGCAATGCGAGGAATATGTAACTTTTTGATTGAATATGTAACTTTTTGATTGTTAGGTAGTAATTATACAGCTCGACGCAGTTTTATTATCGCGTTCTCGATTTACTCACTCCCTTTCAGACGCCAATACGTGAATTCCGTTGAGGGCGGACACCTAGCCTAGCATTCTGTCCGACGCAAAATACTATAAAATCCCTAAATCTCCGTAAATGGCGCTTTAAAATTAAAAATTAATTCTCAAATATATTCCTACGGCGTCCCCTATGTGCTAAGGATCGCCCCTGATCGTAACTGGATTCAAAAAAGTATTTAAAAAGGTTACAACACCCGGGATTCCCAAGCGGTCACCCATCCAAGTACTAACCGGGCTCAACGTTGCTTAACTTCGGTGTTCGGAAGGGAACCGGTGTTTTCAACGTGATATGGTCGTAACCGTTGGTTAAAAGCGAAAATTGTGCTTATAAATCAGGCTAGATTCCTACTTTATTATTTCCCACCCATGTATTATCATTTAAAATCGAGGGGAGGGCATCGAAATGTGTGTATTTTGTCCTAATCAATGACGCAATGCGAGGAATATGTAACTTTTTGATTGAATATGTAACTTTTTGATCGTTAGGTAGTAATTATACAGCTCGACGCAGTTTTATTATCGCGTTCTCGATTTACTCACTCCCTTTCAGACGCCAATACGTGAATTCCGTTGAGGGCGGACACCTAGCCTAGCATTCTGTCCGACGCAAAATACTATAAAATCCCTAAATCTCCGTAAATGGCGCTTTAAAATTAAAAATTAATTCTCAAATATATTCCTACGGCGTCCCCTATGTGCTAAGGATCGCCCCTGATCGTAACTGGATTCAAAAAAGTATTTAAAAAGGTTACAACACCCGGGATTCCCAAGCGGTCACCCATCCAAGTACTAACCGGGCTCAACGTTGCTTAACTTCGGTGTTCGGAAGGGAACCGGTGTTTTCAACGTGATATGGTCGTAACCGTTGGTTAAAAGCGAAAATTGTGCTTATAAATCAGGCAAGATTCCTACTTTTTTATTTCCCACCCATGTATTATCATTTAAAATCGAGGGGAGGGCATCGAAATGTGTGTATTTTGTCCTAATCAATGACGCAATGCGAGGAATATGTAACTTTTTGATTGAATATGTAACTTTTTGATCGTTAGGTAGTAATTATACAGCTCGACGCAGTTTTATTATCGCGTTCTCGATTTACTCAGACGCCAATACGTGAATTCCGTTGAGGGCGGACACCTAGCCTAGCATTCTGTCCGACGCAAAATACTATAAAATCCCTAAATCTCCGTAAATGGCGCTTTAAAATTAAAAATTAATTCTCAAATATATTCCTACGGCGTCCCCTATGTGCTAAGGATCGCCCCTGATCGTAACTGGATTCAAAAAAGTATTTAAAAAGCTTACAACACCCGGGATTCCCAAGCGGTCACCCATCCAAGTATTAACCGGGCTCAACGTTGCTAAACTTCGGTGTTCGGAAGGGAACCGGTGTTTTCAACGTGATGTCGTAACCGTTGGTTAAAAGCGAAAATTGTGCTTATAAATCAGGCAAGATTCCTACTTTTTTATTTCCCACCCATGTATTATCATTTAAAATCGAGGGGAGGGCATCGAAATGTGTGTATTTTGTCCTAATCAATGACGCAATGCGAGGAATATGTAACTTTTTGATTGAATATGTAACTTTTTGATCGTTAGGTAGTAATTATACAGCTCGACGCAGTTTTATTATCGCGTTCTCGATTTACTCACTCCCTTTCAGACGCCAATACGTGAATTCCGTTGAGGGCGGACACCTAGCCTAGCATTCTGTCCGACGCAAAATACTATAAAATCCCTAAATCGCCGTAAATGGCGCTTTAAAATTAAAAATTAATTCTCAAATATATTCCTACGGCGTCCCCTATGTGCTAAGGATCGCCCCTGATCGTAACTGGATTCAAAAAAGTATTTAAAAAGGTTACAACACCCGGGATTCCCAAGCGGTCACCCATCCAAGTACTAACCGGGCTCAACGTTGCTTAACTTCGGTGTTCGGAAGGGAACCGGTGTTTTCAACGTGATATGGTCGTAACCGTTGGTTAAAAGCGAAAATTGTGCTTATAAATCAGGCAAGATTCCTACTTTTTTATTTCCCACCCATGTATTATCATTTAAAATCGAGGGGAGGGCATCGAAATGTGTGTATTTTGTCCTAATCAATGACGCAATGCGAGGAATATGTAACTTTTTGATTGAATATGTAACTTTTTGATTGTTAGGTAGTAATTATACAGCTCGACGCAGTTTTATTATCGCGTTCTCGATTTACTCACTCCCTTTCAGACGCCAATACGTGAATTCCGTTGAGGGCGGACACCTAGCCTAGCATTCTGTCCGACGCAAAATACTATAAAATCCCTAAATCTCCGTAAATGGCGCTTTAAAATTAAAAATTAATTCTCAAATATATTCCTACGGCGTCCCCTATGTGCTAAGGATCGCCCCTGATCGTAACTGGATTCAAAAAAGTATTTAAAAAGGTTACAACACCCGGGATTCCCAAGCGGTCACCCATCCAAGTACTAACCGGGCTCAACGTTGCTTAACTTCGGTGTTCGGAAGGGAACCGCTGTTTTCAACGTGATATGGTCGTAACCGTTGGTTAAAAGCGAAAATTGTGCTTATAAATCAGGCTAGATTCCTACTTTATTATTTCCCACCCATGTATTATCATTTAAAATCGAGGGGAGGGCATCGAAATGTGTGTATTTTGTCCTAATCAATGACGCAATGCGAGGAATATGTAACTTTTTGATTGAATATGTAACTTTTTGATCGTTAGGTAGTAATTATACAGCTCGACGCAGTTTTATTATCGCGTTCTCGATTTACTCACTCCCTTTCAGACGCCAATACGTGAATTCCGTTGAGGGCGGACACCTAGCCTAGCATTCTGTCCGACGCAAAATACTATAAAATCCCTAAATCTCCGTAAATGGCGCTTTAAAATTAAAAATTAATTCTCAAATATATTCCTACGGCGTCCCCTATGTGCTAAGGATCGCCCCTGATCGTAACTGGATTCAAAAAAGTATTTAAAAAGGTTACAACACCCGGGATTCCCAAGCGGTCACCCATCCAAGTACTAACCGGGCTCAACGTTGCTTAACTTCGGTGTTCGGAAGGGAACCGGTGTTTTCAACGTGATATGGTCGTAACCGTTGGTTAAAAGCGAAAATTGTGCTTATAAATCAGGCAAGATTCCTACTTTTTTATTTCCCACCCATGTATTATCATTTAAAATCGAGGGGAGGGCATCGAAATGTGTGTATTTTGTCCTAATCAATGACGCAATGCGAGGAATATGTAACTTTTTAATTGAATATGTAACTTTTTGATTGTTAGGTAGTAATTATACAGCTCGACGCAGTTTTATTATCGCGTTCTCGATTTACTCACTCCCTTTCAGACGCCAATACGTGAATTCCGTTGAGGGCGGACACCTAGCCTAGCATTCTGTCCGACGCAAAATACTATAAAATCCCTAAATCTCCGTAAATGGCGCTTTAAAATTAAAAATTAATTCTCAAATATATTCCTACGGCGTCCCCTATGTGCTAAGGATCGCCCCTGATCGTAACTGGATTCAAAAAAGTATTTAAAAAGGTTACAACACCCGGGATTCCCAAGCGGTCACCCATCCAAGTACTAACCGGGCTCAACGTTGCTTAACTTCGGTGTTCGGAAGGGAACCGGTGTTTTCAACGTGATATGGTCGTAACCGTTGGTTAAAAGCGAAAATTGTGCTTATAAATCAGGCTAGATTCCTACTTTATTATTTCCCACCCATGTATTATCATTTAAAATCGAGGGGAGGGCATCGAAATGTGTGTATTTTGTCCTAATCAATGACGCAATGCGAGGAATATGTAACTTTTTGATTGAATATGTAACTTTTTGATCGTTAGGTAGTAATTATACAGCTCGACGCAGTTTTATTATCGCGTTCTCGATTTACTCACTCCCTTTCAGACGCCAATACGTGAATTCCGTTGAGGGCGGACACCTAGCCTAGCATTCTGTCCGACGCAAAATACTATAAAATCCCTAAATCTCCGTAAATGGCGCTTTAAAATTAAAAATTAATTCTCAAATATATTCCTACGGCGTCCCCTATGTGCTAAGGATCGCCCCTGATCGTAACTGGATTCAAAAAAGTATTTAAAAAGGTTACAACACCCGGGATTCCCAAGCGGTCACCCATCCAAGTACTAACCGGGCTCAACGTTGCTTAACTTCGGTGTTCGGAAGGGAACCGGTGTTTTCAACGTGATATGGTCGTAACCGTTGGTTAAAAGCGAAAATTGTGCTTATAAATCAGGCAAGATTCCTACTTTTTTATTTCCCACCCATGTATTATCATTTAAAATCGAGGGGAGGGCATCGAAATGTGTGTATTTTGTCCTAATCAATGACGCAATGCGAGGAATATGTAACTTTTTGATTGAATATGTAACTTTTTGATTGTTAGGTAGTAATTATACAGCTCGACGCAGTTTTATTATCGCGTTCTCGATTTACTCACTCCCTTTCAGACGCCAATACGTGAATTCCGTTGAGGGCGGACACCTAGCCTAGCATTCTGTCCGACGCAAAATACTATAAAATCCCTAAATCTCCGTAAATGGCGCTTTAAAATTAAAAATTAATTCTGAAATATATTCCTACGGCGTCCCCTATGTGCTAAGGATCGCCCCTGATCGTAACTGGATTCAAAAAAGTATTTAAAAAGGTTACAACACCCGGGATTCCCAAGCGGTCACCCATCCAAGTACTAACCGGGCTCAACGTTGCTTAACTTCGGTGTTCGGAAGGGAACCGGTGTTTTCAACGTGATATGGTCGTAACCGTTGGTTAAAAGCGAAAATTGTGCTTATAAATCAGGCTAGATTCCTACTTTATTATTTCCCACCCATGTATTATCATTTAAAATCGAGGGGAGGGCATCGAAATGTGTGTATTTTGTCCTAATCAATGACGCAATGCGAGGAATATGTAACTTTTTGATTGAATATGTAACTTTTTGATCGTTAGGTAGTAATTATACAGCTCGACGCAGTTTTATTATCGCGTTCTCGATTTACTCACTCCCTTTCAGACGCCAATACGTGAATTCCGTTGAGGGCGGACACCTAGCCTAGCATTCTGTCCGACGCAAAATACTATAAAATCCCTAAATCTCCGTAAATGGCGCTTTAAAATTAAAAATTAATTCTCAAATATATTCCTACGGCGTCCCCTATGTGCTAAGGATCGCCCCTGATCGTAACTGGATTCAAAAAAGTATTTAAAAAGGTTACAACACCCGGGATTCCCAAGCGGTCACCCATCCAAGTACTAACCGGGCTCAACGTTGCTTAACTTCGGTGTTCGGAAGGGAACCGGTGTTTTCAACGTGATATGGTCGTAACCGTTGGTTAAAAGCGAAAATTGTGCTTATAAATCAGGCAAGATTCCTACTTTTTTATTTCCCACCCATGTATTATCATTTAAAATCAAGGGGAGGGCATCGAAATGTGTGTATTTTGTCCTAATCAATGACGCAATGCGAGGAATATGTAACTTTTTGATTGAATATGTAACTTTTTGATTGTTAGGTAGTAATTATACAGCTCGACGCAGTTTTATTATCGCGTTCTCGATTTACTCACTCCCTTTCAGACGCCAATACGTGAATTCCGTTGAGGGCGGACACCTAGCCTAGCATTCTGTCCGACGCAAAATACTATAAAATCCCTAAATCTCCGTAAATGGCGCTTTAAAATTAAAAATTAATTCTCAAATATATTCCTACGGCGTCCCCTATGTGCTAAGGATCGCCCCTGATCGTAACTGGATTCAAAAAAGTATTTAAAAAGGTTACAACACCCGGGATTCCCAAGCGGTCACCCATCCAAGTACTAACCGGGCTCAACGTTGCTTAATTTCGGTGTTCGGAAGGGAACCGGTGTTTTCAACGTGATATGGTCGTAACCGTTGGTTAAAAGCGAAAATTGTGCTTATAAATCAGGCAAGATTCCTACTTTTTTATTTCCCACCCATGTATTATCATTTAAAATCGAGGGGAGGGCATCGAAATGTGTGTATTTTGTCCTAATCAATGACGCAATGCGAGGAATATGTAACTTTTTGATTGAATATGTAACTTTTTGATTGTTAGGTAGTAATTATACAGCTCGACGCAGTTTTATTATCGCGTTCTCGATTTACTCACTCCCTTTCAGACGCCAATACGTGAATTCCGTTGAGGGCGGACACCTAGCCTAGCATTTGTCCGACGCAAAATACTATAAAATCCCTAAATCTCCGTAAATGGCGCTTTAAAATTAAAAATTAATTCTCAAATATATTCCTACGGCGTCCCCTATGTGCTAAGGATCGCCCCTGATCGTAACTGGATTCAAAAAAGTATTTAAAAAGGTTACAACACCCGGGATTCCCAAGCGGTCACCCATCCAAGTACTAACCGGGCTCAACGTTGCTTAACTTCGGTGTTCGGAAGGGAACCGGTGTTTTCAACGTGATATGGTCGTAACCGTTGGTTAAAAGCGAAAATTGTGCTTATAAATCAGGCAAGATTCCTACTTTTTTATTTCCCACCCATGTATTATCATTTAAAATCGAGGGGAGGGCATCGAAATGTGTGTATTTTGTCCTAATCAATGACGCAATGCGAGGAATATGTAACTTTTTGATTGAATATGTAACTTTTTGATTGTTAGGTAGTAATTATACAGCTCGACGCAGTTTTATTATCGCGTTCTCGATTTACTCACTCCCTTTCAGACGCCAATACGTGAATTCCGTTGAGGGCGGACACCTAGCCTAGCATTCTGTCCGACGCAAAATACTATAAAATCCCTAAATCTCCGTAAATGGCGCTTTAAAATTAAAAATTAATTCTCAAATATATTCCTACGGCGTCCCCTATGTGCTAAGGATCGCCCCTGATCGTAACTGGATTCAAAAAAGTATTTAAAAAGGTTACAACACCCGGGATTCCCAAGCGGTCACCCATCCAAGTACTAACCGGGCTCAACGTTGCTTAACTTCGGTGTTCGGAAGGGAACCGGTGTTTTCAACGTGATATGGTCGTAACCGTTGGTTAAAAGCGAAAATTGTGCTTTATAAATCAGGCTAGATTCCTACTTTATTATTTCCCACCCATGTATTATCATTTAAAATCGAGGGGAGGGCATCGAAATGTGTGTATTTTGTCCTAATCAATGACGCAATGCGAGGAATATGTAACTTTTTGATTGAATATGTAACTTTTTGATCGTTAGGTAGTAATTATACAGCTCGACGCAGTTTTATTATCGCGTTCTCGATTTACTCACTCCCTTTCAGACGCCAATACGTGAATTCCGTTGAGGGCGGACACCTAGCCTAGCATTCTGTCCGACGCAAAATACTATAAAATCCCTAAATCTCCGTAAATGGCGCTTTAAAATTAAAAATTAATTCTCAAATATATTCCTACGGCGTCCCCTATGTGCTAAGGATCGCCCCTGATCGTAACTGGATTCAAAAAAGTATTTAAAAAGGTTACAACACCCGGGATTCCCAAGCGGTCACCCATCCAAGTACTAACCGGGCTCAACGTTGCTTAACTTCGGTGTTCGGAAGGGAACCGGTGTTTTCAACGTGATATGGTCGTAACCGTTGGTTAAAAGCGAAAATTGTGCTTATAAATCAGGCAAGATTCCTACTTTTTTATTTCCCACCCATGTATTATCATTTAAAATCGAGGGGAGGGCATCGAAATGTGTGTATTTTGTCCTAATCAATGACGCAATGCGAGGAATATGTAACTTTTTGATTGAATATGTAACTTTTTGATTGTTAGGTAGTAATTATACAGCTCGACGCAGTTTTATTATCGCGTTCTCGATTTACTCACTCCCTTTCAGACGCCAATACGTGAATTCCGTTGAGGGCGGACACCTAGCCTAGCATTCTGTCCGACGCAAAATACTATAAAATCCCTAAATCTCCGTAAATGGCGCTTTAAAATTAAAAATTAATTCTCAAATATATTCCTACGGCGTCCCCTATGTGCTAAGGATCGCCCCTGATCGTAACTGGATTCAAAAAAGTATTTAAAAAGGTTACAACACCCGGGATTCCCAAGCGGTCACCCATCCAAGTACTAACCGGGCTCAACGTTGCTTAACTTCGGTGTTCGGAAGGGAACCGGTGTTTTCAACGTGATATGGTCGTAACCGTTGGTTAAAAGCGAAAATTGTGCTTATAAATCAGGCTAGATTCCTACTTTATTATTTCCCACCCATGTATTATCATTTAAAATCGAGGGGAGGGCATCGAAATGTGTGTATTTTGTCCTAATCAATGACGCAATGCGAGGAATATGTAACTTTTTGATTGAATATGTAACTTTTTGATCGTTAGGTAGTAATTATACAGCTCGACGCAGTTTTATTATCGCGTTCTCGATTTACTCACTCCCTTTCAGACGCCAATACGTGAATTCCGTTGAGGGCGGACACCTAGCCTAGCATTCTGTCCGACGCAAAATACTATAAAATCCCTAAATCTCCGTAAATGGCGCTTTAAAATTAAAAATTAATTCTCAAATATATTCCTACGGCGTCCCCTATGTGCTAAGGATCGCCCCTGATCGTAACTGGATTCAAAAAAGTATTTAAAAAGGTTACAACACCCGGGATTCCCAAGCGGTCACCCATCCAAGTACTAACCGGGCTCAACGTTGCTTAACTTCGGTGTTCGGAAGGGAACCGGTGTTTTCAACGTGATATGGTCGTAACCGTTGGTTAAAAGCGAAAATTGTGCTTATAAATCAGGCAAGATTCCTACTTTTTTATTTCCCACCCATGTATTATCATTTAAAATCAAGGGGAGGGCATCGAAATGTGTGTATTTTGTCCTAATCAATGACGCAATGCGAGGAATATGTAACTTTTTGATTGAATATGTAACTTTTTGATTGTTAGGTAGTAATTATACAGCTCGACGCAGTTTTATTATCGCGTTCTCGATTTACTCACTCCCTTTCAGACGCCAATACGTGAATTCCGTTGAGGGCGGACACCTAGCCTAGCATTCTGTCCGACGCAAAATACTATAAAATCTCTAAATCTCCGTAAATGGCGCTTTAAAATTAAAAATTAATTCTCAAATATATTCCTACGGCGTCCCTTATGTGCTAAGGATCGCCCCTGATCGTAACTGGATTCAAAAAAGTATTTAAAAAGGTTACAACACCCGGGATTCCCAAGCGGTCACCCATCCAAGTACTAACCGGGCTCAACGTTGCTTAACTTCGGTGTTCGGAAGGGAACCGGTGTTTTCAACGTGATATGGTCGTAACCGTTGGTTAAAAGTGAAAATTGTGCTTATAAATCAGGCTAGATTCCTACTTTATTATTTCCCACCCATGTATTATCATTTAAAATCGAGGGGAGGGCATCGAAATGTGTGTATTTTGTCCTAATCAATGACGCAATGCGAGGAATATGTAACTTTTTGATTGAATATGTAACTTTTTGATCGTTAGGTAGTAATTATACAGCTCGACGCAGTTTTATTATCGCGTTCTCGATTTACTCACTCCCTTTCAGACGCCAATACGTGAATTCCGTTGAGGGCGGACACCTAGCCTAGCATTCTGTCCGACGCAAAATACTATAAAATCCCTAAATCTCCGTAAATGGCGCTTTAAAATTAAAAATTAATTCTCAAATATATTCCTACGGCGTCCCCTATGTGCTAAGGATCGCCCCTGATCGTAACTGGATTCAAAAAAGTATTTAAAAAGGTTACAACACCCGGGATTCCCAAGCGGTCACCCATCCAAGTACTAACCGGGCTCAACGTTGCTTAACTTCGGTGTTCGGAAGGGAACCGGTGTTTTCAACGTGATATGGTCGTAACCGTTGGTTAAAAGCGAAAATTGTGCTTATAAATCAGGCAAGATTCCTACTTTTTTATTTCCCACCCATGTATTATCATTTAAAATCAAGGGGAGGGCATCGAAATGTGTGTATTTTGTCCTAATCAATGACGCAATGCGAGGAATATGTAACTTTTTGATTGAATATGTAACTTTTTGATTGTTAGGTAGTAATTATACAGCTCGACGCAGTTTTATTATCGCGTTCTCGATTTACTCACTCCCTTTCAGACGCCAATACGTGAATTCCGTTGAGGGCGGACACCTAGCCTAGCATTCTGTCCGACGCAAAATACTATAAAATCCCTAAATCTCCGTAAATGGCGCTTTAAAATTAAAAATTAATTCTCAAATATATTCCTACGGCGTCCCCTATGTGCTAAGGATCGCCCCTGATCGTAACTGGATTCAAAAAAGTATTTAAAAAGGTTACAACACCCGGGATTCCCAAGCGGTCACCCATCCAAGTACTAACCGGGCTCAACGTTGCTTAACTTCGGTGTTCGGAAGGGAACCGGTGTTTTCAACGTGATATGGTCGTAACCGTTGGTTAAAAGCGAAAATTGTGCTTATAAATCAGGCAAGATTCCTACTTTATTATTTCCCACCCATGTATTATCATTTAAAATCGAGGGGAGGGCATCGAAATGTGTGTATTTTGTCCTAATCAATGACGCAATGCGAGGAATATGTAACTTTTTGATTGAATATGTAACTTTTTGATCGTTAGGTAGTAATTATACAGCTCGACGCAGTTTTATTATCGCGTTCTCGATTTACTCAGACGCTAATACGTGAATTCCGTTGAGGGCGGACACCTAGCCTAGCATTCTGTCCGACGCAAAATACTATAAAATCCCTAA
The DNA here is from genome assembly GCA_964036665.1 of Gordius sp. MW1. Taxonomy (NCBI): domain Eukaryota; kingdom Metazoa; phylum Nematomorpha; class Gordioida; order Gordea; family Gordiidae; genus Gordius; species Gordius sp. MW1. The sequence continues at coordinate 6,990,253 of OZ038530.1, read as the reverse complement.
ATCTCCGTAAATGGCGCTTTAAAATTAAAAATTAATTCTCAAATATATTCCTACGGCGTCCCCTATGTGCTAAGGATCGCCCCTGATCGTAACTGGATTCAAAAAAGTATTTAAAAAGGTTACAACACCCGGGATTCCCAAGCGGTCACCCATCCAAGTACTAACCGGGCTCAACGTTGCTAAACTTCGGTGTTCGGAAGGGAACCGGTGTTTTCAACGTGATATGGTCGTAACCGTTGGTTAAAAGCGAAAATTGTGCTTATAAATCAGGCAAGATTCCTACTTTATTATTTCCCACCCATGTATTATCATTTAAAATCGAGGGGAGGGCATCGAAATGTGTGTATTTTGTCCTAATCAATGACGCAATGCGAGGAATATGTAACTTTTTGATTGAATATGTAACTTTTTGATCGTTAGGTAGTAATTATACAGCTCGACGCAGTTTTATTATCGCGTTCTCGATTTACTCAGACGCCAATACGTGAATTCCGTTGAGGGCGGACACCTAGCCTAGCATTCTGTCCGACGCAAAATACTATAAAATCCCTAAATCTCCGTAAATGGCGCTTTAAAATTAAAAATTAATTCTCAAATATATTCCTACGGCGTCCCCTATGTGCTAAGGATCGCCCCTGATCGTAACTGGATTCAAGAAAGTATTTAAAAAGGTTACAACACCCGGGATTCCCAAGCGGTCACCCATCCAAGTACTAACCGGGCTCAACGTTGCTTAACTTCGGTGTTCGGAAGGGAACCGGTGTTTTCAACGTGATATGGTCGTAACCGTTGGTTAAAAGCGAAAATTGTGCTTATAAATCAGGCAAGATTCCTACTTTATTATTTCCCACCCATGTATTATCATTTAAAATCGAGGGGAGGGCATCGAAATGTGTGTATTTTGTCCTAATCAATGACGCAATGCGAGGAATATGTAACTTTTTGATTGAATATGTAACTTTTTGATCGTTAGGTAGTAATTATACAGCTCGACGCAGTTTTATTATCGCGTTCTCGATTTACTCAGACGCCAATACGTGAATTCCGTTGAGGGCGGACACCTAGCCTAGCATTCTGTCCGACGCAAAATACTATAAAATCCCTAAATCTCCGTAAATGGCGCTTTAAAATTAAAAATTAATTCTCAAATATATTCCTACGGCGTCCCCTATGTGCTAAGGATCGCCCCTGATCGTAACTGGATTCAAGAAAGTATTTAAAAAGGTTACAACACCCGGGATTCCCAAGCGGTCACCCATCCAAGTACTAACCGGGCTCAACGTTGCTTAACTTCGGTGTTCGGAAGGGAACCGGTGTTTTCAACGTGATATGGTCGTAACCGTTGGTTAAAAGCGAAAATTGTGCTTATAAATCAGGCAAGATTCCTACTTTATTATTTCCCACCCATGTATTATCATTTAAAATCGAGGGGAGGGCATCGAAATGTGTGTATTTTGTCCTAATCAATGACGCAATGCGAGGAATATGTAACTTTTTGATTGAATATGTAACTTTTTGATCGTTAGGTAGTAATTATACAGCTCGACGCAGTTTTATTATCGCGTTCTCGATTTACTCAGACGCCAATACGTGAATTCCGTTGAGGGCGGACACCTAGCCTAGCATTCTGTCCGACGCAAAATACTATAAAATCCCTAAATCTCCGTAAATGGCGCTTTAAAATTAAAAATTAATTCTCAAATATATTCCTACGGCGTCCCCTATGTGCTAAGGATCGCCCCTGATCGTAACTGGATTCAAAAAAGTATTTAAAAAGGTTACAACACCCGGGATTCCCAAGCGGTCACCCATCCAAGTACTAACCGGGCTCAACGTTGCTAAACTTCGGTGTTCGGAAGGGAACCGGTGTTTTCAACGTGATATGGTCGTAACCGTTGGTTAAAAGCGAAAATTGTGCTTATAAATCAGGCAAGATTCCTACTTTTTTATTTCCCACCCATGTATTATCATTTAAAATCGAGGGGAGGGCATCGAAATGTGTGTATTTTGTCCTAATCAATGACGCAATGCGAGGAATATGTAACTTTTTGATTGTTAGGGAGTAATTATACAGCTCGACGCAGTTTTATTATCGCGTTCTCGATTTACTCACTCCCTTTCAGACGCCAATACGTGAATTCCGTTGAGGGCGGACACCTAGCCTAGCATTCTGTCCGACGCAAAATACTGTAAAATCCCTAAATCTCCGTAAATGGCGCTTTAAAATTAAAAATTAATTCTCAAATATATTCCTACGGCGTCCCCTATGTGCTAAGGATCGCCCCTGATCGTAACTGGATTCAAAAAAGTATTTAAAAAGGTTACAACCCCCGGGATTCCCAAGCGGTCACCCATCCAAGTACTAACCGGGCTCAACGTTGCATAACTTCGGTGTTCGGAAGGGAACCGGTGTTTTCAACGTGATATGGTCGTAACCGTTGGTTAAAAGCGAAAATTGTGCTTATAAATCAGGCAAGATTCCTACTTTTTTATTTCCCACCCATGTATTATCATTTAAAATCGAGGGGAGGGCATCGAAATGTGTGTATTTTGTCCTAATCAATGACGCAATGCGAGGAATATGTAACTTTTTGATTGAATATGTAACTTTTTGATTGTTAGGTAGTAATTATACAGCTCGACGCAGTTTTATTATCGCGGTCTCGATTTACTCACTCCCTTTCAGACGCCAATACGTGAATTCCGTTGAGGGCGGACACCTAGCCTAGCATTCTGTCCGACGCAAAATACTATAAAATCCCTAAATCTCCCTCCGTAAATGGCGCTTTAAAATTAAAAATTAATTCTCAAATATATTCCTACAGCGTCCCCTATGTGCTAAGGATCGCCCCTGATCGTAACTGGATTCAAAAAAGTATTTAAAAAGGTTACAACACCCGGGATTCCCAAGCGGTCACCCATCCAAGTACTAACCGGGCTCAACGTTGCTTAACTTCGGTGTTCGGAAGGGAACCGGTGTTTTCAACGTGATATGGTCGTAACCGTTGGTTAAAAGCAAAAATTGTGCTTATAAATCAGGCAAGATTCCTACTTTTTTATTTCCCACCCATGTATTATCATTTAAAATCGAGGGGAGGGCATCGAAATGTGTGTATTTTGTCCTAATCAATGACGCAATGCGAGGAATATGTAACTTTTTGATTGAATATGTAACTTTTTGATTGTTAGGTAGTAATTATACAGCTCGACGCAGTTTTATTATCGCGTTCTCGATTTACTCACTCCCTTTCAGACGCCAATACGTGAATTCCGTTGAGGGCGGACACCTAGCCTAGCATTCTGTCCGACGCAAAATACTATAAAATCCCTAAATCTCCCTCCGTAAATGGCGCTTTAAAATTAAAAATTAATTCTCAAATATATTCCTACGGCGTCCCCTATGTGCTAAGGATCGCCCCTGATCGTAACTGGATTCAAAAAAGTATTTAAAAAGGTTACAACACCCGGGATTCCCAAGCGGTCACCCATCCAAGTACTAACCGGGCTCAACGTTGCTTAACTTCGGTGTTCGGAAGGGAACCGGTGTTTTCAACGTAATATGGTCGTAACCGTTGGTTAAAAGCGAAAATTGTGCTTATAAATCAGGCAAGATTCCTACTTTTTTATTTCCCACCCATGTATTATCATTTAAAATCGAGGGGAGGGCATCGAAATGTGTGTATTTTGTCCTAATCAATGACGCAATGCGAGGAATATGTAACTTTTTGATTGAATATGTAACTTTTTGATCGTTAGGTAGTAATTATACAGCTCGACGCAGTTTTATTATCGCTTCTCGATTTACTCACTCCCTTTCAGACGCCAATACGTGAATTCCGTTGAGGGCGGACACCTAGCCTAGCATTCTGTCCGACGCAAAATACTATAAAATCCCTAAATCTCCGTAAATGGCGCTTTAAAATTAAAAATTAATTCTCAAATATATTCCTACGGCGTCCCCTATGTACTAAGAATCGCCCCTGATCGTAACTGGATTCAAAAAAGTATTTAAAAAGGTTACAACACCCGGGATTCCCAAGCAGTCACCCATCCAAGTACTAACCGGGCTCAACGTTGCTTAACTTCGGTGTTCGGAAGGGAACCGGTGTTTTTAACGTGATATGGTAGTAACCGTTATTTAAAAGCGAAAATTGTGCTTATAAATCAGGCAAGATTCCTACTTTTTTATTTCCCACCCATGTATTATCATTTAAAATCGAGGGGAGGGCATCGAAATGTGTGTATTTTGTCCTAATCAATGACGCAATGCGAGGAATATGTAACTTTTTGATTGAATATGTAACTTTTTGATTGTTAGGTAGTAATTATACAGCTCGACGCAGTTTTATTATCGCGTTCTCGATTTACTCACTCCCTTTCAGACGCCAATACGTGAATTCCGTTGAGCGCGGACACCTAGCCTAGCATTCTGTCCGACGCAAAATACTATAAAATCCCTAAATCTCCGTAAATGGCGCTTTAAAATTAAAAATTAATTCTCAAATATATTCCTACGGCGTCCCCTATGTGCTAAGGATCGCCCCTGATCGTAACTGGATTCAAAAAAGTATTTAAAAAGGTTACAACACCCGGGATCCCAAGCGGTCACCCATCCAAGTACTAACCGGGCTCAACGTTGCTTAACTTCGGTGTTCGGAAGGGAACCGGTGTTTTCAACGTGATATGGTCGTAACCGTTGGTCAAAAGCGAAAATTGTGCTTATAAATCAGGCAAGATTCCTACTTTTTTATTTCCCACCCATGTATTATCATTTAAAATCGAGGGGAGGGCATCGAAATGTGTGTATTTTGTCCTAATCAATGACGCAATGCGAGGAATATGTAACTTTTTGATTGAATATGTAACTTTTTGATCGTTAGGTAGTAATTATACAGCTCGACGCAGTTTTATTATCGCGTTCTCGATTTACTCAGACGCCAATACGTGAATTCCGTTGAGGGCGGACACCTAGCCTAGCATTCTGTCCGACGCAAAATACTATAAAATCCCTAAATCTCCGTAAATGGCGCTTTAAAATTAAAAATTAATTCTCAAATATATTCCTACGGCGTCCCCTATGTACTAAGAATCGCCCCTGATCGTAACTGGATTTAAAAAAGTATTTAAAAAGGTTACAACACCCGGGATTCCCAAGCAGTCACCCATCCAAGTACTAACCGGGCTCAACGTTGCTTAACTTCGGTGTTCGGAAGGGAACCGGTGTTTTTAACGTGATATGGTAGTAACCGTTATTTAAAAGCGAAAATTGTGCTTATAAATCAGGCAAGATTCCTACTTTTTTATTTCCCACCCATGTATTATCATTTAAAATCGAGGGGAGGGCATCGAAATGTGTGTATTTTGTCCTAATCAATGACGCAATGCGAGGAATATGTAACTTTTTGATTGAATATGTAACTTTTTGATTGTTAGGTAGTAATTATACAGCTCGACGCAGTTTTATTATCGCGTTCTCGATTTACTCACTCCCTTTCAGACGCCAATACGTGAATTCCGAGGGCGGACACCTACACTAGCATTCTGTCCGACGCAAAATACTATAAAATCCCTAAATCTCCGTAAATGGCGCTTTAAAATTAAAAATTAATTCTCAAATATATTCCTACGGCATCCCCTATGTGCTAAGGATCGCCCCTGATCGTAACTGGATTCAAAAAAGTATTTAAAAAGGTTACAACACCCGGGATTCCCAAGCGGTCACCCATCCAAGTACTAACCGGGCTCAACGTTGCTTAACTTCGGTGTTCGGAAGGGAACCGGTGTTTTCAACGTGATATGGTCGTAACCGTTGGTTAAAAGCGAAAATTGTGCTTATAAATCAGGCAAGATTCCTACTTTTTTATTTCCCACCCATGTATTATCATTTAAAATCGAGGGGAGGGCATCGAAATGTGTGTATTTTGTCCTAATCAATGACGCAATGCGAGGAATATGTAACTTTTTGATTGAATATGTAACTTTTTGATCGTTAGGTAGTAATTATACAGCTCGACGCAGTTTTATTATCGCGTTCTCGATTTACTCACTCCCTTTCAGACGCCAATACGTGAATTCCGTTGAGGGCGGACACCTAGCCTAGCATTCTGTCCGACGCAAAATACTATAAAATCCCTAAATCTCCGTAAATGGCGCTTTAAAATTAAAAATTAATTCTCAAATATATTCCTACGGCGTCCCCTATGTGCTAAGGATCGCCCCTGATCGTAACTGGATTCAAAAAAGTATTTAAAAAGGTTACAACACCCGGGATTCCCAAGCGGTCACCCATCCAAGTACTAACCGGGCTCAACGTTGCTTAACTTCGGTGTTCGGAAGGGAACCGGTGTTTTCAACGTGATATGGTCGTAACCGTTGGTTAAAAGCGAAAATTGTGCTTATAAATCAGGCAAGATTCCTACTTTTTTATTTCCCACCCATGTATTATCATTTAAATCGAGGGGAGGGCATCGAAATGTGTGTATTTTGTCCTAATCAATGACGCAATGCGAGGAATATGTAACTTTTTGATTGAATATGTAACTTTTTGATCGTTAGGTAGTAATTATACAGCTCGACGCAGTTTTATTATCGCGTTCTCGATTTACTCACTCCCTTTCAGACGCCAATACGTGAATTCCGTTGAGGGCGGACACCTAGCCTAGCATTCTGTCCGACGCAAAATACTATAAAATCCCTAAATCTCCGTAAATGGCGCTTTAAAATTAAAAATTAATTCTCAAATATATTCCTACGGCGTCCCCTATGTGCTAAGGATCGCCCCTGATCGTAACTGGATTCAAAAAAGTATTTAAAAAGGTTACAACACCCGGGATTCCCAAGCGGTCACCCATCCAAGTACTAACCGGGCTCTACGTTGCTTAACTTCGGTGTTCGGAAGGGAACCGGTGTTTTCAACGTGATATGGTCGTAACCGTTGGTTAAAAGCGAAAATTGTGCTTATAAATCAGGCAAGATTCCTACTTTTTTATTTCCCACCCATGTATTATCATTTAAAATCGAGGGGAGGGCATCGAAATGTGTGTATTTTGTCCTAATCAATGACGCAATGCGAGGAATATGTAACTTTTTGATTGAATATGTAACTTTGATTGTTAGGTAGTAATTATACAGCTCGACGCAGTTTTATTATCGCGTTCTCGATTTACTCACTCCCTTTCAGACGCCAATACGTGAATTCCGTTGAGGGCGGACACCTAGCCTAGCATTCTGTCCGACGCAAAATACTATAAAATCCCTAAATCTCCGTAAATGGCGCTTTAAAATTAAAAATTAATTCTCAAATATATTCCTACGGCGTCCCCTATGTGCTAAGGATCGCCCCTGATCGTAACTGGATTCAAAAAAGTATTTAAAAAGGTTACAACACCCGGGATTCCCAAGCAGTCACCCATCCAAGTACTAACCGGGCTCAACGTTGCTTAACTTCGGTGTTCGGAAGGGAACCGGTGTTTTTAACGTGATATGGTAGTAACCGTTATTTAAAAGCGAAAATTGTGCTTATAAATCAGGCAAGATTTCTACTTTTTTATTTCCCACCCATGTATTATCATTTAAAATCGAGGGGAGGGCATCGAAATGTGTGTATTTTGTCCTAATCAATGACGCAATGCGAGGAATATGTAACTTTTTGATTGAATATGTAACTTTTTGATCGTTAGGTAGTAATTATACAGCTCGACGCAGTTTTATTATCGCGTTCTCGATTTACTCACTCCCTTTCAGACGCCAATACGTGAATTCCGTTGAGGGCGGACACCTAGCCTAGCATTCTGTCCGACGCAAAATACTATAAAATCCCTAAATCTCCGTAAATGGCGCTTTAAAATTAAAAATTAATTCTCAAATATATTCCTACGGCGTCCCCTATGTGCTAAGGATCGCCCCTGATCGTAACTGGATTTAAAAAAGTATTTAAAAAGGTTACAACACCCGGGATCCCAAGCGGTCACCCATCCAAGTACTAACCGGGCTCAACGTTGCTTAACTTCGGTGTTCGGAAGGGAACCGGTGTTTTTAACGTGATATGGTAGTAACCGTTATTTAAAAGCGAAAATTGTGCTTATAAATCAGGCAAGATTCCTACTTTTTTATTTCCCACCCATGTATTATCATTTAAAATCGAGGGGAGGGCATCGAAATGTGTGTATTTTGTCCTAATCAATGACGCAATGCGAGGAATATGTAACTTTTTGATTGAATATGTAACTTTTTGATTGTTAGGTAGTAATTATACAGCTCGACGCAGTTTTATTATCGCGTTCTCGATTTACTCACTCCCTTTCAGACGCCAATACGTGAATTCCGAGGGCGGACACCTACACTAGCATTCTGTCCGACGCAAAATACTATAAAATCCCTAAATCTCCGTAAATGGCGCTTTAAAATTAAAAATTAATTCTCAAATATATTCCTACGGCGTCCCCTATGTGCTAAGGATCGCCCCTGATCGTAACTGGATTCAAAAAAGTATTTAAAAAGGTTACAACACCCGGGATTCCCAAGCGGTCACCCATCCAAGTACTAACCGGGCTCAACGTTGCTTAACTTCGGTGTTCGGAAGGGAACCGGTGTTTTCAACGTGATATGGTCGTAACCGTTGGTTAAAAGCGAAAATTGTGCTTATAAATCAGGCAAGATTCCTACTTTTTTATTTCCCACCCATGTATTATCATTTAAATCGAGGGGAGGGCATCGAAATGTGTGTATTTTGTCCTAATCAATGACGCAATGCGAGGAATATGTAACTTTTTGATTGAATATGTAACTTTTTGATCGTTAGGTAGTAATTATACAGCTCGACGCAGTTTTATTATCGCGTTCTCGATTTACTCACTCCCTTTCAGACGCCAATACGTGAATTCCGTTGAGGGCGGACACCTAGCCTAGCATTCTGTCCGACGCAAAATACTATAAAATCCCTAAATCTCCGTAAATGGCGCTTTAAAATTAAAAATTAATTCTCAAATATATTCCTACGGCGTCCCCTATGTGCTAAGGATCGCCCCTGATCGTAACTGGATTCAAAAAAGTATTTAAAAAGGTTACAACACCCGGGATTCCCAAGCGGTCACCCATCCAAGTACTAACCGGGCTCTACGTTGCTTAACTTCGGTGTTCGGAAGGGAACCGGTGTTTTCAACGTGATATGGTCGTAACCGTTGGTTAAAAGCGAAAATTGTGCTTATAAATCAGGCAAGATTCCTACTTTTTTATTTCCCACCCATGTATTATCATTTAAAATCGAGGGGAGGGCATCGAAATGTGTGTATTTTGTCCTAATCAATGACGCAATGCGAGGAATATGTAACTTTTTGATTGAATATGTAACTTTGATTGTTAGGTAGTAATTATACAGCTCGACGCAGTTTTATTATCGCGTTCTCGATTTACTCACTCCCTTTCAGACGCCAATACGTGAATTCCGTTGAGGGCGGACACCTAGACTAGCATTCTGTCCGACGCAAAATACTATAAAATCCCTAAATCTCCGTAAATGGCGCTTTAAAATTAAAAATTAATTCTCAAATATATTCCTACGGCGTCCCCTATGTGCTAAGGATCGCCCCTGATCGTAACTGGATTCAAAAAAGTATTTAAAAAGGTTACAACACCCGGGATTCCCAAGCGGTCACCCATCCAAGTACTAACCGGGCTCAACGTTGCTTAACTTCGGTGTTCGGAAGGGAACCGGTGTTTTCAACGTGATATGGTCGTAACCGTTGGTTAAAAGCGAAAATTGTGCTTATAAATCAGGCAAGATTCCTACTTTTTTATTTCCCACCCATGTATTATCATTTAAAATCGAGGGGAGGGCATCGAAATGTGTGTATTTTGTCCTAATCAATGACGCAATGCGAGGAATATGTAACTTTTTGTTGAATATGTAACTTTTTGATTGTTAGGTAGTAATTATACAGCTCGACGCAGTTTTATTATCGCGTTCTCGATTTACTCACTCCCTTTCAGACGCCAATACGTGAATTCCGTTGAGGGCGGACACCTAGCCTAGCATTCTGTCCGACGCAAAATACTATAAAATCCCTAAATCTCCGTAAATGGCGCTTTAAAATTAAAAATTAATTCTCAAATATATTCCTACGGCGTCCCCTATGTGCTAAGGATCGCCCCTGATCGTAACTGGATTCAAAAAAGTATTTAAAAAGGTTACAACACCCGGGATTCCCAAGCGGTCACCCATCCAAGTACTAACCGGGCTCAACGTTGCTTAACTTCGGTGTTCGGAAGGGAACCGGTGTTTTCAACGTGATATGGTCGTAACCGTTGGTTAAAAGCGAAAATTGTGCTTATAAATCAGGCAAGATTCCTACTTTTTTATTTCCCACCCATGTATTATCATTTAAAATCGAGGGGAGGGCATCGAAATGTGTGTATTTTGTCCTAATCAATGACGCAATGCGAGGAATATGTAACTTTTTGATTGAATATGTAACTTTTTGATCGTTAGGTAGTAATTATACAGCTCGACGCAGTTTTATTATCGCGTTCTCGATTTACTCACTCCCTTTCAGACGCCAATACGTGAATTCCGTTGAGGGCGGACACCTAGACTAGCATTCTGTCCGACGCAAAATACTATAAAATCCCTAAATCTCCGTAAATGGCGCTTTAAAATTAAAAATTAATTCTCAAATATATTCCTACGGCGTCCCCTATGTGCTAAGGATCGCCCCTGATCGTAACTGGATTCAAAAAAGTATTTAAAAAGGTTACAACACCCGGGATTCCCAAGCGGTCACCCATCCAAGTACTAACCGGGCTCAACGTTGCTTAACTTCGGTGTTCGGAAGGGAACCGGTGTTTTCAACGTGATATGGTCGTAACCGTTGGTTAAAAGCGAAAATTGTGCTTATAAATCAGGCAAGATTCCTACTTTTTTATTTCCCACCCATGTATTATCATTTAAAATCGAGGGGAGGGCATCGAAATGTGTGTATTTTGTCCTAATCAATGACGCAATGCGAGGAATATGTAACTTTTTGATTGAATATGTAACTTTTTGATCGTTAGGTAGTAATTATACAGCTCGACGCAGTTTTATTATCGCGTTCTCGATTTACTCACTCCCTTTCAGACGCCAATACGTGAATTCCGTTGAGGGCGGACACCTAGACTAGCATTCTGTCCGACGCAAAATACTATAAAATCCCTAAATCTCCGTAAATGGCGCTTTAAAATTAAAAATTAATTCTCAAATATATTCCTACGGCGTCCCCTATGTGCTAAGGATCGCCCCTGATCGTAACTGGATTCAAAAAAGTATTTAAAAAGGTTACAACAGCCGGGATTCCCAAGCGGTCACCCATCCAAGTACTAACCGGGCTCAACGTTGCTTAACTTCGGTGTTCGGAAGGGAACCGGTGTTTTCAACGTGATATGGTCGTAACCGTTGGTTAAAAGCGAAAATTGTGCTTATAAATCAGGCAAGATTCCTACTTTTTTATTTCCCACCCATGTATTATCATTTAAAATCGAGGGGAGGGCATCGAAATGTGTGTATTTTGTCCTAATCAATGACGCAATGCGAGGAATATGTACCTTTTTGATTGAATATGTAACTTTTTGATTGTTAGGTAGTAATTATACAGCTCGACGCAGTTTTATTATCGCGTTCTCGATTTACTCACTCCCTTTCAGACGCCAATACGTGAATTCCGTTGAGGGCGGACACCTAGACTAGCATTCTGTCCGACGCAAAATACTATAAAATCCCTAAATCTCCGTAAATGGCGCTTTAAAATTAAAAATTAATTCTCAAATATATTCCTACGGCGTCCCCTATGTGCTAAGGATCGCCCCTGATCGTAACTGGATTCAAAAAAGTATTTAAAAAGGTTACAACAGCCGGGATTCCCAAGCGGTAACCCATCCAAGTACTAACCGGGCTCAACGTTGCTTAACTTCGGTGTTCGGAAGGGAACCGGTGTTTTCAACGTGATATGGTCGTAACCGTTGGTTAAAAGCGAAAATTGTGCTTATAAATCAGGCAAGATTCCTACTTTTTTATTTCCCACCCATGTATTATCATTTAAAATCGAGGGGAGGGCATCGAAATGTGTGTATTTTGTCCTAATCAATGACGCAATGCGAGGAATATGTAACTTTTTGATTGAATATGTAACTTTTTGATTGTTAGGTAGTAATTATACAGCTCGACGCAGTTTTATTATCGCGTTCTCGATTTACTCAGACGCCAATACGTGAATTCCGTTGAGGGCGGACACCTAGCCTAGCATTCTGTCCGACGCAAAATACTATAAAATCCCTAAATCTCCGTAAATGGCGCTTTAAAATTAAAAATTAATTCTCAAATATATTCCTACGGCGTCCCCTATGTGCTAAGGATCGCCCCTGATCGTAATTGGATTCAAAAAAGTATTTAAAAAGGTTACAACACCCGGGATTCCCAAGCGGTCACCCATCCAAGTACTAACCGGGCTCAACGTTGCTTAACTTCGGTGTTCGGAAGGGAACCGGTGTTTTCAACGTGATATGGTCGTAATCGTTGGTTAAAAGCGAAAATTGTGCTTATAAATCAGGCAAGATTCCTACTTTTTTATTTCCCACCCATGTATTATCATTTAAAATCGAGGGGAGGGCATCGAAATGTGTGTATTTTGTCCTAATCAATGACGCAATGCGAGGAATATGTAACTTTTTGATTGAATATGTAATTTTTTGATTGTTAGGTAGTAATTATACAGCTCGACGCAGTTTTATTATCGCGTTCTCGATTTACTCACTCCCTTTCAGACGCCAATACGTGAATTCCGTTGAGGGCGGACACCTAGCCTAGCATTCTGTCCGACGCAAAATACTTTAAAATCCCTAAATCTCCCTCCGTAAATGGCGCTTTAAAATTAAAAATTAATTCTCAAATATATTCCTACGGCGTCCCCTATGTGCTAAGGATCGCCCCTGATCGTAACTGGATTCAAAAAAGTATTTAAAAAGGTTACAACACCCGGGATTCCCAAGCGGTCACCCATCCAAGTACTAACCGGGCTCAACGTTGCTTAACTTCGGTGTTCGGAAGGGAACCGGTGTTTTCAACGTGATATGGTCGTAACCGTTGGTTAAAAGCGAAAATTGTGCTTATAAATCAGGCAAGATTCCTACTTTTTTATTTCCCACCCATGTATTATCATTTAAAATCGAGGGGAGGGCATCGAAATGTGTGTATTTTGTCCTAATCAATGACGCAATGCGAGGAATATGTAACTTTTTGATTGAATATGTAACTTTTTGATCGTTAGGTAGTAATTATACAGCTCGACGCAGTTTTATTATCGCGTTCTCGATTTACTCACTCCCTTTCAGACGCCAATACGTGAATTCCGTTGAGGGCGGACACCTAGCCTAGCATTCTGTCCGACGCAAAATACTATAAAATCCCTAAATCTCCGTAAATGGCGCTTTAAAATTAAAAATTAATTCTCAAATATATTCCTACGGCGTCCCCTATGTGCTAAGGATCGCCCCTGATCGTAACTGGATTCAAAAAAGTATTTAAAAAGGTTACAACACCCGGGATTCCCAAGCGGTCACCCATCCAAGTACTAACCGGGCTCAACGTTGCTTAACTTCGGTGTTCGGAAGGGAACCGGTGTTTTCAACGTGATATGGTCGTAACCGTTGGTTAAAAGCGAAAATTGTGCTTATAAATCAGGCAAGATTCCTACTTTTTTATTTCCCACCCATGTATTATCATTTAAATCGAGGGGAGGGCATCGAAATGTGTGTATTTTGTCCTAATCAATGACGCAATGCGAGGAATATGTAACTTTTTGATTGAATATGTAACTTTTTGATCGTTAGGTAGTAATTATACAGCTCGACGCAGTTTTATTATCGCGTTCTCGATTTACTCACTCCCTTTCAGACGCCAATACGTGAATTCCGTTGAGGGCGGACACCTAGCCTAGCATTCTGTCCGACGCAAAATACTATAAAATCCCTAAATCTCCGTAAATGGCGCTTTAAAATTAAAAATTAATTCTCAAATATATTCCTACGGCGTCCCCTATGTGCTAAGGATCGCCCCTGATCGTAACTGGATTCAAAAAAGTATTTAAAAAGGTTACAACACCCGGGATTCCCAAGCGGTCACCCATCCAAGTACTAACCGGGCTCTACGTTGCTTAACTTCGGTGTTCGGAAGGGAACCGGTGTTTTCAACGTGATATGGTCGTAACCGTTGGTTAAAAGCGAAAATTGTGCTTATAAATCAGGCAAGATTCCTACTTTTTTATTTCCCACCCATGTATTATCATTTAAAATCGAGGGGAGGGCATCGAAATGTGTGTATTTTGTCCTAATCAATGACGCAATGCGAGGAATATGTAACTTTTTGATTGAATATGTAACTTTGATTGTTAGGTAGTAATTATACAGCTCGACGCAGTTTTATTATCGCGTTCTCGATTTACTCACTCCCTTTCAGACGCCAATACGTGAATTCCGTTGAGGGCGGACACCTAGACTAGCATTCTGTCCGACGCAAAATACTATAAAATCCCTAAATCTCCGTAAATGGCGCTTTAAAATTAAAAATTAATTCTCAAATATATTCCTACGGCGTCCCCTATGTGCTAAGGATCGCCCCTGATCGTAACTGGATTCAAAAAAGTATTTAAAAAGGTTACAACACCCGGGATTCCCAAGCGGTCACCCATCCAAGTACTAACCGGGCTCAACGTTGCTTAACTTCGGTGTTCGGAAGGGAACCGGTGTTTTCAACGTGATATGGTCGTAACCGTTGGTTAAAAGCGAAAATTGTGCTTATAAATCAGGCAAGATTCCTACTTTTTTATTTCCCACCCATGTATTATCATTTAAAATCGAGGGGAGGGCATCGAAATGTGTGTATTTTGTCCTAATCAATGACGCAATGCGAGGAATATGTAACTTTTTGTTGAATATGTAACTTTTTGATTGTTAGGTAGTAATTATACAGCTCGACGCAGTTTTATTATCGCGTTCTCGATTTACTCACTCCCTTTCAGACGCCAATACGTGAATTCCGTTGAGGGCGGACACCTAGACTAGCATTCTGTCCGACGCAAAATACTATAAAATCCCTAAATCTCCGTAAATGGCGCTTTAAAATTAAAAATTAATTCTCAAATATATTCCTACGGCGTCCCCTATGTGCTAAGGATCGCCCCTGATCGTAACTGGATTCAAAAAAGTATTTAAAAAGGTTACAACACCCGGGATTCCCAAGCGGTCACCCATCCAAGTACTAACCGGGCTCAACGTTGCTTAACTTCGGTGTTCGGAAGGGAACCGGTGTTTTCAACGTGATATGGTCGTAACCGTTGGTTAAAAGCGAAAATTGTGCTTATAAATCAGGCAAGATTCCTACTTTTTTATTTCCCACCCATGTATTATCATTTAAAATCGAGGGGAGGGCATCGAAATGTGTGTATTTTGTCCTAATCAATGACGCAATGCGAGGAATATGTAACTTTTTGATTGAATATGTAACTTTTTGATCGTTAGGTAGTAATTATACAGCTCGACGCAGTTTTATTATCGCGTTCTCGATTTACTCAGACGCCAATACGTGAATTCCGTTGAGGGCGGACACCTAGCCTAGCATTCTGTCCGACGCAAAATACTATAAAATCCCTAAATCTCCGTAAATGGCGCTTTAAAATTAAAAATTAATTCTCAAATATATTCCTACGGCGTCCCCTATGTGCTAAGGATCGCCCCTGATCGTAACTGGATTCAAAAAAGTATTTAAAAAGCTTACAACACCCGGGATTCCCAAGCGGTCACCCATCCAAGTATTAACCGGGCTCAACGTTGCTAAACTTCGGTGTTCGGAAGGGAACCGGTGTTTTCAACGTGATGTCGTAACCGTTGGTTAAAAGCGAAAATTGTGCTTATAAATCAGGCAAGATTCCTACTTTTTTATTTCCCACCCATGTATTATCATTTAAAATCGAGGGGAGGGCATCGAAATGTGTGTATTTTGTCCTAATCAATGACGCAATGCGAGGAATATGTAACTTTTTGATTGAATATGTAACTTTTTGATCGTTAGGTAGTAATTATACAGCTCGACGCAGTTTTATTATCGCGTTCTCGATTTACTCACTCCCTTTCAGACGCCAATACGTGAATTCCGTTGAGGGCGGACACCTAGCCTAGCATTCTGTCCGACGCAAAATACTATAAAATCCCTAAATCGCCGTAAATGGCGCTTTAAAATTAAAAATTAATTCTCAAATATATTCCTACGGCGTCCCCTATGTGCTAAGGATCGCCCCTGATCGTAACTGGATTCAAAAAAGTATTTAAAAAGGTTACAACACCCGGGATTCCCAAGCGGTCACCCATCCAAGTACTAACCGGGCTCAACGTTGCTTAACTTCGGTGTTCGGAAGGGAACCGGTGTTTTCAACGTGATATGGTCGTAACCGTTGGTTAAAAGCGAAAATTGTGCTTATAAATCAGGCAAGATTCCTACTTTTTTATTTCCCACCCATGTATTATCATTTAAAATCGAGGGGAGGGCATCGAAATGTGTGTATTTTGTCCTAATCAATGACGCAATGCGAGGAATATGTAACTTTTTGATTGAATATGTAACTTTGATTGTTAGGTAGTAATTATACAGCTCGACGCAGTTTTATTATCGCGTTCTCGATTTACTCACTCCCTTTCAGACGCCAATACGTGAATTCCGTTGAGGGCGGACACCTAGACTAGCATTCTGTCCGACGCAAAATACTATAAAATCCCTAAATCTCCGTAAATGGCGCTTTAAAATTAAAAATTAATTCTCAAATATATTCCTACGGCGTCCCCTATGTGCTAAGGATCGCCCCTGATCGTAACTGGATTCAAAAAAGTATTTAAAAAGGTTACAACACCCGGGATTCCCAAGCGGTCACCCATCCAAGTACTAACCGGGCTCAACGTTGCTTAACTTCGGTGTTCGGAAGGGAACCGGTGTTTTCAACGTGATATGGTCGTAACCGTTGGTTAAAAGCGAAAATTGTGCTTATAAATCAGGCAAGATTCCTACTTTTTTATTTCCCACCCATGTATTATCATTTAAAATCGAGGGGAGGGCATCGAAATGTGTGTATTTTGTCCTAATCAATGACGCAATGCGAGGAATATGTAACTTTTTGTTGAATATGTAACTTTTTGATTGTTAGGTAGTAATTATACAGCTCGACGCAGTTTTATTATCGCGTTCTCGATTTACTCACTCCCTTTCAGACGCCAATACGTGAATTCCGTTGAGGGCGGACACCTAGACTAGCATTCTGTCCGACGCAAAATACTATAAAATCCCTAAATCTCCGTAAATGGCGCTTTAAAATTAAAAATTAATTCTCAAATATATTCCTACGGCGTCCCCTATGTGCTAAGGATCGCCCCTGATCGTAACTGGATTCAAAAAAGTATTTAAAAAGGTTACAACACCCGGGATTCCCAAGCGGTCACCCATCCAAGTACTAACCGGGCTCAACGTTGCTTAACTTCGGTGTTCGGAAGGGAACCGGTGTTTTCAACGTGATATGGTCGTAACCGTTGGTTAAAAGCGAAAATTGTGCTTATAAATCAGGCAAGATTCCTACTTTTTTATTTCCCACCCATGTATTATCATTTAAAATCGAGGGGAGGGCATCGAAATGTGTGTATTTTGTCCTAATCAATGACGCAATGCGAGGAATATGTAACTTTTTGATTGAATATGTAACTTTTTGATCGTTAGGTAGTAATTATACAGCTCGACGCAGTTTTATTATCGCGTTCTCGATTTACTCAGACGCCAATACGTGAATTCCGTTGAGGGCGGACACCTAGCCTAGCATTCTGTCCGACGCAAAATACTATAAAATCCCTAAATCTCCGTAAATGGCGCTTTAAAATTAAAAATTAATTCTCAAATATATTCCTACGGCGTCCCCTATGTGCTAAGGATCGCCCCTGATCGTAACTGGATTCAAAAAAGTATTTAAAAAGCTTACAACACCCGGGATTCCCAAGCGGTCACCCATCCAAGTATTAACCGGGCTCAACGTTGCTAAACTTCGGTGTTCGGAAGGGAACCGGTGTTTTCAACGTGATGTCGTAACCGTTGGTTAAAAGCGAAAATTGTGCTTATAAATCAGGCAAGATTCCTACTTTTTTATTTCCCACCCATGTATTATCATTTAAAATCGAGGGGAGGGCATCGAAATGTGTGTATTTTGTCCTAATCAATGACGCAATGCGAGGAATATGTAACTTTTTGATTGAATATGTAACTTTTTGATCGTTAGGTAGTAATTATACAGCTCGACGCAGTTTTATTATCGCGTTCTCGATTTACTCACTCCCTTTCAGACGCCAATACGTGAATTCCGTTGAGGGCGGACACCTAGCCTAGCATTCTGTCCGACGCAAAATACTATAAAATCCCTAAATCGCCGTAAATGGCGCTTTAAAATTAAAAATTAATTCTCAAATATATTCCTACGGCGTCCCCTATGTGCTAAGGATCGCCCCTGATCGTAACTGGATTCAAAAAAGTATTTAAAAAGGTTACAACACCCGGGATTCCCAAGCGGTCACCCATCCAAGTACTAACCGGGCTCAACGTTGCTTAACTTCGGTGTTCGGAAGGGAACCGGTGTTTTCAACGTGATATGGTCGTAACCGTTGGTTAAAAGCGAAAATTGTGCTTATAAATCAGGCAAGATTCCTACTTTTTTATTTCCCACCCATGTATTATCATTTAAAATCGAGGGGAGGGCATCGAAATGTGTGTATTTTGTCCTAATCAATGACGCAATGCGAGGAATATGTAACTTTTTGATTGAATATGTAACTTTTTGATTGTTAGGTAGTAATTATACAGCTCGACGCAGTTTTATTATCGCGTTCTCGATTTACTCACTCCCTTTCAGACGCCAATACGTGAATTCCGTTGAGGGCGGACACCTAGCCTAGCATTCTGTCCGACGCAAAATACTATAAAATCCCTAAATCTCCGTAAATGGCGCTTTAAAATTAAAAATTAATTCTCAAATATATTCCTACGGCGTCCCCTATGTGCTAAGGATCGCCCCTGATCGTAACTGGATTCAAAAAAGTATTTAAAAAGGTTACAACACCCGGGATTCCCAAGCGGTCACCCATCCAAGTACTAACCGGGCTCAACGTTGCTTAACTTCGGTGTTCGGAAGGGAACCGCTGTTTTCAACGTGATATGGTCGTAACCGTTGGTTAAAAGCGAAAATTGTGCTTATAAATCAGGCTAGATTCCTACTTTATTATTTCCCACCCATGTATTATCATTTAAAATCGAGGGGAGGGCATCGAAATGTGTGTATTTTGTCCTAATCAATGACGCAATGCGAGGAATATGTAACTTTTTGATTGAATATGTAACTTTTTGATCGTTAGGTAGTAATTAAGCAGCTCGACGCAGTTTTATTATCGCGTTCTCGATTTACTCACTCCCTTTCAGACGCCAATACGTGAATTCCGTTGAGGGCGGACACCTAGCCTAGCATTCTGTCCGACGCAAAATACTATAAAATCCCTAAATCTCCGTAAATGGCGCTTTAAAATTAAAAATTAATTCTCAAATATATTCCTACGGCGTCCCCTATGTGCTAAGGATCGCCCCTGATCGTAACTGGATTCAAAAAAGTATTTAAAAAGGTTACAACACCCGGGATTCCCAAGCGGTCACCCATCCAAGTACTAACCGGGCTCAACGTTGCTTAACTTCGGTGTTCGGAAGGGAACCGGTGTTTTCAACGTGATATGGTCGTAACCGTTGGTTAAAAGCGAAAATTGTGCTTATAAATCAGGCAAGATTCCTACTTTTTTATTTCCCACCCATGTATTATCATTTAAAATCGAGGGGAGGGCATCGAAATGTGTGTATTTTGTCCTAATCAATGACGCAATGCGAGGAATATGTAACTTTTTGATTGAATATGTAACTTTTTGATTGTTAGGTAGTAATTATACAGCTCGACGCAGTTTTATTATCGCGTTCTCGATTTACTCACTCCCTTTCAGACGCCAATACGTGAATTCCGTTGAGGGCGGACACCTAGCCTAGCATTCTGTCCGACGCAAAATACTATAAAATCCCTAAATCTCCGTAAATGGCGCTTTAAAATTAAAAATTAATTCTCAAATATATTCCTACGGCGTCCCCTATGTGCTAAGGATCGCCCCTGATCGTAACTGGATTCAAAAAAGTATTTAAAAAGGTTACAACACCCGGGATTCCCAAGCGGTCACCCATCCAAGTACTAACCGGGCTCAACGTTGCTTAACTTCGGTGTTCGGAAGGGAACCGGTGTTTTCAACGTGATATGGTCGTAACCGTTGGTTAAAAGCGAAAATTGTGCTTATAAATCAGGCTAGATTCCTACTTTATTATTTCCCACCCATGTATTATCATTTAAAATCGAGGGGAGGGCATCGAAATGTGTGTATTTTGTCCTAATCAATGACGCAATGCGAGGAATATGTAACTTTTTGATTGAATATGTAACTTTTTGATCGTTAGGTAGTAATTATACAGCTCGACGCAGTTTTATTATCGCGTTCTCGATTTACTCACTCCCTTTCAGACGCCAATACGTGAATTCCGTTGAGGGCGGACACCTAGCCTAGCATTCTGTCCGACGCAAAATACTATAAAATCCCTAAATCTCCGTAAATGGCGCTTTAAAATTAAAAATTAATTCTCAAATATATTCCTACGGCGTCCCCTATGTGCTAAGGATCGCCCCTGATCGTAACTCGATTCAAAAAAGTATTTAAAAAGGTTACAACACCCGGGATTCCCAAGCGGTCACCCATCCAAGTACTAACCGGGCTCAACGTTGCTTAACTTCGGTGTTCGGAAGGGAACCGGTGTTTTCAACGTGATATGGTCGTAACCGTTGGTTAAAAGCGAAAATTGTGCTTATAAATCAGGCAAGATTCCTACTTTTTTATTTCCCACCCATGTATTATCATTTAAAATCGAGGGGAGGGCATCGAAATGTGTGTATTTTGTCCTAATCAATGACGCAATGCGAGGAATATGTAACTTTTTGATTGAATATGTAACTTTTTGATCGTTAGGTAGTAATTATACAGCTCGACGCAGTTTTATTATCGCGTTCTCGATTTACTCACTCCCTTTCAGACGCCAATACGTGAATTCCGTTGAGGGCGGACACCTAGCCTAGCATTCTGTCCGACGCAAAATACTATAAAATCCCTAAATCGCCGTAAATGGCGCTTTAAAATTAAAAATTAATTCTCAAATATATTCCTACGGCGTCCCCTATGTGCTAAGGATCGCCCCTGATCGTAACTGGATTCAAAAAAGTATTTAAAAAGGTTACAACACCCGGGATTCCCAAGCGGTCACCCATCCAAGTACTAACCGGGCTCAACGTTGCTTAACTTCGGTGTTCGGAAGGGAACCGGTGTTTTCAACGTGATATGGTCGTAACCGTTGGTTAAAAGCGAAAATTGTGCTTATAAATCAGGCAAGATTCCTACTTTTTTATTTCCCACCCATGTATTATCATTTAAAATCGAGGGGAGGGCATCGAAATGTGTGTATTTTGTCCTAATCAATGACGCAATGCGAGGAATATGTAACTTTTTGATTGAATATGTAACTTTTTGATTGTTAGGTAGTAATTATACAGCTCGACGCAGTTTTATTATCGCGTTCTCGATTTACTCACTCCCTTTCAGACGCCAATACGTGAATTCCGTTGAGGGCGGACACCTAGCCTAGCATTCTGTCCGACGCAAAATACTATAAAATCCCTAAATCTCCGTAAATGGCGCTTTAAAATTAAAAATTAATTCTCAAATATATTCCTACGGCGTCCCCTATGTGCTAAGGATCGCCCCTGATCGTAACTGGATTCAAAAAAGTATTTAAAAAGGTTACAACACCCGGGATTCCCAAGCGGTCACCCATCCAAGTACTAACCGGGCTCAACGTTGCTTAACTTCGGTGTTCGGAAGGGAACCGCTGTTTTCAACGTGATATGGTCGTAACCGTTGGTTAAAAGCGAAAATTGTGCTTATAAATCAGGCTAGATTCCTACTTTATTATTTCCCACCCATGTATTATCATTTAAAATCGAGGGGAGGGCATCGAAATGTGTGTATTTTGTCCTAATCAATGACGCAATGCGAGGAATATGTAACTTTTTGATTGAATATGTAACTTTTTGATCGTTAGGTAGTAATTATACAGCTCGACGCAGTTTTATTATCGCGTTCTCGATTTACTCACTCCCTTTCAGACGCCAATACGTGAATTCCGTTGAGGGCGGACACCTAGCCTAGCATTCTGTCCGACGCAAAATACTATAAAATCCCTAAATCTCCGTAAATGGCGCTTTAAAATTAAAAATTAATTCTCAAATATATTCCTACGGCGTCCCCTATGTGCTAAGGATCGCCCCTGATCGTAACTGGATTCAAAAAAGTATTTAAAAAGGTTACAACACCCGGGATTCCCAAGCGGTCACCCATCCAAGTACTAACCGGGCTCAACGTTGCTTAACTTCGGTGTTCGGAAGGGAACCGGTGTTTTCAACGTGATATGGTCGTAACCGTTGGTTAAAAGCGAAAATTGTGCTTATAAATCAGGCAAGATTCCTACTTTTTTATTTCCCACCCATGTATTATCATTTAAAATCGAGGGGAGGGCATCGAAATGTGTGTATTTTGTCCTAATCAATGACGCAATGCGAGGAATATGTAACTTTTTGATTGAATATGTAACTTTTTGATTGTTAGGTAGTAATTATACAGCTCGACGCAGTTTTATTATCGCGTTCTCGATTTACTCACTCCCTTTCAGACGCCAATACGTGAATTCCGTTGAGGGCGGACACCTAGCCTAGCATTCTGTCCGACGCAAAATACTATAAAATCCCTAAATCTCCGTAAATGGCGCTTTAAAATTAAAAATTAATTCTCAAATATATTCCTACGGCGTCCCCTATGTGCTAAGGATCGCCCCTGATCGTAACTGGATTCAAAAAAGTATTTAAAAAGGTTACAACACCCGGGATTCCCAAGCGGTCACCCATCCAAGTACTAACCGGGCTCAACGTTGCTTAACTTCGGTGTTCGGAAGGGAACCGGTGTTTTCAACGTGATATGGTCGTAACCGTTGGTTAAAAGCGAAAATTGTGCTTATAAATCAGGCTAGATTCCTACTTTATTATTTCCCACCCATGTATTATCATTTAAAATCGAGGGGAGGGCATCGAAATGTGTGTATTTTGTCCTAATCAATGACGCAATGCGAGGAATATGTAACTTTTTGATTGAATATGTAACTTTTTGATCGTTAGGTAGTAATTATACAGCTCGACGCAGTTTTATTATCGCGTTCTCGATTTACTCACTCCCTTTCAGACGCCAATACGTGAATTCCGTTGAGGGCGGACACCTAGCCTAGCATTCTGTCCGACGCAAAATACTATAAAATCCCTAAATCTCCGTAAATGGCGCTTTAAAATTAAAAATTAATTCTCAAATATATTCCTACGGCGTCCCCTATGTGCTAAGGATCGCCCCTGATCGTAACTGGATTCAAAAAAGTATTTAAAAAGGTTACAACACCCGGGATTCCCAAGCGGTCACCCATCCAAGTACTAACCGGGCTCAACGTTGCTTAACTTCGGTGTTCGGAAGGGAACCGGTGTTTTCAACGTGATATGGTCGTAACCGTTGGTTAAAAGCGAAAATTGTGCTTATAAATCAGGCAAGATTCCTACTTTTTTATTTCCCACCCATGTATTATCATTTAAAATCGAGGGGAGGGCATCGAAATGTGTGTATTTTGTCCTAATCAATGACGCAATGCGAGGAATATGTAACTTTTTGATTGAATATGTAACTTTTTGATTGTTAGGTAGTAATTATACAGCTCGACGCAGTTTTATTATCGCGTTCTCGATTTACTCACTCCCTTTCAGACGCCAATACGTGAATTCCGTTGAGGGCGGACACCTAGCCTAGCATTCTGTCCGACGCAAAATACTATAAAATCCCTAAATCTCCGTAAATGGCGCTTTAAAATTAAAAATTAATTCTCAAATATATTCCTACGGCGTCCCCTATGTGCTAAGGATCGCCCCTGATCGTAACTGGATTCAAAAAAGTATTTAAATAGGTTACAACACCCGGGATTCCCAAGCGGTCACCCATCCAAGTACTAACCGGGCTCAACGTTGCTTAACTTCGGTGTTCGGAAGGGAACCGGTGTTTTCAACGTGATATGGTCGTAACCGTTGGTTAAAAGCGAAAATTGTGCTTATAAATCAGGCTAGATTCCTACTTTATTATTTCCCACCCATGTATTATCATTTAAAATCGAGGGGAGGGCATCGAAATGTGTGTATTTTGTCCTAATCAATGACGCAATGCGAGGAATATGTAACTTTTTGATTGAATATGTAACTTTTTGATCGTTAGGTAGTAATTATACAGCTCGACGCAGTTTTATTATCGCGTTCTCGATTTACTCACTCCCTTTCAGACGCCAATACGTGAATTCCGTTGAGGGCGGACACCTAGCCTAGCATTCTGTCCGACGCAAAATACTATAAAATCCCTAAATCTCCGTAAATGGCGCTTTAAAATTAAAAATTAATTCTCAAATATATTCCTACGGCGTCCCCTATGTGCTAAGGATCGCCCCTGATCGTAACTGGATTCAAAAAAGTATTTAAAAAGGTTACAACACCCGGGATTCCCAAGCGGTCACCCATCCAAGTACTAACCGGGCTCAACGTTGCTTAACTTCGGTGTTCGGAAGGGAACCGGTGTTTTCAACGTGATATGGTCGTAACCGTTGGTTAAAAGCGAAAATTGTGCTTATAAATCAGGCAAGATTCCTACTTTTTTATTTCCCACCCATGTATTATCATTTAAAATCAAGGGGAGGGCATCGAAATGTGTGTATTTTGTCCTAATCAATGACGCAATGCGAGGAATATGTAACTTTTTGATTGAATATGTAACTTTTTGATTGTTAGGTAGTAATTATACAGCTCGACGCAGTTTTATTATCGCGTTCTCGATTTACTCACTCCCTTTCAGACGCCAATACGTGAATTCCGTTGAGGGCGGACACCTAGCCTAGCATTCTGTCCGACGCAAAATACTATAAAATCCCTAAATCTCCGTAAATGGCGCTTTAAAATTAAAAATTAATTCTCAAATATATTCCTACGGCGTCCCCTATGTGCTAAGGATCGCCCCTGATCGTAACTGGATTCAAAAAAGTATTTAAAAAGGTTACAACACCCGGGATTCCCAAGCGGTCACCCATCCAAGTACTAACCGGGCTCAACGTTGCTTAACTTAGGTGTTCGGAAGGGAACCGGTGTTTTCAACGTGATATGGTCGTAACCGTTGGTTAAAAGCGAAAATTGTGCTTATAAATCAGGCAAGATTCCTACTTTATTATTTCCCACCCATGTATTATCATTTAAAATCGAGGGGAGGGCATCGAAATGTGTGTATTTTGTCCTATTCAATGACGCAATGCGAGGAATATGTAACTTTTTGATTGAATATGTAACTTTTTGATCGTTAGGTAGTAATTATACAGCTCGACGCAGTTTTATTATCGCGTTCTCGATTTACTCACTCCCTTTCAGACGCCAATACGTGAATTCCGTTGAGGGCGGACACCTAGCCTAGCATTCTGTCCGACGCAAAATACTATAAAATCCCTAAATCTCCGTAAATGGCGCTTTAAAATTAAAAATTAATTCTCAAATATATTCCTACGGCGTCCCCTATGTGCTAAGGATCCCCCCTGATCGTAACTGGATTCAAAAAAGTATTTAAAAAGGTTACAACACCCGGGATTCCCAAGCGGTCACCCATCCAAGTACTAACCGGGCTCAACGTTGCTTAACTTCGGTGTTCGGAAGGGAACCGGTGTTTTCAACGTGATATGGTCGTAACCGTTGGTTAAAAGCGAAAATTGTGCTTATAAATCAGGCAAGATTCCTACTTTTTTATTTCCCACCCATGTATTATCATTTAAAATCGAGGGGAGGGCATCGAAATGTGTGTATTTTGTCCTAATCAATGACGCAATGCGAGGAATATGTAACTTTTTGATTGAATATGTAACTTTTTGATTGTTAGGTAGTAATTATACAGCTCGACGCAGTTTTATTATCGCGTTCTCGATTTACTCACTCCCTTTCAGACGCCAATACGTGAATTCCGTTGAGGGCGGACACCTAGCCTAGCATTCTGTCCGACGCAAAATACTATAAAATCCCTAAATCTCCGTAAATGGCGCTTTAAAATTAAAAATTAATTCTCAAATATATTCCTACGGCGTCCCCTATGTGCTAAGGATCGCCCCTGATCGTAACTGGATTCAAAAAAGTATTTAAAAAGGTTACAACACCCGGGATTCCCAAGCGGTCACCCATCCAAGTACTAACCGGGCTCAACGTTGCTTAACTTCGGTGTTCGGAAGGGAACCGGTGTTTTCAACGTGATATGGTCGTAACCGTTGGTTAAAAGCGAAAATTGTGCTTATAAATCAGGCAAGATTCCTACTTTTTTATTTCCCACCCATGTATTATCATTTAAAATCGAGGGGAGGGCATCGAAATGTGTGTATTTTGTCCTAATCAATGACGCAATGCGAGGAATATGTAACTTTTTGATTGAATATGTAACTTTTTGATTGTTAGGTAGTAATTATACAGCTCGACGCAGTTTTATTATCGCGTTCTCGATTTACTCACTCCCTTTCAGACGCCAATACGTGAATTCCGTTGAGGGCGGACACCTAGCCTAGCATTCTGTCCGACGCAAAATACTATAAAATCCCTAAATCTCCGTAAATGGCGCTTTAAAATTAAAAATTAATTCTCAAATATATTCCTACGGCGTCCCCTATGTGCTAAGGATCGCCCCTGATCGTAACTGGATTCAAAAAAGTATTTAAAAAGGTTACAACACCCGGGATTCCCAAGCGGTCACCCATCCAAGTACTAACCGGGCTCAACGTTGCTTAACTTCGGTGTTCGGAAGGGAACCGGTGTTTTCAACGTGATATGGTCGTAACCGTTGGTTAAAAGCGAAAATTGTGCTTTATAAATCAGGCTAGATTCCTACTTTATTATTTCCCACCCATGTATTATCATTTAAAATCGAGGGGAGGGCATCGAAATGTGTGTATTTTGTCCTAATCAATGACGCAATGCGAGGAATATGTAACTTTTTGATTGAATATGTAACTTTTTGATCGTTAGGTAGTAATTATACAGCTCGACGCAGTTTTATTATCGCGTTCTCGATTTACTCACTCCCTTTCAGACGCCAATACGTGAATTCCGTTGAGGGCGGACACCTAGCCTAGCATTCTGTCCGACGCAAAATACTATAAAATCCCTAAATCTCCGTAAATGGCGCTTTAAAATTAAAAATTAATTCTCAAATATATTCCTACGGCGTCCCCTATGTGCTAAGGATCGCCCCTGATCGTAACTGGATTCAAAAAAGTATTTAAAAAGGTTACAACACCCGGGATTCCCAAGCGGTCACCCATCCAAGTACTAACCGGGCTCAACGTTGCTTAACTTCGGTGTTCGGAAGGGAACCGGTGTTTTCAACGTGATATGGTCGTAACCGTTGGTTAAAAGCGAAAATTGTGCTTATAAATCAGGCAAGATTCCTACTTTTTTATTTCCCACCCATGTATTATCATTTAAAATCGAGGGGAGGGCATCGAAATGTGTGTATTTTGTCCTAATCAATGACGCAATGCGAGGAATATGTAACTTTTTGATTGAATATGTAACTTTTTGATTGTTAGGTAGTAATTATACAGCTCGACGCAGTTTTATTATCGCGTTCTCGATTTACTCACTCCCTTTCAGACGCCAATACGTGAATTCCGTTGAGGGCGGACACCTAGCCTAGCATTCTGTCCGACGCAAAATACTATAAAATCCCTAAATCTCCGTAAATGGCGCTTTAAAATTAAAAATTAATTCTCAAATATATTCCTACGGCGTCCCCTATGTGCTAAGGATCGCCCCTGATCGTAACTGGATTCAAAAAAGTATTTAAAAAGGTTACAACACCCGGGATTCCCAAGCGGTCACCCATCCAAGTACTAACCGGGCTCAACGTTGCTTAACTTCGGTGTTCGGAAGGGAACCGGTGTTTTCAACGTGATATGGTCGTAACCGTTGGTTAAAAGCGAAAATTGTGCTTATAAATCAGGCTAGATTCCTACTTTATTATTTCCCACCCATGTATTATCATTTAAAATCGAGGGGAGGGCATCGAAATGTGTGTATTTTGTCCTAATCAATGACGCAATGCGAGGAATATGTAACTTTTTGATTGAATATGTAACTTTTTGATCGTTAGGTAGTAATTATACAGCTCGACGCAGTTTTATTATCGCGTTCTCGATTTACTCACTCCCTTTCAGACGCCAATACGTGAATTCCGTTGAGGGCGGACACCTAGCCTAGCATTCTGTCCGACGCAAAATACTATAAAATCCCTAAATCTCCGTAAATGGCGCTTTAAAATTAAAAATTAATTCTCAAATATATTCCTACGGCGTCCCCTATGTGCTAAGGATCGCCCCTGATCGTAACTGGATTCAAAAAAGTATTTAAAAAGGTTACAACACCCGGGATTCCCAAGCGGTCACCCATCCAAGTACTAACCGGGCTCAACGTTGCTTAACTTCGGTGTTCGGAAGGGAACCGGTGTTTTCAACGTGATATGGTCGTAACCGTTGGTTAAAAGCGAAAATTGTGCTTATAAATCAGGCAAGATTCCTACTTTTTTATTTCCCACCCATGTATTATCATTTAAAATCAAGGGGAGGGCATCGAAATGTGTGTATTTTGTCCTAATCAATGACGCAATGCGAGGAATATGTAACTTTTTGATTGAATATGTAACTTTTTGATTGTTAGGTAGTAATTATACAGCTCGACGCAGTTTTATTATCGCGTTCTCGATTTACTCACTCCCTTTCAGACGCCAATACGTGAATTCCGTTGAGGGCGGACACCTAGCCTAGCATTCTGTCCGACGCAAAATACTATAAAATCCCTAAATCTCCGTAAATGGCGCTTTAAAATTAAAAATTAATTCTCAAATATATTCCTACGGCGTCCCCTATGTGCTAAGGATCGCCCCTGATCGTAACTGGATTCAAAAAAGTATTTAAAAAGGTTACAACACCCGGGATTCCCAAGCGGTCACCCATCCAAGTACTAACCGGGCTCAACGTTGCTTAACTTCGGTGTTCGGAAGGGAACCGGTGTTTTCAACGTGATATGGTCGTAACCGTTGGTTAAAAGTGAAAATTGTGCTTATAAATCAGGCTAGATTCCTACTTTATTATTTCCCACCCATGTATTATCATTTAAAATCGAGGGGAGGGCATCGAAATGTGTGTATTTTGTCCTAATCAATGACGCAATGCGAGGAATATGTAACTTTTTGATTGAATATGTAACTTTTTGATCGTTAGGTAGTAATTATACAGCTCGACGCAGTTTTATTATCGCGTTCTCGATTTACTCACTCCCTTTCAGACGCCAATACGTGAATTCCGTTGAGGGCGGACACCTAGCCTAGCATTCTGTCCGACGCAAAATACTATAAAATCCCTAAATCTCCGTAAATGGCGCTTTAAAATTAAAAATTAATTCTCAAATATATTCCTACGGCGTCCCCTATGTGCTAAGGATCGCCCCTGATCGTAACTGGATTCAAAAAAGTATTTAAAAAGGTTACAACACCCGGGATTCCTAAGCGGTCACCCATCCAAGTACTAACCGGGCTCAACGTTGCTTAACTTAGGTGTTCGGAAGGGAACCGGTGTTTTCAACGTGATATGGTCGTAACCGTTGGTTAAAAGCGAAAATTGTGCTTATAAATCAGGCAAGATTCCTACTTTTTTATTTCCCACCCATGTATTATCATTTAAAATCGAGGGGAGGGCATCGAAATGTGTGTATTTTGTCCTAATCAATGACGCAATGCGAGGAATATGTAACTTTTTGATTGAATATGTAACTTTTTGATCGTTAGGTAGTAATTATACAGCTCGACGCAGTTTTATTATCGCGTTCTCGATTTACTCACTCCCTTTCAGACGCCAATACGTGAATTCCGTTGAGGGCGGACACCTAGCCTAGCATTCTGTCCGACGCAAAATACTATAAAATCCCTAAATCTCCGTAAATGGCGCTTTAAAATTAAAAATTAATTCTCAAATATATTCCTACGGCGTCCCCTATGTGCTAAGGATCCCCCCTGATCGTAACTGGATTCAAAAAAGTATTTAAAAAGGTTACAACACCCGGGATTCCCAAGCGGTCACCCATCCAAGTACTAACCGGGCTCAACGTTGCTTAACTTCGGTGTTCGGAAGGGAACCGGTGTTTTCAACGTGATATGGTCGTAACCGTTGGTTAAAAGTGAAAATTGTGCTTATAAATCAGGCTAGATTCCTACTTTATTATTTCCCACCCATGTATTATCATTTAAAATCGAGGGGAGGGCATCGAAATGTGTGTATTTTGTCCTAATCAATGACGCAATGCGAGGAATATGTAACTTTTTGATTGAATATGTAACTTTTTGATCGTTAGGTAGTAATTATACAGCTCGACGCAGTTTTATTATCGCGTTCTCGATTTACTCACTCCCTTTCAGACGCCAATACGTGAATTCCGTTGAGGGCGGACACCTAGCCTAGCATTCTGTCCGACGCAAAATACTATAAAATCCCTAAATCTCCGTAAATGGCGCTTTAAAATTAAAAATTAATTCTCAAATATATTCCTACGGCGTCCCCTATGTGCTAAGGATCCCCCCTGATCGTAACTGGATTCAAAAAAGTATTTAAAAAGGTTACAACACCCGGGATTCCCAAGCGGTCACCCATCCAAGTACTAACCGGGCTCAACGTTGCTTAACTTCGGTGTTCGGAAGGGAACCGGTGTTTTCAACGTGATATGGTCGTAACCGTTGGTTAAAAGTGAAAATTGTGCTTATAAATCAGGCTAGATTCCTACTTTATTATTTCCCACCCATGTATTATCATTTAAAATCGAGGGGAGGGCATCGAAATGTGTGTATTTTGTCCTAATCAATGACGCAATGCGAGGAATATGTAACTTTTTGATTGAATATGTAACTTTTTGATCGTTAGGTAGTAATTATACAGCTCGACGCAGTTTTATTATCGCGTTCTCGATTTACTCACTCCCTTTCAGACGCCAATACGTGAATTCCGTTGAGGGCGGACACCTAGCCTAGCATTCTGTCCGACGCAAAATACTATAAAATCCCTAAATCTCCGTAAATGGCGCTTTAAAATTAAAAATTAATTCTCAAATATATTCCTACGGCGTCCCCTATGTGCTAAGGATCGCCCCTGATCGTAACTGGATTCAAAAAAGTATTTAAAAAGGTTACAACACCCGGGATTCCCAAGCGGTCACCCATCCAAGTACTAACCGGGCTCAACGTTGCTTAACTTAGGTGTTCGGAAGGGAACCGGTGTTTTCAACGTGATATGGTCGTAACCGTTGGTCAAAACCGAAAATTGTGCTTATAAATCAGGCAAGATTCCTACTTTATTATTTCCCACCCATGTATTATCATTTAAAATCGAGGGGAGGGCATCGAAATGTGTGTATTTTGTCCTAATCAATGACGCAATGCGAGGAATATGTAACTTTTTGATTGAATATGTAACTTTTTGATCGTTAGGTAGTAATTATACAGCTCGACGCAGTTTTATTATCGCGTTCTCGATTTACTCACTCCCTTTCAGACGCCAATACGTGAATTCCGTTGAGGGCGGACACCTAGCCTAGCATTCTGTCCGACGCAAAATACTATAAAATCCCTAAATCTCCGTAAATGGCGCTTTAAAATTAAAAATTAATTCTCAAATATATTCCTACGGCGTCCCCTATGTGCTAAGGATCCCCCCTGATCGTAACTGGATTCAAAAAAGTATTTAAAAAGGTTACAACACCCGGGATTCCCAAGCGGTCACCCATCCAAGTACTAACCGGGCTCAACGTTGCTTAACTTCGGTGTTCGGAAGGGAACCGGTGTTTTCAACGTGATATGGTCGTAACCGTTGGTTAAAAGCGAAAATTGTGCTTATAAATCAGGCAAGATTCCTACTTTTTTATTTCCCACCCATGTATTATCATTTAAAATCGAGGGGAGGGCATCGAAATGTGTGTATTTTGTCCTAATCAATGACGCAATGCGAGGAATATGTAACTTTTTGATTGAATATGTAACTTTTTGATTGTTAGGTAGTAATTATACAGCTCGACGCAGTTTTATTATCGCGTTCTCGATTTACTCACTCCCTTTCAGACGCCAATACGTGAATTCCGTTGAGGGCGGACACCTAGCCTAGCATTCTGTCCGACGCAAAATACTATAAAATCCCTAAATCTCCGTAAATGGCGCTTTAAAATTAAAAATTAATTCTCAAATATATTCCTACGGCGTCCCCTATGTGCTAAGGATCGCCCCTGATCGTAACTGGATTCAAAAAAGTATTTAAAAAGGTTACAACACCCGGGATTCCCAAGCGGTCACCCATCCAAGTACTAACCGGGCTCAACGTTGCTTAACTTCGGTGTTCGGAAGGGAACCGGTGTTTTCAACGTGATATGGTCGTAACCGTTGGTTAAAAGCGAAAATTGTGCTTATAAATCAGGCAAGATTCCTACTTTTTTATTTCCCACCCATGTATTATCATTTAAAATCGAGGGGAGGGCATCGAAATGTGTGTATTTTGTCCTAATCAATGACGCAATGCGAGGAATATGTAACTTTTTGATTGAATATGTAACTTTTTGATTGTTAGGTAGTAATTATACAGCTCGACGCAGTTTTATTATCGCGTTCTCGATTTACTCACTCCCTTTCAGACGCCAATACGTGAATTCCGTTGAGGGCGGACACCTAGCCTAGCATTCTGTCCGACGCAAAATACTATAAAATCCCTAAATCTCCGTAAATGGCGCTTTAAAATTAAAAATTAATTCTCAAATATATTCCTACGGCGTCCCCTATGTGCTAAGGATCGCCCCTGATCGTAACTGGATTCAAAAAAGTATTTAAAAAGGTTACAACACCCGGGATTCCCAAGCGGTCACCCATCCAAGTACTAACCGGGCTCAACGTTGCTTAACTTCGGTGTTCGGAAGGGAACCGGTGTTTTCAACGTGATATGGTCGTAACCGTTGGTTAAAAGCGAAAATTGTGCTTTATAAATCAGGCTAGATTCCTACTTTATTATTTCCCACCCATGTATTATCATTTAAAATCGAGGGGAGGGCATCGAAATGTGTGTATTTTGTCCTAATCAATGACGCAATGCGAGGAATATGTAACTTTTTGATTGAATATGTAACTTTTTGATCGTTAGGTAGTAATTATACAGCTCGACGCAGTTTTATTATCGCGTTCTCGATTTACTCACTCCCTTTCAGACGCCAATACGTGAATTCCGTTGAGGGCGGACACCTAGCCTAGCATTCTGTCCGACGCAAAATACTATAAAATCCCTAAATCTCCGTAAATGGCGCTTTAAAATTAAAAATTAATTCTCAAATATATTCCTACGGCGTCCCCTATGTGCTAAGGATCGCCCCTGATCGTAACTGGATTCAAAAAAGTATTTAAAAAGGTTACAACACCCGGGATTCCCAAGCGGTCACCCATCCAAGTACTAACCGGGCTCAACGTTGCTTAACTTCGGTGTTCGGAAGGGAACCAGTGTTTTCAACGTGATATGGTCGTAACCGTTGGTTAAAAGCGAAAATTGTGCTTATAAATCAGGCAAGATTCCTACTTTTTTATTTCCCACCCATGTATTATCATTTAAAATCGAGGGGAGGGCATCGAAATGTGTGTATTTTGTCCTAATCAATGACGCAATGCGAGGAATATGTAACTTTTTGATTGAATATGTAACTTTTTGATTGTTAGGTAGTAATTATACAGCTCGACGCAGTTTTATTATCGCGTTCTCGATTTACTCACTCCCTTTCAGACGCCAATACGTGAATTCCGTTGAGGGCGGACACCTAGCCTAGCATTCTGTCCGACGCAAAATACTATAAAATCCCTAAATCTCCGTAAATGGCGCTTTAAAATTAAAAATTAATTCTCAAATATATTCCTACGGCGTCCCCTATGTGCTAAGGATCGCCCCTGATCGTAACTGGATTCAAAAAAGTATTTAAAAAGGTTACAACACCCGGGATTCCCAAGCGGTCACCCATCCAAGTACTAACCGGGCTCAACGTTGCTTAACTTCGGTGTTCGGAAGGGAACCGGTGTTTTCAACGTGATATGGTCGTAACCGTTGGTTAAAAGCGAAAATTGTGCTTATAAATCAGGCAAGATTCCTACTTTTTTATTTCCCACCCATGTATTATCATTTAAAATCGAGGGGAGGGCATCGAAATGTGTGTATTTTGTCCTAATCAATGACGCAATGCGAGGAATATGTAACTTTTTGATTGAATATGTAACTTTTTGATTGTTAGGTAGTAATTATACAGCTCGACGCAGTTTTATTATCGCGTTCTCGATTTACTCACTCCCTTTCAGACGCCAATACGTGAATTCCGTTGAGGGCGGACACCTAGCCTAGCATTCTGTCCGACGCAAAATACTATAAAATCCCTAAATCTCCGTAAATGGCGCTTTAAAATTAAAAATTAATTCTCAAATATATTCCTACGGCGTCCCCTATGTGCTAAGGATCGCCCCTGATCGTAACTGGATTCAAAAAAGTATTTAAAAAGGTTACAACACCCGGGATTCCCAAGCGGTCACCCATCCAAGTACTAACCGGGCTCAACGTTGCTTAACTTCGGTGTTCGGAAGGGAACCGGTGTTTTCAACGTGATATGGTCGTAACCGTTGGTTAAAAGCGAAAATTGTGCTTTATAAATCAGGCTAGATTCCTACTTTATTATTTCCCACCCATGTATTATCATTTAAAATCGAGGGGAGGGCATCGAAATGTGTGTATTTTGTCCTAATCAATGACGCAATGCGAGGAATATGTAACTTTTTGATTGAATATGTAACTTTTTGATCGTTAGGTAGTAATTATACAGCTCGACGCAGTTTTATTATCGCGTTCTCGATTTACTCACTCCCTTTCAGACGCCAATACGTGAATTCCGTTGAGGGCGGACACCTAGCCTAGCATTCTGTCCGACGCAAAATACTATAAAATCCCTAAATCTCCGTAAATGGCGCTTTAAAATTAAAAATTAATTCTCAAATATATTCCTACGGCGTCCCCTATGTGCTAAGGATCCCCCCTGATCGTAACTGGATTCAAAAAAGTATTTAAAAAGGTTACAACACCCGGGATTCCCAAGCGGTCACCCATCCAAGTACTAACCGGGCTCAACGTTGCTTAACTTCGGTGTTCGGAAGGGAACCGGTGTTTTCAACGTGATATGGTCGTAACCGTTGGTTAAAAGTGAAAATTGTGCTTATAAATCAGGCTAGATTCCTACTTTATTATTTCCCACCCATGTATTATCATTTAAAATCGAGGGGAGGGCATCGAAATGTGTGTATTTTGTCCTAATCAATGACGCAATGCGAGGAATATGTAACTTTTTGATTGAATATGTAACTTTTTGATCGTTAGGTAGTAATTATACAGCTCGACGCAGTTTTATTATCGCGTTCTCGATTTACTCACTCCCTTTCAGACGCCAATACGTGAATTCCGTTGAGGGCGGACACCTAGCCTAGCATTCTGTCCGACGCAAAATACTATAAAATCCCTAAATCTCCGTAAATGGCGCTTTAAAATTAAAAATTAATTCTCAAATATATTCCTACGGCGTCCCCTATGTGCTAAGGATCCCCCCTGATCGTAACTGGATTCAAAAAAGTATTTAAAAAGGTTACAACACCCGGGATTCCCAAGCGGTCACCCATCCAAGTACTAACCGGGCTCAACGTTGCTTAACTTCGGTGTTCGGAAGGGAACCGGTGTTTTCAACGTGATATGGTCGTAACCGTTGGTTAAAAGTGAAAATTGTGCTTATAAATCAGGCTAGATTCCTACTTTATTATTTCCCACCCATGTATTATCATTTAAAATCGAGGGGAGGGCATCGAAATGTGTGTATTTTGTCCTAATCAATGACGCAATGCGAGGAATATGTAACTTTTTGATTGAATATGTAACTTTTTGATCGTTAGGTAGTAATTATACAGCTCGACGCAGTTTTATTATCGCGTTCTCGATTTACTCACTCCCTTTCAGACGCCAATACGTGAATTCCGTTGAGGGCGGACACCTAGCCTAGCATTCTGTCCGACGCAAAATACTATAAAATCCCTAAATCTCCGTAAATGGCGCTTTAAAATTAAAAATTAATTCTCAAATATATTCCTACGGCGTCCCCTATGTGCTAAGGATCGCCCCTGATCGTAACTGGATTCAAAAAAGTATTTAAAAAGGTTACAACACCCGGGATTCCCAAGCGGTCACCCATCCAAGTACTAACCGGGCTCAACGTTGCTTAACTTAGGTGTTCGGAAGGGAACCGGTGTTTTCAACGTGATATGGTCGTAACCGTTGGTCAAAACCGAAAATTGTGCTTATAAATCAGGCAAGATTCCTACTTTATTATTTCCCACCCATGTATTATCATTTAAAATCGAGGGGAGGGCATCGAAATGTGTGTATTTTGTCCTAATCAATGACGCAATGCGAGGAATATGTAACTTTTTGATTGAATATGTAACTTTTTGATCGTTAGGTAGTAATTATACAGCTCGACGCAGTTTTATTATCGCGTTCTCGATTTACTCACTCCCTTTCAGACGCCAATACGTGAATTCCGTTGAGGGCGGACACCTAGCCTAGCATTCTGTCCGACGCAAAATACTATAAAATCCCTAAATCTCCGTAAATGGCGCTTTAAAATTAAAAATTAATTCTCAAATATATTCCTACGGCGTCCCCTATGTGCTAAGGATCCCCCCTGATCGTAACTGGATTCAAAAAAGTATTTAAAAAGGTTACAACACCCGGGATTCCCAAGCGGTCACCCATCCAAGTACTAACCGGGCTCAACGTTGCTTAACTTCGGTGTTCGGAAGGGAACCGGTGTTTTCAACGTGATATGGTCGTAACCGTTGGTTAAAAGCGAAAATTGTGCTTATAAATCAGGCAAGATTCCTACTTTTTTATTTCCCACCCATGTATTATCATTTAAAATCGAGGGGAGGGCATCGAAATGTGTGTATTTTGTCCTAATCAATGACGCAATGCGAGGAATATGTAACTTTTTGATTGAATATGTAACTTTTTGATTGTTAGGTAGTAATTATACAGCTCGACGCAGTTTTATTATCGCGTTCTCGATTTACTCACTCCCTTTCAGACGCCAATACGTGAATTCCGTTGAGGGCGGACACCTAGCCTAGCATTCTGTCCGACGCAAAATACTATAAAATCCCTAAATCTCCGTAAATGGCGCTTTAAAATTAAAAATTAATTCTCAAATATATTCCTACGGCGTCCCCTATGTGCTAAGGATCGCCCCTGATCGTAACTGGATTCAAAAAAGTATTTAAAAAGGTTACAACACCCGGGATTCCCAAGCGGTCACCCATCCAAGTACTAACCGGGCTCAACGTTGCTTAACTTCGGTGTTCGGAAGGGAACCGGTGTTTTCAACGTGATATGGTCGTAACCGTTGGTTAAAAGCGAAAATTGTGCTTATAAATCAGGCAAGATTCCTACTTTTTTATTTCCCACCCATGTATTATCATTTAAAATCGAGGGGAGGGCATCGAAATGTGTGTATTTTGTCCTAATCAATGACGCAATGCGAGGAATATGTAACTTTTTGATTGAATATGTAACTTTTTGATTGTTAGGTAGTAATTATACAGCTCGACGCAGTTTTATTATCGCGTTCTCGATTTACTCACTCCCTTTCAGACGCCAATACGTGAATTCCGTTGAGGGCGGACACCTAGCCTAGCATTCTGTCCGACGCAAAATACTATAAAATCCCTAAATCTCCGTAAATGGCGCTTTAAAATTAAAAATTAATTCTCAAATATATTCCTACGGCGTCCCCTATGTGCTAAGGATCGCCCCTGATCGTAACTGGATTCAAAAAAGTATTTAAAAAGGTTACAACACCCGGGATTCCCAAGCGGTCACCCATCCAAGTACTAACCGGGCTCAACGTTGCTTAACTTCGGTGTTCGGAAGGGAACCGGTGTTTTCAACGTGATATGGTCGTAACCGTTGGTTAAAAGCGAAAATTGTGCTTTATAAATCAGGCTAGATTCCTACTTTATTATTTCCCACCCATGTATTATCATTTAAAATCGAGGGGAGGGCATCGAAATGTGTGTATTTTGTCCTAATCAATGACGCAATGCGAGGAATATGTAACTTTTTGATTGAATATGTAACTTTTTGATCGTTAGGTAGTAATTATACAGCTCGACGCAGTTTTATTATCGCGTTCTCGATTTACTCACTCCCTTTCAGACGCCAATACGTGAATTCCGTTGAGGGCGGACACCTAGCCTAGCATTCTGTCCGACGCAAAATACTATAAAATCCCTAAATCTCCGTAAATGGCGCTTTAAAATTAAAAATTAATTCTCAAATATATTCCTACGGCGTCCCCTATGTGCTAAGGATCGCCCCTGATCGTAACTGGATTCAAAAAAGTATTTAAAAAGGTTACAACACCCGGGATTCCCAAGCGGTCACCCATCCAAGTACTAACCGGGCTCAACGTTGCTTAACTTCGGTGTTCGGAAGGGAACCAGTGTTTTCAACGTGATATGGTCGTAACCGTTGGTTAAAAGCGAAAATTGTGCTTATAAATCAGGCAAGATTCCTACTTTTTTATTTCCCACCCATGTATTATCATTTAAAATCGAGGGGAGGGCATCGAAATGTGTGTATTTTGTCCTAATCAATGACGCAATGCGAGGAATATGTAACTTTTTGATTGAATATGTAACTTTTTGATTGTTAGGTAGTAATTATACAGCTCGACGCAGTTTTATTATCGCGTTCTCGATTTACTCACTCCCTTTCAGACGCCAATACGTGAATTCCGTTGAGGGCGGACACCTAGCCTAGCATTCTGTCCGACGCAAAATACTATAAAATCCCTAAATCTCCGTAAATGGCGCTTTAAAATTAAAAATTAATTCTCAAATATATTCCTACGGCGTCCCCTATGTGCTAAGGATCGCCCCTGATCGTAACTGGATTCAAAAAAGTATTTAAAAAGGTTACAACACCCGGGATTCCCAAGCGGTCACCCATCCAAGTACTAACCGGGCTCAACGTTGCTTAACTTCGGTGTTCGGAAGGGAACCGGTGTTTTCAACGTGATATGGTCGTAACCGTTGGTTAAAAGCGAAAATTGTGCTTATAAATCAGGCAAGATTCCTACTTTTTTATTTCCCACCCATGTATTATCATTTAAAATCGAGGGGAGGGCATCGAAATGTGTGTATTTTGTCCTAATCAATGACGCAATGCGAGGAATATGTAACTTTTTGATTGAATATGTAACTTTTTGATTGTTAGGTAGTAATTATACAGCTCGACGCAGTTTTATTATCGCGTTCTCGATTTACTCACTCCCTTTCAGACGCCAATACGTGAATTCCGTTGAGGGCGGACACCTAGCCTAGCATTCTGTCCGACGCAAAATACTATAAAATCCCTAAATCTCCGTAAATGGCGCTTTAAAATTAAAAATTAATTCTCAAATATATTCCTACGGCGTCCCCTATGTGCTAAGGATCGCCCCTGATCGTAACTGGATTCAAAAAAGTATTTAAAAAGGTTACAACACCCGGGATTCCCAAGCGGTCACCCATCCAAGTACTAACCGGGCTCAACGTTGCTTAACTTCGGTGTTCGGAAGGGAACCGGTGTTTTCAACGTGATATGGTCGTAACCGTTGGTTAAAAGCGAAAATTGTGCTTTATAAATCAGGCTAGATTCCTACTTTATTATTTCCCACCCATGTATTATCATTTAAAATCGAGGGGAGGGCATCGAAATGTGTGTATTTTGTCCTAATCAATGACGCAATGCGAGGAATATGTAACTTTTTGATTGAATATGTAACTTTTTGATCGTTAGGTAGTAATTATACAGCTCGACGCAGTTTTATTATCGCGTTCTCGATTTACTCACTCCCTTTCAGACGCCAATACGTGAATTCCGTTGAGGGCGGACACCTAGCCTAGCATTCTGTCCGACGCAAAATACTATAAAATCCCTAAATCTCCGTAAATGGCGCTTTAAAATTAAAAATTAATTCTCAAATATATTCCTACGGCGTCCCCTATGTGCTAAGGATCGCCCCTGATCGTAACTGGATTCAAAAAAGTATTTAAAAAGGTTACAACACCCGGGATTCCCAAGCGGTCACCCATCCAAGTACTAACCGGGCTCAACGTTGCTTAACTTCGGTGTTCGGAAGGGAACCAGTGTTTTCAACGTGATATGGTCGTAACCGTTGGTTAAAAGCGAAAATTGTGCTTATAAATCAGGCAAGATTCCTACTTTTTTATTTCCCACCCATGTATTATCATTTAAAATCGAGGGGAGGGCATCGAAATGTGTGTATTTTGTCCTAATCAATGACGCAATGCGAGGAATATGTAACTTTTGATTGAATATGTAACTTTTTGATTGTTAGGTAGTAATTATACAGCTCGACGCAGTTTTATTATCGCGTTCTCGATTTACTCACTCCCTTTCAGACGCCAATACGTGAATTCCGTTGAGGGCGGACACCTAGCCTAGCATTCTGTCCGACGCAAAATACTATAAAATCCCTAAATCTCCGTAAATGGCGCTTTAAAATTAAAAATTAATTCTCAAATATATTCCTACGGCGTCCCCTATGTGCTAAGGATCGCCCCTGATCGTAACTGGATTCAAAAAAGTATTTAAAAAGGTTACAACACCCGGGATTCCCAAGCGGTCACCCATCCAAGTACTAACCGGGCTCAACGTTGCTTAACTTCGGTGTTCGGAAGGGAACCGGTGTTTTCAACGTGATATGGTCGTAACCGTTGGTTAAAAGCGAAAATTGTGCTTATAAATCAGGCTAGATTCCTACTTTATTATTTCCCACCCATGTATTATCATTTAAAATCGAGGGGAGGGCATCGAAATGTGTGTATTTTGTCCTAATCAATGACGCAATGCTAGGAATATGTAACTTTTTGATTGAATATGTAACTTTTTGATCGTTAGGTAGTAATTATACAGCTCGACGCAGTTTTATTATCGCGTTCTCGATTTACTCACTCCCTTTCAGACGCCAATAAGTGAATTCCGTTGAGGGCGGACACCTAGCCTAGCATTCTGTCCGACGCAAAATACTATAAAATCCCTAAATCTCCGTAAATGGCGCTTTAAAATTAAAAATTAATTCTCAAATATATTCCTACGGCGTCCCCTATGTGCTAAGGATCGCCCCTGATCGTAACTGGATTCAAAAAAGTATTTAAAAAGGTTACAACACCCGGGATTCCCAAGCGGTCACCCATCCAAGTACTAACCGGGCTCAACGTTGCTTAACTTCGGTGTTCGGAAGGGAACCGGTGTTTTCAACGTGATATGGTCGTAACCGTTGGTTAAAAGCGAAAATTGTGCTTATAAATCAGGCAAGATTCCTACTTTTTTATTTCCCACCCATGTATTATCATTTAAAATCGAGGGGAGGGCATCGAAATGTGTGTATTTTGTCCTAATCAATGACGCAATGCGAGGAATATGTAACTTTTTGATTGAATATGTAACTTTTTGATCGTTAGGTAGTAATTATACAGCTCGACGCAGTTTTATTATCGCGTTCTCGATTTACTCACTCCCTTTCAGACGCCAATACGTGAATTCCGTTGAGGGCGGACACCTAGCCTAGCATTCTGTCCGACGCAAAATACTATAAAATCCCTAAATCTCCGTAAATGGCGCTTTAAAATTAAAAATTAATTCTCAAATATATTCCTACGGCGTCCCCTATGTGCTAAGGATCGCCCCTGATCGTAACTGGATTCAAGAAAGTATTTAAAAAGGTTACAACACCCGGGATTCCCAAGCGGTCACCCATCCAAGTACTAACCGGGCTCAACGTTGCTTAACTTCGGTGTTCGGAAGGGAACCGGTGTTTTCAACGTGATATGGTCGTAACCGTTGGTTAAAAGCGAAAATTGTGCTTATAAATCAGGCAAGATTCCTACTTTATTATTTCCCACCCATGTATTATCATTTAAAATCGAGGGGAGGGCATCGAAATGTGTGTATTTTGTCCTAATCAATGACGCAATGCGAGGAATATGTAACTTTTTGATTGAATATGTAACTTTTTGATCGTTAGGTAGTAATTATACAGCTCGACGCAGTTTTATTATCGCGTTCTCGATTTACTCACTCCCTTTCAGACGCCAATACGTGAATTCCGTTGAGGGCGGACACCTAGCCTAGCATTCTGTCCGACGCAAAATACTATAAAATCCCTAAATCTCCGTAAATGGCGCTTTAAAATTAAAAATTAATTCTCAAATATATTCCTTCGGCGTCCCCTATGTGCTAAGGATCGCCCCTGATCGTAACTGGATTCAAAAAAGTATTTAAAAAGGTTACAACACCCGGGATTCCCAAGCGGTCACCCATCCAAGTACTAACCGGGCTCAACGTTGCTTAACTTCGGTGTTCGGAAGGGAACCGGTGTTTTCAACGTGATATGGTCGTAACCGTTGGTTAAAAGCGAAAATTGTGCTTATAAATCAGGCAAGATTCCTACTTTATTATTTCCCACCCATGTATTATCATTTAAAATCGAGGGGAGGGCATCGAAATGTGTGTATTTTGTCCTAATCAATGACGCAATGCGAGGAATATGTAACTTTTTGATTGAATATGTAACTTTTTGATCGTTAGGTAGTAATTATACAGCTCGACGCAGTTTTATTATCGCGTTCTCGATTTACTCACTCCCTTTCAGACGCCAATACGTGAATTCCGTTGAGGGCGGACACCTAGCCTAGCATTCTGTCCGACGCAAAATACTATAAAATCCCTAAATCTCCGTAAATGGCGCTTTAAAATTAAAAATTAATTCTCAAATATATTCCTACGGCGTCCCCTATGTGCTAAGGATCGCCCCTGATCGTAACTGGATTCAAGAAAGTATTTAAAAAGGTTACAACACCCGGGATTCCCAAGCGGTCACCCATCCAAGTACTAACCGGGCTCAACGTTGCTTAACTTCGGTGTTCGGAAGGGAACCGGTGTTTTCAACGTGATATGGTCGTAACCGTTGGTTAAAAGCGAAAATTGTGCTTATAAATCAGGCAAGATTCCTACTTTATTATTTCCCACCCATGTATTATCATTTAAAATCGAGGGGAGGGCATCGAAATGTGTGTATTTTGTCCTAATCAATGACGCAATGCGAGGAATATGTAACTTTTTGATTGAATATGTAACTTTTTGATCGTTAGGTAGTAATTATACAGCTCGACGCAGTTTTATTATCGCGTTCTCGATTTACTCACTCCCTTTCAGACGCCAATACGTGAATTCCGTTGAGGGCGGACACCTAGCCTAGCATTCTGTCCGACGCAAAATACTATAAAATCCCTAAATCTCCGTAAATGGCGCTTTAAAATTAAAAATTAATTCTCAAATATATTCCTACGGCGTCCCCTATGTGCTAAGGATCGCCCCTGATCGTAACTGGATTCAAAAAAGTATTTAAAAAGGTTACAACACCCGGGATTCCCAAGCGGTCACCCATCCAAGTACTAACCGGGCTCAACGTTGCTTAACTTCGGTGTTCGGAAGGGAACCGGTGTTTTCAACGTGATATGGTCGTAACCGTTGGTTAAAAGCGAAAATTGTGCTTATAAATCAGGCAAGATTCCTACTTTTTTATTTCCCACCCATGTATTATCATTTAAAATCGAGG
Source organism: Gordius sp. MW1 (assembly GCA_964036665.1). Taxonomy (NCBI): domain Eukaryota; kingdom Metazoa; phylum Nematomorpha; class Gordioida; order Gordea; family Gordiidae; genus Gordius; species Gordius sp. MW1. Next base: position 6,946,118 of record OZ038530.1, on the reverse strand, counting down.
GGAGGGCATCGAAATGTGTGTATTTTGTCCTAATCAATGACGCAATGCGAGGAATATGTAACTTTTTGATTGAATATGTAACTTTTTGATCGTTAGGTAGTAATTATACAGCTCGACGCAGTTTTATTATCGCGTTCTCGATTTACTCACTCCCTTTCAGACGCCAATACGTGAATTCCGTTGAGGGCGGACACCTAGCCTAGCATTCTGTCCGACGCAAAATACTATAAAATCCCTAAATCTCCGTAAATGGCGCTTTAAAATTAAAAATTAATTCTCAAATATATTCCTACGGCGTCCCCTATGTGCTAAGGATCGCCCCTGATCGTAACTGGATTCAAGAAAGTATTTAAAAAGGTTACAACACCCGGGATTCCCAAGCGGTCACCCATCCAAGTACTAACCGGGCTCAACGTTGCTTAACTTCGGTGTTCGGAAGGGAACCGGTGTTTTCAACGTGATATGGTCGTAACCGTTGGTTAAAAGCGAAAATTGTGCTTATAAATCAGGCAAGATTCCTACTTTATTATTTCCCACCCATGTATTATCATTTAAAATCGAGGGGAGGGCATCGAAATGTGTGTATTTTGTCCTAATCAATGACGCAATGCGAGGAATATGTAACTTTTTGATTGAATATGTAACTTTTTGATCGTTAGGTAGTAATTATACAGCTCGACGCAGTTTTATTATCGCGTTCTCGATTTACTCAGACGCTAATACGTGAATTCCGTTGAGGGCGGACACCTAGCCTAGCATTCTGTCCGACGCAAAATACTATAAAATCCCTAAATCTCCGTAAATGGCGCTTTAAAATTAAAAATTAATTCTCAAATATATTCCTACGGCGTCCCCTATGTGCTAAGGATCGCCCCTGATCGTAACTGGATTCAAAAAAGTATTTAAAAAGGTTACAACACCCGGGATTCCCAAGCGGTCACCCATCCAAGTACTAACCGGGCTCAACGTTGCTAAACTTCGGTGTTCGGAAGGGAACCGGTGTTTTCAACGTGATATGGTCGTAACCGTTGGTTAAAAGCGAAAATTGTGCTTATAAATCAGGCAAGATTCCTACTTTATTATTTCCCACCCATGTATTATCATTTAAAATCGAGGGGAGGGCATCGAAATGTGTGTATTTTGTCCTAATCAATGACGCAATGCGAGGAATATGTAACTTTTTGATTGAATATGTAACTTTTTGATCGTTAGGTAGTAATTATACAGCTCGACGCAGTTTTATTATCGCGTTCTCGATTTACTCAGACGCCAATACGTGAATTCCGTTGAGGGCGGACACCTAGCCTAGCATTCTGTCCGACGCAAAATACTATAAAATCCCTAAATCTCCGTAAATGGCGCTTTAAAATTAAAAATTAATTCTCAAATATATTCCTACGGCGTCCCCTATGTGCTAAGGATCGCCCCTGATCGTAACTGGATTCAAGAAAGTATTTAAAAAGGTTACAACACCCGGGATTCCCAAGCGGTCACCCATCCAAGTACTAACCGGGCTCAACGTTGCTTAACTTCGGTGTTCGGAAGGGAACCGGTGTTTTCAACGTGATATGGTCGTAACCGTTGGTTAAAAGCGAAAATTGTGCTTATAAATCAGGCAAGATTCCTACTTTTTTATTTCCCACCCATGTATTATCATTTAAAATCGAGGGGAGGGCATCGAAATGTGTGTATTTTGTCCTAATCAATGACGCAATGCGAGGAATATGTAACTTTTTGATTGAATATGTAACTTTTTGATCGTTAGGTAGTAATTATACAGCTCGACGCAGTTTTATTATCGCGTTCTCGATTTACTCAGACGCCAATACGTGAATTCCGTTGAGGGCGGACACCTAGCCTAGCATTCTGTCCGACGCAAAATACCATAAAATCCCTAAATCTCCGTAAATGGCGCTTTAAAATTAAAAATTAATTCTCAAATATATTCCTACGGCGTCCCCTATGTGCTAAGGATCGCCCCTGATCGTAACTGGATTCAAGAAAGTATTTAAAAAGGTTACAACACCCGGGATTCCCAAGCGGTCACCCATCCAAGTACTAACCGGGCTCAACGTTGCTTAACTTCGGTGTTCGGAAGGGAACCGGTGTTTTCAACGTGATATGGTCGTAACCGTTGGTTAAAAGCGAAAATTGTGCTTATAAATCAGGCAAGATTCCTACTTTATTATTTCCCACCCATGTATTATCATTTAAAATCGAGGGGAGGGCATCGAAATGTGTGTATTTTGTCCTAATCAATGACGCAATGCGAGGAATATGTAACTTTTTGATTGAATATGTAACTTTTTGATCGTTAGGTAGTAATTATACAGCTCGACGCAGTTTTATTATCGCGTTCTCGATTTACTCACTCCCTTTCAGACGCCAATACGTGAATTCCGTTGAGGGCGGACACCTAGCCTAGCATTCTGTCCGACGCAAAATACTATAAAATCCCTAAATCTCCGTAAATGGCGCTTTAAAATTAAAAATTAATTCTCAAATATATTCCTACGGCGTCCCCTATGTGCTAAGGATCGCCCCTGATCGTAACTGGATTCAAAAAAGTATTTAAAAAGGTTACAACACCCGGGATTCCCAAGCGGTCACCCATCCAAGTACTAACCGGGCTCAACGTTGCTAAACTTCGGTGTTCGGAAGGGAACCGGTGTTTTCAACGTGATATGGTCGTAACCGTTGGTTAAAAGCGAAAATTGTGCTTATAAATCAGGCAAGATTCCTACTTTTTTATTTCCCACCCATGTATTATCATTTAAAATCGAGGGGAGGGCATCGAAATGTGTGTATTTTGTCCTAATCAATGACGCAATGCGAGGAATATGTAACTTTTTGATTGTTAGGGAGTAATTATACAGCTCGACGCAGTTTTATTATCGCGTTCTCGATTTACTCACTCCCTTTCAGACGCCAATACGTGAATTCCGTTGAGGGCGGACACCTAGCCTAGCATTCTGTCCGACGCAAAATACTGTAAAATCCCTAAATCTCCGTAAATGGCGCTTTAAAATTAAAAATTAATTCTCAAATATATTCCTACGGCGTCCCCTATGTGCTAAGGATCGCCCCTGATCGTAACTGGATTCAAAAAAGTATTTAAAAAGGTTACAACCCCCGGGATTCCCAAGCGGTCACCCATCCAAGTACTAACCGGGCTCAACGTTGCATAACTTCGGTGTTCGGAAGGGAACCGGTGTTTTCAACGTGATATGGTCGTAACCGTTGGTTAAAAGCGAAAATTGTGCTTATAAATCAGGCAAGATTCCTACTTTTTTATTTCCCACCCATGTATTATCATTTAAAATCGAGGGGAGGGCATCGAAATGTGTGTATTTTGTCCTAATCAATGACGCAATGCGAGGAATATGTAACTTTTTGATTGAATATGTAACTTTTTGATTGTTAGGTAGTAATTATACAGCTCGACGCAGTTTTATTATCGCGTTCTCGATTTACTCACTCCCTTTCAGACGCCAATACGTGAATTCCGTTGAGGGCGGACACCTAGCCTAGCATTCTGTCCGACGCAAAATACTGTAAAATCCCTAAATCTCCGTAAATGGCGCTTTAAAATTAAAAATTAATTCTCAAATATATTCCTACGACGTCCCCTATGTGCTAAGGATCGCCCCTGATCGTAACTGGATTCAAAAAAGTATTTAAAAAGGTTACAACACCCGGGATTCCCAAGCGGTCACCCATCCAAGTACTAACCGGGCTCAACGTTGCTTAACTTCGGTGTTCGGAAGGGAACCGGTGTTTTCAACGTGATATGGTCGTAACCGTTGGTTAAAAGCGAAAATTGTGCTTATAAATCAGGCAAGATTCCTACTTTTTTATTTCCCACCCATGTATTATCATTTAAAATCGAGGGGAGGGCATCGAAATGTGTGTATTTTGTCCTAATCAATGACGCAATGCGAGGAATATGTAACTTTTTGATTGAATATGTAACTTTTTGATTGTTAGGTAGTAATTATACAGCTCGACGCAGTTTTATTATCGCGGTCTCGATTTACTCACTCCCTTTCAGACGCCAATACGTGAATTCCGTTGAGGGCGGACACCTAGCCTAGCATTCTGTCCGACGCAAAATACTATAAAATCCCTAAATCTCCCTCCGTAAATGGCGCTTTAAAATTAAAAATTAATTCTCAAATATATTCCTACAGCGTCCCCTATGTGCTAAGGATCGCCCCTGATCGTAACTGGATTCAAAAAAGTATTTAAAAAGGTTACAACACCCGGGATTCCCAAGCGGTCACCCATCCAAGTACTAACCGGGCTCAACGTTGCTTAACTTCGGTGTTCGGAAGGGAACCGGTGTTTTCAACGTGATATGGTCGTAACCGTTGGTTAAAAGCGAAAATTGTGCTTATAAATCAGGCAAGATTCCTACTTTTTTATTTCCCACCCATGTATTATCATTTAAAATCGAGGGGAGGGCATCGAAATGTGTGTATTTTGTCCTAATCAATGACGCAATGCGAGGAATATGTAACTTTTTGATTGAATATGTAACTTTTTGATTGTTAGGTAGTAATTATACAGCTCGACGCAGTTTTATTATCGCGTTCTCGATTTACTCACTCCCTTTCAGACGCCAATACGTGAATTCCGTTGAGGGCGGACACCTAGCCTAGCATTCTGTCCGACGCAAAATACTATAAAATCCCTAAATCTCCCTCCGTAAATGGCGCTTTAAAATTAAAAATTAATTCTCAAATATATTCCTACGGCGTCCCCTATGTGCTAAGGATCGCCCCTGATCGTAACTGGATTCAAAAAAGTATTTAAAAAGGTTACAACACCCGGGATTCCCAAGCGGTCACCCATCCAAGTACTAACCGGGCTCAACGTTGCTTAACTTCGGTGTTCGGAAGGGAACCGGTGTTTTCAACGTAATATGGTCGTAACCGTTGGTTAAAAGCGAAAATTGTGCTTATAAATCAGGCAAGATTCCTACTTTTTTATTTCCCACCCATGTATTATCATTTAAAATCGAGGGGAGGGCATCGAAATGTGTGTATTTTGTCCTAATCAATGACGCAATGCGAGGAATATGTAACTTTTTGATTGAATATGTAACTTTTTGATTGTTAGGTAGTAATTATACAGCTCGACGCAGTTTTATTATCGCGTTCTCGATTTACTCACTCCCTTTCAGACGCCAATACGTGAATTCCGTTGAGGGCGGACACCTAGCCTAGCATTCTGTCCGACGCAAAATACTATAAAATCCCTAAATCTCCGTAAATGGCGCTTTAAAATTAAAAATTAATTCTCAAATATATTCCTACGGCGTCCCCTATGTGCTAAGGATCGCCCCTGATCGTAACTGGATTCAAAAAAGTATTTAAAAAGGTTACAACACCCGGGATTCCCAAGCGGTCACCCATCCAAGTACTAACCGGGCTCAACGTTGCTTAACTTCGGTGTTCGGAAGGGAACCGGTGTTTTCAACGTGATATGGTCGTAACCGTTGGTTAAAAGCGAAAATTGTGCTTATAAATCAGGCAAGATTCCTACTTTTTTATTTCCCACCCATGTATTTTTTGTCCTAATCAAAAACGCAATGCGAGGAATATTTAACTTTTTGATTGAATATGTAACTTTTTGATCGTTAGGTAGTAATTATACAGCTCGACGCAGTTTTATTATCGCTTCTCGATTTACTCACTCCCTTTCAGACGCCAATACGTGAATTCCGTTGAGGGCGGACACCTAGCCTACCATTCTGTCCGACGCAAAATACTATAAAATCCCTAAATCTCCGTAAATGGCGCTTTAAAATTAAAAATTAATTCTCAAATATATTCCTACGGCGTCCCCTATGTACTAAGAATCGCCCCTGATCGTAACTGGATTCAAAAAAGTATTTAAAAAGGTTACAACACCCGGGATTCCCAAGCAGTCACCCATCCAAGTACTAACCGGGCTCAACGTTGCTTAACTTCGGTGTTCGGAAGGGAACCGGTGTTTTTAACGTGATATGGTAGTAACCGTTATTTAAAAGCGAAAATTGTGCTTATAAATCAGGCAAGATTTCTACTTTTTTATTTCCCACCCATGTATTATCATTTAAAATCGAGGGGAGGGCATCGAAATGTGTGTATTTTGTCCTAATCAATGACGCAATGCGAGGAATATGTAACTTTTTGATTGAATATGTAACTTTTTGATCGTTAGGTAGTAATTATACAGCTCGACGCAGTTTTATTATCGCGTTCTCGATTTACTCACTCCCTTTCAGACGCCAATACGTGAATTCCGTTGAGGGCGGACACCTAGCCTAGCATTCTGTCCGACGCAAAATACTATAAAATCCCTAAATCTCCGTAAATGGCGCTTTAAAATTAAAAATTAATTCTCAAATATATTCCTACGGCGTCCCCTATGTGCTAAGGATCGCCCCTGATCGTAACTGGATTCAAAAAAGTATTTAAAAAGGTTACAACACCCGGGATTCCCAAGCGGTCACCCATCCAAGTACTAACCGGGCTCAACGTTGCTTAACTTCGGTGTTCGGAAGGGAACCGGTGTTTTCAACGTGATATGGTCGTAACCGTTGGTCAAAAGCGAAAATTGTGCTTATAAATCAGGCAAGATTCCTACTTTTTTATTTCCCACCCATGTATTATCATTTAAAATCGAGGGGAGGGCATCGAAATGTGTGTATTTTGTCCTAATCAATGACGCAATGCGAGGAATATGTAACTTTTTGATTGAATATGTAACTTTTTGATCGTTAGGTAGTAATTATACAGCTCGACGCAGTTTTATTATCGCGTTCTCGATTTACTCAGACGCCAATACGTGAATTCCGTTGAGGGCGGACACCTAGCCTAGCATTCTGTCCGACGCAAAATACTATAAAATCCCTAAATCTCCGTAAATGGCGCTTTAAAATTAAAAATTAATTCTCAAATATATTCCTACGGCGTCCCCTATGTACTAAGAATCGCCCCTGATCGTAACTGGATTCAAAAAAGTATATAAAAAGGTTACAACACCCGGGATTCCCAAGCAGTCACCCATCCAAGTACTAACCGGGCTCAACGTTGCTTAACTTCGGTGTTCGGAAGGGAACCGGTGTTTTTAACGTGATATGGTAGTAACCGTTATTTAAAAGCGAAAATTGTGCTTATAAATCAGGCAAGATTCCTACTTTTTTATTTCCCACCCATGTATTATCATTTAAAATCGAGGGGAGGGCATCGAAATGTGTGTATTTTGTCCTAATCAATGACGCAATGCGAGGAATATGTAACTTTTTGATTGAATATGTAACTTTTTGATTGTTAGGTAGTAATTATACAGCTCGACGCAGTTTTATTATCGCGTTCTCGATTTACTCACTCCCTTTCAGACGCCAATACGTGAATTCCGAGGGCGGACACCTACACTAGCATTCTGTCCGACGCAAAATACTATAAAATCCCTAAATCTCCGTAAATGGCGCTTTAAAATTAAAAATTAATTCTCAAATATATTCCTACGGCGTCCCCTATGTGCTAAGGATCGCCCCTGATCGTAACTGGATTCAAAAAAGTATTTAAAAAGGTTACAACACCCGGGATTCCCAAGCGGTCACCCATCCAAGTACTAACCGGGCTCAACGTTGCTTAACTTCGGTGTTCGGAAGGGAACCGGTGTTTTCAACGTGATATGGTCGTAACCGTTGGTTAAAAGCGAAAATTGTGCTTATAAATCAGGCAAGATTCCTACTTTTTTATTTCCCACCCATGTATTATCATTTAAAATCGAGGGGAGGGCATCGAAATGTGTGTATTTTGTCCTAATCAATGACGCAATGCGAGGAATATGTAACTTTTTGATTGAATATGTAACTTTTTGATCGTTAGGTAGTAATTATACAGCTCGACGCAGTTTTATTATCGCGTTCTCGATTTACTCACTCCCTTTCAGACGCCAATACGTGAATTCCGTTGAGGGCGGACACCTAGCCTAGCATTCTGTCCGGCGCAAAATACTATAAAATCCCTAAATCTCCGTAAATGGCGCTTTAAAATTAAAAATTAATTCTCAAATATATTCCTACGGCGTCCCCTATGTGCTAAGGATCGCCCCTGATCGTAACTGGATTCAAAAAAGTATTTAAAAAGGTTACAACACCCGGGATTCCCAAGCGGTCACCCATCCAAGTACTAACCGGGCTCAACGTTGCTTAACTTCGGTGTTCGGAAGGGAACCGGTGTTTTCAACGTGATATGGTCGTAACCGTTGGTTAAAAGCGAAAATTGTGCTTATAAATCAGGCAAGATTCCTACTTTTTTATTTCCCACCCATGTATTATCATTTAAATCGAGGGGAGGGCATCGAAATGTGTGTATTTTGTCCTAATCAATGACGCAATGCGAGGAATATGTAACTTTTTGATTGAATATGTAACTTTTTGATCGTTAGGTAGTAATTATACAGCTCGACGCAGTTTTATTATCGCGTTCTCGATTTACTCACTCCCTTTCAGACGCCAATACGTGAATTCCGTTGAGGGCGGACACCTAGCCTAGCATTCTGTCCGACGCAAAATACTATAAAATCCCTAAATCTCCGTAAATGGCGCTTTAAAATTAAAAATTAATTCTCAAATATATTCCTACGGCGTCCCCTATGTGCTAAGGATCGCCCCTGATCGTAACTGGATTCAAAAAAGTATTTAAAAAGGTTACAACACCCGGGATTCCCAAGCGGTCACCCATCCAAGTACTAACCGGGCTCTACGTTGCTTAACTTCGGTGTTCGGAAGGGAACCGGTGTTTTCAACGTGATATGGTCGTAACCGTTGGTTAAAAGCGAAAATTGTGCTTATAAATCAGGCAAGATTCCTACTTTTTTATTTCCCACCCATGTATTATCATTTAAAATCGAGGGGAGGGCATCGAAATGTGTGTATTTTGTCCTAATCAATGACGCAATGCGAGGAATATGTAACTTTTTGATTGAATATGTAACTTTGATTGTTAGGTAGTAATTATACAGCTCGACGCAGTTTTATTATCGCGTTCTCGATTTACTCACTCCCTTTCAGACGCCAATACGTGAATTCCGTTGAGGGCGGACACCTAGACTAGCATTCTGTCCGACGCAAAATACTATAAAATCCCTAAATCTCCGTAAATGGCGCTTTAAAATTAAAAATTAATTCTCAAATATATTCCTACGGCGTCCCCTATGTGCTAAGGATCGCCCCTGATCGTAACTGGATTCAAAAAAGTATTTAAAAAGGTTACAACACCCGGGATTCCCAAGCGGTCTCCCATCCAAGTACTAACCGGGCTCAACGTTGCTTAACTTCGGTGTTCGGAAGGGAACCGGTGTTTTCAACGTGATATGGTCGTAACCGTTGGTTAAAAGCGAAAATTGTGCTTATAAATCAGGCAAGATTCCTACTTTTTTATTTCCCACCCATGTATTATCATTTAAAATCGAGGGGAGGGCATCGAAATGTGTGTATTTTGTCCTAATCAATGACGCAATGCGAGGAATATGTAACTTTTTGTTGAATATGTAACTTTTTGATTGTTAGGTAGTAATTATACAGCTCGACGCAGTTTTATTATCGCGTTCTCGATTTACTCACTCCCTTTCAGACGCCAATACGTGAATTCCGAGGGCGGACACCTACACTAGCATTCTGTCCGACGCAAAATACTATAAAATCCCTAAATCTCCGTAAATGGCGCTTTAAAATTAAAAATTAATTCTCAAATATATTCCTACGGCGTCCCCTATGTGCTAAGGATCGCCCCTGATCGTAACTGGATTCAAAAAAGTATTTAAAAAGGTTACAACACCCGGGATTCCCAAGCGGTCACCCATCCAAGTACTAACCGGGCTCAACGTTGCTTAACTTCGGTGTTCGGAAGGGAACCGGTGTTTTCAACGTGATATGGTCGTAACCGTTGGTTAAAAGCGAAAATTGTGCTTATAAATCAGGCAAGATTCCTACTTTTTTATTTCCCACCCATGTATTATCATTTAAAATCGAGGGGAGGGCATCGAAATGTGTGTATTTTGTCCTAATCAATGACGCAATGCGAGGAATATGTAACTTTTTGTTGAATATGTAACTTTTTGATTGTTAGGTAGTAATTATACAGCTCGACGCAGTTTTATTATCGCGTTCTCGATTTACTCACTCCCTTTCAGACGCCAATACGTGAATTCCGAGGGCGGACACCTACACTAGCATTCTGTCCGACGCAAAATACTATAAAATCCCTAAATCTCCGTAAATGGCGCTTTAAAATTAAAAATTAATTCTCAAATATATTCCTACGGCGTCCCCTATGTGCTAAGGATCGCCCCTGATCGTAACTGGATTCAAAAAAGTATTTAAAAAGGTTACAACACCCGGGATTCCCAAGCGGTCACCCATCCAAGTACTAACCGGGCTCAACGTTGCTTAACTTCGGTGTTCGGAAGGGAACCGGTGTTTTCAACGTGATATGGTCGTAACCGTTGGTTAAAAGCGAAAATTGTGCTTATAAATCAGGCAAGATTCCTACTTTTTTATTTCCCACCCATGTATTATCATTTAAAATCGAGGGGAGGGCATCGAAATGTGTGTATTTTGTCCTAATCAATGACGCAATGCGAGGAATATGTAACTTTTTGATTGAATATGTAACTTTTTGATCGTTAGGTAGTAATTATACAGCTCGACGCAGTTTTATTATCGCGTTCTCGATTTACTCACTCCCTTTCAGACGCCAATACGTGAATTCCGTTGAGGGCGGACACCTAGCCTAGCATTCTGTCCGACGCAAAATACTATAAAATCCCTAAATCTCCGTAAATGGCGCTTTAAAATTAAAAATTAATTCTCAAATATATTCCTACGGCGTCCCCTATGTGCTAAGGATCGCCCCTGATCGTAACTGGATTCAAAAAAGTATTTAAAAAGGTTACAACACCCGGGATTCCCAAGCGGTCACCCATCCAAGTACTAACCGGGCTCAACGTTGCTTAACTTCGGTGTTCGGAAGGGAACCGGTGTTTTCAACGTGATATGGTCGTAACCGTTGGTTAAAGCGAAAATTGTGCTTATAAATCAGGCAAGATTCCTACTTTTTTATTTCCCACCCATGTATTATCATTTAAAATCGAGGGGAGGGCATCGAAATGTGTGTATTTTGTCCTAATCAATGACGCAATGCGAGGAATATGTAACTTTTTGATTGAATATGTAACTTTTTGATCGTTAGGTAGTAATTATACAGCTCGACGCAGTTTTATTATCGCGTTCTCGATTTACATACGTGAATTCCGTTGAGGGCGGACACCTAGACTAGCATTCTGTCCGACGCAAAATACTATAAAATCCCTAAATCTCCGTAAATGGCGCTTTAAAATTAAAAATTAATTCTCAAATATATTCCTACGGCGTCCCCTATGTGCTAAGGATCGCCCCTGATCGTAACTGGATTCAAAAAAGTATTTAAAAAGGTTACAACAGCCGGGATTCCCAAGCGGTCACCCATCCAAGTACTAACCGGGCTCAACGTTGCTTAACTTCGGTGTTCGGAAGGGAACCGGTGTTTTCAACGTGATATGGTCGTAACCGTTGGTTAAAAGCGAAAATTGTGCTTATAAATCAGGCAAGATTCCTACTTTTTTATTTCCCACCCATGTATTATCATTTAAAATCGAGGGGAGGGCATCGAAATGTGTGTATTTTGTCCTAATCAATGACGCAATGCGAGGAATATGTACCTTTTTGATTGAATATGTAACTTTTTGATTGTTAGGTAGTAATTATACAGCTCGACGCAGTTTTATTATCGCGTTCTCGATTTACTCACTCCCTTTCAGACGCCAATACGTGAATTCCGTTGAGGGCGGACACCTAGACTAGCATTCTGTCCGACGCAAAATACTATAAAATCCCTAAATCTCCGTAAATGGCGCTTTAAAATTAAAAATTAATTCTCAAATATATTCCTACGGCGTCCCCTATGTGCTAAGGATCGCCCCTGATCGTAACTGGATTCAAAAAAGTATTTAAAAAGGTTACAACAGCCGGGATTCCCAAGCGGTAACCCATCCAAATACTAACCGGGCTCAACGTTGCTTAACTTCGGTGTTCGGAAGGGAACCGGTGTTTTCAACGTGATATGGTCGTAACCGTTGGTTAAAAGCGAAAATTGTGCTTATAAATCAGGCAAGATTCCTTTTTTATTTCCCACCCATGTATTATCATTTAAAATCGAGGGGAGGGCATCGAAATGTGTGTATTTTGTCCTAATCAATGACGCAATGCGAGGAATATGTAACTTTTTGATTGAATATGTAACTTTTTGATTGTTAGGTAGTAATTATACAGCTCGACGCAGTTTTATTATCGCGTTCTCGATTTACTCAGACGCCAATACGTGAATTCCGTTGAGGGCGGACACCTAGCCTAGCATTCTGTCCGACGCAAAATACTATAAAATCCCTAAATCTCCGTAAATGGCGCTTTAAAATTAAAAATTAATTCTCAAATATATTCCTACGGCGTCCCCTATGTGCTAAGGATCGCCCCTGATCGTAATTGGATTCAAAAAAGTATTTAAAAAGGTTACAACACCCGGGATTCCCAAGCGGTCATCCATCCAAGTACTAACCGGGCTCAACGTTGCTTAACTTCGGTGTTCGGAAGGGAACCGGTGTTTTCAACGTGATATGGTCGTAACCGTTGGTTAAAAGCGAAAATTTTGCTTATAAATCAGGCAAGATTCCTACTTTTTTATTTCCCACCCATGTATTATCATTTAAAATCGAGGGGAGGGCATCGAAATGTGTGTATTTTGTCCTAATCAATGACGCAATGCGAGGAATATGTAACTTTTTGATTGAATATGTAATTTTTTGATTGTTAGGTAGTAATTATACAGCTCGACGCAGTTTTATTATCGCGTTCTCGATTTACTCACTCCCTTTCAGACGCCAATACGTGAATTCCGTTGAGGGCGGACACCTAGCCTAGCATTCTGTCCGACGCAAAATACTATAAAATCCCTAAATCTCCCTCCGTAAATGGCGCTTTAAAATTAAAAATTAATTCTCAAATATATTCCTACGGCGTCCCCTATGTGCTAAGGATCGCCCCTGATCGTAACTGGATTCAAAAAAGTATTTAAAAAGGTTACAACACCCGGGATTCCCAAGCGGTCACCCATCCAAGTACTAACCGGGCTCAACGTTGCTTAACTTCGGTGTTCGGAAGGGAACCGGTGTTTTCAACGTGATATGGTCGTAACCGTTGGTTAAAAGCGAAAATTGTGCTTATAAATCAGGCAAGATTCCTACTTTTTTATTTCCCACCCATGTATTATCATTTAAAATCGAGGGGAGGGCATCGAAATGTGTGTATTTTGTCCTAATCAATGACGCAATGCGAGGAATATGTAACTTTTTGATTGAATATGTAACTTTTTGATCGTTAGGTAGTAATTATACAGCTCGACGCAGTTTTATTATCGCGTTCTCGATTTACTCACTCCCTTTCAGACGCCAATACGTGAATTCCGTTGAGGGCGGACACCTAGCCTAGCATTCTGTCCGACGCAAAATACTATAAAATCCCTAAATCTCCGTAAATGGCGCTTTAAAATTAAAAATTAATTCTCAAATATATTCCTACGGCGTCCCCTATGTGCTAAGGATCGCCTCTGATCGTAACTGGATTCAAAAAAGTATTTAAAAAGGTTACAACAGCCGGGATTCCCAAGCGGTCACCCATCCAAGTACTAACCGGGCTCAACGTTGCTTAACTTCGGTGTTCGGAAGGGAACCGGTGTTTTCAACGTGATATGGTCGTAACCGTTGGTTAAAGCGAAAATTGTGCTTATAAATCAGGCAAGATTCCTACTTTTTTATTTCCCACCCATGTATTATCATTTAAAATCGAGGGGAGGGCATCGAAATGTGTGTATTTTGTCCTAATCAATGACGCAATGCGAGGAATATGTAACTTTTTGTTGAATATGTAACTTTTTGATTGTTAGGTAGTAATTATACAGCTCGACGCAGTTTTATTATCGCGTTCTCGATTTACTCACTCCCTTTCAGACGCCAATACGTGAATTCCGAGGGCGGACACCTACACTAGCATTCTGTCCGACGCAAAATACTATAAAATCCCTAAATCTCCGTAAATGGCGCTTTAAAATTAAAAATTAATTCTCAAATATATTCCTACGGCGTCCCCTATGTGCTAAGGATCGCCCCTGATCGTAACTGGATTCAAAAAAGTATTTAAAAAGGTTACAACACCCGGGATTCCCAAGCGGTCACCCATCCAAGTACTAACCGGGCTCAACGTTGCTTAACTTCGGTGTTCGGAAGGGAACCGGTGTTTTCAACGTGATATGGTCGTAACCGTTGGTTAAAAGCGAAAATTGTGCTTATAAATCAGGCAAGATTCCTACTTTTTTATTTCCCACCCATGTATTATCATTTAAAATCGAGGGGAGGGCATCGAAATGTGTGTATTTTGTCCTAATCAATGACGCAATGCGAGGAATATGTAACTTTTTGATTGAATATGTAACTTTTTGATCGTTAGGTAGTAATTATACAGCTCGACGCAGTTTTATTATCGCGTTCTCGATTTACTCACTCCCTTTCAGACGCCAATACGTGAATTCCGTTGAGGGCGGACACCTAGCCTAGCATTCTGTCCGACGCAAAATACTATAAAATCCCTAAATCTCCGTAAATGGCGCTTTAAAATTAAAAATTAATTCTCAAATATATTCCTACGGCGTCCCCTATGTGCTAAGGATCGCCCCTGATCGTAACTGGATTCAAAAAAGTATTTAAAAAGGTTACAACACCCGGGATTCCCAAGCGGTCACCCATCCAAGTACTAACCGGGCTCAACGTTGCTTAACTTCGGTGTTCGGAAGGGAACCGGTGTTTTCAACGTGATATGGTCGTAACCGTTGGTTAAAGCGAAAATTGTGCTTATAAATCAGGCAAGATTCCTACTTTTTTATTTCCCACCCATGTATTATCATTTAAAATCGAGGGGAGGGCATCGAAATGTGTGTATTTTGTCCTAATCAATGACGCAATGCGAGGAATATGTAACTTTTTGATTGAATATGTAACTTTTTGATCGTTAGGTAGTAATTATACAGCTCGACGCAGTTTTATTATCGCGTTCTCGATTTACATACGTGAATTCCGTTGAGGGCGGACACCTAGACTAGCATTCTGTCCGACGCAAAATACTATAAAATCCCTAAATCTCCGTAAATGGCGCTTTAAAATTAAAAATTAATTCTCAAATATATTCCTACGGCGTCCCCTATGTGCTAAGGATCGCCCCTGATCGTAACTGGATTCAAAAAAGTATTTAAAAAGGTTACAACAGCCGGGATTCCCAAGCGGTCACCCATCCAAGTACTAACCGGGCTCAACGTTGCTTAACTTCGGTGTTCGGAAGGGAACCGGTGTTTTCAACGTGATATGGTCGTAACCGTTGGTTAAAAGCGAAAATTGTGCTTATAAATCAGGCAAGATTCCTACTTTTTTATTTCCCACCCATGTATTATCATTTAAAATCGAGGGGAGGGCATCGAAATGTGTGTATTTTGTCCTAATCAATGACGCAATGCGAGGAATATGTACCTTTTTGATTGAATATGTAACTTTTTGATTGTTAGGTAGTAATTATACAGCTCGACGCAGTTTTATTATCGCGTTCTCGATTTACTCACTCCCTTTCAGACGCCAATACGTGAATTCCGTTGAGGGCGGACACCTAGACTAGCATTCTGTCCGACGCAAAATACTATAAAATCCCTAAATCTCCGTAAATGGCGCTTTAAAATTAAAAATTAATTCTCAAATATATTCCTACGGCGTCCCCTATGTGCTAAGGATCGCCCCTGATCGTAACTGGATTCAAAAAAGTATTTAAAAAGGTTACAACAGCCGGGATTCCCAAGCGGTAACCCATCCAAATACTAACCGGGCTCAACGTTGCTTAACTTCGGTGTTCGGAAGGGAACCGGTGTTTTCAACGTGATATGGTCGTAACCGTTGGTTAAAAGCGAAAATTGTGCTTATAAATCAGGCAAGATTCCTTTTTTATTTCCCACCCATGTATTATCATTTAAAATCGAGGGGAGGGCATCGAAATGTGTGTATTTTGTCCTAATCAATGACGCAATGCGAGGAATATGTAACTTTTTGATTGAATATGTAACTTTTTGATTGTTAGGTAGTAATTATACAGCTCGACGCAGTTTTATTATCGCGTTCTCGATTTACTCAGACGCCAATACGTGAATTCCGTTGAGGGCGGACACCTAGCCTAGCATTCTGTCCGACGCAAAATACTATAAAATCCCTAAATCTCCGTAAATGGCGCTTTAAAATTAAAAATTAATTCTCAAATATATTCCTACGGCGTCCCCTATGTGCTAAGGATCGCCCCTGATCGTAATTGGATTCAAAAAAGTATTTAAAAAGGTTACAACACCCGGGATTCCCAAGCGGTCACCCATCCAAGTACTAACCGGGCTCAACGTTGCTTAACTTCGGTGTTCGGAAGGGAACCGGTGTTTTCAACGTGATATGGTCGTAACCGTTGGTTAAAAGCGAAAATTTTGCTTATAAATCAGGCAAGATTCCTACTTTTTTATTTCCCACCCATGTATTATCATTTAAAATCGAGGGGAGGGCATCGAAATGTGTGTATTTTGTCCTAATCAATGACGCAATGCGAGGAATATGTAACTTTTTGATTGAATATGTAATTTTTTGATTGTTAGGTAGTAATTATACAGCTCGACGCAGTTTTATTATCGCGTTCTCGATTTACTCACTCCCTTTCAGACGCCAATACGTGAATTCCGTTGAGGGCGGACACCTAGCATAGCATTCTGTCCGACGCAAAATACTATAAAATCCCTAAATCTCCCTCCGTAAATGGCGCTTTAAAATTAAAAATTAATTCTCAAATATATTCCTACGGCGTCCCCTATGTGCTAAGGATCGCCCCTGATCGTAACTGGATTCAAAAAAGTATTTAAAAAGGTTACAACACCCGGGATTCCCAAGCGGTCACCCATCCAAGTACTAACCGGGCTCAACGTTGCTTAACTTCGGTGTTCGGAAGGGAACCGGTGTTTTCAACGTGATATGGTCGTAACCGTTGGTTAAAAGCGAAAATTGTGCTTATAAATCAGGCAAGATTCCTACTTTTTTATTTCCCACCCATGTATTATCATTTAAAATCGAGGGGAGGGCATCGAAATGTGTGTATTTTGTCCTAATCAATGACGCAATGCGAGGAATATGTAACTTTTTGATTGAATATGTAACTTTTTGATCGTTAGGTAGTAATTATACAGCTCGACGCAGTTTTATTATCGCGTTCTCGATTTACATACGTGAATTCCGTTGAGGGCGGACACCTAGACTAGCATTCTGTCCGACGCAAAATACTATAAAATCCCTAAATCTCCGTAAATGGCGCTTTAAAATTAAAAATTAATTCTCAAATATATTCCTACGGCGTCCCCTATGTGCTAAGGATCGCCCCTGATCGTAACTGGATTCAAAAAAGTATTTAAAAAGGTTACAACAGCCGGGATTCCCAAGCGGTCACCCATCCAAGTACTAACCGGGCTCAACGTTGCTTAACTTCGGTGTTCGGAAGGGAACCGGTGTTTTCAACGTGATATGGTCGTAACCGTTGGTTAAAAGCGAAAATTGTGCTTATAAATCAGGCAAGATTCCTACTTTTTTATTTCCCACCCATGTATTATCATTTAAAATCGAGGGGAGGGCATCGAAATGTGTGTATTTTGTCCTAATCAATGACGCAATGCGAGGAATATGTACCTTTTTGATTGAATATGTAACTTTTTGATTGTTAGGTAGTAATTATACAGCTCGACGCAGTTTTATTATCGCGTTCTCGATTTACTCACTCCCTTTCAGACGCCAATACGTGAATTCCGTTGAGGGCGGACACCTAGACTAGCATTCTGTCCGACGCAAAATACTATAAAATCCCTAAATCTCCGTAAATGGCGCTTTAAAATTAAAAATTAATTCTCAAATATATTCCTACGGCGTCCCCTATGTGCTAAGGATCGCCCCTGATCGTAACTGGATTCAAAAAAGTATTTAAAAAGGTTACAACAGCCGGGATTCCCAAGCGGTAACCCATCCAAGTACTAACCGGGCTCAACGTTGCTTAACTTCGGTGTTCGGAAGGGAACCGGTGTTTTCAACGTGATATGGTCGTAACCGTTGGTTAAAAGCGAAAATTGTGCTTATAAATCAGGCAAGATTCCTACTTTTTTATTTCCCACCCATGTATTATCATTTAAAATCGAGGGGAGGGCATCGAAATGTGTGTATTTTGTCCTAATCAATGACGCAATGCGAGGAATATGTAACTTTTTGATTGAATATGTAACTTTTTGATTGTTAGGTAGTAATTATACAGCTCGACGCAGTTTTATTATCGCGTTCTCGATTTACTCAGACGCCAATACGTGAATTCCGTTGAGGGCGGACACCTAGCCTAGCATTCTGTCCGACGCAAAATACTATAAAATCCCTAAATCTCCGTAAATGGCGCTTTAAAATTAAAAATTAATTCTCAAATATATTCCTACGGCGTCCCCTATGTGCTAAGGATCGCCCCTGATCGTAATTGGATTCAAAAAAGTATTTAAAAAGGTTACAACACCCGGGATTCCCAAGCGGTCACCCATCCAAGTACTAACCGGGCTCAACGTTGCTTAACTTCGGTGTTCGGAAGGGAACCGGTGTTTTCAACGTGATATGGTCGTAACCGTTGGTTAAAAGCGAAAATTTTGCTTATAAATCAGGCAAGATTCCTACTTTTTTATTTCCCACCCATGTATTATCATTTAAAATCGAGGGGAGGGCATCGAAATGTGTGTATTTTGTCCTAATCAATGACGCAATGCGAGGAATATGTAACTTTTTGATTGAATATGTAATTTTTTGATTGTTAGGTAGTAATTATACAGCTCGACGCAGTTTTATTATCGCGTTCTCGATTTACTCACTCCCTTTCAGACGCCAATACGTGAATTCCGTTGAGGGCGGACACCTAGCCTAGCATTCTGTCCGACGCAAAATACTATAAAATCCCTAAATCTCCCTCCGTAAATGGCGCTTTAAAATTAAAAATTAATTCTCAAATATATTCCTACGGCGTCCCCTATGTGCTAAGGATCGCCCCTGATCGTAACTGGATTCAAAAAAGTATTTAAAAAGGTTACAACACCCGGGATTCCCAAGCGGTCACCCATCCAAGTACTAACCGGGCTCTAGGTTGCTTAACTTCGGTGTTCGGAAGGGAACCGGTGTTTTCAACGTGATATGGTCGTAACCGTTGGTTAAAAGCGAAAATTGTGCTTATAAATCAGGCAAGATTCCTACTTTTTTATTTCCCACCCATGTATTATCATTTAAAATCGAGGGGAGGGCATCGAAATGTGTGTATTTTGTCCTAATCAATGACGCAATGCGAGGAATATGTAACTTTTTGATTGAATATGTAACTTTTTGATTGTTAGGTAGTAATTATACAGCTCGACGCAGTTTTATTATCGCGTTCTCGATTTACTCACTCCCTTTCAGACGCCAATACGTGAATTCCGTTGAGGGCGGACACCTAGACTAGCATTCTGTCCGACGCAAAATACTATAAAATCCCTAAATCTCCGTAAATGGCGCTTTAAAATTAAAAATTAATTCTCAAATATATTCCTACGGCGTCCCCTATGTGCTAAGGATCGCCCCTGATCGTAACTGGATTCAAAAAAGTATTTAAAAAGGTTACAACACCCGGGACTCCCAAGCGGTCACCCATCCAAGTACTAACCGGGCTCAACGTTGCTTAACTTCGGTGTTCGGAAGGGAACCGGTGTTTTCAACGTGATATGGTCGTAACCGTTGGTTAAAAGCGAAAATTGTGCTTATAAATCAGGCAAGATTCCTACTTTTTTATTTCCCACCCATGTATTATCATTTAAAATCGAGGGGAGGGCATCGAAATGTGTGTATTTTGTCCTAATCAATGACGCAATGCCAGGAATATGTAACTTTTTGATTGTTAGGTAGTAATTATACAGCTCGACGCAGTTTTATTATCGCGTTCTCGATTTACTCACTCCCTTTCAGACGCCAATACGTGAATTCCGTTGAGGGCGGACACCTAGCCTAGCATTCTGTCCGACGCAAAATACTATAAAATCCCTGAATCTCCCTCCGTAAATGGCGCTTTAAAATTAAAAATTAATTCTCAAATATATTCCTACGGCGTCCCCTATGTGCTAAGGATCGCCCCTGATCGTAACTGGATTCAAAAAAGTATTTAAAAAGGTTACAACACCCGGGATTCCCAAGCGGTCACCCATCCAAGTACTAACCGGGCTCAACGTTGCTTAACTTCGGTGTTCGGAAGGGAACCGGTGTTTTCAACGTGATATGGTCGTAACCGTTGGTTAAAAGCGAAAATTGTGCTTATAAATCAGGCAAGATTCCTACTTTTTTATTTCCCACCCATGTATTATCATTTAAAATCGAGGGGAGGGCATCGAAATGTGTGTATTTTGTCCTAATCAATGACGCAATGCGAGGAATATGTAACTTTTTGATTGAATATGTAACTTTTTGATCGTTAGGTAGTAATTATACAGCTCGACGCAGTTTTATTATCGCGTTCTCGATTTACTCACTCCCTTTCAGACGCCAATACGTGAATTCCGTTGAGGGCGGACACCTAGACTAGCATTCTGTCCGACGCAAAATACTATAAAATCCCTAAATCTCCGTAAATGGCGCTTTAAAATTAAAAATTAATTCTCAAATATATTCCTACGGCGTCCCCTATGTGCTAAGGATCGCCCCTGATCGTAACTGGATTCAAAAAAGTATTTAAAAAGGTTACAACACCCGGGATTCCCAAGCGGTCACCCATCCAAGTACTAACCGGGCTCAACGTTGCTTAACTTCGGTGTTCGGAAGGGAACCGGTGTTTTCAACGTGATATGGTCGTAACCGTTGGTTAAAAGCGAAAATTGTGCTTATAAATCAGGCAAGATTCCTACTTTTTTATTTCCCACCCATGTATTATCATTTAAAATCGAGGGGAGGGCATCGAAATGTGTGTATTTTGTCCTAATCAATGACGCAATGCGAGGAATATGTAACTTTTTGATTGAATATGTAACTTTTTGATCGTTAGGTAGTAATTATACAGCTCGACGCAGTTTTATTATCGCGTTCTCGATTTACTCACTCCCTTTCAGACGTCAATACGTGAATTCCGTTGAGGGCGGACACCTAGCCTAGCATTCTGTCCGACGCAAAATACTATAAAATCCCTAAATCTCCGTAAATGGCGCTTTAAAATTAAAAATTAATTCTCAAATATATTCCTACGGCGTCCCCTATGTGCTAAGGATCGCCCCTGATCGTAACTGGATTCAAAAAAGTATTTAAAAAGGTTACAACACCCGGGATTCCCAAGCGGTCACCCATCCAAGTACTAACCGGGCTCAACGTTGCTTAACTTCGGTGTTCGGAAGGGAACCGGTGTTTTCAACGTGATATGGTCGTAACCGTTGGTTAAAAGCGAAAATTGTGCTTATAAATCAGGCAAGATTCCTACTTTTTTATTTCCCACCCATGTATTATCATTTAAATCGAGGGGAGGGCATCGAAATGTGTGTATTTTGTCCTAATCAATGACGCAATGCGAGGAATATGTAACTTTTTGATTGAATATGTAACTTTTTGATCGTTAGGTAGTAATTATACAGCTCGACGCAGTTTTATTATCGCGTTCTCGATTTACTCACTCCCTTTCAGACGCCAATACGTGAATTCCGTTGAGGGCGGACACCTAGCCTAGCATTCTGTCCGACGCAAAATACTATAAAATCCCTAAATCTCCGTAAATGGCGCTTTAAAATTAAAAATTAATTCTCAAATATATTCCTACGGCGTCCCCTATGTGCTAAGGATCGCCCCTGATCGTAACTGGATTCAAAAAAGTATTTAAAAAGGTTACAACACCCGGGATTCCCAAGCGGTCACCCATCCAAGTACTAACCGGGCTCTACGTTGCTTAACTTCGGTGTTCGGAAGGGAACCGGTGTTTTCAACGTGATATGGTCGTAACCGTTGGTTAAAAGCGAAAATTGTGCTTATAAATCAGGCAAGATTCCTACTTTTTTATTTCCCACCCATGTATTATCATTTAAAATCGAGGGGAGGGCATCGAAATGTGTGTATTTTGTCCTAATCAATGACGCAATGCGAGGAATATGTAACTTTTTGATTGAATATGTAACTTTGATTGTTAGGTAGTAATTATACAGCTCGACGCAGTTTTATTATCGCGTTCTCGATTTACTCACTCCCTTTCAGACGCCAATACGTGAATTCCGTTGAGGGCGGACACCTAGACTAGCATTCTGTCCGACGCAAAATACTATAAAATCCCTAAATCTCCGTAAATGGCGCTTTAAAATTAAAAATTAATTCTCAAATATATTCCTACGGCGTCCCCTATGTGCTAAGGATCGCCCCTGATCGTAACTGGATTCAAAAAAGTATTTAAAAAGGTTACAACACCCGGGATTCCCAAGCGGTCACCCATCCAAGTACTAACCGGGCTCAACGTTGCTTAACTTCGGTGTTCGGAAGGGAACCGGTGTTTTCAACGTGATATGGTCGTAACCGTTGGTTAAAAGCGAAAATTGTGCTTATAAATCAGGCAAGATTCCTACTTTTTTATTTCCCACCCATGTATTATCATTTAAAATCGAGGGGAGGGCATCGAAATGTGTGTATTTTGTCCTAATCAATGACGCAATGCGAGGAATATGTAACTTTTTGTTGAATATGTAACTTTTTGATTGTTAGGTAGTAATTATACAGCTCGACGCAGTTTTATTATCGCGTTCTCGATTTACTCACTCCCTTTCAGACGCCAATACGTGAATTCCGAGGGCGGACACCTACACTAGCATTCTGTCCGACGCAAAATACTATAAAATCCCTAAATCTCCGTAAATGGCGCTTTAAAATTAAAAATTAATTCTCAAATATATTCCTACGGCGTCCCCTATGTGCTAAGGATCGCCCCTGATCGTAACTGGATTCAAAAAAGTATTTAAAAAGGTTACAACACCCGGGATTCCCAAGCGGTCACCCATCCAAGTACTAACCGGGCTCAACGTTGCTTAACTTCGGTGTTCGGAAGGGAACCGGTGTTTTCAACGTGATATGGTCGTAACCGTTGGTTAAAAGCGAAAATTGTGCTTATAAATCAGGCAAGATTCCTACTTTTTTATTTCCCACCCATGTATTATCATTTAAAATCGAGGGGAGGGCATCGAAATGTGTGTATTTTGTCCTAATCAATGACGCAATGCGAGGAATATGTAACTTTTTGATTGAATATGTAACTTTTTGATCGTTAGGTAGTAATTATACAGCTCGACGCAGTTTTATTATCGCGTTCTCGATTTACTCACTCCCTTTCAGACGCCAATACGTGAATTCCGTTGAGGGCGGACACCTAGCCTAGCATTCTGTCCGACGCAAAATACTATAAAATCCCTAAATCTCCGTAAATGGCGCTTTAAAATTAAAAATTAATTCTCAAATATATTCCTACGGCGTCCCCTATGTGCTAAGGATCGCCCCTGATCGTAACTGGATTCAAAAAAGTATTTAAAAAGGTTACAACACCCGGGATTCCCAAGCGGTCACCCATCCAAGTACTAACCGGGCTCAACGTTGCTTAACTTCGGTGTTCGGAAGGGAACCGGTGTTTTCAACGTGATATGGTCGTAACCGTTGGTTAAAAGCGAAAATTGTGCTTATAAATCAGGCAAGATTCCTACTTTTTTATTTCCCACCCATGTATTATCATTTAAAATCGAGGGGAGGGCATCGAAATGTGTGTATTTTGTCCTAATCAATGACGCAATGCGAGGAATATGTAACTTTTTGATTGAATATGTAACTTTTTGATCGTTAGGTAGTAATTATACAGCTCGACGCAGTTTTATTATCGCGTTCTCGATTTACTCACTCCCTTTCAGACGCCAATACGTGAATTCCGTTGAGGGCGGACACCTAGCCTAGCATTCTGTCCGACGCAAAATACTATAAAATCCCTAAATCTCCGTAAATGGCGCTTTAAAATTAAAAATTAATTCTCAAATATATTCCTACGGCGTCCCCTATGTGCTAAGGATCGCCCCTGATCGTAACTGGATTCAAAAAAGTATTTAAAAAGGTTACAACACCCGGGACTCCCAAGCGGTCACCCATCCAAGTACTAACCGGGCTCAACGTTGCTTAACTTCGGTGTTCGGAAGGGAACCGGTGTTTTCAACGTGATATGGTCGTAACCGTTGGTTAAAAGCGAAAATTGTGCTTATAAATCAGGCAAGATTCCTACTTTTTTATTTCCCACCCATGTATTATCATTTAAAATCGAGGGGAGGGCATCGAAATGTGTGTATTTTGTCCTAATCAATGACGCAATGCCAGGAATATGTAACTTTTTGATTGTTAGGTAGTAATTATACAGCTCGACGCAGTTTTATTATCGCGTTCTCGATTTACTCACTCCCTTTCAGACGCCAATACGTGAATTCCGTTGAGGGCGGACACCTAGCCTAGCATTCTGTCCGACGCAAAATACTATAAAATCCCTGAATCTCCCTCCGTAAATGGCGCTTTAAAATTAAAAATTAATTCTCAAATATATTCCTACGGCGTCCCCTATGTGCTAAGGATCGCCCCTGATCGTAACTGGATTCAAAAAAGTATTTAAAAAGGTTACAACACCCGGGATTCCCAAGCGGTCACCCATCCAAGTACTAACCGGGCTCAACGTTGCTTAACTTCGGTGTTCGGAAGGGAACCGGTGTTTTCAACGTGATATGGTCGTAACCGTTGGTTAAAAGCGAAAATTGTGCTTATAAATCAGGCAAGATTCCTACTTTTTTATTTCCCACCCATGTATTATCATTTAAAATCGAGGGGAGGGCATCGAAATGTGTGTATTTTGTCCTAATCAATGACGCAATGCGAGGAATATGTAACTTTTTGATTGAATATGTAACTTTTTGATCGTTAGGTAGTAATTATACAGCTCGACGCAGTTTTATTATCGCGTTCTCGATTTACTCACTCCCTTTCAGACGCCAATACGTGAATTCCGTTGAGGGCGGACACCTAGACTAGCATTCTGTCCGACGCAAAATACTATAAAATCCCTAAATCTCCGTAAATGGCGCTTTAAAATTAAAAATTAATTCTCAAATATATTCCTACGGCGTCCCCTATGTGCTAAGGATCGCCCCTGATCGTAACTGGATTCAAAAAAGTATTTAAAAAGGTTACAACACCCGGGATTCCCAAGCGGTCACCCATCCAAGTACTAACCGGGCTCAACGTTGCTTAACTTCGGTGTTCGGAAGGGAACCGGTGTTTTCAACGTGATATGGTCGTAACCGTTGGTTAAAAGCGAAAATTGTGCTTATAAATCAGGCAAGATTCCTACTTTTTTATTTCCCACCCATGTATTATCATTTAAAATCGAGGGGAGGGCATCGAAATGTGTGTATTTTGTCCTAATCAATGACGCAATGCGAGGAATATGTAACTTTTTGATTGAATATGTAACTTTTTGATCGTTAGGTAGTAATTATACAGCTCGACGCAGTTTTATTATCGCGTTCTCGATTTACTCACTCCCTTTCAGACGTCAATACGTGAATTCCGTTGAGGGCGGACACCTAGCCTAGCATTCTGTCCGACGCAAAATACTATAAAATCCCTAAATCTCCGTAAATGGCGCTTTAAAATTAAAAATTAATTCTCAAATATATTCCTACGGCGTCCCCTATGTGCTAAGGATCGCCCCTGATCGTAACTGGATTCAAAAAAGTATTTAAAAAGGTTACAACACCCGGGATTCCCAAGCGGTCACCCATCCAAGTACTAACCGGGCTCAACGTTGCTTAACTTCGGTGTTCGGAAGGGAACCGGTGTTTTCAACGTGATATGGTCGTAACCGTTGGTTAAAAGCGAAAATTGTGCTTATAAATCAGGCAAGATTCCTACTTTTTTATTTCCCACCCATGTATTATCATTTAAATCGAGGGGAGGGCATCGAAATGTGTGTATTTTGTCCTAATCAATGACGCAATGCGAGGAATATGTAACTTTTTGATTGAATATGTAACTTTTTGATCGTTAGGTAGTAATTATACAGCTCGACGCAGTTTTATTATCGCGTTCTCGATTTACTCACTCCCTTTCAGACGCCAATACGTGAATTCCGTTGAGGGCGGACACCTAGCCTAGCATTCTGTCCGACGCAAAATACTATAAAATCCCTAAATCTCCGTAAATGGCGCTTTAAAATTAAAAATTAATTCTCAAATATATTCCTACGGCGTCCCCTATGTGCTAAGGATCGCCCCTGATCGTAACTGGATTCAAAAAAGTATTTAAAAAGGTTACAACACCCGGGATTCCCAAGCGGTCACCCATCCAAGTACTAACCGGGCTCTACGTTGCTTAACTTCGGTGTTCGGAAGGGAACCGGTGTTTTCAACGTGATATGGTCGTAACCGTTGGTTAAAAGCGAAAATTGTGCTTATAAATCAGGCAAGATTCCTACTTTTTTATTTCCCACCCATGTATTATCATTTAAAATCGAGGGGAGGGCATCGAAATGTGTGTATTTTGTCCTAATCAATGACGCAATGCGAGGAATATGTAACTTTTTGATTGAATATGTAACTTTGATTGTTAGGTAGTAATTATACAGCTCGACGCAGTTTTATTATCGCGTTCTCGATTTACTCACTCCCTTTCAGACGCCAATACGTGAATTCCGTTGAGGGCGGACACCTAGACTAGCATTCTGTCCGACGCAAAATACTATAAAATCCCTAAATCTCCGTAAATGGCGCTTTAAAATTAAAAATTAATTCTCAAATATATTCCTACGGCGTCCCCTATGTGCTAAGGATCGCCCCTGATCGTAACTGGATTCAAAAAAGTATTTAAAAAGGTTACAACACCCGGGATTCCCAAGCGGTCACCCATCCAAGTACTAACCGGGCTCAACGTTGCTTAACTTCGGTGTTCGGAAGGGAACCGGTGTTTTCAACGTGATATGGTCGTAACCGTTGGTTAAAAGCGAAAATTGTGCTTATAAATCAGGCAAGATTCCTACTTTTTTATTTCCCACCCATGTATTATCATTTAAAATCGAGGGGAGGGCATCGAAATGTGTGTATTTTGTCCTAATCAATGACGCAATGCGAGGAATATGTAACTTTTTGTTGAATATGTAACTTTTTGATTGTTAGGTAGTAATTATACAGCTCGACGCAGTTTTATTATCGCGTTCTCGATTTACTCACTCCCTTTCAGACGCCAATACGTGAATTCCGAGGGCGGACACCTACACTAGCATTCTGTCCGACGCAAAATACTATAAAATCCCTAAATCTCCGTAAATGGCGCTTTAAAATTAAAAATTAATTCTCAAATATATTCCTACGGCGTCCCCTATGTGCTAAGGATCGCCCCTGATCGTAACTGGATTCAAAAAAGTATTTAAAAAGGTTACAACACCCGGGATTCCCAAGCGGTCACCCATCCAAGTACTAACCGGGCTCAACGTTGCTTAACTTCGGTGTTCGGAAGGGAACCGGTGTTTTCAACGTGATATGGTCGTAACCGTTGGTTAAAAGCGAAAATTGTGCTTATAAATCAGGCAAGATTCCTACTTTTTTATTTCCCACCCATGTATTATCATTTAAAATCGAGGGGAGGGCATCGAAATGTGTGTATTTTGTCCTAATCAATGACGCAATGCGAGGAATATGTAACTTTTTGATTGAATATGTAACTTTTTGATCGTTAGGTAGTAATTATACAGCTCGACGCAGTTTTATTATCGCGTTCTCGATTTACTCACTCCCTTTCAGACGCCAATACGTGAATTCCGTTGAGGGCGGACACCTAGCCTAGCATTCTGTCCGACGCAAAATACTATAAAATCCCTAAATCTCCGTAAATGGCGCTTTAAAATTAAAAATTAATTCTCAAATATATTCCTACGGCGTCCCCTATGTGCTAAGGATCGCCCCTGATCGTAACTGGATTCAAAAAAGTATTTAAAAAGGTTACAACACCCGGGATTCCCAAGCGGTCACCCATCCAAGTACTAACCGGGCTCAACGTTGCTTAACTTCGGTGTTCGGAAGGGAACCGGTGTTTTCAACGTGATATGGTCGTAACCGTTGGTTAAAAGCGAAAATTGTGCTTATAAATCAGGCAAGATTCCTACTTTTTTATTTCCCACCCATGTATTATCATTTAAAATCGAGGGGAGGGCATCGAAATGTGTGTATTTTGTCCTAATCAATGACGCAATGCGAGGAATATGTAACTTTTTGATTGAATATGTAACTTTTTGATCGTTAGGTAGTAATTATACAGCTCGACGCAGTTTTATTATCGCGTTCTCGATTTACTCACTCCCTTTCAGACGCCAATACGTGAATTCCGTTGAGGGCGGACACCTAGCCTAGCATTCTGTCCGACGCAAAATACTATAAAATCCCTAAATCTCCGTAAATGGCGCTTTAAAATTAAAAATTAATTCTCAAATATATTCCTACGGCGTCCCCTATGTGCTAAGGATCGCCCCTGATCGTAACTGGATTCAAAAAAGTATTTAAAAAGGTTACAACACCCGGGATTCCCAAGCGGTCACCCATCCAAGTACTAACCGGGCTCAACGTTGCTTAACTTCGGTGTTCGGAAGGGAACCGGTGTTTTCAACGTGATATGGTCGTAACCGTTGGTTAAAAGCGAAAATTGTGCTTATAAATCAGGCAAGATTCCTACTTTTTTATTTCCCACCCATGTATTATCATTTAAAATCGAGGGGAGGGCATCGAAATGTGTGTATTTTGTCCTAATCAATGACGCAATGCGAGGAATATGTAACTTTTTGATTGAATATGTAACTTTTTGATCGTTAGGTAGTAATTATACAGCTCGACGCAGTTTTATTATCGCGTTCTCGATTTACTCACTCCCTTTCAAACGCCAATACGTGAATTCCGTTGAGGGCGGACACCTAGCCTAGCATTCTGTCCGACGCAAAATACTATAAAATCCCTAAATCTCCGTAAATGGCGCTTTAAAATTAAAAATTAATTCTCAAATATATTCCTACGGCGTCCCCTATGTGCTAAGGATCGCCCCTGATCGTAACTGGATTCAAAAAAGTATTTAAAAAGGTTACAACACCCGGGATTCCCAAGCGGTCACCCATCCAAGTACTAACCGGGCTCAACGTTGCTTAACTTCGGTGTTCGGAAGGGAACCGGTGTTTTCAACGTGATATGGTCGTAACCGTTGGTTAAAAGCGAAAATTGTGCTTATAAATCAGGCAAGATTCCTACTTTTTTATTTCCCACCCATGTATTATCATTTAAAATCGAGGGGAGGGCATCGAAATGTGTGTATTTTGTCCTAATCAATGACGCAATGCGAGGAATATGTAACTTTTTGATTGAATATGTAACTTTTTGATCGTTAGGTAGTAATTATACAGCTCGACGCAGTTTTATTATCGCGTTCTCGATTTACTCACTCCCTTTCAGACGCCAATACGTGAATTCCGTTGAGGGCGGACACCTAGCCTAGCATTCTGTCCGACGCAAAATACTATAAAATCCCTAAATCTCCGTAAATGGCGCTTTAAAATTAAAAATTAATTCTCAAATATATTCCTACGGCGTCCCCTATGTGCTAAGGATCGCCCCTGATCGTAACTGGATTCAAAAAAGTATTTAAAAAGGTTACAACACCCGGGATTCCCAAGCGGTCACCCATCCAAGTACTAACCGGGCTCAACGTTGCTTAACTTCGGTGTTCGGAAGGGAACCGGTGTTTTCAACGTGATATGGTCGTAACCGTTGGTTAAAAGCGAAAATTGTGCTTATAAATCAGGCAAGATTCCTACTTTTTTATTTCCCACCCATGTATTATCATTTAAAATCGAGGGGAGGGCATCGAAATGTGTGTATTTTGTCCTAATCAATGACGCAATGCGAGGAATATGTAACTTTTTGATTGAATATGTAACTTTTTGATCGTTAGGTAGTAATTATACAGCTCGACGCAGTTTTATTATCGCGTTCTCGATTTACTCACTCCCTTTCAGACGCCAATACGTGAATTCCGTTGAGGGCGGACACCTAGCCTAGCATTCTGTCCGACGCAAAATACTATAAAATCCCTAAATCTCCGTAAATGGCGCTTTAAAATTAAAAATTAATTCTCAAATATATTCCTACGGCGTCCCCTATGTGCTAAGGATCGCCCCTGATCGTAACTGGATTCAAAAAAGTATTTAAAAAGGTTACAACACCCGGGATTCCCAAGCGGTCACCCATCCAAGTACTAACCGGGCTCAACGTTGCTTAACTTCGGTGTTCGGAAGGGAACCGGTGTTTTCAACGTGATATGGTCGTAACCGTTGGTTAAAAGCGAAAATTGTGCTTATAAATCAGGCAAGATTCCTACTTTTTTATTTCCCACCCATGTATTATCATTTAAAATCGAGGGGAGGGCATCGAAATGTGTGTATTTTGTCCTAATCAATGACGCAATGCGAGGAATATGTAACTTTTTGATTGAATATGTAACTTTTTGATCGTTAGGTAGTAATTATACAGCTCGACGCAGTTTTATTATCGCGTTCTCGATTTACTCACTCCCTTTCAGACGCCAATACGTGAATTCCGAGGGCGGACACCTACACTAGCATTCTGTCCGACGCAAAATACTATAAAATCCCTAAATCTCCGTAAATGGCGCTTTAAAATTAAAAATTAATTCTCAAATATATTCCTACGGCGTCCCCTATGTGCTAAGGATCGCCCCTGATCGTAACTGGATTCAAAAAAGTATTTAAAAAGGTTACAACACCCGGGATTCCCAAGCGGTCACCCATCCAAGTACTAACCGGGCTCAACGTTGCTTAACTTCGGTGTTCGGAAGGGAACCGGTGTTTTCAACGTGATATGGTCGTAACCGTTGGTTAAAAGCGAAAATTGTGCTTATAAATCAGGCAAGATTCCTACTTTTTTATTTCCCACCCATGTATTATCATTTAAAATCGAGGGGAGGGCATCGAAATGTGTGTATTTTGTCCTAATCAATGACGCAATGCGAGGAATATGTAACTTTTTGTTGAATATGTAACTTTTTGATTGTTAGGTAGTAATTATACAGCTCGACGCAGTTTTATTATCGCGTTCTCGATTTACTCACTCCCTTTCAGACGCCAATACGTGAATTCCGTTGAGGGCGGACACCTAGCCTAGCATTCTGTCCGACGCAAAATACTATAAAATCCCTAAATCTCCGTAAATGGCGCTTTAAAATTAAAAATTAATTCTCAAATATATTCCTACGGCGTCCCCTATGTGCTAAGGATCGCCCCTGATCGTAACTGGATTCAAAAAAGTATTTAAAAAGGTTACAACACCCGGGATTCCCAAGCGGTCACCCATCCAAGTACTAACCGGGCTCAACGTTGCTTAACTTCGGTGTTCGGAAGGGAACCGGTGTTTTCAACGTGATATGGTCGTAACCGTTGGTTAAAAGCGAAAATTGTGCTTATAAATCAGGCAAGATTCCTACTTTTTTATTTCCCACCCATGTATTATCATTTAAAATCGAGGGGAGGGCATCGAAATGTGTGTATTTTGTCCTAATCAATGACGCAATGCGAGGAATATGTAACTTTTTGATTGAATATGTAACTTTTTGATCGTTAGGTAGTAATTATACAGCTCGACGCAGTTTTATTATCGCGTTCTCGATTTACTCACTCCCTTTCAGACGCCAATACGTGAATTCCGTTGAGGGCGGACACCTAGCCTAGCATTCTGTCCGACGCAAAATACTATAAAATCCCTAAATCTCCGTAAATGGCGCTTTAAAATTAAAAATTAATTCTCAAATATATTCCTACGGCGTCCCCTATGTGCTAAGGATCGCCCCTGATCGTAACTGGATTCAAAAAAGTATTTAAAAAGGTTACAACACCCGGGATTCCCAAGCGGTCACCCATCCAAGTACTAACCGGGCTCAACGTTGCTTAACTTCGGTGTTCGGAAGGGAACCGGTGTTTTCAACGTGATATGGTCGTAACCGTTGGTTAAAAGCGAAAATTGTGCTTATAAATCAGGCAAGATTCCTACTTTTTTATTTCCCACCCATGTATTATCATTTAAAATCGAGGGGAGGGCATCGAAATGTGTGTATTTTGTCCTAATCAATGACGCAATGCGAGGAATATGTAACTTTTTGATTGAATATGTAACTTTTTGATCGTTAGGTAGTAATTATACAGCTCGACGCAGTTTTATTATCGCGTTCTCGATTTACTCACTCCCTTTCAGACGCCAATACGTGAATTCCGTTGAGGGCGGACACCTAGCCTAGCATTCTGTCCGACGCAAAATACTATAAAATCCCTAAATCTCCGTAAATGGCGCTTTAAAATTAAAAATTAATTCTCAAATATATTCCTACGGCGTCCCCTATGTGCTAATGATCGCCCCTGATCGTAACTGGATTCAAAAAAGTATTTAAAAAGGTTACAACACCCGGGATTCCCAAGCGGTCACCCATCCAAGTACTAACCGGGCTCAACGTTGCTTAACTTCGGTGTTCGGAAGGGAACCGGTGTTTTCAACGTGATATGGTCGTAACCGTTGGTTAAAAGCGAAAATTGTGCTTATAAATCAGGCAAGATTCCTACTTTTTTATTTCCCACCCATGTATTATCATTTAAAATCGAGGGGAGGGCATCGAAATGTGTGTATTTTGTCCTAATCAATGACGCAATGCGAGGAATATGTAACTTTTTGATTGAATATGTAACTTTTTGATCGTTAGGTAGTAATTATACAGCTCGACGCAGTTTTATTATCGCGTTCTCGATTTACTCACTCCCTTTCAGACGCCAATACGTGAATTCCGTTGAGGGCGGACACCTAGCCTAGCATTCTGTCCGACGCAAAATACTATAAAATCCCTAAATCTCCGTAAATGGCGCTTTAAAATTAAAAATTAATTCTCAAATATATTCCTACGGCGTCCCCTATGTGCTAAGGATCGCCCCTGATCGTAACTGGATTCAAAAAAGTATTTAAAAAGGTTACAACACCCGGGATTCCCAAGCGGTCACCCATCCAAGTACTAACCGGGCTCAACGTTGCTTAACTTCGGTGTTCGGAAGGGAACCGGTGTTTTCAACGTGATATGGTCGTAACCGTTGGTTAAAAGCGAAAATTGTGCTTATAAATCAGGCAAGATTCCTACTTTTTTATTTCCCACCCATGTATTATCATTTAAAATCGAGGGGAGGGCATCGAAATGTGTGTATTTTGTCCTAATCAATGACGCAATGCGAGGAATATGTAACTTTTTGATTGAATATGTAACTTTTTGATCGTTAGGTAGTAATTATACAGCTCGACGCAGTTTTATTATCGCGTTCTCGATTTACTCACTCCCTTTCAGACGCCAATACGTGAATTCCGAGGGCGGACACCTACACTAGCATTCTGTCCGACGCAAAATACTATAAAATCCCTAAATCTCCGTAAATGGCGCTTTAAAATTAAAAATTAATTCTCAAATATATTCCTACGGCGTCCCCTATGTGCTAAGGATCGCCCCTGATCGTAACTGGATTCAAAAAAGTATTTAAAAAGGTTACAACACCCGGGATTCCCAAGCGGTCACCCATCCAAGTACTAACCGGGCTCAACGTTGCTTAACTTCGGTGTTCGGAAGGGAACCGGTGTTTTCAACGTGATATGGTCGTAACCGTTGGTTAAAAGCGAAAATTGTGCTTATAAATCAGGCAAGATTCCTACTTTTTTATTTCCCACCCATGTATTATCATTTAAAATCGAGGGGAGGGCATCGAAATGTGTGTATTTTGTCCTAATCAATGACGCAATGCGAGGAATATGTAACTTTTTGTTGAATATGTAACTTTTTGATTGTTAGGTAGTAATTATACAGCTCGACGCAGTTTTATTATCGCGTTCTCGATTTACTCACTCCCTTTCAGACGCCAATACGTGAATTCCGAGGGCGGACACCTACACTAGCATTCTGTCCGACGCAAAATACTATAAAATCCCTAAATCTCCGTAAATGGCGCTTTAAAATTAAAAATTAATTCTCAAATATATTCCTACGGCGTCCCCTATGTGCTAAGGATCGCCCCTGATCGTAACTGGATTCAAAAAAGTATTTAAAAAGGTTACAACACCCGGGATTCCCAAGCGGTCACCCATCCAAGTACTAACCGGGCTCAACGTTGCTTAACTTCGGTGTTCGGAAGGGAACCGGTGTTTTCAACGTGATATGGTCGTAACCGTTGGTTAAAAGCGAAAATTGTGCTTATAAATCAGGCAAGATTCCTACTTTTTTATTTCCCACCCATGTATTATCATTTAAAATCGAGGGGAGGGCATCGAAATGTGTGTATTTTGTCCTAATCAATGACGCAATGCGAGGAATATGTAACTTTTTGATTGAATATGTAACTTTTTGATCGTTAGGTAGTAATTATACAGCTCGACGCAGTTTTATTATCGCGTTCTCGATTTACTCACTCCCTTTCAGACGCCAATACGTGAATTCCGTTGAGGGCGGACACCTAGCCTAGCATTCTGTCCGACGCAAAATACTATAAAATCCCTAAATCTCCGTAAATGGCGCTTTAAAATTAAAAATTAATTCTCAAATATATTCCTACGGCGTCCCCTATGTGCTAAGGATCGCCCCTGATCGTAACTGGATTCAAAAAAGTATTTAAAAAGGTTACAACACCCGGGATTCCCAAGCGGTCACCCATCCAAGTACTAACCGGGCTCAACGTTGCTTAACTTCGGTGTTCGGAAGGGAACCGGTGTTTTCAACGTGATATGGTCGTAACCGTTGGTTAAAAGCGAAAATTGTGCTTATAAATCAGGCAAGATTCCTACTTTTTTATTTCCCACCCATGTATTATCATTTAAAATCGAGGGGAGGGCATCGAAATGTGTGTATTTTGTCCTAATCAATGACGCAATGCGAGGAATATGTAACTTTTTGATTGAATATGTAACTTTTTGATCGTTAGGTAGTAATTATACAGCTCGACGCAGTTTTATTATCGCGTTCTCGATTTACTCACTCCCTTTCAGACGCCAATACGTGAATTCCGTTGAGGGCGGACACCTAGCCTAGCATTCTGTCCGACGCAAAATACTATAAAATCCCTAAATCTCCGTAAATGGCGCTTTAAAATTAAAAATTAATTCTCAAATATATTCCTACGGCGTCCCCTATGTGCTAAGGATCGCCCCTGATCGTAACTGGATTCAAAAAAGTATTTAAAAAGGTTACAACACCCGGGATTCCCAAGCGGTCACCCATCCAAGTACTAACCGGGCTCAACGTTGCTTAACTTCGGTGTTCGGAAGGGAACCGGTGTTTTCAACGTGATATGGTCGTAACCGTTGGTTAAAAGCGAAAATTGTGCTTATAAATCAGGCAAGATTCCTACTTTTTTATTTCCCACCCATGTATTATCATTTAAAATCGAGGGGAGGGCATCGAAATGTGTGTATTTTGTCCTAATCAATGACGCAATGCGAGGAATATGTAACTTTTTGATTGAATATGTAACTTTTTGATCGTTAGGTAGTAATTATACAGCTCGACGCAGTTTTATTATCGCGTTCTCGATTTACTCACTCCCTTTCAGACGCCAATACGTGAATTCCGTTGAGGGCGGACACCTAGCCTAGCATTCTGTCCGACGCAAAATACTATAAAATCCCTAAATCTCCGTAAATGGCGCTTTAAAATTAAAAATTAATTCTCAAATATATTCCTACGGCGTCCCCTATGTGCTAAGGATCGCCCCTGATCGTAACTGGATTCAAAAAAGTATTTAAAAAGGTTACAACACCCGGGATTCCCAAGCGGTCACCCATCCAAGTACTAACCGGGCTCAACGTTGCTTAACTTCGGTGTTCGGAAGGGAACCGGTGTTTTCAACGTGATATGGTCGTAACCGTTGGTTAAAAGCGAAAATTGTGCTTATAAATCAGGCAAGATTCCTACTTTTTTATTTCCCACCCATGTATTATCATTTAAAATCGAGGGGAGGGCATCGAAATGTGTGTATTTTGTCCTAATCAATGACGCAATGCGAGGAATATGTAACTTTTTGATTGAATATGTAACTTTTTGATCGTTAGGTAGTAATTATACAGCTCGACGCAGTTTTATTATCGCGTTCTCGATTTACTCACTCCCTTTCAGACGCCAATACGTGAATTCCGTTGAGGGCGGACACCTAGCCTAGCATTCTGTCCGACGCAAAATACTATAAAATCCCTAAATCTCCGTAAATGGCGCTTTAAAATTAAAAATTAATTCTCAAATATATTCCTACGGCGTCCCCTATGTGCTAATGATCGCCCCTGATCGTAACTGGATTCAAAAAAGTATTTAAAAAGGTTACAACACCCGGGATTCCCAAGCGGTCACCCATCCAAGTACTAACCGGGCTCAACGTTGCTTAACTTCGGTGTTCGGAAGGGAACCGGTGTTTTCAACGTGATATGGTCGTAACCGTTGGTTAAAAGCGAAAATTGTGCTTATAAATCAGGCAAGATTCCTACTTTTTTATTTCCCACCCATGTATTATCATTTAAAATCGAGGGGAGGGCATCGAAATGTGTGTATTTTGTCCTAATCAATGACGCAATGCGAGGAATATGTAACTTTTTGATTGAATATGTAACTTTTTGATCGTTAGGTAGTAATTATACAGCTCGACGCAGTTTTATTATCGCGTTCTCGATTTACTCACTCCCTTTCAGACGCCAATACGTGAATTCCGTTGAGGGCGGACACCTAGCCTAGCATTCTGTCCGACGCAAAATACTATAAAATCCCTAAATCTCCGTAAATGGCGCTTTAAAATTAAAAATTAATTCTCAAATATATTCCTACGGCGTCCCCTATGTGCTAAGGATCGCCCCTGATCGTAACTGGATTCAAAAAAGTATTTAAAAAGGTTACAACACCCGGGATTCCCAAGCGGTCACCCATCCAAGTACTAACCGGGCTCAACGTTGCTTAACTTCGGTGTTCGGAAGGGAACCGGTGTTTTCAACGTGATATGGTCGTAACCGTTGGTTAAAAGCGAAAATTGTGCTTATAAATCAGGCAAGATTCCTACTTTTTTATTTCCCACCCATGTATTATCATTTAAAATCGAGGGGAGGGCATCGAAATGTGTGTATTTTGTCCTAATCAATGACGCAATGCGAGGAATATGTAACTTTTTGATTGAATATGTAACTTTTTGATCGTTAGGTAGTAATTATACAGCTCGACGCAGTTTTATTATCGCGTTCTCGATTTACTCACTCCCTTTCAGACGCCAATACGTGAATTCCGAGGGCGGACACCTACACTAGCATTCTGTCCGACGCAAAATACTATAAAATCCCTAAATCTCCGTAAATGGCGCTTTAAAATTAAAAATTAATTCTCAAATATATTCCTACGGCGTCCCCTATGTGCTAAGGATCGCCCCTGATCGTAACTGGATTCAAAAAAGTATTTAAAAAGGTTACAACACCCGGGATTCCCAAGCGGTCACCCATCCAAGTACTAACCGGGCTCAACGTTGCTTAACTTCGGTGTTCGGAAGGGAACCGGTGTTTTCAACGTGATATGGTCGTAACCGTTGGTTAAAAGCGAAAATTGTGCTTATAAATCAGGCAAGATTCCTACTTTTTTATTTCCCACCCATGTATTATCATTTAAAATCGAGGGGAGGGCATCGAAATGTGTGTATTTTGTCCTAATCAATGACGCAATGCGAGGAATATGTAACTTTTTGTTGAATATGTAACTTTTTGATTGTTAGGTAGTAATTATACAGCTCGACGCAGTTTTATTATCGCGTTCTCGATTTACTCACTCCCTTTCAGACGCCAATACGTGAATTCCGAGGGCGGACACCTACACTAGCATTCTGTCCGACGCAAAATACTATAAAATCCCTAAATCTCCGTAAATGGCGCTTTAAAATTAAAAATTAATTCTCAAATATATTCCTACGGCGTCCCCTATGTGCTAAGGATCGCCCCTGATCGTAACTGGATTCAAAAAAGTATTTAAAAAGGTTACAACACCCGGGATTCCCAAGCGGTCACCCATCCAAGTACTAACCGGGCTCAACGTTGCTTAACTTCGGTGTTCGGAAGGGAACCGGTGTTTTCAACGTGATATGGTCGTAACCGTTGGTTAAAAGCGAAAATTGTGCTTATAAATCAGGCAAGATTCCTACTTTTTTATTTCCCACCCATGTATTATCATTTAAAATCGAGGGGAGGGCATCGAAATGTGTGTATTTTGTCCTAATCAATGACGCAATGCGAGGAATATGTAACTTTTTGATTGAATATGTAACTTTTTGATCGTTAGGTAGTAATTATACAGCTCGACGCAGTTTTATTATCGCGTTCTCGATTTACTCACTCCCTTTCAGACGCCAATACGTGAATTCCGTTGAGGGCGGACACCTAGCCTAGCATTCTGTCCGACGCAAAATACTATAAAATCCCTAAATCTCCGTAAATGGCGCTTTAAAATTAAAAATTAATTCTCAAATATATTCCTACGGCGTCCCCTATGTGCTAAGGATCGCCCCTGATCGTAACTGGATTCAAAAAAGTATTTAAAAAGGTTACAACACCCGGGATTCCCAAGCGGTCACCCATCCAAGTACTAACCGGGCTCAACGTTGCTTAACTTCGGTGTTCGGAAGGGAACCGGTGTTTTCAACGTGATATGGTCGTAACCGTTGGTTAAAAGCGAAAATTGTGCTTATAAATCAGGCAAGATTCCTACTTTTTTATTTCCCACCCATGTATTATCATTTAAAATCGAGGGGAGGGCATCGAAATGTGTGTATTTTGTCCTAATCAATGACGCAATGCGAGGAATATGTAACTTTTTGATTGAATATGTAACTTTTTGATCGTTAGGTAGTAATTATACAGCTCGACGCAGTTTTATTATCGCGTTCTCGATTTACTCACTCCCTTTCAGACGCCAATACGTGAATTCCGTTGAGGGCGGACACCTAGCCTAGCATTCTGTCCGACGCAAAATACTATAAAATCCCTAAATCTCCGTAAATGGCGCTTTAAAATTAAAAATTAATTCTCAAATATATTCCTACGGCGTCCCCTATGTGCTAAGGATCGCCCCTGATCGTAACTGGATTCAAAAAAGTATTTAAAAAGGTTACAACACCCGGGATTCCCAAGCGGTCACCCATCCAAGTACTAACCGGGCTCAACGTTGCTTAACTTCGGTGTTCGGAAGGGAACCGGTGTTTTCAACGTGATATGGTCGTAACCGTTGGTTAAAAGCGAAAATTGTGCTTATAAATCAGGCAAGATTCCTACTTTTTTATTTCCCACCCATGTATTATCATTTAAAATCGAGGGGAGGGCATCGAAATGTGTGTATTTTGTCCTAATCAATGACGCAATGCGAGGAATATGTAACTTTTTGATTGAATATGTAACTTTTTGATCGTTAGGTAGTAATTATACAGCTCGACGCAGTTTTATTATCGCGTTCTCGATTTACTCACTCCCTTTCAGACGCCAATACGTGAATTCCGTTGAGGGCGGACACCTAGCCTAGCATTCTGTCCGACGCAAAATACTATAAAATCCCTAAATCTCCGTAAATGGCGCTTTAAAATTAAAAATTAATTCTCAAATATATTCCTACGGCGTCCCCTATGTGCTAAGGATCGCCCCTGATCGTAACTGGATTCAAAAAAGTATTTAAAAAGGTTACAACACCCGGGATTCCCAAGCGGTCACCCATCCAAGTACTAACCGGGCTCAACGTTGCTTAACTTCGGTGTTCGGAAGGGAACCGGTGTTTTCAACGTGATATGGTCGTAACCGTTGGTTAAAAGCGAAAATTGTGCTTATAAATCAGGCAAGATTCCTACTTTTTTATTTCCCACCCATGTATTATCATTTAAAATCGAGGGGAGGGCATCGAAATGTGTGTATTTTGTCCTAATCAATGACGCAATGCGAGGAATATGTAACTTTTTGATTGAATATGTAACTTTTTGATCGTTAGGTAGTAATTATACAGCTCGACGCAGTTTTATTATCGCGTTCTCGATTTACTCACTCCCTTTCAGACGCCAATACGTGAATTCCGTTGAGGGCGGACACCTAGCCTAGCATTCTGTCCGACGCAAAATACTATAAAATCCCTAAATCTCCGTAAATGGCGCTTTAAAATTAAAAATTAATTCTCAAATATATTCCTACGGCGTCCCCTATGTGCTAAGGATCGCCCCTGATCGTAACTGGATTCAAAAAAGTATTTAAAAAGGTTACAACACCCGGGATTCCCAAGCGGTCACCCATCCAAGTACTAACCGGGCTCAACGTTGCTTAACTTCGGTGTTCGGAAGGGAACCGGTGTTTTCAACGTGATATGGTCGTAACCGTTGGTTAAAAGCGAAAATTGTGCTTATAAATCAGGCAAGATTCCTACTTTTTTATTTCCCACCCATGTATTATCATTTAAAATCGAGGGGAGGGCATCGAAATGTGTGTATTTTGTCCTAATCAATGACGCAATGCGAGGAATATGTAACTTTTTGATTGAATATGTAACTTTTTGATCGTTAGGTAGTAATTATACAGCTCGACGCAGTTTTATTATCGCGTTCTCGATTTACTCACTCCCTTTCAGACGCCAATACGTGAATTCCGTTGAGGGCGGACACCTAGCCTAGCATTCTGTCCGACGCAAAATACTATAAAATCCCTAAATCTCCGTAAATGGCGCTTTAAAATTAAAAATTAATTCTCAAATATATTCCTACGGCGTCCCCTATGTGCTAAGGATCGCCCCTGATCGTAACTGGATTCAAAAAAGTATTTAAAAAGGTTACAACACCCGGGATTCCCAAGCGGTCACCCATCCAAGTACTAACCGGGCTCAACGTTGCTTAACTTCGGTGTTCGGAAGGGAACCGGTGTTTTCAACGTGATATGGTCGTAACCGTTGGTTAAAAGCGAAAATTGTGCTTATAAATCAGGCAAGATTCCTACTTTTTTATTTCCCACCCATGTATTATCATTTAAAATCGAGGGGAGGGCATCGAAATGTGTGTATTTTGTCCTAATCAATGACGCAATGCGAGGAATATGTAACTTTTTGATTGAATATGTAACTTTTTGATCGTTAGGTAGTAATTATACAGCTCGACGCAGTTTTATTATCGCGTTCTCGATTTACTCACTCCCTTTCAGACGCCAATACGTGAATTCCGTTGAGGGCGGACACCTAGCCTAGCATTCTGTCCGACGCAAAATACTATAAAATCCCTAAATCTCCGTAAATGGCGCTTTAAAATTAAAAATTAATTCTCAAATATATTCCTACGGCGTCCCCTATGTGCTAATGATCGCCCCTGATCGTAACTGGATTCAAAAAAGTATTTAAAAAGGTTACAACACCCGGGATTCCCAAGCGGTCACCCATCCAAGTACTAACCGGGCTCAACGTTGCTTAACTTCGGTGTTCGGAAGGGAACCGGTGTTTTCAACGTGATATGGTCGTAACCGTTGGTTAAAAGCGAAAATTGTGCTTATAAATCAGGCAAGATTCCTACTTTTTTATTTCCCACCCATGTATTATCATTTAAAATCGAGGGGAGGGCATCGAAATGTGTGTATTTTGTCCTAATCAATGACGCAATGCGAGGAATATGTAACTTTTTGATTGAATATGTAACTTTTTGATCGTTAGGTAGTAATTATACAGCTCGACGCAGTTTTATTATCGCGTTCTCGATTTACTCACTCCCTTTCAGACGCCAATACGTGAATTCCGTTGAGGGCGGACACCTAGCCTAGCATTCTGTCCGACGCAAAATACTATAAAATCCCTAAATCTCCGTAAATGGCGCTTTAAAATTAAAAATTAATTCTCAAATATATTCCTACGGCGTCCCCTATGTGCTAAGGATCGCCCCTGATCGTAACTGGATTCAAAAAAGTATTTAAAAAGGTTACAACACCCGGGATTCCCAAGCGGTCACCCATCCAAGTA
Organism: Gordius sp. MW1; assembly: GCA_964036665.1. Lineage (NCBI taxonomy): Eukaryota > Metazoa > Nematomorpha > Gordioida > Gordea > Gordiidae > Gordius > Gordius sp. MW1. The sequence goes on along the minus strand of OZ038530.1, from coordinate 6,903,755 downwards.
CTAACCGGGCTCAACGTTGCTTAACTTCGGTGTTCGGAAGGGAACCGGTGTTTTCAACGTGATATGGTCGTAACCGTTGGTTAAAAGCGAAAATTGTGCTTATAAATCAGGCAAGATTCCTACTTTTTTATTTCCCACCCATGTATTATCATTTAAAATCGAGGGGAGGGCATCGAAATGTGTGTATTTTGTCCTAATCAATGACGCAATGCGAGGAATATGTAACTTTTTGATTGAATATGTAACTTTTTGATCGTTAGGTAGTAATTATACAGCTCGACGCAGTTTTATTATCGCGTTCTCGATTTACTCACTCCCTTTCAGACGCCAATACGTGAATTCCGAGGGCGGACACCTACACTAGCATTCTGTCCGACGCAAAATACTATAAAATCCCTAAATCTCCGTAAATGGCGCTTTAAAATTAAAAATTAATTCTCAAATATATTCCTACGGCGTCCCCTATGTGCTAAGGATCGCCCCTGATCGTAACTGGATTCAAAAAAGTATTTAAAAAGGTTACAACACCCGGGATTCCCAAGCGGTCACCCATCCAAGTACTAACCGGGCTCAACGTTGCTTAACTTCGGTGTTCGGAAGGGAACCGGTGTTTTCAACGTGATATGGTCGTAACCGTTGGTTAAAAGCGAAAATTGTGCTTATAAATCAGGCAAGATTCCTACTTTTTTATTTCCCACCCATGTATTATCATTTAAAATCGAGGGGAGGGCATCGAAATGTGTGTATTTTGTCCTAATCAATGACGCAATGCGAGGAATATGTAACTTTTTGTTGAATATGTAACTTTTTGATTGTTAGGTAGTAATTATACAGCTCGACGCAGTTTTATTATCGCGTTCTCGATTTACTCACTCCCTTTCAGACGCCAATACGTGAATTCCGAGGGCGGACACCTACACTAGCATTCTGTCCGACGCAAAATACTATAAAATCCCTAAATCTCCGTAAATGGCGCTTTAAAATTAAAAATTAATTCTCAAATATATTCCTACGGCGTCCCCTATGTGCTAAGGATCGCCCCTGATCGTAACTGGATTCAAAAAAGTATTTAAAAAGGTTACAACACCCGGGATTCCCAAGCGGTCACCCATCCAAGTACTAACCGGGCTCAACGTTGCTTAACTTCGGTGTTCGGAAGGGAACCGGTGTTTTCAACGTGATATGGTCGTAACCGTTGGTTAAAAGCGAAAATTGTGCTTATAAATCAGGCAAGATTCCTACTTTTTTATTTCCCACCCATGTATTATCATTTAAAATCGAGGGGAGGGCATCGAAATGTGTGTATTTTGTCCTAATCAATGACGCAATGCGAGGAATATGTAACTTTTTGATTGAATATGTAACTTTTTGATCGTTAGGTAGTAATTATACAGCTCGACGCAGTTTTATTATCGCGTTCTCGATTTACTCACTCCCTTTCAGACGCCAATACGTGAATTCCGTTGAGGGCGGACACCTAGCCTAGCATTCTGTCCGACGCAAAATACTATAAAATCCCTAAATCTCCGTAAATGGCGCTTTAAAATTAAAAATTAATTCTCAAATATATTCCTACGGCGTCCCCTATGTGCTAAGGATCGCCCCTGATCGTAACTGGATTCAAAAAAGTATTTAAAAAGGTTACAACACCCGGGATTCCCAAGCGGTCACCCATCCAAGTACTAACCGGGCTCAACGTTGCTTAACTTCGGTGTTCGGAAGGGAACCGGTGTTTTCAACGTGATATGGTCGTAACCGTTGGTTAAAAGCGAAAATTGTGCTTATAAATCAGGCAAGATTCCTACTTTTTTATTTCCCACCCATGTATTATCATTTAAAATCGAGGGGAGGGCATCGAAATGTGTGTATTTTGTCCTAATCAATGACGCAATGCGAGGAATATGTAACTTTTTGATTGAATATGTAACTTTTTGATCGTTAGGTAGTAATTATACAGCTCGACGCAGTTTTATTATCGCGTTCTCGATTTACTCACTCCCTTTCAGACGCCAATACGTGAATTCCGTTGAGGGCGGACACCTAGCCTAGCATTCTGTCCGACGCAAAATACTATAAAATCCCTAAATCTCCGTAAATGGCGCTTTAAAATTAAAAATTAATTCTCAAATATATTCCTACGGCGTCCCCTATGTGCTAAGGATCGCCCCTGATCGTAACTGGATTCAAAAAAGTATTTAAAAAGGTTACAACACCCGGGATTCCCAAGCGGTCACCCATCCAAGTACTAACCGGGCTCAACGTTGCTTAACTTCGGTGTTCGGAAGGGAACCGGTGTTTTCAACGTGATATGGTCGTAACCGTTGGTTAAAAGCGAAAATTGTGCTTATAAATCAGGCAAGATTCCTACTTTTTTATTTCCCACCCATGTATTATCATTTAAAATCGAGGGGAGGGCATCGAAATGTGTGTATTTTGTCCTAATCAATGACGCAATGCGAGGAATATGTAACTTTTTGATTGAATATGTAACTTTTTGATCGTTAGGTAGTAATTATACAGCTCGACGCAGTTTTATTATCGCGTTCTCGATTTACTCACTCCCTTTCAGACGCCAATACGTGAATTCCGTTGAGGGCGGACACCTAGCCTAGCATTCTGTCCGACGCAAAATACTATAAAATCCCTAAATCTCCGTAAATGGCGCTTTAAAATTAAAAATTAATTCTCAAATATATTCCTACGGCGTCCCCTATGTGCTAAGGATCGCCCCTGATCGTAACTGGATTCAAAAAAGTATTTAAAAAGGTTACAACACCCGGGATTCCCAAGCGGTCACCCATCCAAGTACTAACCGGGCTCAACGTTGCTTAACTTCGGTGTTCGGAAGGGAACCGGTGTTTTCAACGTGATATGGTCGTAACCGTTGGTTAAAAGCGAAAATTGTGCTTATAAATCAGGCAAGATTCCTACTTTTTTATTTCCCACCCATGTATTATCATTTAAAATCGAGGGGAGGGCATCGAAATGTGTGTATTTTGTCCTAATCAATGACGCAATGCGAGGAATATGTAACTTTTTGATTGAATATGTAACTTTTTGATCGTTAGGTAGTAATTATACAGCTCGACGCAGTTTTATTATCGCGTTCTCGATTTACTCACTCCCTTTCAGACGCCAATACGTGAATTCCGAGGGCGGACACCTACACTAGCATTCTGTCCGACGCAAAATACTATAAAATCCCTAAATCTCCGTAAATGGCGCTTTAAAATTAAAAATTAATTCTCAAATATATTCCTACGGCGTCCCCTATGTGCTAAGGATCGCCCCTGATCGTAACTGGATTCAAAAAAGTATTTAAAAAGGTTACAACACCCGGGATTCCCAAGCGGTCACCCATCCAAGTACTAACCGGGCTCAACGTTGCTTAACTTCGGTGTTCGGAAGGGAACCGGTGTTTTCAACGTGATATGGTCGTAACCGTTGGTTAAAAGCGAAAATTGTGCTTATAAATCAGGCAAGATTCCTACTTTTTTATTTCCCACCCATGTATTATCATTTAAAATCGAGGGGAGGGCATCGAAATGTGTGTATTTTGTCCTAATCAATGACGCAATGCGAGGAATATGTAACTTTTTGTTGAATATGTAACTTTTTGATTGTTAGGTAGTAATTATACAGCTCGACGCAGTTTTATTATCGCGTTCTCGATTTACTCACTCCCTTTCAGACGCCAATACGTGAATTCCGAGGGCGGACACCTACACTAGCATTCTGTCCGACGCAAAATACTATAAAATCCCTAAATCTCCGTAAATGGCGCTTTAAAATTAAAAATTAATTCTCAAATATATTCCTACGGCGTCCCCTATGTGCTAAGGATCGCCCCTGATCGTAACTGGATTCAAAAAAGTATTTAAAAAGGTTACAACACCCGGGATTCCCAAGCGGTCACCCATCCAAGTACTAACCGGGCTCAACGTTGCTTAACTTCGGTGTTCGGAAGGGAACCGGTGTTTTCAACGTGATATGGTCGTAACCGTTGGTTAAAAGCGAAAATTGTGCTTATAAATCAGGCAAGATTCCTACTTTTTTATTTCCCACCCATGTATTATCATTTAAAATCGAGGGGAGGGCATCGAAATGTGTGTATTTTGTCCTAATCAATGACGCAATGCGAGGAATATGTAACTTTTTGATTGAATATGTAACTTTTTGATCGTTAGGTAGTAATTATACAGCTCGACGCAGTTTTATTATCGCGTTCTCGATTTACTCACTCCCTTTCAGACGCCAATACGTGAATTCCGTTGAGGGCGGACACCTAGCCTAGCATTCTGTCCGACGCAAAATACTATAAAATCCCTAAATCTCCGTAAATGGCGCTTTAAAATTAAAAATTAATTCTCAAATATATTCCTACGGCGTCCCCTATGTGCTAAGGATCGCCCCTGATCGTAACTGGATTCAAAAAAGTATTTAAAAAGGTTACAACACCCGGGATTCCCAAGCGGTCACCCATCCAAGTACTAACCGGGCTCAACGTTGCTTAACTTCGGTGTTCGGAAGGGAACCGGTGTTTTCAACGTGATATGGTCGTAACCGTTGGTTAAAAGCGAAAATTGTGCTTATAAATCAGGCAAGATTCCTACTTTTTTATTTCCCACCCATGTATTATCATTTAAAATCGAGGGGAGGGCATCGAAATGTGTGTATTTTGTCCTAATCAATGACGCAATGCGAGGAATATGTAACTTTTTGATTGAATATGTAACTTTTTGATCGTTAGGTAGTAATTATACAGCTCGACGCAGTTTTATTATCGCGTTCTCGATTTACTCACTCCCTTTCAGACGCCAATACGTGAATTCCGAGGGCGGACACCTACACTAGCATTCTGTCCGACGCAAAATACTATAAAATCCCTAAATCTCCGTAAATGGCGCTTTAAAATTAAAAATTAATTCTCAAATATATTCCTACGGCGTCCCCTATGTGCTAAGGATCGCCCCTGATCGTAACTGGATTCAAAAAAGTATTTAAAAAGGTTACAACACCCGGGATTCCCAAGCGGTCACCCATCCAAGTACTAACCGGGCTCAACGTTGCTTAACTTCGGTGTTCGGAAGGGAACCGGTGTTTTCAACGTGATATGGTCGTAACCGTTGGTTAAAAGCGAAAATTGTGCTTATAAATCAGGCAAGATTCCTACTTTTTTATTTCCCACCCATGTATTATCATTTAAAATCGAGGGGAGGGCATCGAAATGTGTGTATTTTGTCCTAATCAATGACGCAATGCGAGGAATATGTAACTTTTTGTTGAATATGTAACTTTTTGATTGTTAGGTAGTAATTATACAGCTCGACGCAGTTTTATTATCGCGTTCTCGATTTACTCACTCCCTTTCAGACGCCAATACGTGAATTCCGAGGGCGGACACCTACACTAGCATTCTGTCCGACGCAAAATACTATAAAATCCCTAAATCTCCGTAAATGGCGCTTTAAAATTAAAAATTAATTCTCAAATATATTCCTACGGCGTCCCCTATGTGCTAAGGATCGCCCCTGATCGTAACTGGATTCAAAAAAGTATTTAAAAAGGTTACAACACCCGGGATTCCCAAGCGGTCACCCATCCAAGTACTAACCGGGCTCAACGTTGCTTAACTTCGGTGTTCGGAAGGGAACCGGTGTTTTCAACGTGATATGGTCGTAACCGTTGGTTAAAAGCGAAAATTGTGCTTATAAATCAGGCAAGATTCCTACTTTTTTATTTCCCACCCATGTATTATCATTTAAAATCGAGGGGAGGGCATCGAAATGTGTGTATTTTGTCCTAATCAATGACGCAATGCGAGGAATATGTAACTTTTTGATTGAATATGTAACTTTTTGATCGTTAGGTAGTAATTATACAGCTCGACGCAGTTTTATTATCGCGTTCTCGATTTACTCACTCCCTTTCAGACGCCAATACGTGAATTCCGTTGAGGGCGGACACCTAGCCTAGCATTCTGTCCGACGCAAAATACTATAAAATCCCTAAATCTCCGTAAATGGCGCTTTAAAATTAAAAATTAATTCTCAAATATATTCCTACGGCGTCCCCTATGTGCTAAGGATCGCCCCTGATCGTAACTGGATTCAAAAAAGTATTTAAAAAGGTTACAACACCCGGGATTCCCAAGCGGTCACCCATCCAAGTACTAACCGGGCTCAACGTTGCTTAACTTCGGTGTTCGGAAGGGAACCGGTGTTTTCAACGTGATATGGTCGTAACCGTTGGTTAAAAGCGAAAATTGTGCTTATAAATCAGGCAAGATTCCTACTTTTTTATTTCCCACCCATGTATTATCATTTAAAATCGAGGGGAGGGCATCGAAATGTGTGTATTTTGTCCTAATCAATGACGCAATGCGAGGAATATGTAACTTTTTGATTGAATATGTAACTTTTTGATCGTTAGGTAGTAATTATACAGCTCGACGCAGTTTTATTATCGCGTTCTCGATTTACTCACTCCCTTTCAGACGCCAATACGTGAATTCCGTTGAGGGCGGACACCTAGCCTAGCATTCTGTCCGACGCAAAATACTATAAAATCCCTAAATCTCCGTAAATGGCGCTTTAAAATTAAAAATTAATTCTCAAATATATTCCTACGGCGTCCCCTATGTGCTAAGGATCGCCCCTGATCGTAACTGGATTCAAAAAAGTATTTAAAAAGGTTACAACACCCGGGATTCCCAAGCGGTCACCCATCCAAGTACTAACCGGGCTCAACGTTGCTTAACTTCGGTGTTCGGAAGGGAACCGGTGTTTTCAACGTGATATGGTCGTAACCGTTGGTTAAAAGCGAAAATTGTGCTTATAAATCAGGCAAGATTCCTACTTTTTTATTTCCCACCCATGTATTATCATTTAAAATCGAGGGGAGGGCATCGAAATGTGTGTATTTTGTCCTAATCAATGACGCAATGCGAGGAATATGTAACTTTTTGATTGAATATGTAACTTTTTGATCGTTAGGTAGTAATTATACAGCTCGACGCAGTTTTATTATCGCGTTCTCGATTTACTCACTCCCTTTCAGACGCCAATACGTGAATTCCGTTGAGGGCGGACACCTAGCCTAGCATTCTGTCCGACGCAAAATACTATAAAATCCCTAAATCGCCGTAAATGGCTCTTTAAAATTAAAAATTAATTCTCAAATATATTCCTACGGCGTCCCCTATGTGCTAAGGATCGCCCCTGATCGTAACTGGATTCAAAAAAGTATTTAAAAAGGTTAGAACACCCGGGATTCCCAAGCGGTCACCCATCCAAGTACTAACCGGGCTCAACGTTGCTTAACTTCGGTGTTCGGAAGGGAACCGGTGTTTTCAACGTGATATGGTCGTAACCGTTGGTTAAAAGCGAAAATTGTGCTTATAAATCAGGCAAGATTTCTACTTTTTTATTTCCCACCCATGTATTATCATTTAAAATCGAGGGGAGGGCATCGAAATGTGTGTATTTTGTCCTAATCAATGACGCAATGCGAGGAATATGTAACTTTTTGATTGAATATGTAACTTTTTGATCGTTAGGTAGTAATTATACAGCTCGACGCAGTTTTATTATCGCGTTCTCGATTTACTCACTCCCTTTCAGACGCCAATACGTGAATTCCGTTGAGGGCGGACACCTAGCCTAGCATTTTGTCCGACGCAAAATACTATAAAATCCCTAAATCTCCGTAAATGGCGCTTTAAAATTAAAAATTAATTCTCAAATATATTCCTACGGCGTCCCCTATGTGCTAAGGATCGCCCCTGATCGTAACTGGATTCAAAAAAGTATTTAAAAAGGTTACAACACCCGGGATTCCCAAGCGGTCACCCATCCAAGTACTAACCGGGCTCAACGTTGCTTAACTTCGGTGTTCGGAAGGGAACCGGTGTTTTCAACGTGATATGGTCGTAACCGTTGGTTAAAAGCGAAAATTGTGCTTATAAATCAGGCAAGATTCCTACTTTTTTATTTCCCACCCATGTATTATCATTTAAATCGAGGGGAGGGCATCGAAATGTGTGTATTTTGTCCTAATCAATGACGCAATGCGAGGAATATGTAACTTTTTGATTGAATATGTAACTTTTTGATCGTTAGGTAGTAATTATACAGCTCGACGCAGTTTTATTATCGCGTTCTCGATTTACTCACTCCCTTTCAGACGCCAATACGTGAATTCCGTTGAGGGCGGACACCTAGCCTAGCATTCTGTCCGACGCAAAATACTATAAAATCCCTAAATCTCCGTAAATGGCGCTTTAAAATTAAAAATTAATTCTCAAATATATTCCTACGGCGTCCCCTATGTGCTAAGGATCGCCCCTGATCGTAACTGGATTCAAAAAAGTATTTAAAAAGGTTACAACACCCGGGATTCCCAAGCGGTCACCCATCCAAGTACTAACCGGGCTCTACGTTGCTTAACTTCGGTGTTCGGAAGGGAACCGGTGTTTTCAACGTGATATGGTCGTAACCGTTGGTTAAAAGCGAAAATTGTGCTTATAAATCAGGCAAGATTCCTACTTTTTTATTTCCCACCCATGTATTATCATTTAAAATCGAGGGGAGGGCATCGAAATGTGTGTATTTTGTCCTAATCAATGACGCAATGCGAGGAATATGTAACTTTTTGATTGAATATGTAACTTTGATTGTTAGGTAGTAATTATACAGCTCGACGCAGTTTTATTATCGCGTTCTCGATTTACTCACTCCCTTTCAGACGCCAATACGTGAATTCCGTTGAGGGCGGACACCTAGACTAGCATTCTGTCCGACGCAAAATACTATAAAATCCCTAAATCTCCGTAAATGGCGCTTTAAAATTAAAAATTAATTCTCAAATATATTCCTACGGCGTCCCCTATGTGCTAAGGATCGCCCCTGATCGTAACTGGATTCAAAAAAGTATTTAAAAAGGTTACAACACCCGGGATTCCCAAGCGGTCACCCATCCAAGTACTAACCGGGCTCAACGTTGCTTAACTTCGGTGTTCGGAAGGGAACCGGTGTTTTCAACGTGATATGGTCGTAACCGTTGGTTAAAAGCGAAAATTGTGCTTATAAATCAGGCAAGATTCCTACTTTTTTATTTCCCACCCATGTATTATCATTTAAAATCGAGGGGAGGGCATCGAAATGTGTGTATTTTGTCCTAATCAATGACGCAATGCGAGGAATATGTAACTTTTTGTTGAATATGTAACTTTTTGATTGTTAGGTAGTAATTATACAGCTCGACGCAGTTTTATTATCGCGTTCTCGATTTACTCACTCCCTTTCAGACGCCAATACGTGAATTCCGAGGGCGGACACCTACACTAGCATTCTGTCCGACGCAAAATACTATAAAATCCCTAAATCTCCGTAAATGGCGCTTTAAAATTAAAAATTAATTCTCAAATATATTCCTACGGCGTCCCCTATGTGCTAAGGATCGCCCCTGATCGTAACTGGATTCAAAAAAGTATTTAAAAAGGTTACAACACCCGGGATTCCCAAGCGGTCACCCATCCAAGTACTAACCGGGCTCAACGTTGCTTAACTTCGGTGTTCGGAAGGGAACCGGTGTTTTCAACGTGATATGGTAGTAACCGTTGGTTAAAAGCGAAAATTGTGCTTATAAATCAGGCAAGATTCCTACTTTTTTATTTCCCACCCATGTATTATCATTTAAAATCGAGGGGAGGGCATCGAAATGTGTGTATTTTGTCCTAATCAATGACGCAATGCGAGGAATATGTAACTTTTTGTTGAATATGTAACTTTTTGATTGTTAGGTAGTAATTATACAGCTCGACGCAGTTTTATTATCGCGTTCTCGATTTACTCACTCCCTTTCAGACGCCAATACGTGAATTCCGAGGGCGGACACCTACACTAGCATTCTGTCCGACGCAAAATACTATAAAATCCCTAAATCTCCGTAAATGGCGCTTTAAAATTAAAAATTAATTCTCAAATATATTCCTACGGCGTCCCCTATGTGCTAAGGATCGCCCCTGATCGTAACTGGATTCAAAAAAGTATTTAAAAAGGTTACAACACCCGGGATTCCCAAGCGGTCACCCATCCAAGTACTAACCGGGCTCAACGTTGCTTAACTTCGGTGTTCGGAAGGGAACCGGTGTTTTCAACGTGATATGGTCGTAACCGTTGGTTAAAAGCGAAAATTGTGCTTATAAATCAGGCAAGATTCCTACTTTTTTATTTCCCACCCATGTATTATCATTTAAAATCGAGGGGAGGGCATCGAAATGTGTGTATTTTGTCCTAATCAATGACGCAATGCGAGGAATATGTAACTTTTTGATTGAATATGTAACTTTTTGATCGTTAGGTAGTAATTATACAGCTCGACGCAGTTTTATTATCGCGTTCTCGATTTACTCACTCCCTTTCAGACGCCAATACGTGAATTCCGTTGAGGGCGGACACCTAGCCTAGCATTCTGTCCGACGCAAAATACTATAAAATCCCTAAATCTCCGTAAATGGCGCTTTAAAATTAAAAATTAATTCTCAAATATATTCCTACGGCGTCCCCTATGTGCTAAGGATCGCCCCTGATCGTAACTGGATTCAAAAAAGTATTTAAAAAGGTTACAACACCCGGGATTCCCAAGCGGTCACCCATCCAAGTACTAACCGGGCTCAACGTTGCTTAACTTCGGTGTTCGGAAGGGAACCGGTGTTTTCAACGTGATATGGTCGTAACCGTTGGTTAAAAGCGAAAATTGTGCTTATAAATCAGGCAAGATTCCTACTTTTTTATTTCCCACCCATGTATTATCATTTAAAATCGAGGGGAGGGCATCGAAATGTGTGTATTTTGTCCTAATCAATGACGCAATGCGAGGAATATGTAACTTTTTGATTGAATATGTAACTTTTTGATCGTTAGGTAGTAATTATACAGCTCGACGCAGTTTTATTATCGCGTTCTCGATTTACTCACTCCCTTTCAGACGCCAATACGTGAATTCCGTTGAGGGCGGACACCTAGCCTAGCATTCTGTCCGACGCAAAATACTATAAAATCCCTAAATCTCCGTAAATGGCGCTTTAAAATTAAAAATTAATTCTCAAATATATTCCTACGGCGTCCCCTATGTGCTAAGGATCGCCTCTGATCGTAACTGGATTCAAAAAAGTATTTAAAAAGGTTACAACACCCGGGATTCCCAAGCGGTCACCCATCCAAGTACTAACCGGGCTCAACGTTGCTTAACTTCGGTGTTCGGAAGGGAACCGGTGTTTTCAACGTGATATGGTCGTAACCGTTGGTTAAAAGCGAAAATTGTGCTTATAAATCAGGCAAGATTCCTACTTTTTTATTTCCCACCCATGTATTATCATTTAAAATCGAGGGGAGGGCATCGAAATGTGTGTATTTTGTCCTAATCAATGACGCAATGCGAGGAATATGTACCTTTTTGATTGAATATGTAACTTTTTGATTGTTAGGTAGTAATTATACAGCTCGACGCAGTTTTATTATCGCGTTCTCGATTTACTCACTCCCTTTCAGACGCCAATACGTGAATTCCGTTGAGGGCGGACACCTAGACTAGCATTCTGTCCGACGCAAAATACTATAAAATCCCTAAATCTCCGTAAATGGCGCTTTAAAATTAAAAATTAATTCTCAAATATATTCCTACGGCGTCCCCTATGTGCTAAGGATCGCCCCTGATCGTAACTGGATTCAAAAAAGTATTTAAAAAGGTTACAACACCCGGGATTCTCAAGCGGTCACCCATCCAAGTACTAACCGGGCTCAACGTTGCTTAACTTCGGTGTTCGGAAGGGAACCGGTGTTTTCAACGTGATATGGTCGTAACCGTTGGTTAAAAGCGAAAATTGTGCTTATAAATCAGGCAAGATTCCTACTTTTTTATTTCCCACCCATGTATTATCATTTAAAATCGAGGGGAGGGCATCGAAATGTGTGTATTTTGTCCTAATCAATGACGCAATGCGAGGAATATGTAACTTTTTGATTGAATATGTAACTTTTTGATTGTTAGGTAGTAATTATACAGCTCGACGCAGTTTTATTATCGCGTTCTCGATTTACTCAGACGCCAATACGTGAATTCCGTTGAGGGCGGACACCTAGCCTAGCATTCTGTCCGACGCAAAATACTATAAAATCCCTAAATCTCCGTAAATGGCGCTTTAAAATTAAAAATTAATTCTCAAATATATTCCTACGGCGTCCCCTATGTGCTAAGGATCGCCCCTGATCGTAATTGGATTCAAAAAAGTATTTAAAAAGGTTACAACACCCGGGATTCCCAAGCGGTCACCCATCCAAGTACTAACCGGGCTCAACGTTGCTTAACTTCGGTGTTCGGAAGGGAACCGGTGTTTTCAACGTGATATGGTCGTAACCGTTGGTTAAAAGCGAAAATTGTGCTTATAAATCAGGCAAGATTCCTACTTTTTTATTTCCCACCCATGTATTATCATTTAAAATCGAGGGGAGGGCATCGAAATGTGTGTATTTTGTCCTAATCAATGACGCAATGCGAGGAATATGTAACTTTTTGATTGAATATGTAATTTTTTGATTGTTAGGTAGTAATTATACAGCTCGACGCAGTTTTATTATCGCGTTCTCGATTTACTCACTCCCTTTCAGACGCCAATACGTGAATTCCGTTGAGGGCGGACACCTAGCCTAGCATTCTGTCCGACGCAAAATACTATAAAATCCCTAAATCTCCCTCCGTAAATGGCGCTTTAAAATTAAAAATTAATTCTCAAATATATTCCTACGGCGTCCCCTATGTGCTAAGGATCGCCCCTGATCGTAACTGGATTCAAAAAAGTATTTAAAAAGGTTACAACACCCGGGATTCCCAAGCGGTCACCCATCCAAGTACTAACCGGGCTCAACGTTGCTTAACTTCGGTGTTCGGAAGGGAACCGGTGTTTTCAACGTGATATGGTCGTAACCGTTGGTTAAAAGCGAAAATTGTGCTTATAAATCAGGCAAGATTCCTACTTTTTTATTTCCCACCCATGTATTATCATTTAAAATCGAGGGGAGGGCATCGAAATGTGTGTATTTTGTCCTAATCAATGACGCAATGCGAGGAATATGTAACTTTTTGTTGAATATGTAACTTTTTGATTGTTAGGTAGTAATTATACAGCTCGACGCAGTTTTATTATCGCGTTCTCGATTTACTCACTCCCTTTCAGACGCCAATACGTGAATTCCGAGGGCGGACACCTACACTAGCATTCTGTCCGACGCAAAATACTATAAAATCCCTAAATCTCCCTCCGTAAATGGCGCTTTAAAATTAAAAATTAATTCTCAAATATATTCCTACGGCGTCCCCTATGTGCTAAGGATCGCCCCTGATCGTAACTGGATTCAAAAAAGTATTTAAAAAGGTTACAACACCCGGGATTCCCAAGCGGTCACCCATCCAAGTACTAACCGGGCTCAACGTTGCTTAACTTCGGTGTTCGGAAGGGAACCGGTGTTTTCAACGTGATATGGTCGTAACCGTTGGTTAAAAGCGAAAATTGTGCTTATAAATCAGGCAAGATTCCTACTTTTTTATTTCCCACCCATGTATTATCATTTAAAATCGAGGGGAGGGCATCGAAATGTGTGTATTTTGTCCTAATCAATGACGCAATGCGAGGAATATGTAACTTTTTGTTGAATATGTAACTTTTTGATTGTTAGGTAGTAATTATACAGCTCGACGCAGTTTTATTATCGCGTTCTCGATTTACTCACTCCCTTTCAGACGCCAATACGTGAATTCCGAGGGCGGACACCTACACTAGCATTCTGTCCGACGCAAAATACTATAAAATCCCTAAATCTCCGTAAATGGCGCTTTAAAATTAAAAATTAATTCTCAAATATATTCCTACGGCGTCCCCTATGTGCTAAGGATCGCCCCTGATCGTAACTGGATTCAAAAAAGTATTTAAAAAGGTTACAACACCCGGGATTCCCAAGCGGTCACCCATCCAAGTACTAACCGGGCTCAACGTTGCTTAACTTCGGTGTTCGGAAGGGAACCGGTGTTTTCAACGTGATATGGTCGTAACCGTTGGTTAAAAGCGAAAATTGTGCTTATAAATCAGGCAAGATTCCTACTTTTTTATTTCCCACCCATGTATTATCATTTAAAATCGAGGGGAGGGCATCGAAATGTGTGTATTTTGTCCTAATCAATGACGCAATGCGAGGAATATGTAACTTTTTGATTGAATATGTAACTTTTTGATCGTTAGGTAGTAATTATACAGCTCGACGCAGTTTTATTATCGCGTTCTCGATTTACTCACTCCCTTTCAGACGCCAATACGTGAATTCCGTTGAGGGCGGACACCTAGCCTAGCATTCTGTCCGACGCAAAATACTATAAAATCCCTAAATCTCCGTAAATGGCGCTTTAAAATTAAAAATTAATTCTCAAATATATTCCTACGGCGTCCCCTATGTGCTAAGGATCGCCCCTGATCGTAACTGGATTCAAAAAAGTATTTAAAAAGGTTACAACACCCGGGATTCCCAAGCGGTCACCCATCCAAGTACTAACCGGGCTCAACGTTGCTTAACTTCGGTGTTCGGAAGGGAACCGGTGTTTTCAACGTGATATGGTCGTAACCGTTGGTTAAAAGCGAAAATTGTGCTTATAAATCAGGCAAGATTCCTACTTTTTTATTTCCCACCCATGTATTATCATTTAAAATCGAGGGGGGGGCATCGAAATGTGTGTATTTTGTCCTAATCAATGACGCAATGCGAGGAATATGTAACTTTTTGATTGAATATGTAACTTTTTGATCGTTAGGTAGTAATTATACAGCTCGACGCAGTTTTATTATCGCGTTCTCGATTTATTCACTCCCTTTCAGACGCCAATACGTGAATTCCGTTGAGGGCGGACACCTAGCCTAGCATTCTGTCCGACGCAAAATACTATAAAATCCCTAAATCTCCGTAAATGGCGCTTTAAAATTAAAAATTAATTCTCAAATATATTCCTACGGCGTCCCCTATGTGCTAAGGATCGCCTCTGATCGTAACTGGATTCAAAAAAGTATTTAAAAAGGTTACAACACCCGGGATTCCCAAGCGGTCACCCATCCAAGTACTAACCGGGCTCAACGTTGCTTAACTTCGGTGTTCGGAAGGGAACCGGTGTTTTCAACGTGATATGGTCGTAACCGTTGGTTAAAAGCGAAAATTGTGCTTATAAATCAGGCAAGATTCCTACTTTTTTATTTCCCACCCATGTATTATCATTTAAAATCGAGGGGAGGGCATCGAAATGTGTGTATTTTGTCCTAATCAATGACGCAATGCGAGGAATATGTACCTTTTTGATTGAATATGTAACTTTTTGATTGTTAGGTAGTAATTATACAGCTCGACGCAGTTTTATTATCGCGTTCTCGATTTACTCACTCCCTTTCAGACGCCAATACGTGAATTCCGTTGAGGGCGGACACCTAGACTAGCATTCTGTCCGACGCAAAATACTATAAAATCCCTAAATCTCCGTAAATGGCGCTTTAAAATTAAAAATTAATTCTCAAATATATTCCTACGGCGTCCCCTATGTGCTAAGGATCGCCCCTGATCGTAACTGGATTCAAAAAAGTATTTAAAAAGGTTACAACACCCGGGATTCCCAAGCGGTCACCCATCCAAGTACTAACCGGGCTCAACGTTGCTTAACTTCGGTGTTCGGAAGGGAACCGGTGTTTTCAACGTGATATGGTCGTAACCGTTGGTTAAAAGCGAAAATTGTGCTTATAAATCAGGCAAGATTCCTACTTTTTTATTTCCCACCCATGTATTATCATTTAAAATCGAGGGGAGGGCATCGAAATGTGTGTATTTTGTCCTAATCAATGACGCAATGCGAGGAATATGTAACTTTTTGATTGAATATGTAACTTTTTGATTGTTAGGTAGTAATTATACAGCTCGACGCAGTTTTATTATCGCGTTCTCGATTTACTCAGACGCCAATACGTGAATTCCGTTGAGGGCGGACACCTAGCCTAGCATTCTGTCCGACGCAAAATACTATAAAATCCCTAAATCTCCGTAAATGGCGCTTTAAAATTAAAAATTAATTCTCAAATATATTCCTACGGCGTCCCCTATGTGCTAAGGATCGCCCCTGATCGTAATTGGATTCAAAAAAGTATTTAAAAAGGTTACAACACCCGGGATTCCCAAGCGGTCACCCATCCAAGTACTAACCGGGCTCAACGTTGCTTAACTTCGGTGTTCGGAAGGGAACCGGTGTTTTCAACGTGATATGGTCGTAACCGTTGGTTAAAAGCGAAAATTGTGCTTATAAATCAGGCAAGATTCCTACTTTTTTATTTCCCACCCATGTATTATCATTTAAAATCGAGGGGAGGGCATCGAAATGTGTGTATTTTGTCCTAATCAATGACGCAATGCGAGGAATATGTAACTTTTTGATTGAATATGTAATTTTTTGATTGTTAGGTAGTAATTATACAGCTCGACGCAGTTTTATTATCGCGTTCTCGATTTACTCACTCCCTTTCAGACGCCAATACGTGAATTCCGTTGAGGGCGGACACCTAGCCTAGCATTCTGTCCGACGCAAAATACTATAAAATCCCTAAATCTCCCTCCGTAAATGGCGCTTTAAAATTAAAAATTAATTCTCAAATATATTCCTACGGCGTCCCCTATGTGCTAAGGATCGCCCCTGATCGTAACTGGATTCAAAAAAGTATTTAAAAAGGTTACAACACCCGGGATTCCCAAGCGGTCACCCATCCAAGTACTAACCGGGCTCAACGTTGCTTAACTTCGGTGTTCGGAAGGGAACCGGTGTTTTCAACGTGATATGGTCGTAACCGTTGGTTAAAAGCGAAAATTGTGCTTATAAATCAGGCAAGATTCCTACTTTTTTATTTCCCACCCATGTATTATCATTTAAAATCGAGGGGAGGGCATCGAAATGTGTGTATTTTGTCCTAATCAATGACGCAATGCGAGGAATATGTAACTTTTTGATTGAATATGTAACTTTTTGATTGTTAGGTAGTAATTATACAGCTCGACGCAGTTTTATTATCGCGTTCTCGATTTACTCACTCCCTTTCAGACGCCAATACGTGAATTCCGTTGAGGGCGGACACCTAGACTAGCATTCTGTCCGACGCAAAATACTATAAAATCCCTAAATCTCCGTAAATGGCGCTTTAAAATTAAAAATTAATTCTCAAATATATTCCTACGGCGTCCCCTATGTGCTAAGGATCGCCCCTGATCGTAACTGGATTCAAAAAAGTATTTAAAAAGGTTACAACACCCGGGACTCCCAAGCGGTCACCCATCCAAGTACTAACCGGGCTCAACGTTGCTTAACTTCGGTGTTCGGAAGGGAACCGGTGTTTTCAACGTGATATGGTCGTAACCGTTGGTTAAAAGCGAAAATTGTGCTTATAAATCAGGCAAGATTCCTACTTTTTTATTTCCCACCCATGTATTATCATTTAAAATAGAGGGGAGGGCATCGAAATGTGTGTATTTTGTCCTAATCAATGACGCAATGCCAGGAATATGTAACTTTTTGATTGTTAGGTAGTAATTATACAGCTCGACGCAGTTTTATTATCGCGTTCTCGATTTACTCACTCCCTTTCAGACGCCAATACGTGAATTCCGTTGAGGGCGGACACCTAGCCTAGCATTCTGTCCGACGCAAAATACTATAAAATCCCTGAATCTCCCTCCGTAAATGGCGCTTTAAAATTAAAAATTAATTCTCAAATATATTCCTACGGCGTCCCCTATGTGCTAAGGATCGCCCCTGATCGTAACTGGATTCAAAAAAGTATTTAAAAAGGTTACAACACCCGGGATTCCCAAGCGGTCACCCATCCAAGTACTAACCGGGCTCAACGTTGCTTAACTTCGGTGTTCGGAAGGGAACCGGTGTTTTCAACGTGATATGGTCGTAACCGTTGGTTAAAAGCGAAAATTGTGCTTATAAATCAGGCAAGATTCCTACTTTTTTATTTCCCACCCATGTATTATCATTTAAAATCGAGGGGAGGGCATCGAAATGTGTGTATTTTGTCCTAATCAATGACGCAATGCGAGGAATATGTAACTTTTTGATTGAATATGTAATTTTTTGATTGTTAGGTAGTAATTATACAGCTCGACGCAGTTTTATTATCGCGTTCTCGATTTACTCACTCCCTTTCAGACGCCAATACGTGAATTCCGTTGAGGGCGGACACCTAGCCTAGCATTCTGTTCGACGCAAAATACTATAAAATCCCTAAATCTCCCTCCGTAAATGGCGCTTTAAAATTAAAAATTAATTCTCAAATATATTCCTACGGCGTCCCCTATGTGCTAAGGATCGCCCCTGATCGTAACTGGATTCAAAAAAGTATTTAAAAAGGTTACAACACCCGGGATTCCCAAGCGGTCACCCATCCAAGTACTAACCGGGCTCAACGTTGCTTAACTTCGGTGTTCGGAAGGGAACCGGTGTTTTCAACGTGATATGGTCGTAACCGTTGGTTAAAAGCGAAAATTGTGCTTATAAATCAGGCAAGATTCCTACTTTTTTATTTCCCACCCATGTATTATCATTTAAAATCGAGGGGAGGGCATCGAAATGTGTGTATTTTGTCCTAATCAATGACGCAATGCCAGGAATATGTAACTTTTTGATTGTTAGGTAGTAATTATACAGCTCGACGCAGTTTTTTTTATCGCGTTCTCGATTTACTCACTCCCTTTCAGACGCCAATACGTGAATTCCGTTGAGGGCGGACACCTAGCCTAGCATTCTGTCCGACGCAAAATACTATAAAATCCCTAAATCTCCCTCCGTAAATGGCGCTTTAAAATTAAAAATTAATTCTCAAATATATTCCTACGGCGTCCCCTATGTGCTAAGGATCGCCCCTGATCGTAACTGGATTCAAAAAAGTATTTAAAAAGGTTACAACACCCGGGATTCCCAAGCGGTCACCCATCCAAGTACTAACCGGGCTCAACGTTGCTTAACTTCGGTGTTCGGAAGGGAACCGGTGTTTTCAACGTGATATGGTCGTAACCGTTGGTTAAAAGCGAAAATTGTGCTTATAAATCAGGCAAGATTCCTACTTTTTTATTTCCCACCCATGTATTATCATTTAAAATCGAGGGGAGGGCATCGAAATGTGTGTATTTTGTCCTAATCAATGACGCAATGCGAGGAATATGTAACTTTTTGATTGAATATGTAACTTTTTGATTGTTAGGTAGTAATTATACAGCTCGACGCAGTTTTATTATCGCGTTCTCGATTTACTCACTCCCTTTCAGACGCCAATACGTGAATTCCGTTGAGGGCGGACACCTAGACTAGCATTCTGTCCGACGCAAAATACTATAAAATCCCTAAATCTCCGTAAATGGCGCTTTAAAATTAAAAATTAATTCTCAAATATATTCCTACGGCGTCCCCTATGTGCTAAGGATCGCCCCTGATCGTAACTGGATTCAAAAAAGTATTTAAAAAGGTTACAACACCCGGGATTCCCAAGCGGTCACCCATCCAAGTACTAACCGGGCTCAACGTTGCTTAACTTCGGTGTTCGGAAGGGAACCGGTGTTTTCAACGTGATATGGTCGTAACCGTTGGTTAAAAGCGAAAATTGTGCTTATAAATCAGGCAAGATTCCTACTTTTTTATTTCCCACCCATGTATTATCATTTAAAATCGAGGGGAGGGCATCGAAATGTGTGTATTTTGTCCTAATCAATGACGCAATGCGAGGAATATGTAACTTTTTGATTGAATATGTAACTTTTTGATTGTTAGGTAGTAATTATACAGCTCGACGCAGTTTTATTATCGCGTTCTCGATTTACTCACTCCCTTTCAGACGCCAATACGTGAATTCCGTTGAGGGCGGACACCTAGACTAGCATTCTGTCCGACGCAAAATACTATAAAATCCCTAAATCTCCGTAAATGGCGCTTTAAAATTAAAAATTAATTCTCAAATATATTCCTACGGCGTCCCCTATGTGCTAAGGATCGCCCCTGATCGTAACTGGATTCAAAAAAGTATTTAAAAAGGTTACAACACCCGGGATTCCCAAGCGGTCACCCATCCAAGTACTAACCGGGCTCAACGTTGCTTAACTTCGGTGTTCGGAAGGGAACCGGTGTTTTCAACGTGATATGGTCGTAACCGTTGGTTAAAAGCGAAAATTGTGCTTATAAATCAGGCAAGATTCCTACTTTTTTATTTCCCACCCATGTATTATCATTTAAAATCGAGGGGAGGGCATCGAAATGTGTGTATTTTGTCCTAATCAATGACGCAATGCGAGGAATATGTAACTTTTTGATTGAATATGTAACTTTTTGATTGTTAGGTAGTAATTATACAGCTCGACGCAGTTTTATTATCGCGTTCTCGATTTACTCACTCCCTTTCAGACGCCAATACGTGAATTCCGTTGAGGGCGGACACCTAGACTAGCATTCTGTCCGACGCAAAATACTATAAAATCCCTAAATCTCCGTAAATGGCGCTTTAAAATTAAAAATTAATTCTCAAATATATTCCTACGGCGTCCCCTATGTGCTAAGGATCGCCCCTGATCGTAACTGGATTCAAAAAAGTATTTAAAAAGGTTACAACACCCGGGATTCCCAAGCGGTCACCCATCCAAGTACTAACCGGGCTCAACGTTGCTTAACTTCGGTGTTCGGAAGGGAACCGGTGTTTTCAACGTGATATGGTCGTAACCGTTGGTTAAAAGCGAAAATTGTGCTTATAAATCAGGCAAGATTCCTACTTTTTTATTTCCCACCCATGTATTATCATTTAAAATCGAGGGGAGGGCATCGAAATGTGTGTATTTTGTCCTAATCAATGACGCAATGCGAGGAATATGTAACTTTTTGATTGAATATGTAACTTTTTGATTGTTAGGTAGTAATTATACAGCTCGACGCAGTTTTATTATCGCGTTCTCGATTTACTCAGACGCCAATACGTGAATTCCGTTGAGGGCGGACACCTAGCCTAGCATTCTGTCTGACGCAAAATACTATAAAATCCCTAAATCTCCGTAAATGGCGCTTTAAAATTAAAAATTAATTCTCAAATATATTCCTACGGCGTCCCCTATGTGCTAAGGATCGCCCCTGATCGTAATTGGATTCAAAAAAGTATTTAAAAAGGTTACAACACCCGGGATTCCCAAGCGGTCACCCATCCAAGTACTAACCGGGCTCAACGTTGCTTAACTTCGGTGTTCGGAAGGGAACCGGTGTTTTCAACGTGATATGGTCGTAACCGTTGGTTAAAAGCGAAAATTGTACTTATAAATCAGGCAAGATTCCTACTTTTTTATTTCCCACCCATGTATTATCATTTAAAATCGAGGGGAGGGCATCGAAATGTGTGTATTTTGTCCTAATCAATGACGCAATGCGAGGAATATGTAACTTTTTGATTGAATATGTAATTTTTTGATTGTTAGGTAGTAATTATACAGCTCGACGCAGTTTTATTATCGCGTTCTCGATTTACTCACTCCCTTTCAGACGCCAATACGTGAATTCCGTTGAGGGCGGACACCTAGACTAGCATTCTGTCCGACGCAAAATACTATAAAATCCCTAAATCTCCGTAAATGGCGCTTTAAAATTAAAAATTAATTCTCAAATATATTCCTACGGCGTCCCCTATGTGCTAAGGATCGCCCCTGATCGTAACTGGATTCAAAAAAGTATTTAAAAAGGTTACAACACCCGGGATTCCCAAGCGGTCACCCATCCAAGTACTAACCGGGCTCAACGTTGCTTAACTTCGGTGTTCGGAAGGGAACCTGTGTTTTCAACGTGATATGGTCGTAACCGCTGGTTAAAAGCGAAAATTGTGCTTATAAATCAGGCAAGATTCCTACTTTTTTATTTCCCACCCATGTATTATCATTTAAATCGAGGGGAGGGCATCGAAATGTGTGTATTTTGTCCTAATCAATGACGCAATGCGAGGAATATGTAACTTTTTGATTGAATATGTAACTTTTTGATCGTTAGGTAGTAATTATACAGCTCGACGCAGTTTTATTATCGCGTTCTCGATTTACTCACTCCCTTTCAGACGCCAATACGTGAATTCCGTTGAGGGCGGACACCTAGCCTAGCATTCTGTCCGACGCAAAATACTATAAAATCCCTAAATCTCCGTAAATGGCGCTTTAAAATTAAAAATTAATTCTCAAATATATTCCTACGGCGTCTCCTATGTGCTAAGGATCGCCCCTGATCGTAACTGGATTCAAAAAAGTATTTAAAAAGGTTACAACACCCGGGATTCCCAAGCGGTCACCCATCCAAGTACTAACCGGGCTCAACGTTGCTTAACTTCGGTGTTCGGAAGGGAACCGGTGTTTTCAACGTGATATGGTCGTAACCGTTGGTTAAAAGCGAAAATTGTGCTTATAAATCAGGCAAGATTCCTACTTTTTTATTTACCACCCATGTTTTATCATTTAAAATCGAGGGGAGGGCATCGAAATGTGTGTATTTTGTCCTAATCAATGACGCAATGCGAGGAATATGTAACTTTTTGATTGAATATGTAACTTTTTGATTGTTAGGTAGTAATTATACAGCTCGACGCAGTTTTATTATCGCGTTCTCGATTTACTCAGACGCCAATACGTGAATTCCGTTGAGGGCGGACACCTAGCCTAGCATTCTGTCCGACGCAAAATACTATAAAATCCCTAAATCTCCGTAAATGGCGCTTTAAAATTAAAAATTAATTCTCAAATATATTCCTACGGCGTCCCCTATGTGCTAAGGATCGCCCCTGATCGTAATTGGATTCAAAAAAGTATTTAAAAAGGTTACAACACCCGGGATTCCCAAGCGGTCACCCATCCAAGTACTAACCGGGCTCAACGTAGCTTAACTTCGGTGTTCGGAAGGGAACCGGTGTTTTCAACGTGATATGGTCGTAACCGTTGGTTAAAAGCGAAAATTGTGCTTATAAATCAGGCAAGATTCCTACTTTTTTATTTCCCACCCATGTATTATCATTTAAAATCGAGGGGAGGGCATCGAAATGTGTGTATTTTGTCCTAATCAATGACGCAATGCGAGGAATATGTAACTTTTTGATTGAATATGTAACTTTTTGATTGTTAGGTAGTAATTATACAGCTCGACGCAGTTTTATTATCGCGTTCTCGATTTACTCACTCCCTTTCAGACGCCAATACGTGAATTCCGTTGAGGGCGGACACCTAGACTAGCATTCTGTCCGACGCAAAATACTATAAAATCCCTAAATCTCCGTAAATGGCGCTTTAAAATTAAAAATTAATTCTCAAATATATTCCTACGGCGTCCCCTATGTGCTAAGGATCGCCCCTGATCGTAACTGGATTCAAAAAAGTATTTAAAAAGGTTACAACACCCGGGATTCCCAAGCGGTCACCCATCCAAGTACTAACCGGGCTCAACGTTGCTTAACTTCGGTGTTCGGAAGGGAACCGGTGTTTTCAACGTGATATGGTCGTAACCGTTGGTTAAAAGCGAAAATTGTGCTTATAAATCAGGCAAGATTCCTACTTTTTTATTTCCCACCCATGTATTATCATTTAAAATCGAGGGGAGGGCATCGAAATGTGTGTATTTTGTCCTAATCAATGACGCAATGCGAGGAATATGTAACTTTTTGATTGAATATGTAACTTTTTGATTGTTAGGTAGTAATTATACAGCTCGACGCAGTTTTATTATCGCGTTCTCGATTTACTCAGACGCCAATACGTGAATTCCGTTGAGGGCGGACACCTAGCCTAGCATTCTGTCCGACGCAAAATACTATAAAATCCCTAAATCTCCGTAAATGGCGCTTTAAAATTAAAAATTAATTCTCAAATATATTCCTACGGCGTCCCCTATGTGCTAAGGATCGCCCCTGATCGTAATTGGATTCAAAAAAGTATTTAAAAAGGTTACAACACCCGGGATTCCCAAGCGGTCACCCATCCAAGTTAACCGGGCTCAACGTTGCTTAACTTCGGTGTTCGGAAGGGAACCGGTGTTTTCAACGTGATATGGTCGTAACCGTTGGTTAAAAGCGAAAATTGTGCTTATAAATCAGGCAAGATTCCTACTTTTTTATTTCCCACCCATGTATTATCATTTAAAATCGAGGGGAGGGCATCGAAATGTGTGTATTTTGTCCGAATCAATGACGCAATGCGAGGAATATGTAACTTTTTGATTGAATATGTAATTTTTTGATTGTTAGGTAGTAATTATACAGCTCGACGCAGTTTTATTATCGCGTTCTCGATTTACTCACTCCCTTTCAGACGCCAATACGTGAATTCCGTTGAGGGCGGACACCTAGCCTAGCATTCTGTCCGACGCAAAATACTATAAAATCCCTAAATCTCCCTCCGTAAATGGCGCTTTAAAATTAAAAATTAATTCTCAAATATATTCCTACGGCGTCCCCTATGTGCTAAGGATCGCCCCTGATCGTAACTGGATTCAAAAAAGTATTTAAAAAGGTTACAACACCCGGGATTCCCAAGCGGTCACCCATCCAAGTACTAACCGGGCTCAACGTTGCTTAAATTCGGTGTTCGGAAGGGAACCGGTGTTTTCAACGTGATATGGTCGTAACCGTTGGTTAAAAGCGAAAATTGTGCTTATAAATCAGGCAAGATTCCTACTTTTTTATTTCCCACCCATGTATTATCATTTAAAATCGAGGGGAGGGCATCGAAATGTGTGTATTTTGTCCTAATCAATGACGCAATGCGAGGAATATGTAACTTTTTGATTGAATATGTAACTTTTTGATTGTTAGGTAGTAATTATACAGCTCGACGCAGTTTTATTATCGCGTTCTCGATTTACTCACTCCCTTTCAGACGCCAATACGTGAATTCCGTTGAGGGCGGACACCTAGACTAGCATTCTGTCCGACGCAAAATACTATAAAATCCCTAAATCTCCGTAAATGGCGCTTTAAAATTAAAAATTAATTCTCAAATATATTCCTACGGCGTCCCCTATGTGCTAAGGATCGCCCCTGATCGTAACTGGATTCAAAAAAGTATTTAAAAAGGTTACAACACCCGGGATTCCCAAGCGGTCACCCATCCAAGTACTAACCGGGCTCAACGTTGCTTAACTTCGGTGTTCGGAAGGGAACCGGTGTTTTCAACGTGATATGGTCGTAACCGTTGGTTAAAAGCGAAAATTGTGCTTATAAATCAGGCAAGATTCCTACTTTTTTATTTCCCACCCATGTATTATCATTTAAAATCGAGGGGAGGGCATCGAAATGTGTGTATTTTGTCCTAATCAATGACGCAATGCGAGGAATATGTAACTTTTTGATTGAATATGTAACTTTTTGATTGTTAGGTAGTAATTATACAGCTCGACGCAGTTTTATTATCGCGTTCTCGATTTACTCACTCCCTTTCAGACGCCAATACGTGAATTCCGTTGAGGGCGGACACCTAGACTAGCATTCTGTCCGACGCAAAATACTATAAAATCCCTAAATCTCCGTAAATGGCGCTTTAAAATTAAAAATTAATTCTCAAATATATTCCTACGGCGTCTCCTATGTGCTAAGGATCGCCCCTGATCGTAACTGGATTCAAAAAAGTATTTAAAAAGGTTACAACACCCGGGATTCCCAAGCGGTCACCCATCCAAGTACAAACCGGGCTCAACGTTGCTTAACTTCGGTGTTCGGAAGGGAACCGGTGTTTTCAACGTGATATGGTCGTAACCGTTGGTTAAAAGCGAAAATTGTGCTTATAAATCAGGCAAGATTCCTACTTTTTTATTTACCACCCATGTTTTATCATTTAAAATCGAGGGGAGGGCATCGAAATGTGTGTATTTTGTCCTAATCAATGACGCAATGCGAGGAATATGTAACTTTTTGATTAAATATGTAACTTTTTGATTGTTAGGTAGTAATTATACAGCTCGACGCAGTTTTATTATCGCGTTCTCGATTTACTCAGACGCCAATACGTGAATTCCGTTGAGGGCGGACACCTAGCCTAGCATTCTGTCCGACGCAAAATACTATAAAATCCCTAAATCTCCGTAAATGGCGCTTTAAAATTAAAAATTAATTCTCAAATATATTCCTACGGCGTCCCCTATGTGCTAAGGATCGCCCCTGATCGTAATTGGATTCAAAAAAGTATTTAAAAAGGTTACAACACCCGGGATTCCCAAGCGGTCACCCATCCAAGTACTAAACGGGCTCAACGTAGCTTAACTTCGGTGTTCGGAAGGGAACCGGTGTTTTCAACGTGATATGGTCGTAACCGTTGGTTAAAAGCGAAAATTGTGCTTATAAATCAGGCAAGATTCCTACTTTTTTATTTCTCACCCATGTATTATCATTTAAAATCGAGGGGAGGGCATCGAAATGTGTGTATTTTGTCCTAATCAATGACGCAATGCGAGGAATATGTAACTTTTTGATTGAATATGTAACTTTTTGATTGTTAGGTAGTAATTATACAGCTCGACGCAGTTTTATTATCGCGTTCTCGATTTACTCACTCCCTTTCAGACGCCAATACGTGAATTCCGTTGAGGGCGGACACCTAGACTAGCATTCTGTCCGACGCAAAATACTATAAAATCCCTAAATCTCCGTAAATGGCGCTTTAAAATTAAAAATTAATTCTCAAATATATTCCTACGGCGTCCCCTATGTGCTAAGGATCGCCCCTGATCGTAACTGGATTCAAAAAAGTATTTAAAAAGGTTACAACACCCGGGATTCCCAAGCGGTCACCCATCCAAGTACTAACCGGGCTCAACGTTGCTTAAATTCGGTGTTCGGAAGGGAACCGGTGTTTTCAACGTGATATGGTCGTAACCGTTGGTTAAAAGCGAAAATTGTGCTTATAAATCAGGCAAGATTCCTACTTTTTTATTTCCCACCCATGTATTATCATTTAAAATCGAGGGGAGGGCATCGAAATGTGTGTATTTTGTCCTAATCAATGACGCAATGCGAGGAATATGTAACTTTTTGATTGAATATGTAACTTTTTGATTGTTAGGTAGTAATTATACAGCTCGACGCAGTTTTATTATCGCGTTCTCGATTTACTCACTCCCTTTCAGACGCCAATACGTGAATTCCGTTGAGGGCGGACACCTAGACTAGCATTCTGTCCGACGCAAAATACTATAAAATCCCTAAATCTCCGTAAATGGCGCTTTAAAATTAAAAATTAATTCTCAAATATATTCCTACGGCGTCCCCTATGTGCTAAGGATCGCCCCTGATCGTAACTGGATTCAAAAAAGTATTTAAAAAGGTTACAACACCCGGGATTCCCAAGCGGTCACCCATCCAAGTACTAACCGGGCTCAACGTTGCTTAACTTCGGTGTTCGGAAGGGAACCGGTGTTTTCAACGTGATATGGTCGTAACCGTTGGTTAAAAGCGAAAATTGTGCTTATAAATCAGGCAAGATTCCTACTTTTTTATTTCCCACCCATGTATTATCATTTAAAATCGAGGGGAGGGCATCGAAATGTGTGTATTTTGTCCTAATCAATGACGCAATGCGAGGAATATGTAACTTTTTGATTGAATATGTAACTTTTTGATTGTTAGGTAGTAATTATACAGCTCGACGCAGTTTTATTATCGCGTTCTCGATTTACTCACTCCCTTTCAGACGCCAATACGTGAATTCCGTTGAGGGCGGACACCTAGACTAGCATTCTGTCCGACGCAAAATACTATAAAATCCCTAAATCTCCGTAAATGGCGCTTTAAAATTAAAAATTAATTCTCAAATATATTCCTACGCCGTCACCTATGTGCTAAGGATCGCCCCTGATCGTAACTGGATTCAAAAAAGTATTTAAAAAGGTTACAACACCCGGGATTCCCAAGCGGTCACCCATCCAAGTACTAACCGGGCTCAACGTTGCTTAACTTCGGTGTTCGGAAGGGAACCTGTGTTTTCAACGTGATATGGTCGTAACCGTTGGTTAAAAGCGAAAATTGTGCTTATAAATCAGGCAAGATTCCTACTTTTTTATTTCCCACCCATGTATTATCATTTAAATCGAGGGGAGGGCATCGAAATGTGTGTATTTTGTCCTAATCAATGACGCAATGCGAGGAATATGTAACTTTTTGATTGAATATGTAACTTTTTGATCGTTAGGTAGTAATTATACAGCTCGACGCAGTTTTATTATCGCGTTCTCGATTTACTCACTCCCTTTCAGACGCCAATACGTGAATTCCGTTGAGGGCGGACACCTAGCCTAGCATTCTGTCCGACGCAAAATACTATAAAATCCCTAAATCTCCGTAAATGGCGCTTTAAAATTAAAAATTAATTCTCAAATATATTCCTACGGCGTCTCCTATGTGCTAAGGATCGCCCCTGATCGTAACTGGATTCAAAAAAGTATTTAAAAAGGTTACAACACCCGGGATTCCCAAGCGGTCACCCATCCAAGTACAAACCGGGCTCAACGTTGCTTAACTTCGGTGTTCGGAAGGGAACCGGTGTTTTCAACGTGATATGGTCGTAACCGTTGGTTAAAAGCGAAAATTGTGCTTATAAATCAGGCAAGATTCCTACTTTTTTATTTACCACCCATGTTTTATCATTTAAAATCGAGGGGAGGGCATCGAAATGTGTGTATTTTGTCCTAATCAATGACGCAATGCGAGGAATATGTAACTTTTTGATTAAATATGTAACTTTTTGATTGTTAGGTAGTAATTATACAGCTCGACGCAGTTTTATTATCGCGTTCTCGATTTACTCAGACGCCAATACGTGAATTCCGTTGAGGGCGGACACCTAGCCTAGCATTCTGTCCGACGCAAAATACTATAAAATCCCTAAATCTCCGTAAATGGCGCTTTAAAATTAAAAATTAATTCTCAAATATATTCCTACGGCGTCCCCTATGTGCTAAGGATCGCCCCTGATCGTAATTGGATTCAAAAAAGTATTTAAAAAGGTTACAACACCCGGGATTCCCAAGCGGTCACCCATCCAAGTACTAAACGGGCTCAACGTAGCTTAACTTCGGTGTTCGGAAGGGAACCGGTGTTTTCAACGTGATATGGTCGTAACCGTTGGTTAAAAGCGAAAATTGTGCTTATAAATCAGGCAAGATTCCTACTTTTTTATTTCTCACCCATGTATTATCATTTAAAATCGAGGGGAGGGCATCGAAATGTGTGTATTTTGTCCTAATCAATGACGCAATGCGAGGAATATGTAACTTTTTGATTGAATATGTAACTTTTTGATTGTTAGGTAGTAATTATACAGCTCGACGCAGTTTTATTATCGCGTTCTCGATTTACTCACTCCCTTTCAGACGCCAATACGTGAATTCCGTTGAGGGCGGACACCTAGACTAGCATTCTGTCCGACGCAAAATACTATAAAATCCCTAAATCTCCGTAAATGGCGCTTTAAAATTAAAAATTAATTCTCAAATATATTCCTACGGCGTCCCCTATGTGCTAAGGATCGCCCCTGATCGTAACTGGATTCAAAAAAGTATTTAAAAAGGTTACAACACCCGGGATTCCCAAGCGGTCACCCATCCAAGTACTAACCGGGCTCAACGTTGCTTAACTTCGGTGTTCGGAAGGGAACCGGTGTTTTCAACGTGATATGGTCGTAACCGTTGGTTAAAAGCGAAAATTGTGCTTATAAATCAGGCAAGATTCCTACTTTTTTATTTCCCACCCATGTATTATCATTTAAAATCGAGGGGAGGGCATCGAAATGTGTGTATTTTGTCCTAATCAATGACGCAATGCGAGGAATATGTAACTTTTTGATTGAATATGTAACTTTTTGATTGTTAGGTAGTAATTATACAGCTCGACGCAGTTTTATTATCGCGTTCTCGATTTACTCAGACGCCAATACGTGAATTCCGTTGAGGGCGGACACCTAGCCTAGCATTCTGTCCGACGCAAAATACTATAAAATCCCTAAATCTCCGTAAATGGCGCTTTAAAATTAAAAATTAATTCTCAAATATATTCCTACGGCGTCCCC
Organism: Gordius sp. MW1; assembly: GCA_964036665.1. NCBI lineage: Eukaryota > Metazoa > Nematomorpha > Gordioida > Gordea > Gordiidae > Gordius > Gordius sp. MW1. The sequence goes on along the minus strand of OZ038530.1, from coordinate 6,873,585 downwards.
TATGTGCTAAGGATCGCCCCTGATCGTAATTGGATTCAAAAAAGTATTTAAAAAGGTTACAACACCCGGGATTCCCAAGCGGTCACCCATCCAAGTACTAACCGGGCTCAACGTAGCTTAACTTCGGTGTTCGGAAGGGAACCGGTGTTTTCAACGTGATATGGTCGTAACCGTTGGTTAAAAGCGAAAATTGTGCTTATAAATCAGGCAAGATTCCTACTTTTTTATTTCCCACCCATGTATTATCATTTAAAATCGAGGGGAGGGCATCGAAATGTGTGTATTTTGTCCTAATCAATGACGCAATGCGAGGAATATGTAACTTTTTGATTGAATATGTAACTTTTTGATTGTTAGGTAGTAATTATACAGCTCGACGCAGTTTTATTATCGCGTTCTCGATTTACTCACTCCCTTTCAGACGCTAATACGTGAATTCCGTTGAGGGCGGACACCTAGCCTAGCATTCTGTCCGACGCAAAATACTATAAAATCCCTAAATCTCCGTAAATGGCGCTTTAAAATTAAAAATTAATTCTCAAATATATTCCTACGGCGTCTCCTATGTGCTAAGGATCGCCCCTGATCGTAACTGGATTCAAAAAAGTATTTAAAAAGGTTACAACACCCGGGATTCCCAAGCGGTCACCCATTCAAGTACTAACCGGGCTCAACGTTGCTTAACTTCGGTGTTCGGAAGGGAACCGGTGTTTTCAACGTGATATGGTCGTAACCGTTGGTTAAAAGCGAAAATTGTGCTTATAAATCAGGCAAGATTCCTACTTTTTTATTTACCACCCATGTTTTATCATTTAAAATCGAGGGGAGGGCATCGAAATGTGTGTATTTTGTCCTAATCAATGACGCAATGCGAGGAATATGTAACTTTTTGATTGAATATGTAACTTTTTGATTGTTAGGTAGTAATTATACAGCTCGACGCAGTTTTATTATCGCGTTCTCGATTTACTCACTCCCTTTCAGACGCCAATACGTGAATTCCGTTGAGGGCGGACACCTAGCCTAGCATTCTGTCCGACGCAAAATACTATAAAATCCCTAAATCTCCGTAAATGGCGCTTTAAAATTAAAAATTAATTCTCAAATATATTCCTACGGCGTCTCCTATGTGCTAAGGATCGCCCCTGATCGTAACTGGATTCAAAAAAGTATTTAAAAAGGTTACAACACCCGGGATTCCCAAGCGGTCACCCATCCAAGTACAAACCGGGCTCAACGTTGCTTAACTTCGGTGTTCGGAAGGGAACCGGTGTTTTCAACGTGATATGGTCGTAACCGTTGGTTAAAAGCGAAAATTGTGCTTATAAATCAGGCAAGATTCCTACTTTTTTATTTACCACCCATGTTTTATCATTTAAAATCGAGGGGAGGGCATCGAAATGTGTGTATTTTGTCCTAATCAATGACGCAATGCGAGGAATATGTAACTTTTTGATTAAATATGTAACTTTTTGATTGTTAGGTAGTAATTATACAGCTCGACGCAGTTTTATTATCGCGTTCTCGATTTACTCAGACGCCAATACGTGAATTCCGTTGAGGGCGGACACCTAGCCTAGCATTCTGTCCGACGCAAAATACTATAAAATCCCTAAATCTCCGTAAATGGCGCTTTAAAATTAAAAATTAATTCTCAAATATATTCCTACGGCGTCCCCTATGTGCTAAGGATCGCCCCTGATCGTAATTGGATTCAAAAAAGTATTTAAAAAGGTTACAACACCCGGGATTCCCAAGCGGTCACCCATCCAAGTACTAAACGGGCTCAACGTAGCTTAACTTCGGTGTTCGGAAGGGAACCGGTGTTTTCAACGTGATATGGTCGTAACCGTTGGTTAAAAGCGAAAATTGTGCTTATAAATCAGGCAAGATTCCTACTTTTTTATTTCTCACCCATGTATTATCATTTAAAATCGAGGGGAGGGCATCGAAATGTGTGTATTTTGTCCTAATCAATGACGCAATGCGAGGAATATGTAACTTTTTGATTGAATATGTAACTTTTTGATTGTTAGGTAGTAATTATACAGCTCGACGCAGTTTTATTATCGCGTTCTCGATTTACTCACTCCCTTTCAGACGCCAATACGTGAATTCCGTTGAGGGCGGACACCTAGACTAGCATTCTGTCCGACGCAAAATACTATAAAATCCCTAAATCTCCGTAAATGGCGCTTTAAAATTAAAAATTAATTCTCAAATATATTCCTACGGCGTCCCCTATGTGCTAAGGATCGCCCCTGATCGTAACTGGATTCAAAAAAGTATTTAAAAAGGTTACAACACCCGGGATTCCCAAGCGGTCACCCATCCAAGTACTAACCGGGCTCAACGTTGCTTAACTTCGGTGTTCGGAAGGGAACCGGTGTTTTCAACGTGATATGGTCGTAACCGTTGGTTAAAAGCGAAAATTGTGCTTATAAATCAGGCAAGATTCCTACTTTTTTATTTCCCACCCATGTATTATCATTTAAAATCGAGGGGAGGGCATCGAAATGTGTGTATTTTGTCCTAATCAATGACGCAATGCGAGGAATATGTAACTTTTTGATTGAATATGTAACTTTTTGATTGTTAGGTAGTAATTATACAGCTCGACGCAGTTTTATTATCGCGTTCTCGATTTACTCAGACGCCAATACGTGAATTCCGTTGAGGGCGGACACCTAGCCTAGCATTCTGTCCGACGCAAAATACTATAAAATCCCTAAATCTCCGTAAATGGCGCTTTAAAATTAAAAATTAATTCTCAAATATATTCCTACGGCGTCCCCTATGTGCTAAGGATCGCCCCTGATCGTAATTGGATTCAAAAAAGTATTTAAAAAGGTTACAACACCCGGGATTCCCAAGCGGTCACCCATCCAAGTACTAACCGGGCTCAACGTAGCTTAACTTCGGTGTTCGGAAGGGAACCGGTGTTTTCAACGTGATATGGTCGTAACCGTTGGTTAAAAGCGAAAATTGTGCTTATAAATCAGGCAAGATTCCTACTTTTTTATTTCCCACCCATGTATTATCATTTAAAATCGAGGGGAGGGCATCGAAATGTGTGTATTTTGTCCTAATCAATGACGCAATGCGAGGAATATGTAACTTTTTGATTGAATATGTAACTTTTTGATTGTTAGGTAGTAATTATACAGCTCGACGCAGTTTTATTATCGCGTTCTCGATTTACTCACTCCCTTTCAGACGCTAATACGTGAATTCCGTTGAGGGCGGACACCTAGCCTAGCATTCTGTCCGACGCAAAATACTATAAAATCCCTAAATCTCCGTAAATGGCGCTTTAAAATTAAAAATTAATTCTCAAATATATTCCTACGGCGTCTCCTATGTGCTAAGGATCGCCCCTGATCGTAACTGGATTCAAAAAAGTATTTAAAAAGGTTACAACACCCGGGATTCCCAAGCGGTCACCCATTCAAGTACTAACCGGGCTCAACGTTGCTTAACTTCGGTGTTCGGAAGGGAACCGGTGTTTTCAACGTGATATGGTCGTAACCGTTGGTTAAAAGCGAAAATTGTGCTTATAAATCAGGCAAGATTCCTACTTTTTTATTTACCACCCATGTTTTATCATTTAAAATCGAGGGGAGGGCATCGAAATGTGTGTATTTTGTCCTAATCAATGACGCAATGCGAGGAATATGTAACTTTTTGATTGAATATGTAACTTTTTGATTGTTAGGTAGTAATTATACAGCTCGACGCAGTTTTATTATCGCGTTCTCGATTTACTCAGACGCCAATACGTGAATTCCGTTGAGGGCGGACACCTAGCCTAGCATTCTGTCCGACGCAAAATACTATAAAATCCCTAAATCTCCGTAAATGGCGCTTTAAAATTAAAAATTAATTCTCAAATATATTCCTACGGCGTCCCCTATGTGCTAAGGATCGCCCCTGATCGTAATTGGATTCAAAAAAGTATTTAAAAAGGTTACAACACCCGGGATTCCCAAGCGGTCACCCATCCAAGTACTAACCGGGCTCAACGTAGCTTAACTTCGGTGTTCGGAAGGGAACCGGTGTTTTCAACGTGATATGGTCGTAACCGTTGGTTAAAAGCGAAAATTGTGCTTATAAATCAGGCAAGATTCCTACTTTTTTATTTCCCACCCATGTATTATCATTTAAAATCGAGGGGAGGGCATCGAAATGTGTGTATTTTGTCCTAATCAATGACGCAATGCGAGGAATATGTAACTTTTTGATTGAATATGTAACTTTTTGATTGTTAGGTAGTAATTATACAGCTCGACGCAGTTTTATTATCGCGTTCTCGATTTACTCACTCCCTTTCAGACGCCAATACGTGAATTCCGTTGAGGGCGGACACCTAGACTAGCATTCTGTCCGACGCAAAATACTATAAAATCCCTAAATCTCCGTAAATGGCGCTTTAAAATTAAAAATTAATTCTCAAATATATTCCTACGGCGTCCCCTATGTGCTAAGGATCGCCCCTGATCGTAACTGGATTCAAAAAAGTATTTAAAAAGGTTACAACACCCGGGATTCCCAAGCGGTCACCCATCCAAGTACTAACCGGGCTCAACGTTGCTTAACTTCGGTGTTCGGAAGGGAACCGGTGTTTTCAACGTGATATGGTCGTAACCGTTGGTTAAAAGCGAAAATTGTGCTTATAAATCAGGCAAGATTCCTACTTTTTTATTTCCCACCCATGTATTATCATTTAAAATCGAGGGGAGGGCATCGAAATGTGTGTATTTTGTCCTAATCAATGACGCAATGCGAGGAATATGTAACTTTTTGATTGAATATGTAACTTTTTGATTGTTAGGTAGTAATTATACAGCTCGACGCAGTTTTATTATCGCGTTCTCGATTTACTCAGACGCCAATACGTGAATTCCGTTGAGGGCGGACACCTAGCCTAGCATTCTGTCCGACGCAAAATACTATAAAATCCCTAAATCTCCGTAAATGGCGCTTTAAAATTAAAAATTAATTCTCAAATATATTCCTACGGCGTCCCCTATGTGCTAAGGATCGCCCCTGATCGTAATTGGATTCAAAAAAGTATTTAAAAAGGTTACAACACCCGGGATTCCCAAGCGGTCACCCATCCAAGTACTAACCGGGCTCAACGTAGCTTAACTTCGGTGTTCGGAAGGGAACCGGTGTTTTCAACGTGATATGGTCGTAACCGTTGGTTAAAAGCGAAAATTGTGCTTATAAATCAGGCAAGATTCCTACTTTTTTATTTCCCACCCATGTATTATCATTTAAAATCGAGGGGAGGGCATCGAAATGTGTGTATTTTGTCCTAATCAATGACGCAATGCGAGGAATATGTAACTTTTTGATTGAATATGTAACTTTTTGATTGTTAGGTAGTAATTATACAGCTCGACGCAGTTTTATTATCGCGTTCTCGATTTACTCACTCCCTTTCAGACGCTAATACGTGAATTCCGTTGAGGGCGGACACCTAGCCTAGCATTCTGTCCGACGCAAAATACTATAAAATCCCTAAATCTCCGTAAATGGCGCTTTAAAATTAAAAATTAATTCTCAAATATATTCCTACGGCGTCTCCTATGTGCTAAGGATCGCCCCTGATCGTAACTGGATTCAAAAAAGTATTTAAAAAGGTTACAACACCCGGGATTCCCAAGCGGTCACCCATTCAAGTACTAACCGGGCTCAACGTTGCTTAACTTCGGTGTTCGGAAGGGAACCGGTGTTTTCAACGTGATATGGTCGTAACCGTTGGTTAAAAGCGAAAATTGTGCTTATAAATCAGGCAAGATTCCTACTTTTTTATTTACCACCCATGTTTTATCATTTAAAATCGAGGGGAGGGCATCGAAATGTGTGTATTTTGTCCTAATCAATGACGCAATGCGAGGAATATGTAACTTTTTGATTGAATATGTAACTTTTTGATTGTTAGGTAGTAATTATACAGCTCGACGCAGTTTTATTATCGCGTTCTCGATTTACTCAGACGCCAATACGTGAATTCCGTTGAGGGCGGACACCTAGCCTAGCATTCTGTCCGACGCAAAATACTATAAAATCCCTAAATCTCCGTAAATGGCGCTTTAAAATTAAAAATTAATTCTCAAATATATTCCTACGGCGTCCCCTATGTGCTAAGGATCGCCCCTGATCGTAATTGGATTCAAAAAAGTATTTAAAAAGGTTACAACACCCGGGATTCCCAAGCGGTCACCCATCCAAGTACTAACCGGGCTCAACGTAGCTTAACTTCGGTGTTCGGAAGGGAACCGGTGTTTTCAACGTGATATGGTCGTAACCGTTGGTTAAAAGCGAAAATTGTGCTTATAAATCAGGCAAGATTCCTACTTTTTTATTTCCCACCCATGTATTATCATTTAAAATCGAGGGGAGGGCATCGAAATGTGTGTATTTTGTCCTAATCAATGACGCAATGCGAGGAATATGTAACTTTTTGATTGAATATGTAACTTTTTGATTGTTAGGTAGTAATTATACAGCTCGACGCAGTTTTATTATCGCGTTCTCGATTTACTCACTCCCTTTCAGACGCCAATACGTGAATTCCGTTGAGGGCGGACACCTAGACTAGCATTCTGTCCGACGCAAAATACTATAAAATCCCTAAATCTCCGTAAATGGCGCTTTAAAATTAAAAATTAATTCTCAAATATATTCCTACGGCGTCCCCTATGTGCTAAGGATCGCCCCTGATCGTAACTGGATTCAAAAAAGTATTTAAAAAGGTTACAACACCCGGGATTCCCAAGCGGTCACCCATCCAAGTACTAACCGGGCTCAACGTTGCTTAACTTCGGTGTTCGGAAGGGAACCGGTGTTTTCAACGTGATATGGTCGTAACCGTTGGTTAAAAGCGAAAATTGTGCTTATAAATCAGGCAAGATTCCTACTTTTTTATTTCCCACCCATGTATTATCATTTAAAATCGAGGGGAGGGCATCGAAATGTGTGTATTTTGTCCTAATCAATGACGCAATGCCAGGAATATGTAACTTTTTGATTGTTAGGTAGTAATTATACAGCTCGACGCAGTTTTAATATCGCGTTCTCGATTTACTCACTCCCTTTCAGACGCCAATACGTGAATTCCGTTGAGGGCGGACACCTAGCCTAGCATTCTGTCCGACGCAAAATACTATAAAATCCCTAAATCTCCCTCCGTAAATGGCGCTTTAAAATTAAAAATTAATTCTCAATATATTCCTACGGCGTCCCCTATGTGCTAAGGATCGCCCCTGATCGTAACTGGATTCAAAAAAGTATTTAAAAAGGTTACAACACCCGGGATTCCCAAGCGGTCACCCATCCAAGTACTAACCGGGCTCAACGTTGCTTAACTTCGGTGTTCGGAAGGGAACCGGTGTTTTCAACGTGATATGGTCGTAACCGTTGGTTAAAAGCGAAAATTGTGCTTATAAATCAGGCAAGATTCCTACTTTTTTATTTCCCACCCATGTATTATCATTTAAAATCGAGGGGAGGGCATCGAAATGTGTGTATTTTGTCCTAATCAATGACGCAATGCGAGGAATATGTAACTTTTTGATTGAATATGTAACTTTTTGATTGTTAGGTAGTAATTATACAGCTCGACGCAGTTTTATTATCGCGTTCTCGATTTACTCACTCCCTTTCAGACGCCAATACGTGAATTCCGTTGAGGGCGGACACCTAGACTAGCATTCTGTCCGACGCAAAATACTATAAAATCCCTAAATCTCCGTAAATGGCGCTTTAAAATTAAAAATTAATTCTCAAATATATTCCTACGCCGTCACCTATGTGCTAAGGATCGCCCCTGATCGTAACTGGATTCAAAAAAGTATTTAAAAAGGTTACAACACCCGGGATTCCCAAGCGGTCACCCATCCAAGTACTAACCGGGCTCAACGTTGCTTAACTTCGGTGTTCGGAAGGGAACCTGTGTTTTCAACGTGATATGGTCGTAACCGTTGGTTAAAAGCGAAAATTGTGCTTATAAATCAGGCAAGATTCCTACTTTTTTATTTCCCACCCATGTATTATCATTTAAATCGAGGGGAGGGCATCGAAATGTGTGTATTTTGTCCTAATCAATGACGCAATGCGAGGAATATGTAACTTTTTGATTGAATATGTAACTTTTTGATCGTTAGGTAGTAATTATACAGCTCGACGCAGTTTTATTATCGCGTTCTCGATTTACTCACTCCCTTTCAGACGCCAATACGTGAATTCCGTTGAGGGCGGACACCTAGCCTAGCATTCTGTCCGACGCAAAATACTATAAAATCCCTAAATCTCCGTAAATGGCGCTTTAAAATTAAAAATTAATTCTCAAATATATTCCTACGGCGTCTCCTATGTGCTAAGGATCGCCCCTGATCGTAACTGGATTCAAAAAAGTATTTAAAAAGGTTACAACACCCGGGATTCCCAAGCGGTCACCCATCCAAGTACTAACCGGGCTCAACGTTGCTTAACTTCGGTGTTCGGAAGGGAACCGGTGTTTTCAACGTGATATGGTCGTAACCGTTGGTTAAAAGCGAAAATTGTGCTTATAAATCAGGCAAGATTCCTACTTTTTTATTTACCACCCATGTTTTATCATTTAAAATCGAGGGGAGGGCATCGAAATGTGTGTATTTTGTCCTAATCAATGACGCAATGCGAGGAATATGTAACTTTTTGATTGAATATGTAACTTTTTGATTGTTAGGTAGTAATTATACAGCTCGACGCAGTTTTATTATCGCGTTCTCGATTTACTCACTCCCTTTCAGACGCCAATACGTGAATTCCGTTGAGGGCGGACACCTAGACTAGCATTCTGTCCGACGCAAAATACTATAAAATCCCTAAATCTCCGTAAATGGCGCTTTAAAATTAAAAATTAATTCTCAAATATATTCCTACGGCGTCCCCTATGTGCTAAGGATCGCCCCTGATCGTAACTGGATTCAAAAAAGTATTTAAAAAGGTTACAACACCCGGGATTCCCAAGCGGTCACCCATCCAAGTACTAACCGGGCTCAACGTTGCTTAACTTCGGTGTTCGGAAGGGAACCGGTGTTTTCAACGTGATATGGTCGTAACCGTTGGTTAAAAGCGAAAATTGTGCTTATAAATCAGGCAAGATTCCTACTTTTTTATTTCCCACCCATGTATTATCATTTAAAATCGAGGGGAGGGCATCGAAATGTGTGTATTTTGTCCTAATCAATGACGCAATGCCAGGAATATGTAACTTTTTGATTGTTAGGTAGTAATTATACAGCTCGACGCAGTTTTAATATCGCGTTCTCGATTTACTCACTCCCTTTCAGACGCCAATACGTGAATTCCGTTGAGGGCGGACACCTAGCCTAGCATTCTGTCCGACGCAAAATACTATAAAATCCCTAAATCTCCCTCCGTAAATGGCGCTTTAAAATTAAAAATTAATTCTCAATATATTCCTACGGCGTCCCCTATGTGCTAAGGATCGCCCCTGATCGTAACTGGATTCAAAAAAGTATTTAAAAAGGTTACAACACCCGGGATTCCCAAGCGGTCACCCATCCAAGTACTAACCGGGCTCAACGTTGCTTAACTTCGGTGTTCGGAAGGGAACCGGTGTTTTCAACGTGATATGGTCGTAACCGTTGGTTAAAAGCGAAAATTGTGCTTATAAATCAGGCAAGATTCCTACTTTTTTATTTCCCACCCATGTATTATCATTTAAAATCGAGGGGAGGGCATCGAAATGTGTGTATTTTGTCCTAATCAATGACGCAATGCGAGGAATATGTAACTTTTTGATTGAATATGTAACTTTTTGATTGTTAGGTAGTAATTATACAGCTCGACGCAGTTTTATTATCGCGTTCTCGATTTACTCAGACGCCAATACGTGAATTCCGTTGAGGGCGGACACCTAGCCTAGCATTCTGTCCGACGCAAAATACTATAAAATCCCTAAATCTCCGTAAATGGCGCTTTAAAATTAAAAATTAATTCTCAAATATATTCCTACGGCGTCCCCTATGTGCTAAGGATCGCCCCTGATCGTAACTGGATTCAAAAAAGTATTTAAAAAGGTTACAACACCCGGGATTCCCAAGCGGTCACCCATCCAAGTACTAACCGGGCTCAACGTTGCTTAACTTCGGTGTTCGGAAGGGAACCGGTGTTTTCAACGTGATATGGTCGTAACCGTTGGTTAAAAGCGAAAATTGTGCTTATAAATCAGGCAAGATTCCTACTTTTTTATTTCCCACCCATGTATTATCATTTAAAATCGAGGGGAGGGCATCGAAATGTGTGTATTTTGTCCTAATCAATGACGCAATGCCAGGAATATGTAACTTTTTGATTGTTAGGTAGTAATTATACAGCTCGACGCAGTTTTAATATCGCGTTCTCGATTTACTCACTCCCTTTCAGACGCCAATACGTGAATTCCGTTGAGGGCGGACACCTAGCCTAGCATTCTGTCCGACGCAAAATACTATAAAATCCCTAAATCTCCCTCCGTAAATGGCGCTTTAAAATTAAAAATTAATTCTCAATATATTCCTACGGCGTCCCCTATGTGCTAAGGATCGCCCCTGATCGTAACTGGATTCAAAAAAGTATTTAAAAAGGTTACAACACCCGGGATTCCCAAGCGGTCACCCATCCAAGTACTAACCGGGCTCAACGTTGCTTAACTTCGGTGTTCGGAAGGGAACCGGTGTTTTCAACGTGATATGGTCGTAACCGTTGGTTAAAAGCGAAAATTGTGCTTATAAATCAGGCAAGATTCCTACTTTTTTATTTCCCACCCATGTATTATCATTTAAAATCGAGGGGAGGGCATCGAAATGTGTGTATTTTGTCCTAATCAATGACGCAATGCGAGGAATATGTAACTTTTTGATTGAATATGTAACTTTTTGATTGTTAGGTAGTAATTATACAGCTCGACGCAGTTTTATTATCGCGTTCTCGATTTACTCACTCCCTTTCAGACGCCAATACGTGAATTCCGTTGAGGGCGGACACCTAGACTAGCATTCTGTCCGACGCAAAATACTATAAAATCCCTAAATCTCCGTAAATGGCGCTTTAAAATTAAAAATTAATTCTCAAATATATTCCTACGCCGTCACCTATGTGCTAAGGATCGCCCCTGATCGTAACTGGATTCAAAAAAGTATTTAAAAAGGTTACAACACCCGGGATTCCCAAGCGGTCACCCATCCAAGTACTAACCGGGCTCAACGTTGCTTAACTTCGGTGTTCGGAAGGGAACCTGTGTTTTCAACGTGATATGGTCGTAACCGTTGGTTAAAAGCGAAAATTGTGCTTATAAATCAGGCAAGATTCCTACTTTTTTATTTCCCACCCATGTATTATCATTTAAATCGAGGGGAGGGCATCGAAATGTGTGTATTTTGTCCTAATCAATGACGCAATGCGAGGAATATGTAACTTTTTGATTGAATATGTAACTTTTTGATCGTTAGGTAGTAATTATACAGCTCGACGCAGTTTTATTATCGCGTTCTCGATTTACTCACTCCCTTTCAGACGCCAATACGTGAATTCCGTTGAGGGCGGACACCTAGCCTAGCATTCTGTCCGACGCAAAATACTATAAAATCCCTAAATCTCCGTAAATGGCGCTTTAAAATTAAAAATTAATTCTCAAATATATTCCTACGGCGTCTCCTATGTGCTAAGGATCGCCCCTGATCGTAACTGGATTCAAAAAAGTATTTAAAAAGGTTACAACACCCGGGATTCCCAAGCGGTCACCCATCCAAGTACTAACCGGGCTCAACGTTGCTTAACTTCGGTGTTCGGAAGGGAACCGGTGTTTTCAACGTGATATGGTCGTAACCGTTGGTTAAAAGCGAAAATTGTGCTTATAAATCAGGCAAGATTCCTACTTTTTTATTTACCACCCATGTTTTATCATTTAAAATCGAGGGGAGGGCATCGAAATGTGTGTATTTTGTCCTAATCAATGACGCAATGCGAGGAATATGTAACTTTTTGATTGAATATGTAACTTTTTGATTGTTAGGTAGTAATTATACAGCTCGACGCAGTTTTATTATCGCGTTCTCGATTTACTCACTCCCTTTCAGACGCCAATACGTGAATTCCGTTGAGGGCGGACACCTAGACTAGCATTCTGTCCGACGCAAAATACTATAAAATCCCTAAATCTCCGTAAATGGCGCTTTAAAATTAAAAATTAATTCTCAAATATATTCCTACGGCGTCCCCTATGTGCTAAGGATCGCCCCTGATCGTAACTGGATTCAAAAAAGTATTTAAAAAGGTTACAACACCCGGGATTCCCAAGCGGTCACCCATCCAAGTACTAACCGGGCTCAACGTTGCTTAACTTCGGTGTTCGGAAGGGAACCGGTGTTTTCAACGTGATATGGTCGTAACCGTTGGTTAAAAGCGAAAATTGTGCTTATAAATCAGGCAAGATTCCTACTTTTTTATTTCCCACCCATGTATTATCATTTAAAATCGAGGGGAGGGCATCGAAATGTGTGTATTTTGTCCTAATCAATGACGCAATGCCAGGAATATGTAACTTTTTGATTGTTAGGTAGTAATTATACAGCTCGACGCAGTTTTAATATCGCGTTCTCGATTTACTCACTCCCTTTCAGACGCCAATACGTGAATTCCGTTGAGGGCGGACACCTAGCCTAGCATTCTGTCCGACGCAAAATACTATAAAATCCCTAAATCTCCCTCCGTAAATGGCGCTTTAAAATTAAAAATTAATTCTCAATATATTCCTACGGCGTCCCCTATGTGCTAAGGATCGCCCCTGATCGTAACTGGATTCAAAAAAGTATTTAAAAAGGTTACAACACCCGGGATTCCCAAGCGGTCACCCATCCAAGTACTAACCGGGCTCAACGTTGCTTAACTTCGGTGTTCGGAAGGGAACCGGTGTTTTCAACGTGATATGGTCGTAACCGTTGGTTAAAAGCGAAAATTGTGCTTATAAATCAGGCAAGATTCCTACTTTTTTATTTCCCACCCATGTATTATCATTTAAAATCGAGGGGAGGGCATCGAAATGTGTGTATTTTGTCCTAATCAATGACGCAATGCGAGGAATATGTAACTTTTTGATTGAATATGTAACTTTTTGATTGTTAGGTAGTAATTATACAGCTCGACGCAGTTTTATTATCGCGTTCTCGATTTACTCACTCCCTTTCAGACGCCAATACGTGAATTCCGTTGAGGGCGGACACCTAGACTAGCATTCTGTCCGACGCAAAATACTATAAAATCCCTAAATCTCCGTAAATGGCGCTTTAAAATTAAAAATTAATTCTCAAATATATTCCTACGCCGTCACCTATGTGCTAAGGATCGCCCCTGATCGTAACTGGATTCAAAAAAGTATTTAAAAAGGTTACAACACCCGGGATTCCCAAGCGGTCACCCATCCAAGTACTAACCGGGCTCAACGTTGCTTAACTTCGGTGTTCGGAAGGGAACCTGTGTTTTCAACGTGATATGGTCGTAACCGTTGGTTAAAAGCGAAAATTGTGCTTATAAATCAGGCAAGATTCCTACTTTTTTATTTCCCACCCATGTATTATCATTTAAATCGAGGGGAGGGCATCGAAATGTGTGTATTTTGTCCTAATCAATGACGCAATGCGAGGAATATGTAACTTTTTGATTGAATATGTAACTTTTTGATCGTTAGGTAGTAATTATACAGCTCGACGCAGTTTTATTATCGCGTTCTCGATTTACTCACTCCCTTTCAGACGCCAATACGTGAATTCCGTTGAGGGCGGACACCTAGCCTAGCATTCTGTCCGACGCAAAATACTATAAAATCCCTAAATCTCCGTAAATGGCGCTTTAAAATTAAAAATTAATTCTCAAATATATTCCTACGGCGTCTCCTATGTGCTAAGGATCGCCCCTGATCGTAACTGGATTCAAAAAAGTATTTAAAAAGGTTACAACACCCGGGATTCCCAAGCGGTCACCCATCCAAGTACTAACCGGGCTCAACGTTGCTTAACTTCGGTGTTCGGAAGGGAACCGGTGTTTTCAACGTGATATGGTCGTAACCGTTGGTTAAAAGCGAAAATTGTGCTTATAAATCAGGCAAGATTCCTACTTTTTTATTTACCACCCATGTTTTATCATTTAAAATCGAGGGGAGGGCATCGAAATGTGTGTATTTTGTCCTAATCAATGACGCAATGCGAGGAATATGTAACTTTTTGATTGAATATGTAACTTTTTGATTGTTAGGTAGTAATTATACAGCTCGACGCAGTTTTATTATCGCGTTCTCGATTTACTCAGACGCCAATACGTGAATTCCGTTGAGGGCGGACACCTAGCCTAGCATTCTGTCCGACGCAAAATACTATAAAATCCCTAAATCTCCGTAAATGGCGCTTTAAAATTAAAAATTAATTCTCAAATATATTCCTACGGCGTCCCCTATGTGCTAAGGATCGCCCCTGATCGTAATTGGATTCAAAAAAGTATTTAAAAAGGTTACAACACCCGGGATTCCCAAGCGGTCACCCATCCAAGTACTAACCGGGCTCAACGTTGCTTAACTTCGGTGTTCGGAAGGGAACCGGTGTTTTCAACGTGATATGGTCGTAACCGTTGGTTAAAAGCGAAAATTGTGCTTATAAATCAGGCAAGATTCCTACTTTTTTATTTCCCACCCATGTATTATCATTTAAAATCGAGGGGAGGGCATCGAAATGTGTGTATTTTGTCCTAATCAATGACGCAATGCGAGGAATATGTAACTTTTTGATTGAATATGTAACTTTTTGATTGTTAGGTAGTAATTATACAGCTCGACGCAGTTTTATTATCGCGTTCTCGATTTACTCACTCCCTTTCAGACGCCAATACGTGAATTCCGTTGAGGGCGGACACCTAGACTAGCATTCTGTCCGACGCAAAATACTATAAAATCCCTAAATCTCCGTAAATGGCGCTTTAAAATTAAAAATTAATTCTCAAATATATTCCTACGGCGTCCCCTATGTGCTAAGGATCGCCCCTGATCGTAACTGGATTCAAAAAAGTATTTAAAAAGGTTACAACACCCGGGATTCCCAAGCGGTCACCCATCCAAGTACTAACCGGGCTCAACGTTGCTTAACTTCGGTGTTCGGAAGGGAACCGGTGTTTTCAACGTGATATGGTCGTAACCGTTGGTTAAAAGCGAAAATTGTGCTTATAAATCAGGCAAGATTCCTACTTTTTTATTTCCCACCCATGTATTATCATTTAAAATCGAGGGGAGGGCATCGAAATGTGTGTATTTTGTCCTAATCAATGACGCAATGCGAGGAATATGTAACTTTTTGATTGAATATGTAACTTTTTGATTGTTAGGTAGTAATTATACAGCTCGACGCAGTTTTATTATCGCGTTCTCGATTTACTCACTCCCTTTCAGACGCCAATACGTGAATTCCGTTGAGGGCGGACACCTAGACTAGCATTCTGTCCGACGCAAAATACTATAAAATCCCTAAATCTCCGTAAATGGCGCTTTAAAATTAAAAATTAATTCTCAAATATATTCCTACGGCGTCCCCTATGTGCTAAGGATCGCCCCTGATCGTAACTGGATTCAAAAAAGTATTTAAAAAGGTTACAACACCCGGGATTCCCAAGCGGTCACCCATCCAAGTACTAACCGGGCTCAACGTTGCTTAAATTCGGTGTTCGGAAGGGAACCGGTGTTTTCAACGTGATATGGTCGTAACCGTTGGTTAAAAGCGAAAATTGTGCTTATAAATCAGGCAAGATTCCTACTTTTTTATTTCCCACCCATGTATTATCATTTAAAATCGAGGGGAGGGCATCGAAATGTGTGTATTTTGTCCTAATCAATGACGCAATGCCAGGAATATGTAACTTTTTGATTGTTAGGTAGTAATTATACAGCTCGACGCAGTTTTATTATCGCGTTCTCGATTTACTCACTCCCTTTCAGACGCCAATACGTGAATTCCGTTGAGGGCGGACACCTAGCCTAGCATTCTGTCCGACGCAAAATACTATAAAATCCCTAAATCTCCCTCCGTAAATGGCGCTTTAAAATTAAAAATTAATTCTCAAATATATTCCTACGGCGTCCCCTATGTGCTAAGGATCGCCCCTGATCGTAACTGGATTCAAAAAAGTATTTAAAAAGGTTACAACACCCGGGATTCCCAAGCGGTCACCCATCCAAGTACTAACCGGGCTCAACGTTGCTTAACTTCGGTGTTCGGAAGGGAACCGGTGTTTTCAACGTGATATGGTCGTAACCGTTGGTTAAAAGCGAAAATTGTGCTTATAAATCAGGCAAGATTCCTACTTTTTTATTTCCCACCCATGTATTATCATTTAAAATCGAGGGGAGGGCATCGAAATGTGTGTATTTTGTCCTAATCAATGACGCAATGCGAGGAATATGTAACTTTTTGATTGAATATGTAACTTTTTGATTGTTAGGTAGTAATTATACAGCTCGACGCAGTTTTATTATCGCGTTCTCGATTTACTCACTCCCTTTCAGACGCCAATACGTGAATTCCGTTGAGGGCGGACACCTAGACTAGCATTCTGTCCGACGCAAAATACTATAAAATCCCTAAATCTCCGTAAATGGCGCTTTAAAATTAAAAATTAATTCTCAAATATATTCCTACGGCGTCCCCTATGTGCTAAGGATCGCCCCTGATCGTAACTGGATTCAAAAAAGTATTTAAAAAGGTTACAACACCCGGGATTCCCAAGCGGTCACCCATCCAAGTACTAACCGGGCTCAACGTTGCTTAACTTCGGTGTTCGGAAGGGAACCGGTGTTTTCAACGTGATATGGTCGTAACCGTTGGTTAAAAGCGAAAATTGTGCTTATAAATCAGGCAAGATTCCTACTTTTTTATTTCCCACCCATGTATTATCATTTAAAATCGAGGGGAGGGCATCGAAATGTGTGTATTTTGTCCTAATCAATGACGCAATGCGAGGAATATGTAACTTTTTGATTGAATATGTAACTTTTTGATTGTTAGGTAGTAATTATACAGCTCGACGCAGTTTTATTATCGCGTTCTCGATTTACTCACTCCCTTTCAGACGCCAATACGTGAATTCCGTTGAGGGCGGACACCTAGACTAGCATTCTGTCCGACGCAAAATACTATAAAATCCCTAAATCTCCGTAAATGGCGCTTTAAAATTAAAAATTAATTCTCAAATATATTCCTACGGCGTCCCCTATGTGCTAAGGATCGCCCCTGATCGTAACTGGATTCAAAAAAGTATTTAAAAAGGTTACAACACCCGGGATTCCCAAGCGGTCACCCATCCAAGTACTAACCGGGCTCAACGTTGCTTAAATTCGGTGTTCGGAAGGGAACCGGTGTTTTCAACGTGATATGGTCGTAACCGTTGGTTAAAAGCGAAAATTGTGCTTATAAATCAGGCAAGATTCCTACTTTTTTATTTCCCACCCATGTATTATCATTTAAAATCGAGGGGAGGGCATCGAAATGTGTGTATTTTGTCCTAATCAATGACGCAATGCCAGGAATATGTAACTTTTTGATTGTTAGGTAGTAATTATACAGCTCGACGCAGTTTTATTATCGCGTTCTCGATTTACTCACTCCCTTTCAGACGCCAATACGTGAATTCCGTTGAGGGCGGACACCTAGCCTAGCATTCTGTCCGACGCAAAATACTATAAAATCCCTAAATCTCCCTCCGTAAATGGCGCTTTAAAATTAAAAATTAATTCTCAAATATATTCCTACGGCGTCCCCTATGTGCTAAGGATCGCCCCTGATCGTAACTGGATTCAAAAAAGTATTTAAAAAGGTTACAACACCCGGGATTCCCAAGCGGTCACCCATCCAAGTACTAACCGGGCTCAACGTTGCTTAACTTCGGTGTTCGGAAGGGAACCGGTGTTTTCAACGTGATATGGTCGTAACCGTTGGTTAAAAGCGAAAATTGTGCTTATAAATCAGGCAAGATTCCTACTTTTTTATTTCCCACCCATGTATTATCATTTAAAATCGAGGGGAGGGCATCGAAATGTGTGTATTTTGTCCTAATCAATGACGCAATGCGAGGAATATGTAACTTTTTGATTGAATATGTAACTTTTTGATTGTTAGGTAGTAATTATACAGCTCGACGCAGTTTTATTATCGCGTTCTCGATTTACTCACTCCCTTTCAGACGCCAATACGTGAATTCCGTTGAGGGCGGACACCTAGACTAGCATTCTGTCCGACGCAAAATACTATAAAATCCCTAAATCTCCGTAAATGGCGCTTTAAAATTAAAAATTAATTCTCAAATATATTCCTACGGCGTCCCCTATGTGCTAAGGATCGCCCCTGATCGTAATTGGATTCAAAAAAGTATTTAAAAAGGTTACAACACCCGGGATTCCCAAGCGGTCACCCATCCAAGTACTAACCGGGCTCAACGTTGCTTAACTTCGGTGTTCGGAAGGGAACCGGTGTTTTCAACGTGATATGGTCGTAACCGTTGGTTAAAAGCGAAAATTGTGCTTATAAATCAGGCAAGATTCCTACTTTTTTATTTCCCACCCATGTATTATCATTTAAAATCGAGGGGAGGGCATCGAAATGTGTGTATTTTGTCCTAATCAATGACGCAATGCGAGGAATATGTAACTTTTTGATTGAATATGTAACTTTTTGATTGTTAGGTAGTAATTATACAGCTCGACGCAGTTTTATTATCGCGTTCTCGATTTACTCACTCCGTTTCAGACGCCAATACGTGAATTCCGTTGAGGGCGGACACCTAGCCTAGCATTCTGTCCGACGCAAAATACTATAAAATCCCTAAATCTCCCTCCGTAAATGGCGCTTTAAAATTAAAAATTAATTCTCAAATATATTCCTACGGCGTCCCCTATGTGCTAAGGATCGCCCCTGATCGTAACTGGATTCAAAAAAGTATTTAAAAAGGTTACAACACCCGGGATTCCCAAGCGGTCACCCATCCAAGTACTAACCGGGCTCAACGTTGCTTAACTTCGGTGTTCGGAAGGGAACCGGTGTTTTCAACGTGATATGGTCGTAACCGTTGGTTAAAAGCGAAAATTGTGCTTATAAATCAGGCAAGATTCCTACTTTTTTATTTCCCACCCATGTATTATCATTTAAATCGAGGGGAGGGCATCGAAATGTGTGTATTTTGTCCTAATCAATGACGCAATGCGAGGAATATGTAACTTTTTGATTGAATATGTAACTTTTTGATCGTTAGGTAGTAATTATACAGCTCGACGCAGTTTTATTATCGCGTTCTCGATTTACTCACTCCCTTTCAGACGCCAATACGTGAATTCCGTTGAGGGCGGACACCTAGCCTAGCATTCTGTCCGACGCAAAATACTATAAAATCCCTAAATCTCCGTAAATGGCGCTTTAAAATTAAAAATTAATTCTCAAATATATTCCTACGGCGTCTCCTATGTGCTAAGGATCGCCCCTGATCGTAACTGGATTCAAAAAAGTATTTAAAAAGGTTACAACACCCGGGATTCCCAAGCGGTCACCCATCCAAGTACTAACCGGGCTCAACGTTGCTTAACTTCGGTGTTCGGAAGGGAACCGGTGTTTTCAACGTGATATGGTCGTAACCGTTGGTTAAAAGCGAAAATTGTGCTTATAAATCAGGCAAGATTCCTACTTTTTTATTTACCACCCATGTTTTATCATTTAAAATCGAGGGGAGGGCATCGAAATGTGTGTATTTTGTCCTAATCAATGACGCAATGCGAGGAATATGTAACTTTTTGATTGAATATGTAACTTTTTGATTGTTAGGTAGTAATTATACAGCTCGACGCAGTTTTATTATCGCGTTCTCGATTTACTCAGACGCCAATACGTGAATTCCGTTGAGGGCGGACACCTAGCCTAGCATTCTGTCCGACGCAAAATACTATAAAATCCCTAAATCTCCGTAAATGGCGCTTTAAAATTAAAAATTAATTCTCAAATATATTCCTACGGCGTCCCCTATGTGCTAAGGATCGCCCCTGATCGTAATTGGATTCAAAAAAGTATTTAAAAAGGTTACAACACCCGGGATTCCCAAGCGGTCACCCATCCAAGTACTAACCGGGCTCAACGTTGCTTAACTTCGGTGTTCGGAAGGGAACCGGTGTTTTCAACGTGATATGGTCGTAACCGTTGGTTAAAAGCGAAAATTGTGCTTATAAATCAGGCAAGATTCCTACTTTTTTATTTCCCACCCATGTATTATCATTTAAAATCGAGGGGAGGGCATCGAAATGTGTGTATTTTGTCCTAATCAATGACGCAATGCGAGGAATATGTAACTTTTTGATTGAATATGTAACTTTTTGATTGTTAGGTAGTAATTATACAGCTCGACGCAGTTTTATTATCGCGTTCTCGATTTACTCACTCCCTTTCAGACGCCAATACGTGAATTCCGTTGAGGGCGGACACCTAGACTAGCATTCTGTCCGACGCAAAATACTATAAAATCCCTAAATCTCCGTAAATGGCGCTTTAAAATTAAAAATTAATTCTCAAATATATTCCTACGGCGTCCCCTATGTGCTAAGGATCGCCCCTGATCGTAACTGGATTCAAAAAAGTATTTAAAAAGGTTACAACACCCGGGATTCCCAAGCGGTCACCCATCCAAGTACTAACCGGGCTCAACGTTGCTTAACTTCGGTGTTCGGAAGGGAACCGGTGTTTTCAACGTGATATGGTCGTAACCGTTGGTTAAAAGCGAAAATTGTGCTTATAAATCAGGCAAGATTCCTACTTTTTTATTTCCCACCCATGTATTATCATTTAAAATCGAGGGGAGGGCATCGAAATGTGTGTATTTTGTCCTAATCAATGACGCAATGCGAGGAATATGTAACTTTTTGATTGAATATGTAACTTTTTGATTGTTAGGTAGTAATTATACAGCTCGACGCAGTTTTATTATCGCGTTCTCGATTTACTCACTCCCTTTCAGACGCCAATACGTGAATTCCGTTGAGGGCGG
Source organism: Gordius sp. MW1 (assembly GCA_964036665.1). Classification (NCBI taxonomy): domain Eukaryota; kingdom Metazoa; phylum Nematomorpha; class Gordioida; order Gordea; family Gordiidae; genus Gordius; species Gordius sp. MW1. The sequence continues at coordinate 6,852,483 of OZ038530.1, read as the reverse complement.
ACACCTAGACTAGCATTCTGTCCGACGCAAAATACTATAAAATCCCTAAATCTCCGTAAATGGCGCTTTAAAATTAAAAATTAATTCTCAAATATATTCCTACGGCGTCCCCTATGTGCTAAGGATCGCCCCTGATCGTAACTGGATTCAAAAAAGTATTTAAAAAGGTTACAACACCCGGGATTCCCAAGCGGTCACCCATCCAAGTACTAACCGGGCTCAACGTTGCTTAAATTCGGTGTTCGGAAGGGAACCGGTGTTTTCAACGTGATATGGTCGTAACCGTTGGTTAAAAGCGAAAATTGTGCTTATAAATCAGGCAAGATTCCTACTTTTTTATTTCCCACCCATGTATTATCATTTAAAATCGAGGGGAGGGCATCGAAATGTGTGTATTTTGTCCTAATCAATGACGCAATGCCAGGAATATGTAACTTTTTGATTGTTAGGTAGTAATTATACAGCTCGACGCAGTTTTATTATCGCGTTCTCGATTTACTCACTCCCTTTCAGACGCCAATACGTGAATTCCGTTGAGGGCGGACACCTAGCCTAGCATTCTGTCCGACGCAAAATACTATAAAATCCCTAAATCTCCCTCCGTAAATGGCGCTTTAAAATTAAAAATTAATTCTCAAATATATTCCTACGGCGTCCCCTATGTGCTAAGGATCGCCCCTGATCGTAACTGGATTCAAAAAAGTATTTAAAAAGGTTACAACACCCGGGATTCCCAAGCGGTCACCCATCCAAGTACTAACCGGGCTCAACGTTGCTTAACTTCGGTGTTCGGAAGGGAACCGGTGTTTTCAACGTGATATGGTCGTAACCGTTGGTTAAAAGCGAAAATTGTGCTTATAAATCAGGCAAGATTCCTACTTTTTTATTTCCCACCCATGTATTATCATTTAAAATCGAGGGGAGGGCATCGAAATGTGTGTATTTTGTCCTAATCAATGACGCAATGCGAGGAATATGTAACTTTTTGATTGAATATGTAACTTTTTGATTGTTAGGTAGTAATTATACAGCTCGACGCAGTTTTATTATCGCGTTCTCGATTTACTCACTCCCTTTCAGACGCCAATACGTGAATTCCGTTGAGGGCGGACACCTAGACTAGCATTCTGTCCGACGCAAAATACTATAAAATCCCTAAATCTCCGTAAATGGCGCTTTAAAATTAAAAATTAATTCTCAAATATATTCCTACGGCGTCCCCTATGTGCTAAGGATCGCCCCTGATCGTAATTGGATTCAAAAAAGTATTTAAAAAGGTTACAACACCCGGGATTCCCAAGCGGTCACCCATCCAAGTACTAACCGGGCTCAACGTTGCTTAACTTCGGTGTTCGGAAGGGAACCGGTGTTTTCAACGTGATATGGTCGTAACCGTTGGTTAAAAGCGAAAATTGTGCTTATAAATCAGGCAAGATTCCTACTTTTTTATTTCCCACCCATGTATTATCATTTAAAATCGAGGGGAGGGCATCGAAATGTGTGTATTTTGTCCTAATCAATGACGCAATGCGAGGAATATGTAACTTTTTGATTGAATATGTAACTTTTTGATTGTTAGGTAGTAATTATACAGCTCGACGCAGTTTTATTATCGCGTTCTCGATTTACTCACTCCGTTTCAGACGCCAATACGTGAATTCCGTTGAGGGCGGACACCTAGCCTAGCATTCTGTCCGACGCAAAATACTATAAAATCCCTAAATCTCCCTCCGTAAATGGCGCTTTAAAATTAAAAATTAATTCTCAAATATATTCCTACGGCGTCCCCTATGTGCTAAGGATCGCCCCTGATCGTAACTGGATTCAAAAAAGTATTTAAAAAGGTTACAACACCCGGGATTCCCAAGCGGTCACCCATCCAAGTACTAACCGGGCTCAACGTTGCTTAACTTCGGTGTTCGGAAGGGAACCGGTGTTTTCAACGTGATATGGTCGTAACCGTTGGTTAAAAGCGAAAATTGTGCTTATAAATCAGGCAAGATTCCTACTTTTTTATTTCCCACCCATGTATTATCATTTAAATCGAGGGGAGGGCATCGAAATGTGTGTATTTTGTCCTAATCAATGACGCAATGCGAGGAATATGTAACTTTTTGATTGAATATGTAACTTTTTGATCGTTAGGTAGTAATTATACAGCTCGACGCAGTTTTATTATCGCGTTCTCGATTTACTCACTCCCTTTCAGACGCCAATACGTGAATTCCGTTGAGGGCGGACACCTAGCCTAGCATTCTGTCCGACGCAAAATACTATAAAATCCCTAAATCTCCGTAAATGGCGCTTTAAAATTAAAAATTAATTCTCAAATATATTCCTACGGCGTCTCCTATGTGCTAAGGATCGCCCCTGATCGTAACTGGATTCAAAAAAGTATTTAAAAAGGTTACAACACCCGGGATTCCCAAGCGGTCACCCATCCAAGTACTAACCGGGCTCAACGTTGCTTAACTTCGGTGTTCGGAAGGGAACCGGTGTTTTCAACGTGATATGGTCGTAACCGTTGGTTAAAAGCGAAAATTGTGCTTATAAATCAGGCAAGATTCCTACTTTTTTATTTACCACCCATGTTTTATCATTTAAAATCGAGGGGAGGGCATCGAAATGTGTGTATTTTGTCCTAATCAATGACGCAATGCGAGGAATATGTAACTTTTTGATTGAATATGTAACTTTTTGATTGTTAGGTAGTAATTATACAGCTCGACGCAGTTTTATTATCGCGTTCTCGATTTACTCAGACGCCAATACGTGAATTCCGTTGAGGGCGGACACCTAGCCTAGCATTCTGTCCGACGCAAAATACTATAAAATCCCTAAATCTCCGTAAATGGCGCTTTAAAATTAAAAATTAATTCTCAAATATATTCCTACGGCGTCCCCTATGTGCTAAGGATCGCCCCTGATCGTAATTGGATTCAAAAAAGTATTTAAAAAGGTTACAACACCCGGGATTCCCAAGCGGTCACCCATCCAAGTACTAACCGGGCTCAACGTTGCTTAACTTCGGTGTTCGGAAGGGAACCGGTGTTTTCAACGTGATATGGTCGTAACCGTTGGTTAAAAGCGAAAATTGTGCTTATAAATCAGGCAAGATTCCTACTTTTTTATTTCCCACCCATGTATTATCATTTAAAATCGAGGGGAGGGCATCGAAATGTGTGTATTTTGTCCTAATCAATGACGCAATGCGAGGAATATGTAACTTTTTGATTGAATATGTAACTTTTTGATTGTTAGGTAGTAATTATACAGCTCGACGCAGTTTTATTATCGCGTTCTCGATTTACTCACTCCCTTTCAGACGCCAATACGTGAATTCCGTTGAGGGCGGACACCTAGACTAGCATTCTGTCCGACGCAAAATACTATAAAATCCCTAAATCTCCGTAAATGGCGCTTTAAAATTAAAAATTAATTCTCAAATATATTCCTACGGCGTCCCCTATGTGCTAAGGATCGCCCCTGATCGTAACTGGATTCAAAAAAGTATTTAAAAAGGTTACAACACCCGGGATTCCCAAGCGGTCACCCATCCAAGTACTAACCGGGCTCAACGTTGCTTAACTTCGGTGTTCGGAAGGGAACCGGTGTTTTCAACGTGATATGGTCGTAACCGTTGGTTAAAAGCGAAAATTGTGCTTATAAATCAGGCAAGATTCCTACTTTTTTATTTCCCACCCATGTATTATCATTTAAAATCGAGGGGAGGGCATCGAAATGTGTGTATTTTGTCCTAATCAATGACGCAATGCGAGGAATATGTAACTTTTTGATTGAATATGTAACTTTTTGATTGTTAGGTAGTAATTATACAGCTCGACGCAGTTTTATTATCGCGTTCTCGATTTACTCACTCCCTTTCAGACGCCAATACGTGAATTCCGTTGAGGGCGGACACCTAGCCTAGCATTCTGTCCGACGCAAAATACTATAAAATCCCTAAATCTCCGTAAATGGCGCTTTAAAATTAAAAATTAATTCTCAAATATATTCCTACGGCGTCCCCTATGTGCTAAGGATCGCCCCTGATCGTAATTGGATTCAAAAAAGTATTTAAAAAGGTTACAACACCCGGGATTCCCAAGCGGTCACCCATCCAAGTACTAACCGGGCTCAACGTTGCTTAACTTCGGTGTTCGGAAGGGAACCGGTGTTTTCAACGTGATATGGTCGTAACCGTTGGTTAAAAGCGAAAATTGTGCTTATAAATCAGGCAAGATTCCTACTTTTTTATTTCCCACCCATGTATTATCATTTAAAATCGAGGGGAGGGCATCGAAATGTGTGTATTTTGTCCTAATCAATGACGCAATGCGAGGAATATGTAACTTTTTGATTGAATATGTAACTTTTTGATTGTTAGGTAGTAATTATACAGCTCGACGCAGTTTTATTATCGCGTTCTCGATTTACTCACTCCCTTTCAGACGCCAATACGTGAATTCCGTTGAGGGCGGACACCTAGACTAGCATTCTGTCCGACGCAAAATACTATAAAATCCCTAAATCTCCGTAAATGGCGCTTTAAAATTAAAAATTAATTCTCAAATATATTCCTACGGCGTCCCCTATGTGCTAAGGATCGCCCCTGATCGTAACTGGATTCAAAAAAGTATTTAAAAAGGTTACAACACCCGGGATTCCCAAGCGGTCACCCATCCAAGTACTAACCGGGCTCAACGTTGCTTAACTTCGGTGTTCGGAAGGGAACCGGTGTTTTCAACGTGATATGGTCGTAACCGTTGGTTAAAAGCGAAAATTGTGCTTATAAATCAGGCAAGATTCCTACTTTTTTATTTCCCACCCATGTATTATCATTTAAATCGAGGGGAGGGCATCGAAATGTGTGTATTTTGTCCTAATCAATGACGCAATGCGAGGAATATGTAACTTTTTGATTGAATATGTAACTTTTTGATCGTTAGGTAGTAATTATACAGCTCGACGCAGTTTTATTATCGCGTTCTCGATTTACTCACTCCCTTTCAGACGCCAATACGTGAATTCCGTTGAGGGCGGACACCTAGCCTAGCATTCTGTCCGACGCAAAATACTATAAAATCCCTAAATCTCCGTAAATGGCGCTTTAAAATTAAAAATTAATTCTCAAATATATTCCTACGGCGTCTCCTATGTGCTAAGGATCGCCCCTGATCGTAACTGGATTCAAAAAAGTATTTAAAAAGGTTACAACACCCGGGATTCCCAAGCGGTCACCCATCCAAGTACTAACCGGGCTCAACGTTGCTTAACTTCGGTGTTCGGAAGGGAACCGGTGTTTTCAACGTGATATGGTCGTAACCGTTGGTTAAAAGCGAAAATTGTGCTTATAAATCAGGCAAGATTCCTACTTTTTTATTTACCACCCATGTTTTATCATTTAAAATCGAGGGGAGGGCATCGAAATGTGTGTATTTTGTCCTAATCAATGACGCAATGCGAGGAATATGTAACTTTTTGATTGAATATGTAACTTTTTGATTGTTAGGTAGTAATTATACAGCTCGACGCAGTTTTATTATCGCGTTCTCGATTTACTCAGACGCCAATACGTGAATTCCGTTGAGGGCGGACACCTAGCCTAGCATTCTGTCCGACGCAAAATACTATAAAATCCCTAAATCTCCGTAAATGGCGCTTTAAAATTAAAAATTAATTCTCAAATATATTCCTACGGCGTCCCCTATGTGCTAAGGATCGCCCCTGATCGTAATTGGATTCAAAAAAGTATTTAAAAAGGTTACAACACCCGGGATTCCCAAGCGGTCACCCATCCAAGTACTAACCGGGCTCAACGTTGCTTAACTTCGGTGTTCGGAAGGGAACCGGTGTTTTCAACGTGATATGGTCGTAACCGTTGGTTAAAAGCGAAAATTGTGCTTATAAATCAGGCAAGATTCCTACTTTTTTATTTCCCACCCATGTATTATCATTTAAAATCGAGGGGAGGGCATCGAAATGTGTGTATTTTGTCCTAATCAATGACGCAATGCGAGGAATATGTAACTTTTTGATTGAATATGTAACTTTTTGATTGTTAGGTAGTAATTATACAGCTCGACGCAGTTTTATTATCGCGTTCTCGATTTACTCACTCCCTTTCAGACGCCAATACGTGAATTCCGTTGAGGGCGGACACCTAGACTAGCATTCTGTCCGACGCAAAATACTATAAAATCCCTAAATCTCCGTAAATGGCGCTTTAAAATTAAAAATTAATTCTCAAATATATTCCTACGGCGTCCCCTATGTGCTAAGGATCGCCCCTGATCGTAACTGGATTCAAAAAAGTATTTAAAAAGGTTACAACACCCGGGATTCCCAAGCGGTCACCCATCCAAGTACTAACCGGGCTCAACGTTGCTTAACTTCGGTGTTCGGAAGGGAACCGGTGTTTTCAACGTGATATGGTCGTAACCGTTGGTTAAAAGCGAAAATTGTGCTTATAAATCAGGCAAGATTCCTACTTTTTTATTTCCCACCCATGTATTATCATTTAAAATCGAGGGGAGGGCATCGAAATGTGTGTATTTTGTCCTAATCAATGACGCAATGCGAGGAATATGTAACTTTTTGATTGAATATGTAACTTTTTGATTGTTAGGTAGTAATTATACAGCTCGACGCAGTTTTATTATCGCGTTCTCGATTTACTCACTCCCTTTCAGACGCCAATACGTGAATTCCGTTGAGGGCGGACACCTAGACTAGCATTCTGTCCGACGCAAAATACTATAAAATCCCTAAATCTCCGTAAATGGCGCTTTAAAATTAAAAATTAATTCTCAAATATATTCCTACGGCGTCCCCTATGTGCTAAGGATCGCCCCTGATCGTAACTGGATTCAAAAAAGTATTTAAAAAGGTTACAACACCCGGGATTCCCAAGCGGTCACCCATCCAAGTACTAACCGGGCTCAACGTTGCTTAAATTCGGTGTTCGGAAGGGAACCGGTGTTTTCAACGTGATATGGTCGTAACCGTTGGTTAAAAGCGAAAATTGTGCTTATAAATCAGGCAAGATTCCTACTTTTTTATTTCCCACCCATGTATTATCATTTAAAATCGAGGGGAGGGCATCGAAATGTGTGTATTTTGTCCTAATCAATGACGCAATGCCAGGAATATGTAACTTTTTGATTGTTAGGTAGTAATTATACAGCTCGACGCAGTTTTATTATCGCGTTCTCGATTTACTCACTCCCTTTCAGACGCCAATACGTGAATTCCGTTGAGGGCGGACACCTAGCCTAGCATTCTGTCCGACGCAAAATACTATAAAATCCCTAAATCTCCCTCCGTAAATGGCGCTTTAAAATTAAAAATTAATTCTCAAATATATTCCTACGGCGTCCCCTATGTGCTAAGGATCGCCCCTGATCGTAACTGGATTCAAAAAAGTATTTAAAAAGGTTACAACACCCGGGATTCCCAAGCGGTCACCCATCCAAGTACTAACCGGGCTCAACGTTGCTTAACTTCGGTGTTCGGAAGGGAACCGGTGTTTTCAACGTGATATGGTCGTAACCGTTGGTTAAAAGCGAAAATTGTGCTTATAAATCAGGCAAGATTCCTACTTTTTTATTTCCCACCCATGTATTATCATTTAAAATCGAGGGGAGGGCATCGAAATGTGTGTATTTTGTCCTAATCAATGACGCAATGCGAGGAATATGTAACTTTTTGATTGAATATGTAACTTTTTGATTGTTAGGTAGTAATTATACAGCTCGACGCAGTTTTATTATCGCGTTCTCGATTTACTCACTCCCTTTCAGACGCCAATACGTGAATTCCGTTGAGGGCGGACACCTAGACTAGCATTCTGTCCGACGCAAAATACTATAAAATCCCTAAATCTCCGTAAATGGCGCTTTAAAATTAAAAATTAATCCTCAAATATATTCCTACGGCGTCCCCTATGTGCTAAGGATCGCCCCTGATCGTAATTGGATTCAAAAAAGTATTTAAAAAGGTTACAACACCCGGGATTCCCAAGCGGTCACCCATCCAAGTACTAACCGGGCTCAACGTTGCTTAACTTCGGTGTTCGGAAGGGAACCGGTGTTTTCAACGTGATATGGTCGTAACCGTTGGTTAAAAGCGAAAATTGTGCTTATAAATCAGGCAAGATTTACTTTTTTATTTCCCACCCATGTATTATCATTTAAAATCGAGGGGAGGGCATCGAAATGTGTGTATTTTGTCCTAATCAATGACGCAATGCGAGGAATATGTAACTTTTTGATTGAATATGTAACTTTTTGATTGTTAGGTAGTAATTATACAGCTCGACGCAGTTTTATTATCGCGTTCTCGATTTACTCACTCCGTTTCAGACGCCAATACGTGAATTCCGTTGAGGGCGGACACCTAGCCTAGCATTCTGTCCGACGCAAAATACTATAAAATCCCTAAATCTCCCTCCGTAAATGGCGCTTTAAAATTAAAAATTAATTCTCAAATATATTCCTACGGCGTCCCCTATGTGCTAAGGATCGCCCCTGATCGTAACTGGATTCAAAAAAGTATTTAAAAAGGTTACAACACCCGGGATTCCCAAGCGGTCACCCATCCAAGTACTAACCGGGCTCAACGTTGCTTAACTTCGGTGTTCGGAAGGGAACCGGTGTTTTCAACGTGATATGGTCGTAACCGTTGGTTAAAAGCGAAAATTGTGCTTATAAATCAGGCAAGATTCCTACTTTTTTATTTCCCACCCATGTATTATCATTTAAATCGAGGGGAGGGCATCGAAATGTGTGTATTTTGTCCTAATCAATGACGCAATGCGAGGAATATGTAACTTTTTGATTGAATATGTAACTTTTTGATCGTTAGGTAGTAATTATACAGCTCGACGCAGTTTTATTATCGCGTTCTCGATTTACTCAGACGCCAATACGTGAATTCCGTTGAGGGCGGACACCTAGCCTAGCATTCTGTCCGACGCAAAATACTATAAAATCCCTAAATCTCCGTAAATGGCGCTTTAAAATTAAAAATTAATTCTCAAATATATTCCTACGGCGTCCCCTATGTGCTAAGGATCGCCCCTGATCGTAATTGGATTCAAAAAAGTATTTAAAAAGGTTACAACACCCGGGATTCCCAAGCGGTCACCCATCCAAGTACTAACCGGGCTCAACGTTGCTTAACTTCGGTGTTCGGAAGGGAACCGGTGTTTTCAACGTGATATGGTCGTAACCGTTGGTTAAAAGCGAAAATTGTGCTTATAAATCAGGCAAGATTCCTACTTTTTTATTTCCCACCCATGTATTATCATTTAAAATCGAGGGGAGGGCATCGAAATGTGTGTATTTTGTCCTAATCAATGACGCAATGCGAGGAATATGTAACTTTTTGATTGAATATGTAACTTTTTGATTGTTAGGTAGTAATTATACAGCTCGACGCAGTTTTATTATCGCGTTCTCGATTTACTCACTCCCTTTCAGACGCCAATACGTGAATTCCGTTGAGGGCGGACACCTAGACTAGCATTCTGTCCGACGCAAAATACTATAAAATCCCTAAATCTCCGTAAATGGCGCTTTAAAATTAAAAATTAATTCTCAAATATATTCCTACGGCGTCCCCTATGTGCTAAGGATCGCCCCTGATCGTAACTGGATTCAAAAAAGTATTTAAAAAGGTTACAACACCCGGGATTCCCAAGCGGTCACCCATCCAAGTACTAACCGGGCTCAACGTTGCTTAACTTCGGTGTTCGGAAGGGAACCGGTGTTTTCAACGTGATATGGTCGTAACCGTTGGTTAAAAGCGAAAATTGTGCTTATAAATCAGGCAAGATTCCTACTTTTTTATTTCCCACCCATGTATTATCATTTAAAATCGAGGGGAGGGCATCGAAATGTGTGTATTTTGTCCTAATCAATGACGCAATGCGAGGAATATGTAACTTTTTGATTGAATATGTAACTTTTTGATTGTTAGGTAGTAATTATACAGCTCGACGCAGTTTTATTATCGCGTTCTCGATTTACTCACTCCCTTTCAGACGCCAATACGTGAATTCCGTTGAGGGCGGACACCTAGACTAGCATTCTGTCCGACGCAAAATACTATAAAATCCCTAAATCTCCGTAAATGGCGCTTTAAAATTAAAAATTAATTCTCAAATATATTCCTACGGCGTCCCCTATGTGCTAAGGATCGCCCCTGATCGTAACTGGATTCAAAAAAGTATTTAAAAAGGTTACAACACCCGGGATTCCCAAGCGGTCACCCATCCAAGTACTAACCGGGCTCAACGTTGCTTAAATTCGGTGTTCGGAAGGGAACCGGTGTTTTCAACGTGATATGGTCGTAACCGTTGGTTAAAAGCGAAAATTGTGCTTATAAATCAGGCAAGATTCCTACTTTTTTATTTCCCACCCATGTATTATCATTTAAAATCGAGGGGAGGGCATCGAAATGTGTGTATTTTGTCCTAATCAATGACGCAATGCCAGGAATATGTAACTTTTTGATTGTTAGGTAGTAATTATACAGCTCGACGCAGTTTTATTATCGCGTTCTCGATTTACTCACTCCCTTTCAGACGCCAATACGTGAATTCCGTTGAGGGCGGACACCTAGCCTAGCATTCTGTCCGACGCAAAATACTATAAAATCCCTAAATCTCCCTCCGTAAATGGCGCTTTAAAATTAAAAATTAATTCTCAAATATATTCCTACGGCGTCCCCTATGTGCTAAGGATCGCCCCTGATCGTAACTGGATTCAAAAAAGTATTTAAAAAGGTTACAACACCCGGGATTCCCAAGCGGTCACCCATCCAAGTACTAACCGGGCTCAACGTTGCTTAACTTCGGTGTTCGGAAGGGAACCGGTGTTTTCAACGTGATATGGTCGTAACCGTTGGTTAAAAGCGAAAATTGTGCTTATAAATCAGGCAAGATTCCTACTTTTTTATTTCCCACCCATGTATTATCATTTAAAATCGAGGGGAGGGCATCGAAATGTGTGTATTTTGTCCTAATCAATGACGCAATGCGAGGAATATGTAACTTTTTGATTGAATATGTAACTTTTTGATTGTTAGGTAGTAATTATACAGCTCGACGCAGTTTTATTATCGCGTTCTCGATTTACTCACTCCCTTTCAGACGCCAATACGTGAATTCCGTTGAGGGCGGACACCTAGACTAGCATTCTGTCCGACGCAAAATACTATAAAATCCCTAAATCTCCGTAAATGGCGCTTTAAAATTAAAAATTAATTCTCAAATATATTCCTACGGCGTCCCCTATGTGCTAAGGATCGCCCCTGATCGTAATTGGATTCAAAAAAGTATTTAAAAAGGTTACAACACCCGGGATTCCCAAGCGGTCACCCATCCAAGTACTAACCGGGCTCAACGTTGCTTAACTTCGGTGTTCGGAAGGGAACCGGTGTTTTCAACGTGATATGGTCGTAACCGTTGGTTAAAAGCGAAAATTGTGCTTATAAATCAGGCAAGATTCCTACTTTTTTATTTCCCACCCATGTATTATCATTTAAAATCGAGGGGAGGGCATCGAAATGTGTGTATTTTGTCCTAATCAATGACGCAATGCGAGGAATATGTAACTTTTTGATTGAATATGTAACTTTTTGATTGTTAGGTAGTAATTATACAGCTCGACGCAGTTTTATTATCGCGTTCTCGATTTACTCACTCCGTTTCAGACGCCAATACGTGAATTCCGTTGAGGGCGGACACCTAGCCTAGCATTCTGTCCGACGCAAAATACTATAAAATCCCTAAATCTCCCTCCGTAAATGGCGCTTTAAAATTAAAAATTAATTCTCAAATATATTCCTACGGCGTCCCCTATGTGCTAAGGATCGCCCCTGATCGTAACTGGATTCAAAAAAGTATTTAAAAAGGTTACAACACCCGGGATTCCCAAGCGGTCACCCATCCAAGTACTAACCGGGCTCAACGTTGCTTAACTTCGGTGTTCGGAAGGGAACCGGTGTTTTCAACGTGATATGGTCGTAACCGTTGGTTAAAAGCGAAAATTGTGCTTATAAATCAGGCAAGATTCCTACTTTTTTATTTCCCACCCATGTATTATCATTTAAAATCGAGGGGAGGGCATCGAAATGTGTGTATTTTGTCCTAATCAATGACGCAATGCCAGGAATATGTAACTTTTTGATTGTTAGGTAGTAATTATACAGCTCGACGCAGTTTTATTATCGCGTTCTCGATTTACTCACTCCCTTTCAGACGCCAATACGTGAATTCCGTTGAGGGCGGACACCTAGACTAGCATTCTGTCCGACGCAAAATACTATAAAATCCCTAAATCTCCGTAAATGGCGCTTTAAAATTAAAAATTAATTCTCAAATATATTCCTACGGCGTCCCCTATGTGCTAAGGATCGCCCCTGATCGTAATTGGATTCAAAAAAGTATTTAAAAAGGTTACAACACCCGGGATTCCCAAGCGGTCACCCATCCAAGTACTAACCGGGCTCAACGTTGCTTAACTTCGGTGTTCGGAAGGGAACCGGTGATTTCAACGTGATATGGTCGTAACCGTTGGTTAAAAGCGAAAATTGTGCTTATAAATCAGGCAAGATTCCTACTTTTTTATTTCCCACCCATGTATTATCATTTAAAATCGAGGTGAGGGCATCGAAATGTGTGTATTTTGTCCTAATCAATGACGCAATGCCAGGAATATGTAACTTTTTGATTGTTAGGTAGTAATTATACAGCTCGACGCAGTTTTATTATCGCGTTCTCGATTTACTCACTCCCTTTCAGACGCCAATACGTGAATTCCGTTGAGGGCGGACACCTAGCCTAGCATTCTGTCCGACGCAAAATACTATAAAATCCCTAAATCTCCCTCCGTAAATGGCGCTTTAAAATTAAAAATTAATTCTCAAATATATTCCTACGGCGTCCCCTATGTGCTAAGGATCGCCCCTGATCGTAACTGGATTCAAAAAAGTATTTAAAAAGGTTACAACACCCGGGATTCCCAAGCGGTCACCCATCCAAGTACTAACCGGGCTCAACGTTGCTTAACTTCGGTGTTCGGAAGGGAACCGGTGTTTTCAACGTGATATGGTCGTAACCGTTGGTTAAAAGCGAAAATTGTGCTTATAAATCAGGCAAGATTCCTACTTTTTTATTTCCCACCCATGTATTATCATTTAAAATCGAGGGGAGGGCATCGAAATGTGTGTATTTTGTCCTAATCAATGACGCAATGCGAGGAATATGTAACTTTTTGATTGAATATGTAACTTTTTGATTGTTAGGTAGTAATTATACAGCTCGACGCAGTTTTATTATCGCGTTCTCGATTTACTCACTCCCTTTCAGACGCCAATACGTGAATTCCGTTGAGGGCGGACACCTAGACTAGCATTCTGTCCGACGCAAAATACTATAAAATCCCTAAATCTCCGTAAATGGCGCTTTAAAATTAAAAATTAATTCTCAAATATATTCTTACGGCGTCCCCTATGTGCTAAGGATCGCCCCTGATCGTAATTGGATTCAAAAAAGTATTTAAAAAGGTTACAACACCCGGGATTCCCAAGCGGTCACCCATCCAAGTACTAACCGGGCTCAACGTTGCTTAACTTCGGTGTTCGGAAGGGAACCGGTGTTTTCAACGTGATATGGTCGTAACCGTTGGTTAAAAGCGAAAATTGTGCTTATAAATCAGGCAAGATTCCTACTTTTTTATTTCCCACCCATGTATTATCATTTAAAATCGAGGGGAGGGCATCGAAATGTGTGTATTTTGTCCTAATCAATGACGCAATGCGAGGAATATGTAACTTTTTGATTGAATATGTAACTTTTTGATTGTTAGGTAGTAATTATACAGCTCGACGCAGTTTTATTATCGCGTTCTCGATTTACTCACTCCGTTTCAGACGCCAATACGTGAATTCCGTTGAGGGCGGACACCTAGCCTAGCATTCTGTCCGACGCAAAATACTATAAAATCCCTAAATCTCCCTCCGTAAATGGCGCTTTAAAATTAAAAATTAATTCTCAAATATATTCCTACGGCGTCCCCTATGTGCTAAGGATCGCCCCTGATCGTAACTGGATTCAAAAAAGTATTTAAAAAGGTTACAACACCCGGGATTCCCAAGCGGTCACCCATCCAAGTACTAACCGGGCTCAACGTTGCTTAACTTCGGTGTTCGGAAGGGAACCGGTGTTTTCAACGTGATATGGTCGTAACCGTTGGTTAAAAGCGAAAATTGTGCTTATAAATCAGGCAAGATTCCTACTTTTTTATTTCCCACCCATGTATTATCATTTAAAATCGAGGGGAGGGCATCGAAATGTGTGTATTTTGTCCTAATCAATGACGCAATGCCAGGAATATGTAACTTTTTGATTGTTAGGTAGTAATTATACAGCTCGACGCAGTTTTATTATCGCGTTCTCGATTTACTCACTCCCTTTCAGACGCCAATACGTGAATTCCGTTGAGGGCGGACACCTAGACTAGCATTCTGTCCGACGCAAAATACTATAAAATCCCTAAATCTCCGTAAATGGCGCTTTAAAATTAAAAATTAATTCTCAAATATATTCCTACGGCGTCCCCTATGTGCTAAGGATCGCCCCTGATCGTAATTGGATTCAAAAAAGTATTTAAAAAGGTTACAACACCCGGGATTCCCAAGCGGTCACCCATCCAAGTACTAACCGGGCTCAACGTTGCTTAACTTCGGTGTTCGGAAGGGAACCGGTGATTTCAACGTGATATGGTCGTAACCGTTGGTTAAAAGCGAAAATTGTGCTTATAAATCAGGCAAGATTCCTACTTTTTTATTTCCCACCCATGTATTATCATTTAAAATCGAGGGGAGGGCATCGAAATGTGTGTATTTTGTCCTAATCAATGACGCAATGCGAGGAATATGTAACTTTTTGATTGAATATGTAACTTTTTGATTGTTAGGTAGTAATTATACAGCTCGACGCAGTTTTATTATCGCGTTCTCGATTTACTCACTCCGTTTCAGACGCCAATACGTGAATTCCGTTGAGGGCGGACACCTAGCCTAGCATTCTGTCCGACGCAAAATACTATAAAATCCCTAAATCTCCGTAAATGGCGCTTTAAAATTAAAAATTAATTCTCAAATATATTCCTACGGCGTCCCCTATGTGCTAAGGATCGCCCCTGATCGTAACTGGATTCAAAAAAGTATTTAAAAAGGTTACAACACCCGGGATTCCCAAGCGGTCACCCATCCAAGTACTAACCGGGCTCAACGTTGCTTAACTTCGGTGTTCGGAAGGGAACCGGTGTTTTCAACGTGATATGGTCGTAACCGTTGGTTAAAAGCGAAAATTGTGCTTATAAATCAGGCAAGATTCCTACTTTTTTATTTCCCACCCATGTATTATCATTTAAATCGAGGGGAGGGCATCGAAATGTGTGTATTTTGTCCTAATCAATGACGCAATGCGAGGAATATGTAACTTTTTGATTGAATATGTAACTTTTTGATCGTTAGGTAGTAATTATACAGCTCGACGCAGTTTTATTATCGCGTTCTCGATTTACTCACTCCCTTTCAGACGCCAATACGTGAATTCCGTTGAGGGCGGACACCTAGCCTAGCATTCTGTCCGACGCAAAATACTATAAAATCCCTAAATCTCCGTAAATGGCGCTTTAAAATTAAAAATTAATTCTCAAATATATTCCTACGGCGTCTCCTATGTGCTAAGGATCGCCCCTGATCGTAACTGGATTCAAAAAAGTATTTAAAAAGGTTACAACACCCGGGATTCCCAAGCGGTCACCCATCCAAGTACTAACCGGGCTCAACGTTGCTTAACTTCGGTGTTCGGAAGGGAACCGGTGTTTTCAACGTGATATGGTCGTAACCGTTGGTTAAAAGCGAAAATTGTGCTTATAAATCAGGCAAGATTCCTACTTTTTTATTTACCACCCATGTTTTATCATTTAAAATCGAGGGGAGGGCATCGAAATGTGTGTATTTTGTCCTAATCAATGACGCAATGCGAGGAATATGTAACTTTTTGATTGAATATGTAACTTTTTGATTGTTAGGTAGTAATTATACAGCTCGACGCAGTTTTATTATCGCGTTCTCGATTTACTCAGACGCCAATACGTGAATTCCGTTGAGGGCGGACACCTAGCCTAGCATTCTGTCCGACGCAAAATACTATAAAATCCCTAAATCTCCGTAAATGGCGCTTTAAAATTAAAAATTAATTCTCAAATATATTCCTACGGCGTCCCCTATGTGCTAAGGATCGCCCCTGATCGTAATTGGATTCAAAAAAGTATTTAAAAAGGTTACAACACCCGGGATTCCCAAGCGGTCACCCATCCAAGTACTAACCGGGCTCAACGTTGCTTAACTTCGGTGTTCGGAAGGGAACCGGTGTTTTCAACGTGATATGGTCGTAACCGTTGGTTAAAAGCGAAAATTGTGCTTATAAATCAGGCAAGATTCCTACTTTTTTATTTCCCACCCATGTATTATCATTTAAAATCGAGGGGAGGGCATCGAAATGTGTGTATTTTGTCCTAATCAATGACGCAATGCGAGGAATATGTAACTTTTTGATTGAATATGTAACTTTTTGATTGTTAGGTAGTAATTATACAGCTCGACGCAGTTTTATTATCGCGTTCTCGATTTACTCACTCCCTTTCAGACGCCAATACGTGAATTCCGTTGAGGGCGGACACCTAGACTAGCATTCTGTCCGACGCAAAATACTATAAAATCCCTAAATCTCCGTAAATGGCGCTTTAAAATTAAAAATTAATTCTCAAATATATTCCTACGGCGTCCCCTATGTGCTAAGGATCGCCCCTGATCGTAACTGGATTCAAGAAAGTATTTAAAAAGGTTACAACACCCGGGATTCCCAAGCGGTCACCCATCCAAGTACTAACCGGGCTCAACGTTGCTTAAATTCGGTGTTCGGAAGGGAACCGGTGTTTTCAACGTGATATGGTCGTAACCGTTGGTTAAAAGCGAAAATTGTGCTTATAAATCAGGCAAGATTCCTACTTTTTTATTTCCCACCCATGTATTATCATTTAAAATCGAGGGGAGGGCATCGAAATGTGTGTATTTTGTCCTAATCAATGACGCAATGCCAGGAATATGTAACTTTTTGATTGTTAGGTAGTAATTATACAGCTCGACGCAGTTTTATTATCGCGTTCTCGATTTACTCACTCCCTTTCAGACGCCAATACGTGAATTCCGTTGAGGGCGGACACCTAGCCTAGCATTCTGTCCGACGCAAAATACTATAAAATCCCTAAATCTCCCTCCGTAAATGGCGCTTTAAAATTAAAAATTAATTCTCAAATATATTCCTACGGCGTCCCCTATGTGCTAAGGATCGCCCCTGATCGTAACTGGATTCAAAAAAGTATTTAAAAAGGTTACAACACCCGGGATTCCCAAGCGGTCACCCATCCAAGTACTAACCGGGCTCAACGTTGCTTAACTTCGGTGTTCGGAAGGGAACCGGTGTTTTCAACGTGATATGGTCGTAACCGTTGGTTAAAAGCGAAAATTGTGCTTATAAATCAGGCAAGATTCCTACTTTTTTATTTCCCACCCATGTATTATCATTTAAAATCGAGGGGAGGGCATCGAAATGTGTGTATTTTGTCCTAATCAATGACGCAATGCGAGGAATATGTAACTTTTTGATTGAATATGTAACTTTTTGATTGTTAGGTAGTAATTATACAGCTCGACGCAGTTTTATTATCGCGTTCTCGATTTACTCACTCCCTTTCAGACGCCAATACGTGAATTCCGTTGAGGGCGGACACCTAGACTAGCATTCTGTCCGACGCAAAATACTATAAAATCCCTAAATCTCCGTAAATGGCGCTTTAAAATTAAAAATTAATTCTCAAATATATTCCTACGGCGTCCCCTATGTGCTAAGGATCGCCCCTGATCGTAATTGGATTCAAAAAAGTATTTAAAAAGGTTACAACACCCGGGATTCCCAAGCGGTCACCCATCCAAGTACTAACCGGGCTCAACGTTGCTTAACTTCGGTGTTCGGAAGGGAACCGGTGTTTTCAACGTGATATGGTCGTAACCGTTGGTTAAAAGCGAAAATTGTGCTTATAAATCAGGCAAGATTCCTACTTTTTTATTTCCCACCCATGTATTATCATTTAAAATCGAGGGGAGGGCATCGAAATGTGTGCATTTTGTCCTAATCAATGACGCAATGCGAGGAATATGTAACTTTTTGATTGAATATGTAACTTTTTGATTGTTAGGTAGTAATTATACAGCTCGACGCAGTTTTATTATCGCGTTCTCGATTTACTCACTCCGTTTCAGACGCCAATACGTGAATTCCGTTGAGGGCGGACACCTAGCCTAGCATTCTGTCCGACGCAAAATACTATAAAATCCCTAAATCTCCCTCCGTAAATGGCGCTTTAAAATTAAAAATTAATTCTCAAATATATTCCTACGGCGTCCCCTATGTGCTAAGGATCGCCCCTGATCGTAACTGGATTCAAAAAAGTATTTAAAAAGGTTACAACACCCGGGATTCCCAAGCGGTCACCCATCCAAGTACTAACCGGGCTCAACGTTGCTTAACTTCGGTGTTCGGAAGGGAACCGGTGTTTTCAACGTGATATGGTCGTAACCGTTGGTTAAAAGCGAAAATTGTGCTTATAAATCAGGCAAGATTCCTACTTTTTTATTTCCCACCCATGTATTATCATTTAAATCGAGGGGAGGGCATCGAAATGTGTGTATTTTGTCCTAATCAATGACGCAATGCGAGGAATATGTAACTTTTTGATTGAATATGTAACTTTTTGATCGTTAGGTAGTAATTATACAGCTCGACGCAGTTTTATTATCGCGTTCTCGATTTACTCACTCCCTTTCAGACGCCAATACGTGAATTCCGTTGAGGGCGGACACCTAGCCTAGCATTCTGTCCGACGCAAAATACTATAAAATCCCTAAATCTCCGTAAATGGCGCTTTAAAATTAAAAATTAATTCTCAAATATATTCCTACGGCGTCTCCTATGTGCTAAGGATCGCCCCTGATCGTAACTGGATTCAAAAAAGTATTTAAAAAGGTTACAACACCCGGGATTCCCAAGCGGTCACCCATCCAAGTACTAACCGGGCTCAACGTTGCTTAACTTCGGTGTTCGGAAGGGAACCGGTGTTTTCAACGTGATATGGTCGTAACCGTTGGTTAAAAGCGAAAATTGTGCTTATAAATCAGGCAAGATTCCTACTTTTTTATTTACCACCCATGTTTTATCATTTAAAATCGAGGGGAGGGCATCGAAATGTGTGTATTTTGTCCTAATCAATGACGCAATGCGAGGAATATGTAACTTTTTGATTGAATATGTAACTTTTTGATTGTTAGGTAGTAATTATACAGCTCGACGCAGTTTTATTATCGCGTTCTCGATTTACTCAGACGCCAATACGTGAATTCCGTTGAGGGCGGACACCTAGCCTAGCATTCTGTCCGACGCAAAATACTATAAAATCCCTAAATCTCCGTAAATGGCGCTTTAAAATTAAAAATTAATTCTCAAATATATTCCTACGGCGTCCCCTATGTGCTAAGGATCGCCCCTGATCGTAATTGGATTCAAAAAAGTATTTAAAAAGGTTACAACACCCGGGATTCCCAAGCGGTCACCCATCCAAGTACTAACCGGGCTCAACGTTGCTTAACTTCGGTGTTCGGAAGGGAACCGGTGTTTTCAACGTGATATGGTCGTAACCGTTGGTTAAAAGCGAAAATTGTGCTTATAAATCAGGCAAGATTCCTACTTTTTTATTTCCCACCCATGTATTATCATTTAAAATCGAGGGGAGGGCATCGAAATGTGTGTATTTTGTCCTAATCAATGACGCAATGCGAGGAATATGTAACTTTTTGATTGAATATGTAACTTTTTGATTGTTAGGTAGTAATTATACAGCTCGACGCAGTTTTATTATCGCGTTCTCGATTTACTCACTCCCTTTCAGACGCCAATACGTGAATTCCGTTGAGGGCGGACACCTAGACTAGCATTCTGTCCGACGCAAAATACTATAAAATCCCTAAATCTCCGTAAATGGCGCTTTAAAATTAAAAATTAATTCTCAAATATATTCCTACGGCGTCCCCTATGTGCTAAGGATCGCCCCTGATCGTAACTGGATTCAAGAAAGTATTTAAAAAGGTTACAACACCCGGGATTCCCAAGCGGTCACCCATCCAAGTACTAACCGGGCTCAACGTTGCTTAAATTCGGTGTTCGGAAGGGAACCGGTGTTTTCAACGTGATATGGTCGTAACCGTTGGTTAAAAGCGAAAATTGTGCTTATAAATCAGGCAAGATTCCTACTTTTTTATTTCCCACCCATGTATTATCATTTAAAATCGAGGGGAGGGCATCGAAATGTGTGCATTTTGTCCTAATCAATGACGCAATGCGAGGAATATGTAACTTTTTGATTGAATATGTAACTTTTTGATTGTTAGGTAGTAATTATACAGCTCGACGCAGTTTTATTATCGCGTTCTCGATTTACTCACTCCGTTTCAGACGCCAATACGTGAATTCCGTTGAGGGCGGACACCTAGCCTAGCATTCTGTCCGACGCAAAATACTATAAAATCCCTAAATCTCCCTCCGTAAATGGCGCTTTAAAATTAAAAATTAATTCTCAAATATATTCCTACGGCGTCCCCTATGTGCTAAGGATCGCCCCTGATCGTAACTGGATTCAAAAAAGTATTTAAAAAGGTTACAACACCCGGGATTCCCAAGCGGTCACCCATCCAAGTACTAACCGGGCTCAACGTTGCTTAACTTCGGTGTTCGGAAGGGAACCGGTGTTTTCAACGTGATATGGTCGTAACCGTTGGTTAAAAGCGAAAATTGTGCTTATAAATCAGGCAAGATTCCTACTTTTTTATTTCCCACCCATGTATTATCATTTAAAATCGAGGGGAGGGCATCGAAATGTGTGTATTTTGTCCTAATCAATGACGCAATGCCAGGAATATGTAACTTTTTGATTGTTAGGTAGTAATTATACAGCTCGACGCAGTTTTATTATCGCGTTCTCGATTTACTCACTCCCTTTCAGACGCCAATACGTGAATTCCGTTGAGGGCGGACACCTAGCCTAGCATTCTGTCCGACGCAAAATACTATAAAATCCCTAAATCTCCCTCCGTAAATGGCGCTTTAAAATTAAAAATTAATTCTCAAATATATTCCTACGGCGTCCCCTATGTGCTAAGGATCGCCCCTGATCGTAACTGGATTCAAAAAAGTATTTAAAAAGGTTACAACACCCGGGATTCCCAAGCGGTCACCCATCCAAGTACTAACCGGGCTCAACGTTGCTTAACTTCGGTGTTCGGAAGGGAACCGGTGTTTTCAACGTGATATGGTCGTAACCGTTGGTTAAAAGCGAAAATTGTGCTTATAAATCAGGCAAGATTCCTACTTTTTTATTTCCCACCCATGTATTATCATTTAAATCGAGGGGAGGGCATCGAAATGTGTGTATTTTGTCCTAATCAATGACGCAATGCGAGGAATATGTAACTTTTTGATTGAATATGTAACTTTTTGATCGTTAGGTAGTAATTATACAGCTCGACGCAGTTTTATTATCGTTCTCGATTTACTCACTCCCTTTCAGACGCCAATACGTGAATTCCGTTGAGGGCGGACACCTAGCCTAGCATTCTGTCCGACGCAAAATACTATAAAATCCCTAAATCTCCGTAAATGGCGCTTTAAAATTAAAAATTAATTCTCAAATATATTCCTACGGCGTCCCCTATGTGCTAAGGATCGCCCCTGATCGTAACTGGATTCAAAAAAGTATTTAAAAAGGTTACAACACCCGGGATTCCCAAGCGGTCACCCATCCAAGTACTAACCGGGCTCAACGTTGCTTAACTTCGGTGTTCGGAAGGGAACCGGTGTTTTCAACGTGATATGGTCGTAACCGTTGGTTAAAAGCGAAAATTGTGCTTATAAATCAGGCAAGATTCCTACTTTTTTATTTCCCACCCATGTATTATCATTTAAAATCGAGGGGAGGGCATCGAAATGTGTGTATTTTGTCCTAATCAATGACGCAATGCGAGGAATATGTAACTTTTTGATTGAATATGTAATTTTTTGATTGTTAGGTAGTAATTATACAGCTCGACGCAGTTTTATTATCGCGTTCTCGATTTACTCACTCCCTTTCAGACGCCAATACGTGAATTCCGTTGAGGGCGGACACCTAGCCTAGCATTCTGTCCGACGTAAAATACTATAAAATCCCTAAATCTCCCTCCGTAAATGGTGCTTTAAAATTAAAAATTAATTCTCAAATATATTCCTACGGCGTCCCCTATGTGCTAAGGATCGCCCCTGATCGTAACTGGATTCAAAAAAGTATTTAAAAAGGTTACAACACCCGGGATTCCCAAGCGGTCACCCATCCAAGTACTAACCGGGCTCAACGTTGCTTAACTTCGGTGTTCGGAAGGGAACCGGTGTTTTCAACGTTATGGTCGTAACCGTTGGTTAAAAGCGAAAATTGTGCTTATAAATCAGGCAAGATTCCTACTTTATTATTTCCCACCCATGTATTATCATTTAAAATCGAGGGGAGGGCATCGAAATGTGTGTATTTTGTCCTAATCAATGACGCAATGCGAGGAATATGTAACTTTTTGATTGAATATGTAACTTTTTGATCGTTAGGTAGTAATTATACAGCTCGACGCAGTTTTATTATCGCGTTCTCGATTTACTCACTCCCTTTCAGACGCCAATACGTGAATTCCGTTGAGGGCGGACACCTAGCCTAGCATTCTGTCCGACGCAAAATACTATAAAATCCCTAAATCTCCGTAAATGGCGCTTTAAAATTAAAAATTAATTCTCAAATATATTCCTACGGCGTCCCCTATGTGCTAAGGATCGCCCCTGATCGTAACTGGATTCAAAAAAGTATTTAAAAAGGTTACAACACCCGGGATTCCCAAGCGGTCACCCATCCAAGTACTAACCGGGCTCAACGTTGCTTAACTTCGGTGTTCGGAAGGGAACCGGTGTTTTCAACGTGATATGGTCGTAACCGTTGGTTAAAAGCGAAAATTGTGCTTATAAATCAGGCAAGATTCCTACTTTTTTATTTCCCACCCATGTATTATCATTTAAATCGAGGGGAGGGCATCGAAATGTGTGTATTTTGTCCTAATCAATGACGCAATGCGAGGAATATGTAACTTTTTGATTGAATATGTAACTTTTTGATCGTTAGGTAGTAATTATACAGCTCGACGCAGTTTTATTATCGTTCTCGATTTACTCACTCCCTTTCAGACGCCAATACGTGAATTCCGTTGAGGGCGGACACCTAGCCTAGCATTCTGTCCGACGCAAAATACTATAAAATCCCTAAATCTCCGTAAATGGCGCTTTAAAATTAAAAATTAATTCTCAAATATATTCCTACGGCGTCCCCTATGTGCTAAGGATCGCCCCTGATCTTAACTGGATTCAAAAAAGTATTTAAAAAGGTTACAACACCCGGGATTCCCAAGCGGTCACCCATCCAAGTACTAACCGGGCTCAACGTTGCTTAACTTCGGTGTTCGGAAGGGAACCGGTGTTTTCAACGTTATGGTCGTAACCGTTGGTTAAAAGCGAAAATTGTGCTTATAAATCAGGCAAGATTCCTACTTTATTATTTCCCACCCATGTATTATCATTTAAAATCGAGGGGAGGGCATCGAAATGTGTGTATTTTGTCCTAATCAATGACGCAATGCGAGGAATATGTAACTTTTTGATCGTTAGGTAGTAATTATACAGCTCGACGCAGTTTTATTATCGCGTTCTCGATTTACTCACTCCCTTTCAGACGCCAATACGTGAATTCCGTTGAGGGCGGACACCTAGCCTAGCATTCTGTCCGACGCAAAATACTATAAAATCCCTAAATCTCCGTAAATGGCGCTTTAAAATTAAAAATTAATTCTCAAATATATTCCTACGGCGTCCCCTATGTGCTAAGGATCGCCCCTGATCGTAACTGGATTCAAAAAAGTATTTAAAAAGGTTACAACACCCGGGATTCCCAAGCGGTCACCCATCCAAGTACTAACCGGGCTCAACGTTGCTTAACTTCGGTGTTCGGAAGGGAACCGGTGTTTTCAACGTGATATGGTCGTAACCGTTGGTTAAAAGCGAAAATTGTGCTTATAAATCAGGCAAGATTCCTACTTTTTTATTTCCCACCCATGTATTATCATTTAAAATCGAGGGGAGGGCATCGAAATGTGTGTATTTTGTCCTAATCAATGACGCAATGCGAGGAATATGTAACTTTTTGATTGAATATGTAACTTTTTGATTGTTAGGTAGTAATTATACAGCTCGACGCAGTTTTATTATCGCGTTCTCGATTTACTCAGACGCCAATACGTGAATTCCGTTGAGGGCGGACACCTAGACTAGCATTCTGTCCGACGCAAAATACTATAAAATCCCTAAATCTCCGTAAATGGCGCTTTAAAATTAAAAATTAATTCTCAAATATATTCCTACGGCGTCCCCTATGTGCTAAGGATCGCCCCTGATCGTAACTGGATTCAAAAAAGTATTTAAAAAGGTTACAACACCCGGGATTCCCAAGCGGTCACCCATCCAAGTACTAACCGGGCTCAACGTTGCTTAAATTCGGTGTTCGGAAGGGAACCGGTGTTTTCAACGTGATATGGTCGTAACCGTTGGTTAAAAGCGAAAATTGTGCTTATAAATCAGGCAAGATTCCTACTTTTTTATTTCCCACCCATGTATTATCATTTAAAATCGAGGGGAGGGCATCGAAATGTGTGTATTTTGTCCTAATCAATGACGCAATGCCAGGAATATGTAACTTTTTGATTGTTAGGTAGTAATTATACAGCTCGACGCAGTTTTATTATCGCGTTCTCGATTTACTCACTCCCTTTCAGACGCCAATACGTGAATTCCGTTGAGGGCGGACACCTAGCCTAGCATTCTGTCCGACGCAAAATACTATAAAATCCCTAAATCTCCCTCCGTAAATGGCGCTTTAAAATTAAAAATTAATTCTCAAATATATTCCTACGGCGTCCCCTATGTGCTAAGGATCGCCCCTGATCGTAACTGGATTCAAAAAAGTATTTAAAAAGGTTACAACACCCGGGATTCCCAAGCGGTCACCCATCCAAGTACTAACCGGGCTCAACGTTGCTTAACTTCGGTGTTCGGAAGGGAACCGGTGTTTTCAACGTGATATGGTCGTAACCGTTGGTTAAAAGCGAAAATTGTGCTTATAAATCAGGCAAGATTCCTACTTTTTTATTTCCCACCCATGTATTATCATTTAAAATCGAGGGGAGGGCATCGAAATGTGTGTATTTTGTCCTAATCAATGACGCAATGCGAGGAATATGTAACTTTTTGATTGAATATGTAACTTTTTGATTGTTAGGTAGTAATTATACAGCTCGACGCAGTTTTATTATCGCGTTCTCGATTTACTCACTCCCTTTCAGACGCCAATACGTGAATTCCGTTGAGGGCGGACACCTAGACTAGCATTCTGTCCGACGCAAAATACTATAAAATCCCTAAATCTCCGTAAATGGCGCTTTAAAATTAAAAATTAATTCTCAAATATATTCCTACGGCGTCCCCTATGTGCTAAGGATCGCCCCTGATCGTAATTGGATTCAAAAAAGTATTTAAAAAGGTTACAACACCCGGGATTCCCAAGCGGTCACCCATCCAAGTACTAACCGGGCTCAACGTTGCTTAACTTCGGTGTTCGGAAGGGAACCGGTGTTTTCAACGTGATATGGTCGTAACCGTTGGTTAAAAGCGAAAATTGTGCTTATAAATCAGGCAAGATTCCTACTTTTTTATTTCCCACCCATGTATTATCATTTAAAATCGAGGGGAGGGCATCGAAATGTGTGTATTTTGTCCTAATCAATGACGCAATGCGAGGAATATGTAACTTTTTGATTGAATATGTAACTTTTTGATTGTTAGGTAGTAATTATACAGCTCGACGCAGTTTTATTATCGCGTTCTCGATTTACTCACTCCGTTTCAGACGCCAATACGTGAATTCCGTTGAGGGCGGACACCTAGCCTAGCATTCTGTCCGACGCAAAATACTATAAAATCCCTAAATCTCCCTCCGTAAATGGCGCTTTAAAATTAAAAATTAATTCTCAAATATATTCCTACGGCGTCCCCTATGTGCTAAGGATCGCCCCTGATCGTAACTGGATTCAAAAAAGTATTTAAAAAGGTTACAACACCCGGGATTCCCAAGCGGTCACCCATCCAAGTACTAACCGGGCTCAACGTTGCTTAACTTCGGTGTTCGGAAGGGAACCGGTGTTTTCAACGTGATATGGTCGTAACCGTTGGTTAAAAGCGAAAATTGTGCTTATAAATCAGGCAAGATTCCTACTTTTTTATTTCCCACCCATGTATTATCATTTAAAATCGAGGGGAGGGCATCGAAATGTGTGTATTTTGTCCTAATCAATGACGCAATGCCAGGAATATGTAACTTTTTGATTGTTAGGTAGTAATTATACAGCTCGACGCAGTTTTATTATCGCGTTCTCGATTTACTCACTCCCTTTCAGACGCCAATACGTGAATTCCGTTGAGGGCGGACACCTAGCCTAGCATTCTGTCCGACGCAAAATACTATAAAATCCCTAAATCTCCCTCCGTAAATGGCGCTTTAAAATTAAAAATTAATTCTCAAATATATTCCTACGGCGTCCCCTATGTGCTAAGGATCGCCCCTGATCGTAACTGGATTCAAAAAAGTATTTAAAAAGGTTACAACACCCGGGATTCCCAAGCGGTCACCCATCCAAGTACTAACCGGGCTCAACGTTGCTTAACTTCGGTGTTCGGAAGGGAACCGGTGTTTTCAACGTGATATGGTCGTAACCGTTGGTTAAAAGCGAAAATTGTGCTTATAAATCAGGCAAGATTCCTACTTTTTTATTTCCCACCCATGTATTATCATTTAAATCGAGGGGAGGGCATCGAAATGTGTGTATTTTGTCCTAATCAATGACGCAATGCGAGGAATATGTAACTTTTTGATTGAATATGTAACTTTTTGATCGTTAGGTAGTAATTATACAGCTCGACGCAGTTTTATTATCGTTCTCGATTTACTCACTCCCTTTCAGACGCCAATACGTGAATTCCGTTGAGGGCGGACACCTAGCCTAGCATTCTGTCCGACGCAAAATACTATAAAATCCCTAAATCTCCGTAAATGGCGCTTTAAAATTAAAAATTAATTCTCAAATATATTCCTACGGCGTCCCCTATGTGCTAAGGATCGCCCCTGATCGTAACTGGATTCAAAAAAGTATTTAAAAAGGTTACAACACCCGGGATTCCCAAGCGGTCACCCATCCAAGTACTAACCGGGCTCAACGTTGCTTAACTTCGGTGTTCGGAAGGGAACCGGTGTTTTCAACGTGATATGGTCGTAACCGTTGGTTAAAAGCGAAAATTGTGCTTATAAATCAGGCAAGATTCCTACTTTTTTATTTCCCACCCATGTATTATCATTTAAAATCGAGGGGAGGGCATCGAAATGTGTGTATTTTGTCCTAATCAATGACGCAATGCGAGGAATATGTAACTTTTTGATTGAATATGTAATTTTTTGATTGTTAGGTAGTAATTATACAGCTCGACGCAGTTTTATTATCGCGTTCTCGATTTACTCACTCCCTTTCAGACGCCAATACGTGAATTCCGTTGAGGGCGGACACCTAGCCTAGCATTCTGTCCGACGCAAAATACTATAAAATCCCTAAATCTCCCTCCGTAAATGGTGCTTTAAAATTAAAAATTAATTCTCAAATATATTCCTACGGCGTCCCCTATGTGCTAAGGATCGCCCCTGATCGTAACTGGATTCAAAAAAGTATTTAAAAAGGTTACAACACCCGGGATTCCCAAGCGGTCACCCATCCAAGTACTAACCGGGCTCAACGTTGCTTAACTTCGGTGTTCGGAAGGGAACCGGTGTTTTCAACGTGATATGGTCGTAAACGTTGGTTAAAAGCGAAAATTGTGCTTATAAATCAGGCAAGATTCCTACTTTTTTATTTCCCACCCATGTATTATCATTTAAATCGAGGGGAGGGCATCGAAATGTGTGTATTTTGTCCTAATCAATGACGCAATGCGAGGAATATGTAACTTTTTGATCGTTAGGTAGTAATTATACAGCTCGACGCAGTTTTATTATCGCGTTCTCGATTTACTCACTCCCTTTCAGACGCCAATACGTGAATTCCGTTGAGGGCGGACACCTAGCCTAGCATTCTGTCCGACGCAAAATACTATAAAATCCCTAAATCTCCCTCCGTAAATGGTGCTTTAAAATTAAAAATTAATTCTCAAATATATTCCTACGGCGTCCCCTATATGCTAAGGATCGCCCCTGATCGTAACTGGATTCAAAAAAGTATTTAAAAAGGTTACAACACCCGGGATTCCCAAGCGGTCACCCATCCAAGTACTAACCGGGCTCAACGTTGCTTAACTTCGGTGTTCGGAAGGGAACCGGTGTTTTCAACGTGATATGGTCGTAACCGTTGGTTAAAAGCGAAAATTGTGCTTATAAATCAGGCAAGATTCCTACTTTTTTATTTCCCACCCATGTATTATCATTTAAAATCGAGGGGAGGGCATCGAAATGTGTGTATTTTGTCCTAATCAATGACGCAATGCGAGGAATATGTAACTTTTTGATTGAATATGTAACTTTTTGATTGTTAGGTAGTAATTATACAGCTCGACGCAGTTTTATTATCGCGTTCTCGATTTACTCAGACGCCAATACGTGAATTCCGTTGAGGGCGGACACCTAGCCTAGCATTCTGTCCGACGCAAAATACTATAAAATCCCTAAATCTCCCTCCGTAAATGGCGCTTTAAAATTAAAAATTAATTCTCAAATATATTCCTACGGCGTCCCCTATGTGCTAAGGATCGCCCCTGATCGTAACTGGATTCAAAAAAGTATTTAAAAAGGTTACAACACCCGGGATTCCCAAGCGGTCACCCATCCAAGTACTAACCGGGCTCAACGTTGCTTAACTTCGGTGTTCGGAAGGGAACCGGTGTTTTCAACGTGATATGGTCGTAACCGTTGGTTAAAAGCGAAAATTGTGCTTATAAATCAGGCAAGATTCCTACTTTATTATTTCCCACCCATGTATTATCATTTAAAATCGAGGGGAGGGCATCGAAATGTGTGTATTTTGTCCTAATCAATGACGCAATGCGAGGAATATGTAACTTTTTGATTGAATATGTAACTTTTTGATCGTTAGGTAGTAATTATACAGCTCGACGCAGTTTTATTATCGTGTTCTCGATTTACTCACTCCCTTTCAGACGCCAATACGTGAATTCCGTTGAGGGCGGACACCTAGCCTAGCATTCTGTCCGACGCAAAATACTATAAAATCCCTAAATCTCCGTAAATGGCGCTTTAAAATTAAAAATTAATTCTCAAATATATTCCTACGGCGTCCCCTATGTGCTAAGGATCGCCCCTGATCGTAACTGGATTCAAAAAAGTATTTAAAAAGCTTACAACACCCGGGATTCCCAAGCGGTCACCCATCCAAGTATTAACCGGGCTCAACGTTGCTTAACTTCGGTGTTCGGAAGGGAACCGGTGTTTTCAACGTGATGTCGTAACCGTTGGTTAAAAGCGAAAATTGTGCTTATAAATCAGGCAAGATTCCTACTTTTTTATTTCCCACCCATGTATTATCATTTAAAATCGAGGGGAGGGCATCGAAATGTGTGTATTTTGTCCTAATCAATGACGCAATGCGAGGAATATGTAACTTTTTGATTGAATATGTAACTTTTTGATCGTTAGGTAGTAATTATACAGCTCGACGCAGTTTTATTATCGCGTTCTCGATTTACTCACTCCCTTTCAGACGCCAATACGTGAATTCCGTTGAGGGCGGACACCTAGCCTAGCATTCTGTCCGACGCAAAATACTATAAAATCCCTAAATCTCCGTAAATGGCGCTTTAAAATTAAAAATTAATTCTCAAATATATTCCTACGGCGTCCCCTATGTGCTAAGGATCGCCCCTGATCGTAACTGGATTCAAAAAAGTATTTAAAAAGCTTACAACACCCGGGATTCCCAAGCGGTCACCCATCCAAGTATTAACCGGGCTCAACGTTGCTTAACTTCGGTGTTCGGAAGGGAACCGGTGTTTTCAACGTGATGTCGTAACCGTTGGTTAAAAGCGAAAATTGTGCTTATAAATCAGGCAAGATTCCTACTTTTTTATTTCCCACCCATGTATTATCATTTAAAATCGAGGGGAGGGCATCGAAATGTGTGTATTTTGTCCTAATCAATGACGCAATGCGAGGAATATGTAACTTTTTGATTGAATATGTAACTTTTTGATCGTTAGGTAGTAATTATACAGCTCGACGCAGTTTTATTATCGCGTTCTCGATTTACTCACTCCCTTTCAGACGCCAATACGTGAATTCCGTTGAGGGCGGACACCTAGCCTAGCATTCTGTCCGACGCAAAATACTATAAAATCCCTAAATCGCCGTAAATGGCGCTTTAAAATTAAAAATTAATTCTCAAATATATTCCTACGGCGTCCCCTATGTGCTAAGGATCGCCCCTGATCGTAACTGGATTCAAAAAAGTATTTAAAAAGGTTACAACACCCGGGATTCCCAAGCGGTCACCCATCCAAGTACTAACCGGGCTCAACGTTGCTTAACTTCGGTGTTCGGAAGGGAACCGGTGTTTTCAACGTGATATGGTCGTAACCGTTGGTTAAAAGCGAAAATTGTGCTTATAAATCAGGCAAGATTCCTACTTTTTTATTTCCCACCCATGTATTATCATTTAAAATCGAGGGGAGGGCATCGAAATGTGTGTATTTTGTCCTAATCAATAACGCAATGCGAGGAATATGTAACTTTTTGATTGAATATGTAACTTTTTGATCGTTAGGTAGTAATTATACAGCTCGACGCAGTTTTATTATCGCGTTCTCGATTTACTCACTCCCTTTCAGACGCCAATACGTGAATTCCGTTGAGGGCGGACACCTAGCCTAGCATTCTGTCCGACGCAAAATACTATAAAATCCCTAAATCTCCGTAAATGGCGCTTTAAAATTAAAAATTAATTCTCAAATATATTCCTACGGCGTCCCCTATGTGCTAAGGATCGCCCCTGATCGTAACTGGATTCAAAAAAGTATTTAAAAAGCTTACAACACCCGGGATTCCCAAGCGGTCACCCATCCAAGTATTAACCGGGCTCAACGTTGCTTAACTTCGGTGTTCGGAAGGGAACCGGTGTTTTCAACGTGATGTCGCAACCGTTGGTTAAAAGCGAAAATTGTGCTTATAAATCAGGCAAGATTCCTACTTTTTTATTTCCCACCCATGTATTATCATTTAAAATCGAGGGGAGGGCATCGAAATGTGTGTATTTTGTCCTAATCAATGACGCAATGCGAGGAATATGTAACTTTTTGATTGAATATGTAACTTTTTGATCGTTAGGTAGTAATTATACAGCTCGACGCAGTTTTATTATCGCGTTCTCGATTTACTCACTCCCTTTCAGACGCCAATACGTGAATTCCGTTAAGGGCGGACACCTAGCCTAGCATTCTGTCCGACGCAAAATACTATAAAATCCCTAAATCGCCGTAAATGGCGCTTTAAAATTAAAAATTAATTCTCAAATATATTCCTACGGCGTCCCCTATGTGCTAAGGATCGCCCCTGATCGTAACTGGATTCAAAAAAGTATTTAAAAAGGTTACAACACCCGGGATTCCCAAGCGGTCACCCATCCAAGTACTAACCGGGCTCAACGTTGCTTAACTTCGGTGTTCGGAAGGGAACCGGTGTTTTCAACGTGATATGGTCGTAACCGTTGGTTAAAAGCGAAAATTGTGCTTATAAATCAGGCAAGATTCCTACTTTTTAATTTCCCACCCATGTATTATCATTTAAAATCGAGGGGAGGGCATCGAAATGTGTGTATTTTGTCCTAATCAATAACGCAATGCGAGGAATATGTAACTTTTTGATTGAATATGTAACTTTTTGATCGTTAGGTAGTAATTATACAGCTCGACGCAGTTTTATTATCGCGTTCTCGATTTACTCACTCCCTTTCAGACGCCAATACGTGAATTCCGTTGAGGGCAGACACCTAGCCTAGCATTCTGTCCGACGCAAAATACTATAAAATCCCTAAATCTCCGTAAATGGCGCTTTAAAATTAAAAATTAATTCTCAAATATATTCCTACGGCGTCCCCTATGTGCTAAGGATCGCCCCTGATCGTAACTGGATTCAAGAAAGTATTTAAAAAGGTTACAACACCCGGGATTCCCAAGCGGTCACCCATCCAAGTACTAACCGGGCTCAACGTTGCTTAACTTCGGTGTTCGGAAGGGAACCGGTGTTTTCAACGTGATATGGTCGTAAACGTTGGTTAAAAGCGAAAATTGTGCTTATAAATCAGGCAAGATTCCTACTTTATTATTTCCCACCCATGTATTATCATTTAAAATCGAGGGGAGGGCATCGAAATGTGTGTATTTTGTCCTAATCAATGACGCAATGCGAGGAATATGTAACTTTTTGATTGAATATGTAACTTTTTGATCGTTAGGTAGTAATTATACAGCTCGACGCAGTTTTATTATCGCGTTGTCGATTTACTCACTCCCTTTCAGACGCCAATACGTGAATTCCGTTGAGGGCGGACACCTAGCCTAGCATTCTGTCCGACGCAAAATACTATAAAATCCCTAAATCTCCGTAAATGGCGCTTTAAAATTAAAAATTAATTCTCAAATATATTCCTACGGCGTCCCCTATGTGCTAAGGATCGCCCCTGATCGTAACTGGATTCAAAAAAGTATTTAAAAAGGTTACAACACCCGGGATTCCCAAGCGGTCACCCATCCAAGTACTAACCGGGCTCAACGTTGCTTAACTTCGGTGTTCGGAAGGGAACCGGTGTTTTCAACGTGATATGGTCGTAACCGTTGGTTAAAAGCGAAAATTGTGCTTATAAATCAGGCAAGATTCCTACTTTTTTATTTCCCACCCATGTATTATCATTTAAAATCGAGGGGAGGGCATCGAAATGTGTGTATTTTGTCCTAATCAATGACGCAATGCGAGGAATATGTAACTTTTTGATTGAATATGTAACTTTTTGATCGTTAGGTAGTAATTATACAGCTCGACGCAGTTTTATTATCGCGTTCTCGATTTACTCACTCCCTTTCAGACGCCAATACGTGAATTCCGTTGAGGGCGGACACCTAGCCTAGCATTCTGTCCGACGCAAAATACTATAAAATCCCTAAATCTCCGTAAAAGGCGCTTTAAAATTAAAAATTAATTCTCAAATATATTCCTACGGCGTCCCCTATGTGCTAAGGATCGCCCCTGATCGTAACTGGATTCAAGAAAGTATTTAAAAAGGTTACAACACCCGGGATTCCCAAGCGGTCACCCATCCAAGTACTAACCGGGCTCAACGTTGCTTAACTTCGGTGTTCGGAAGGGAACCGGTGTTTGCAACGTGATATGGTCGTAACCGTTGGTTAAAAGCGAAAATTGTGCTTATAAATCAGGCAAGGTTCCTACTTTATTATTTCCCACCCATGTATTATCATTTAAAATCGAGGGGAGGGCATCGAAATGTGTGTATTTTGTCCTAATCAATGACGCAATGCGAGGAATATGTAACTTTTTGATTGAATATGTAACTTTTTGATCGTTAGGTAGTAATTATACAGCTCGACGCAGTTTTATTATCGTGTTCTCGATTTACTCACTCCCTTTCAGACGCCAATACGTGAATTCCGTTGAGGGCGGACACCTAGCCTAGCATTCTGTCCGACGCAAAATACTATAAAATCCCTAAATCTCCGTAAATGGCGCTTTAAAATTAAAAATTAATTCTCAAATATATTCCTACGGCGTCCCCTATGTGCTAAGGATCGCCCCTGATCGTAACTGGATTCAAAAAAGTATTTAAAAAGCTTACAACACCCGGGATTCCCAAGCGGTCACCCATCCAAGTATTAACCGGGCTCAACGTTGCTTAACTTCGGTGTTCGGAAGGGAACCGGTGTTTTCAACGTGATGTCGCAACCGTTGGTTAAAAGCGAAAATTGTGCTTATAAATCAGGCAAGATTCCTACTTTTTTATTTCCCACCCATGTATTATCATTTAAAATCGAGGGGAGGGCATCGAAATGTGTGTATTTTGTCCTAATCAATGACGCAATGCGAGGAATATGTAACTTTTTGATTGAATATGTAACTTTTTGATCGTTAGGTAGTAATTATACAGCTCGACGCAGTTTTATTATCGCGTTCTCGATTTACTCACTCCCTTTCAGACGCCAATACGTGAATTCCGTTGAGGGCGGACACCTAGCCTAGCATTCTGTCCGACGCAAAATACTATAAAATCCCTAAATCGCCGTAAATGGCGCTTTAAAATTAAAAATTAATTCTCAAATATATTCCTACGGCGTCCCCTATGTGCTAAGGATCGCCCCTGATCGTAACTGGATTCAAAAAAGTATTTAAAAAGGTTACAACACCCGGGATTCCCAGGCGGCCACCCATCCAAGTACTAACCGGGCTCAACGTTGCTTAACTTCGGTGTTCGGAAGGGAACCGGTGTTTTCAACGTGATATGGTCGTAACCGTTGGTTAAAAGCGAAAATTGTGCTTATAAATCAGGCAAGATTCCTACTTTTTTATTTCCCACCCATGTATTATCATTTAAAATCGAGGGGAGGGCATCGAAATGTGTGTATTTTGTCCTAATCAATAACGCAATGCGAGGAATATGTAACTTTTTGATTGAATATGTAACTTTTTGATCGTTAGGTAGTAATTATACAGCTCGACGCAGTTTTATTATCGCGTTCTCGATTTACTCACTCCCTTTCAGACGCCAATACGTGAATTCCGTTGAGGGCGGACACCTAGCCTAGCATTCTGTCCGACGCAAAATACTATAAAATCCCTAAATCTCCGTAAATGGCGCTTTAAAATTAAAAATTAATTCTCAAATATATTCCTACGGCGTCCCCTATGTGCTAAGGATCGCCCCTGATCGTAACTGGATTCAAAAAAGTATTTAAAAAGGTTACAACACCCGGGATTCCCAAGCGGTCACCCATCCAAGTACTAACCGGGCTCAACGTTGCTTAACTTCGGTGTTCGGAAGGGAACCGGTGTTTTCAACGTGATATGGTCGTAACCGTTGGTTAAAAGCGAAAATTGTGCTTATAAATCAGGCAAGATTCCTACTTTTTTATTTCCCACCCATGTATTATCATTTAAAATCAAGGGGAGGGCATCGAAATGTGTGTATTTTGTCCTAATCAATGACGCAATGCGAGGAATATGTAACTTTTTGATTGAATATGTAACTTTTTGATTGTTAGGTAGTAATTATACAGCTCGACGCAGTTTTATTATCGCGTTCTCGATTTACTCACTCCCTTTCAGACGCCAATACGTGAATTCCGTTGAGGGCGGACACCTAGCCTAGCATTCTGTCCGACGCAAAATACTATAAAATCCCTAAATCTCCGTAAATGGCGCTTTAAAATTAAAAATTAATTCTCAAATATATTCCTACGGCGTCCCCTATGTGCTAAGGATCGCCCCTGATCGTAACTGGATTCAAAAAAGTATTTAAAAAGGTTACAACACCCGGGATTCCCAACCGGTCACCCATCCAAGTACTAACCGGGCTCAACGTTGCTAAACTTCGGTGTTCGGAAGGGAACCGGTGTTTTCAACGTGATATGGTCGTAACCGTTGGTTAAAAGCGAAAATTGTGCTTATAAATCAGGCAAGATTCCTACTTTATTATTTCCCACCCATGTATTATCATTTAAAATCGAGGGGAGGGCATCGAAATGTGTGTATTTTGTCCTAATCAATGACGCAATGCGAGGAATATGTAACTTTTTGATTGAATATGTAACTTTTTGATCGTTAGGTAGTAATTATACAGCTCGACGCAGTTTTATTATCGCGTTCTCGATTTACTCACTCCCTTTCAGACGCCAATACGTGAATTCCGTTAAGGGCGGACACCTAGCCTAGCATTCTGTCCGACGCAAAATACTATAAAATCCCTAAATCGCCGTAAATGGCGCTTTAAAATTAAAAATTAATTCTCAAATATATTCCTACGGCGTCCCCCATGTGCTAAGGATCGCCCCTGATCGTAACTGGATTCAAAAAAGTATTTAAAAAGGTTACAACACCCGGGATTCCCAAGCGGTCACCCATCCAAGTACTAACCGGGCTCAACGTTGCTTAACTTCGGTGTTCGGAAGGGAACCGATGTTTTCAACGTGATATGGTCGTAACCGTTGGTTAAAAGCGAAAATTGTGCTTATAAATCAGGCAAGATTCCTACTTTATTATTTCCCACCCATGTATTATCATTTAAAATCGAGGGGAGGGCATCGAAATGTGTGTATTTTGTCCTAATCAATGACGCAATGCGAGGAATATGTAACTTTTTGATTGAATATGTAACTTTTTGATCGTTAGGTAGTAATTATACAGCTCGACGCAGTTTTATTATCGTGTTCTCGATTTACTCACTCCCTTTCAGACGCCAATACGTGAATTCCGTTGAGGGCGGACACCTAGCCTAGCATTCTGTCCGACGCAAAATACTATAAAATCCCTAAATCTCCGTAAATGGCGCTTTAAAATTAAAAATTAATTCTCAAATATATTCCTACGGCGTCCCCTATGTGCTAAGGATCGCCCCTGATCGTAACTGGATTCAAAAAAGTATTTAAAAAGCTTACAACACCCGGGATTCCCAAGCGGTCACCCATCCAAGTATTAACCGGGCTCAACGTTGCTTAACTTCGGTGTTCGGAAGGGAACCGGTGTTTTCAACGTGATGTCGCAACCGTTGGTTAAAAGCGAAAATTGTGCTTATAAATCAGGCAAGATTCCTACTTTTTTATTTCCCACCCATGTATTATCATTTAAAATCGAGGGGAGGGCATCGAAATGTGTGTATTTTGTCCTAATCAATGACGCAATGCGAGGAATATGTAACTTTTTGATTGAATATGTAACTTTTTGATCGTTAGGTAGTAATTATACAGCTCGACGCAGTTTTATTATCGCGTTCTCGATTTACTCACTCCCTTTCAGACGCCAATACGTGAATTCCGTTGAGGGCGGACACCTAGCCTAGCATTCTGTCCGACGCAAAATACTATAAAATCCCTAAATCGCCGTAAATGGCGCTTTAAAATTAAAAATTAATTCTCAAATATATTCCTACGGCGTCCCCTATGTGCTAAGGATCGCCCCTGATCGTAACTGGATTCAAAAAAGTATTTAAAAAGGTTACAACACCCGGGATTCCCAAGCGGTCACCCATCCAAGTACTAACCGGGCTCAACGTTGCTTAACTTCGGTGTTCGGAAGGGAACCGGTGTTTTCAACGTGATATGGTCGTAACCGTTGGTTAAAAGCGAAAATTGTGCTTATAAATCAGGCAAGATTCCTACTTTTTTATTTCCCACCCATGTATTATCATTTAAAATCGAGGGGAGGGCATCGAAATGTGTGTATTTTGTCCTAATCAATAACGCAATGCGAGGAATATGTAACTTTTTGATTGAATATGTAACTTTTTGATCGTTAGGTAGTAATTATACAGCTCGACGCAGTTTTATTATCGCGTTCTCGATTTACTCACTCCCTTTCAGACGCCAATACGTGAATTCCGTTGAGGGCGGACACCTAGCCTAGCATTCTGTCCGACGCAAAATACTATAAAATCCCTAAATCTCCGTAAAAGGCGCTTTAAAATTAAAAATTAATTCTCAAATATATTCCTACGGCGTCCCCTATGTGCTAAGGATCGCCCCTGATCGTAACTGGATTCAAGAAAGTATTTAAAAAGGTTACAACACCCGGGATTCCCAAGCGGTCACCCATCCAAGTACTAACCGGGCTCAACGTTGCTTAACTTCGGTGTTCGGAAGGGAACCGGTGTTTGCAACGTGATATGGTCGTAACCGTTGGTTAAAAGCGAAAATTGTGCTTATAAATCAGGCAAGATTCCTACTTTATTATTTCCCACCCATGTATTATCATTTAAAATCGAGGGGAGGGCATCGAAATGTGTGTATTTTGTCCTAATCAATGACGCAATGCGAGGAATATGTAACTTTTTGATTGAATATGTAACTTTTTGATCGTTAGGTAGTAATTATACAGCTCGACGCAGTTTTATTATCGTGTTCTCGATTTACTCACTCCCT
Source organism: Gordius sp. MW1 (assembly GCA_964036665.1). Lineage (NCBI taxonomy): Eukaryota > Metazoa > Nematomorpha > Gordioida > Gordea > Gordiidae > Gordius > Gordius sp. MW1. Next base: position 6,813,941 of record OZ038530.1, on the reverse strand, counting down.
TTCAGACGCCAATACGTGAATTCCGTTGAGGGCGGACACCTAGCCTAGCATTCTGTCCGACGCAAAATACTATAAAATCCCTAAATCTCCGTAAATGGCGCTTTAAAATTAAAAATTAATTCTCAAATATATTCCTACGGCGTCCCCTATGTGCTAAGGATCGCCCCTGATCGTAACTGGATTCAAAAAAGTATTTAAAAAGCTTACAACACCCGGGATTCCCAAGCGGTCACCCATCCAAGTATTAACCGGGCTCAACGTTGCTTAACTTCGGTGTTCGGAAGGGAACCGGTGTTTTCAACGTGATGTCGCAACCGTTGGTTAAAAGCGAAAATTGTGCTTATAAATCAGGCAAGATTCCTACTTTTTTATTTCCCACCCATGTATTATCATTTAAAATCGAGGGGAGGGCATCGAAATGTGTGTATTTTGTCCTAATCAATGACGCAATGCGAGGAATATGTAACTTTTTGATTGAATATGTAACTTTGATTGTTAGGTAGTAATTATACAGCTCGACGCAGTTTTATTATCGCGTTCTCGATTTACTCACTCCCTTTCAGACGCCAATACGTGAATTCCGTTGAGGGCGGACACCTAGACTAGCATTCTGTCCGACGCAAAATACTATAAAATCCCTAAATCTCCGTAAATGGCGCTTTAAAATTAAAAATTAATTCTTAAATATATTCCTACGGCGTCCCCTATGTGCTAAGGATCGCCCCTGATCGTAACTGGATTCAAAAAAGTATTTAAAAAGGTTACAACACCCGGGATTCCCAAGCGGTCACCCATCCAAGTACTAACCGGGCTCAACGTTGCTTAACTTCGGTGTTCGGAAGGGAACCGGTGTTTTCAACGTGATATGGTCGTAACCGTTGGTTAAAAGCGAAAATTGTGCTTATAAATCAGGCAAGATTCCTACTTTTTTATTTCCCACCCATGTATTATCATTTAAAATCGAGGGGAGGGCATCGAAATGTGTGTATTTTGTCCTAATCAATGACGCAATGCGAGGAATATGTAACTTTTTGATTGTTAGGGAGTAATTATACAGCTCGACGCAGTTTTATTATCGCGTTCTCGATTTACTCACTCCCTTTCAGACGCCAATACGTGAATTCCGTTGAGGGCGGACACCTAGCCTAGCATTCTGTCCGACGCAAAATACTGTAAAATCCCTAAATCTCCGTAAATGGCGCTTTAAAATTAAAAATTAATTCTCAAATATATTCCTACGGCGTCCCCTATGTGCTAAGGATCGCCCCTGATCGTAACTGGATTCAAAAAAGTATTTAAAAAGGTTACAACCCCCGGGATTCCCAAGCGGTCACCCATCCAAGTACTAACCGGGCTCAACGTTGCATAACTTCGGTGTTCGGAAGGGAACCGGTGTTTTCAACGTGATATGGTCGTAACCGTTGGTTAAAAGCGAAAATTGGGCTTATAACACAGGCAAGATTCCTACTTTTTTATTTCCCACCCATGTATTATCATTTAAAATCGAGGGGAGGGCATCGAAATGTGTGTATTTTGTCCTAATCAATGACGCAATGCGAGGAATATGTAACTTTTTGATTGAATATGTAACTTTTTGATCGTTAGGTAGTAATTATACAGCTCGACGCAGTTTTATTATCGCGTTCTCGATTTACTCACTCCCTTTCAGACGCCAATACGTGAATTCCGTTGAGGGCGGACACCTAGCCTAGCATTCTGTCCGACGCAAAATACTATAAAATCCCTAAATCGCCGTAAATGGCGCTTTAAAATTAAAAATTAATTCTCAAATATATTCCTACGGCGTCCCCTATGTGCTAAGGATCGCCCCTGATCGTAACTGGATTCAAAAAAGTATTTAAAAAGGTTACAACACCCGGGATTCCCAAGCGGTCACCCATCCAAGTACTAACCGGGCTCAACGTTGCTTAACTTCTGTGTTCGGAAGGGAACCGGTGTTTTCAACGTGATATGGTCGTAACCGTTGGTTAAAAGCGAAAATTGTGCTTATAAATCAGGCAAGATTCCTACTTTTTTATTTCCCACCCATGTATTATCATTTAAAATCGAGGGGAGGGCATCGAAATGTGTGTATTTTGTCCTAATCAATGACGCAATGCGAGGAATATGTAACTTTTTGATTGAATATGTAACTTTTTGATCGTTAGGTAGTAATTATACAGCTCGACGCAGTTTTATTATCGCGTTCTCGATTTACTCACTCCCTTTCAGACGCCAATACGTGAATTCCGTTGAGGGCGGACACCTAGCCTAGCATTCTGTCCGACGCAAAATACTATAAAATCCCTAAATCTCCGTAAATGGCGCTTTAAAATTAAAAATTAATTCTCAAATATATTCCTACGGCGTCCCCTATGTGCTAAGGATCGCCCCTGATCGTAACTGGATTCAAAAAAGTATTTAAAAAGGTTACAACACCCGGGATTCCCAAGCGGTCACCCATCCAAGTACTAACCGGGCTCAACGTTGCTTAACTTCGGTGTTCGGAAGGGAACCGGTGTTTTCAACGTGATATGGTCGTAACCGTTGGTCAAAAGCGAAAATTGTGCTTATAAATCAGGCAAGATTCCTACTTTTTTATTTCCCACCCATGTATTATCATTTAAAATCGAGGGGAGGGCATCGAAATGTGTGTATTTTGTCCTAATCAATGACGCAATGCGAGGAATATGTAACTTTTTGATTGAATATGTAACTTTTTGATCGTTAGGTAGTAATTATACAGCTCGACGCAGTTTTATTATCGCGTTCTCGATTTACTCAGACGCCAATACGTGAATTCCGTTGAGGGCGGACACCTAGCCTAGCATTCTGTCCGACGCAAAATACTATAAAATCCCTAAATCTCCGTAAATGGCGCTTTAAAATTAAAAATTAATTCTCAAATATATTCCTACGGCGTCCCCTATGTGCTAAGGATCGCCCCTGATCGTAACTGGATTCAAAAAAGTATTTAAAAAGGTTACAACACCCGGGATTCCCAAGCGGTCACCCATCCAAGTACTAACCGGGCTCAACGTTGCTTAACTTCGGTGTTCGGAAGGGAACCGGTGTTTTCAACGTGATATGGTCGTAACCGTTGGTTAAAAGCGAAAATTGTGCTTATAAATCAGGCAAGATTCCTACTTTTTTATTTCCCACCCATGTATTTTTTGTCCTAATCAAAAACGCAATGCGAGGAATATTTAACTTTTTGATTGAATATGTAACTTTTTGATCGTTAGGTAGTAATTATACAGCTCGACGCAGTTTTATTATCGCTTCTCGATTTACTCACTCCCTTTCAGACGCCAATACGTGAATTCCGTTGAGGGCGGACACCTAGACTAGCATTCTGTCCGACGCAAAATACTATAAAATCCCTAAATCTCCGTAAATGGCGCTTTAAAATTAAAAATTAATTCTCAAATATATTCCTACGGCGTCCCCTATGTACTAAGAATCGCCCCTGATCGTAACTGGATTCAAAAAAGTATTTAAAAAGGTTACAACACCCGGGATTCCCAAGCAGTCACCCATCCAAGTACTAACCGGGCTCAACGTTGCTTAACTTCGGTGTTCGGAAGGGAACCGGTGTTTTTAACGTGATATGGTAGTAACCGTTATTTAAAAGCGAAAATTGTGCTTATAAATCAGGCAAGATTCCTACTTTTTTATTTCCCACCCATGTATTATCATTTAAAATCGAGGGGAGGGCATCGAAATGTGTGTATTTTGTCCTAATCAATGACGCAATGCGAGGAATATGTAACTTTTTGATTGAATATGTAACTTTTTGATTGTTAGGTAGTAATTATACAGCTCGACGCAGTTTTATTATCGCGTTCTCGATTTACTCACTCCCTTTCAGACGCCAATACGTGAATTCCGAGGGCGGACACCTACACTAGCATTCTGTCCGACGCAAAATACTATAAAATCCCTAAATCTCCGTAAATGGCGCTTTAATATTAAAAATTAATTCTCAAATATATTCCTACGGCGTCCCCTATGTGCTAAGGATCGCCCCTGATCGTAACTGGATTCAAAAAAGTATTTAAAAAGGTTACAACACCCGGGATTCCCAAGCGGTCACCCATCCAAGTACTAACCGGGCTCAACGTTGCTTAACTTCGGTGTTCGGAAGGGAACCGGTGTTTTCAACGTGATATGGTCGTAACCGTTGGTTAAAAGCGAAAATTGTGCTTATAAATCAGGCAAGATTCCTACTTTTTTATTTCCCACCCATGTATTATCATTTAAATCGAGGGGAGGGCATCGAAATGTGTGTATTTTGTCCTAATCAATGACGCAATGCGAGGAATATGTAACTTTTTGATTGAATATGTAACTTTTTGATCGTTAGGTAGTAATTATACAGCTCGACGCAGTTTTATTATCGCGTTCTCGATTTACTCACTCCCTTTCAGACGCCAATACGTGAATTCCGTTGAGGGCGGACACCTAGCCTAGCATTCTGTCCGACGCAAAATACTATAAAATCCCTAAATCTCCGTAAATGGCGCTTTAAAATTAAAAATTAATTCTCAAATATATTCCTACGGCGTCCCCTATGTGCTAAGGATCGCCCCTGATCGTAACTGGATTCAAAAAAGTATTTAAAAAGGTTACAACACCCGGGATTCCCAAGCGGTCACCCATCCAAGTACTAACCGGGCTCTACGTTGCTTAACTTCGGTGTTCGGAAGGGAACCGGTGTTTTCAACGTGATATGGTCGTAACCGTTGGTTAAAAGCGAAAATTGTGCTTATAAATCAGGCAAGATTCCTACTTTTTTATTTCCCACCCATGTATTATCATTTAAAATCGAGGGGAGGGCATCGAAATGTGTGTATTTTGTCCTAATCAATGACGCAATGCGAGGAATATGTAACTTTTTGATTGAATATGTAACTTTGATTGTTAGGTAGTAATTATACAGCTCGACGCAGTTTTATTATCGCGTTCTCGATTTACTCACTCCCTTTCAGACGCCAATACGTGAATTCCGTTGAGGGCGGACACCTAGACTAGCATTCTGTCCGACGCAAAATACTATAAAATCCCTAAATCTCCGTAAATGGCGCTTTAAAATTAAAAATTAATTCTCAAATATATTCCTACGGCGTCCCCTATGTGCTAAGGATCGCCCCTGATCGTAACTGGATTCAAAAAAGTATTTAAAAAGGTTACAACACCCGGGATTCCCAAGCGGTCACCCATCCAAGTACTAACCGGGCTCAACGTTGCTTAACTTCGGTGTTCGGAAGGGAACCGGTGTTTTCAACGTGATATGGTCGTAACCGTTGGTTAAAAGCGAAAATTGTGCTTATAAATCAGGCAAGATTCCTACTTTTTTATTTCCCACCCATGTATTATCATTTAAAATCGAGGGGAGGGCATCGAAATGTGTGTATTTTGTCCTAATCAATGACGCAATGCGAGGAATATGTAACTTTTTGATTGTTAGGGAGTAATTATACAGCTCGACGCAGTTTTATTATCGCGTTCTCGATTTACTCACTCCCTTTCAGACGCCAATACGTGAATTCCGTTGAGGGCGGACACCTAGCCTAGCATTCTGTCCGACGCAAAATACTATAAAATCCCTAAATCGCCGTAAATGGCGCTTTAAAATTAAAAATTAATTCTCAAATATATTCCTACGGCGTCCCCTATGTGCTAAGGATCGCCCCTGATCGTAACTGGATTCAAAAAAGTATTTAAAAAGGGTACAACACCCGGGATTCCCAAGCGGTCACCCATCCAAGTACTAACCGGGCTCAACGTTGCTAAACTTCGGTGTTCGGAAGGGAACCGGTGTTTTCAACGTGATATGGTCGTAACCGTTGGTTAAAAGCGAAAATTGTGCTTATAAATCAGGCAAGATTCCTACTTTATTATTTCCCACCCATGTATTATCATTTAAAATCGAGGGGAGGGCATCGAAATGTGTGTATTTTGTCCTAATCAATGACGCAATGCGAGGAATATGTAACTTTTTGATTGAATATGTAACTTTTTGATCGTTAGGTAGTAATTATACAGCTCGACGCAGTTTTATTATTGCGTTCTCGATTTACTCAGACGCCAATACGTGAATTCCGTTGAGGGCGGACACCTAGCCTAGCATTCTGTCCGACGCAAAATACTATAAAATCCCTAAATCTCCGTAAATGGCGCTTTAAAATTAAAAATTAATTCTCAAATATATTCCTACGGCGTCCCCTATGTGCTAAGGATCGCCCCTGATCGTAACTGGATTCAAAAAAGTATTTAAAAAGGTTACAACACCCGGGATTCCCAAGCGGTCACCCATCCAAGTACTAACCGGGCTCAACGTTGCTTAACTTCGGTGTTCGGAAGGGAACCGGTGTTTTCAACGTGATATGGTCGTAACCGTTGGTTAAAAGCGAAAATTGTGCTTATAAATCAGGCAAGATTCCTACTTTTTTATTTCCCACCCATGTATTATCATTTAAAATCGAGGGGAGGGCATCGAAATGTGTGTATTTTGTCCTAATCAATGACGCAATGCGAGGAATATGTAACTTTTTGATTGTTAGGGAGTAATTATACAGCTCGACGCAGTTTTATTATCGCGTTCTCGATTTACTCACTCCCTTTCAGACGCCAATACGTGAATTCCGTTGAGGGCGGACACCTAGCCTAGCATTCTGTCCGACGCAAAATACTGTAAAATCCCTAAATCTCCGTAAATGGCGCTTTAAAATTAAAAATTAATTCTCAAATATATTCCTACGGCGTCCCCTATGTGCTAAGGATCGCCCCTGATCGTAACTGGATTCAAAAAAGTATTTAAAAAGGTTACAACCCCCGGGATTCCCAAGCGGTCACCCATCCAAGTACTAACCGGGCTCAACGTTGCATAACTTCGGTGTTCGGAAGGGAACCGGTGTTTTCAACGTGATATGGTCGTAACCGTTGGTTAAAAGCGAAAATTGGGCTTATAAATCAGGCAAGATTCCTACTTTTTTATTTCCCACCCATGTATTATCATTTAAAATCGAGGGGAGGGCATCGAAATGTGTGTATTTTGTCCTAATCAATGACGCAATGCGAGGAATATGTAACTTTTTGATTGAATATGTAACTTTTTGATCGTTAGGTAGTAATTATACAGCTCGACGCAGTTTTATTATCGCGTTCTCGATTTACTCACTCCCTTTCAGACGCCAATACGTGAATTCCGTTGAGGGCGGACACCTAGCCTAGCATTCTGTCCGACGCAAAATACTATAAAATCCCTAAATCTCCGTAAATGGCGCTTTAAAATTAAAAATTAATTCTCAAATATATTCCTACGGCGTCCCCTATGTGCTAAGGATCGCCCCTGATCGTAACTGGATTCAAAAAAGTATTTAAAAAGGTTACAACACCCGGGATTCCCAAGCGGTCACCCATCCAAGTACTAACCGGGCTCAACGTTGCTTAACTTCGGTGTTCGGAAGGGAACCGGTGTTTTCAACGTGATATGGTCGTAACCGTTGGTTAAAAGCGAAAATTGTGCTTATAAATCAGGCAAGATTCCTACTTTATTATTTCCCACCCATGTATTATCATTTAAAATCGAGGGGAGGGCATCGAAATGTGTGTATTTTGTCCTAATCAATGACGCAATGCGAGGAATATGTAACTTTTTGATTGAATATGTAACTTTTTGATCGTTAGGTAGTAATTATACAGCTCGACGCAGTTTTATTATCGCGTTCTCGATTTACTCAGACGCCAATACGTGAATTCCGTTGAGGGCGGACACCTAGCCTAGCATTCTGTCCGACGCAAAATACTATAAAATCCCTAAATCTCCGTAAATGGCGCTTTAAAATTAAAAATTAATTCTCAAATATATTCCTACGGCGTCCCCTATGTGCTAAGGATCGCCCCTGATCGTAACTGGATTCAAAAAAGTATTTAAAAAGCTTACAACACCCGGGATTCCCAAGCGGTCACCCATCCAAGTATTAACCGGGCTCAACGTTGCTTAACTTCGGTGTTCGGAAGGGAACCGGTGTTTTCAACGTGATGTCGTAACCGTTGGTTAAAAGCGAAAATTGTGCTTATAAATCAGGCAAGATTCCTACTTTTTTATTTCCCACCCATGTATTATCATTTAAAATCGAGGGGAGGGCATCGAAATGTGTGTATTTTGTCCTAATCAATGACGCAATGCGAGGAATATGTAACTTTTTGATTGAATATGTAACTTTTTGATCGTTAGGTAGTAATTATACAGCTCGACGCAGTTTTATTATCGCGTTCTCGATTTACTCACTCCCTTTCAGACGCCAATACGTGAATTCCGTTGAGGGCGGACACCTAGCCTAGCATTCTGTCCGACGCAAAATACTATAAAATCCCTAAATCGCCGTAAATGGCGCTTTAAAATTAAAAATTAATTCTTAAATATATTCCTACGGCGTCCCCTATGTGCTAAGGATCGCCCCTGATCGTAACTGGATTCAAAAAAGTATTTAAAAAGGTTACAACACCCGGGATTCCCAAGCGGTCACCCATCCAAGTACTAACCGGGCTCAACGTTGCTTAACTTCGGTGTTCGGAAGGGAACCGGTGTTTTCAACGTGATATGGTCGTAACCGTTGGTTAAAAGCGAAAATTGTGCTTATAAATCAGGCAAGATTCCTACTTTTTTATTTCCCACCCATGTATTATCATTTAAAATCGAGGGGAGGGCATCGAAATGTGTGTATTTTGTCCTAATCAATAACGCAATGCGAGGAATATGTAACTTTTTGATTGAATATGTAACTTTTTGATCGTTAGGTAGTAATTATACAGCTCGACGCAGTTTTATTATCGCGTTCTCGATTTACTCACTCCCTTTCAGACGCCAATACGTGAATTCCGTTGAGGGCGGACACCTAGCCTAGCATTCTGTCCGACGCAAAATACTATAAAATCCCTAAATCTCCGTAAATGGCGCTTTAAAATTAAAAATTAATTCTCAAATATATTCCTACGGCGTCCCCTATGTGCTAAGGATCGCCCCTGATCGTAACTGGATTCAAAAAAGTATTTAAAAAGCTTACAACACCCGGGATTCCCAAGCGGTCACCCATCCAAGTATTAACCGGGCTCAACGTTGCTTAACTTCGGTGTTCGGAAGGGAACCGGTGTTTTCAACGTGATGTCGCAACCGTTGGTTAAAAGCGAAAATTGTGCTTATAAATCAGGCAAGATTCCTACTTTTTTATTTCCCACCCATGTATTATCATTTAAAATCGAGGGGAGGGCATCGAAATGTGTGTATTTTGTCCTAATCAATGACGCAATGCGAGGAATATGTAACTTTTTGATTGAATATGTAACTTTTTGATCGTTAGGTAGTAATTATACAGCTCGACGCAGTTTTATTATCGCGTTCTCGATTTACTCACTCCCTTTCAGACGCCAATACGTGAATTCCGTTAAGGGCGGACACCTAGCCTAGCATTCTGTCCGACGCAAAATACTATAAAATCCCTAAATCGCCGTAAATGGCGCTTTAAAATTAAAAATTAATTCTCAAATATATTCCTACGGCGTCCCCTATGTGCTAAGGATCGCCCCTGATCGTAACTGGATTCAAAAAAGTATTTAAAAAGGTTACAACACCCGGGATTCCCAAGCGGTCACCCATCCAAGTACTAACCGGGCTCAACGTTGCTTAACTTCGGTGTTCGGAAGGGAACCGGTGTTTTCAACGTGATATGGTCGTAACCGTTGGTTAAAAGCGAAAATTGTGCTTATAAATCAGGCAAGATTCCTACTTTTTAATTTCCCACCCATGTATTATCATTTAAAATCGAGGGGAGGGCATCGAAATGTGTGTATTTTGTCCTAATCAATAACGCAATGCGAGGAATATGTAACTTTTTGATTGAATATGTAACTTTTTGATCGTTAGGTAGTAATTATACAGCTCGACGCAGTTTTATTATCGCGTTCTCGATTTACTCACTCCCTTTCAGACGCCAATACGTGAATTCCGTTGAGGGCGGACACCTAGCCTAGCATTCTGTCCGACGCAAAATACTATAAAATCCCTAAATCTCCGTAAATGGCGCTTTAAAATTAAAAATTAATTCTCAAATATATTCCTACGGCGTCCCCTATGTGCTAAGGATCGCCCCTGATCGTAACTGGATTCAAAAAAGTATTTAAAAAGGTTACAACACCCGGGATTCCCAAGCGGTCACCCATCCAAGTACTAACCGGGCTCAACGTTGCTTAACTTCGGTGTTCGGAAGGGAACCGGTGTTTTCAACGTGATATGGTCGTAACCGTTGGTTAAAAGCGAAAATTGTGCTTATAAATCAGGCAAGATTCCTACTTTTTTATTTCCCACCCATGTATTTTTTGTCCTAATCAAAAACGCAATGCGAGGAATATTTAACTTTTTGATTGAATATGTAACTTTTTGATCGTTAGGTAGTAATTATACAGCTCGACGCAGTTTTATTATCGCTTCTCGATTTACTCACTCCCTTTCAGACGCCAATACGTGAATTCCGTTGAGGGCGGACACCTAGACTAGCATTCTGTCCGACGCAAAATACTATAAAATCCCTAAATCTCCGTAAATGGCGCTTTAAAATTAAAAATTAATTCTCAAATATATTCCTACGGCGTCCCCTATGTACTAAGAATCGCCCCTGATCGTAACTGGATTCAAAAAAGTATTTAAAAAGGTTACAACACCCGGGATTCCCAAGCAGTCACCCATCCAAGTACTAACCGGGCTCAACGTTGCTTAACTTCGGTGTTCGGAAGGGAACCGGTGTTTTTAACGTGATATGGTAGTAACCGTTATTTAAAAGCGAAAATTGTGCTTATAAATCAGGCAAGATTCCTACTTTTTTATTTCCCACCCATGTATTATCATTTAAAATCGAGGGGAGGGCATCGAAATGTGTGTATTTTGTCCTAATCAATGACGCAATGCGAGGAATATGTAACTTTTTGATTGAATATGTAACTTTTTGATTGTTAGGTAGTAATTATACAGCTCGACGCAGTTTTATTATCGCGTTCTCGATTTACTCACTCCCTTTCAGACGCCAATACGTGAATTCCGAGGGCGGACACCTACACTAGCATTCTGTCCGACGCAAAATACTATAAAATCCCTAAATCTCCGTAAATGGCGCTTTAATATTAAAAATTAATTCTCAAATATATTCCTACGGCGTCCCCTATGTGCTAAGGATCGCCCCTGATCGTAACTGGATTCAAAAAAGTATTTAAAAAGGTTACAACACCCGGGATTCCCAAGCGGTCACCCATCCAAGTACTAACCGGGCTCAACGTTGCTTAACTTCGGTGTTCGGAAGGGAACCGGTGTTTTCAACGTGATATGGTCGTAACCGTTGGTTAAAAGCGAAAATTGTGCTTATAAATCAGGCAAGATTCCTACTTTTTTATTTCCCACCCATGTATTATCATTTAAATCGAGGGGAGGGCATCGAAATGTGTGTATTTTGTCCTAATCAATGACGCAATGCGAGGAATATGTAACTTTTTGATTGAATATGTAACTTTTTGATCGTTAGGTAGTAATTATACAGCTCGACGCAGTTTTATTATCGCGTTCTCGATTTACTCACTCCCTTTCAGACGCCAATACGTGAATTCCGTTGAGGGCGGACACCTAGCCTAGCATTCTGTCCGACGCAAAATACTATAAAATCCCTAAATCTCCGTAAATGGCGCTTTAAAATTAAAAATTAATTCTCAAATATATTCCTACGGCGTCCCCTATGTGCTAAGGATCGCCCCTGATCGTAACTGGATTCAAAAAAGTATTTAAAAAGGTTACAACACCCGGGATTCCCAAGCGGTCACCCATCCAAGTACTAACCGGGCTCTACGTTGCTTAACTTCGGTGTTCGGAAGGGAACCGGTGTTTTCAACGTGATATGGTCGTAACCGTTGGTTAAAAGCGAAAATTGTGCTTATAAATCAGGCAAGATTCCTACTTTTTTATTTCCCACCCATGTATTATCATTTAAAATCGAGGGGAGGGCATCGAAATGTGTGTATTTTGTCCTAATCAATGACGCAATGCGAGGAATATGTAACTTTTTGATTGAATATGTAACTTTGATTGTTAGGTAGTAATTATACAGCTCGACGCAGTTTTATTATCGCGTTCTCGATTTACTCACTCCCTTTCAGACGCCAATACGTGAATTCCGTTGAGGGCGGACACCTAGACTAGCATTCTGTCCGACGCAAAATACTATAAAATCCCTAAATCTCCGTAAATGGCGCTTTAAAATTAAAAATTAATTCTCAAATATATTCCTACGGCGTCCCCTATGTGCTAAGGATCGCCCCTGATCGTAACTGGATTCAAAAAAGTATTTAAAAAGGTTACAACACCCGGGATTCCCAAGCGGTCACCCATCCAAGTACTAACCGGGCTCAACGTTGCTTAACTTCGGTGTTCGGAAGGGAACCGGTGTTTTCAACGTGATATGGTCGTAACCGTTGGTTAAAAGCGAAAATTGTGCTTATAAATCAGGCAAGATTCCTACTTTTTTATTTCCCACCCATGTATTATCATTTAAAATCGAGGGGAGGGCATCGAAATGTGTGTATTTTGTCCTAATCAATGACGCAATGCGAGGAATATGTAACTTTTTGATTGTTAGGGAGTAATTATACAGCTCGACGCAGTTTTATTATCGCGTTCTCGATTTACTCACTCCCTTTCAGACGCCAATACGTGAATTCCGTTGAGGGCGGACACCTAGCCTAGCATTCTGTCCGACGCAAAATACTATAAAATCCCTAAATCGCCGTAAATGGCGCTTTAAAATTAAAAATTAATTCTCAAATATATTCCTACGGCGTCCCCTATGTGCTAAGGATCGCCCCTGATCGTAACTGGATTCAAAAAAGTATTTAAAAAGGGTACAACACCCGGGATTCCCAAGCGGTCACCCATCCAAGTACTAACCGGGCTCAACGTTGCTAAACTTCGGTGTTCGGAAGGGAACCGGTGTTTTCAACGTGATATGGTCGTAACCGTTGGTTAAAAGCGAAAATTGTGCTTATAAATCAGGCAAGATTCCTACTTTATTATTTCCCACCCATGTATTATCATTTAAAATCGAGGGGAGGGCATCGAAATGTGTGTATTTTGTCCTAATCAATGACGCAATGCGAGGAATATGTAACTTTTTGATTGAATATGTAACTTTTTGATCGTTAGGTAGTAATTATACAGCTCGACGCAGTTTTATTATTGCGTTCTCGATTTACTCAGACGCCAATACGTGAATTCCGTTGAGGGCGGACACCTAGCCTAGCATTCTGTCCGACGCAAAATACTATAAAATCCCTAAATCTCCGTAAATGGCGCTTTAAAATTAAAAATTAATTCTCAAATATATTCCTACGGCGTCCCCTATGTGCTAAGGATCGCCCCTGATCGTAACTGGATTCAAAAAAGTATTTAAAAAGGTTACAACACCCGGGATTCCCAAGCGGTCACCCATCCAAGTACTAACCGGGCTCAACGTTGCTTAACTTCGGTGTTCGGAAGGGAACCGGTGTTTTCAACGTGATATGGTCGTAACCGTTGGTTAAAAGCGAAAATTGTGCTTATAAATCAGGCAAGATTCCTACTTTTTTATTTCCCACCCATGTATTATCATTTAAAATCGAGGGGAGGGCATCGAAATGTGTGTATTTTGTCCTAATCAATGACGCAATGCGAGGAATATGTAACTTTTTGATTGTTAGGGAGTAATTATACAGCTCGACGCAGTTTTATTATCGCGTTCTCGATTTACTCACTCCCTTTCAGACGCCAATACGTGAATTCCGTTGAGGGCGGACACCTAGCCTAGCATTCTGTCCGACGCAAAATACTGTAAAATCCCTAAATCTCCGTAAATGGCGCTTTAAAATTAAAAATTAATTCTCAAATATATTCCTACGGCGTCCCCTATGTGCTAAGGATCGCCCCTGATCGTAACTGGATTCAAAAAAGTATTTAAAAAGGTTACAACCCCCGGGATTCCCAAGCGGTCACCCATCCAAGTACTAACCGGGCTCAACGTTGCATAACTTCGGTGTTCGGAAGGGAACCGGTGTTTTCAACGTGATATGGTCGTAACCGTTGGTTAAAAGCGAAAATTGGGCTTATAAATCAGGCAAGATTCCTACTTTTTTATTTCCCACCCATGTATTATCATTTAAAATCGAGGGGAGGGCATCGAAATGTGTGTATTTTGTCCTAATCAATGACGCAATGCGAGGAATATGTAACTTTTTGATTGAATATGTAACTTTTTGATCGTTAGGTAGTAATTATACAGCTCGACGCAGTTTTATTATCGCGTTCTCGATTTACTCACTCCCTTTCAGACGCCAATACGTGAATTCCGTTGAGGGCGGACACCTAGCCTAGCATTCTGTCCGACGCAAAATACTATAAAATCCCTAAATCTCCGTAAATGGCGCTTTAAAATTAAAAATTAATTCTCAAATATATTCCTACGGCGTCCCCTATGTGCTAAGGATCGCCCCTGATCGTAACTGGATTCAAAAAAGTATTTAAAAAGGTTACAACACCCGGGATTCCCAAGCGGTCACCCATCCAAGTACTAACCGGGCTCAACGTTGCTTAACTTCGGTGTTCGGAAGGGAACCGGTGTTTTCAACGTGATATGGTCGTAACCGTTGGTTAAAAGCGAAAATTGTGCTTATAAATCAGGCAAGATTCCTACTTTATTATTTCCCACCCATGTATTATCATTTAAAATCGAGGGGAGGGCATCGAAATGTGTGTATTTTGTCCTAATCAATGACGCAATGCGAGGAATATGTAACTTTTTGATTGAATATGTAACTTTTTGATCGTTAGGTAGTAATTATACAGCTCGACGCAGTTTTATTATCGCGTTCTCGATTTACTCAGACGCCAATACGTGAATTCCGTTGAGGGCGGACACCTAGCCTAGCATTCTGTCCGACGCAAAATACTATAAAATCCCTAAATCTCCGTAAATGGCGCTTTAAAATTAAAAATTAATTCTCAAATATATTCCTACGGCGTCCCCTATGTGCTAAGGATCGCCCCTGATCGTAACTGGATTCAAAAAAGTATTTAAAAAGCTTACAACACCCGGGATTCCCAAGCGGTCACCCATCCAAGTATTAACCGGGCTCAACGTTGCTTAACTTCGGTGTTCGGAAGGGAACCGGTGTTTTCAACGTGATGTCGTAACCGTTGGTTAAAAGCGAAAATTGTGCTTATAAATCAGGCAAGATTCCTACTTTTTTATTTCCCACCCATGTATTATCATTTAAAATCGAGGGGAGGGCATCGAAATGTGTGTATTTTGTCCTAATCAATGACGCAATGCGAGGAATATGTAACTTTTTGATTGAATATGTAACTTTTTGATCGTTAGGTAGTAATTATACAGCTCGACGCAGTTTTATTATCGCGTTCTCGATTTACTCACTCCCTTTCAGACGCCAATACGTGAATTCCGTTGAGGGCGGACACCTAGCCTAGCATTCTGTCCGACGCAAAATACTATAAAATCCCTAAATCGCCGTAAATGGCGCTTTAAAATTAAAAATTAATTCTTAAATATATTCCTACGGCGTCCCCTATGTGCTAAGGATCGCCCCTGATCGTAACTGGATTCAAAAAAGTATTTAAAAAGGTTACAACACCCGGGATTCCCAAGCGGTCACCCATCCAAGTACTAACCGGGCTCAACGTTGCTTAACTTCGGTGTTCGGAAGGGAACCGGTGTTTTCAACGTGATATGGTCGTAACCGTTGGTTAAAAGCGAAAATTGTGCTTATAAATCAGGCAAGATTCCTACTTTTTTATTTCCCACCCATGTATTATCATTTAAAATCGAGGGGAGGGCATCGAAATGTGTGTATTTTGTCCTAATCAATAACGCAATGCGAGGAATATGTAACTTTTTGATTGAATATGTAACTTTTTGATCGTTAGGTAGTAATTATACAGCTCGACGCAGTTTTATTATCGCGTTCTCGATTTACTCACTCCCTTTCAGACGCCAATACGTGAATTCCGTTGAGGGCGGACACCTAGCCTAGCATTCTGTCCGACGCAAAATACTATAAAATCCCTAAATCTCCGTAAATGGCGCTTTAAAATTAAAAATTAATTCTCAAATATATTCCTACGGCGTCCCCTATGTGCTAAGGATCGCCCCTGATCGTAACTGGATTCAAAAAAGTATTTAAAAAGCTTACAACACCCGGGATTCCCAAGCGGTCACCCATCCAAGTATTAACCGGGCTCAACGTTGCTTAACTTCGGTGTTCGGAAGGGAACCGGTGTTTTCAACGTGATGTCGCAACCGTTGGTTAAAAGCGAAAATTGTGCTTATAAATCAGGCAAGATTCCTACTTTTTTATTTCCCACCCATGTATTATCATTTAAAATCGAGGGGAGGGCATCGAAATGTGTGTATTTTGTCCTAATCAATGACGCAATGCGAGGAATATGTAACTTTTTGATTGAATATGTAACTTTTTGATCGTTAGGTAGTAATTATACAGCTCGACGCAGTTTTATTATCGCGTTCTCGATTTACTCACTCCCTTTCAGACGCCAATACGTGAATTCCGTTAAGGGCGGACACCTAGCCTAGCATTCTGTCCGACGCAAAATACTATAAAATCCCTAAATCGCCGTAAATGGCGCTTTAAAATTAAAAATTAATTCTCAAATATATTCCTACGGCGTCCCCTATGTGCTAAGGATCGCCCCTGATCGTAACTGGATTCAAAAAAGTATTTAAAAAGGTTACAACACCCGGGATTCCCAAGCGGTCACCCATCCAAGTACTAACCGGGCTCAACGTTGCTTAACTTCGGTGTTCGGAAGGGAACCGGTGTTTTCAACGTGATATGGTCGTAACCGTTGGTTAAAAGCGAAAATTGTGCTTATAAATCAGGCAAGATTCCTACTTTTTAATTTCCCACCCATGTATTATCATTTAAAATCGAGGGGAGGGCATCGAAATGTGTGTATTTTGTCCTAATCAATAACGCAATGCGAGGAATATGTAACTTTTTGATTGAATATGTAACTTTTTGATCGTTAGGTAGTAATTATACAGCTCGACGCAGTTTTATTATCGCGTTCTCGATTTACTCACTCCCTTTCAGACGCCAATACGTGAATTCCGTTGAGGGCGGACACCTAGCCTAGCATTCTGTCCGACGCAAAATACTATAAAATCCCTAAATCTCCGTAAATGGCGCTTTAAAATTAAAAATTAATTCTCAAATATATTCCTACGGCGTCCCCTATGTGCTAAGGATCGCCCCTGATCGTAACTGGATTCAAGAAAGTATTTAAAAAGGTTACAACACCCGGGATTCCCAAGCGGTCACCCATCCAAGTACTAACCGGGCTCAACGTTGCTTAACTTCGGTGTTCGGAAGGGAACCGGTGTTTTCAACGTGATATGGTCGTAAACGTTGGTTAAAAGCGAAAATTGTGCTTATAAATCAGGCAAGATTCCTACTTTATTATTTCCCACCCATGTATTATCATTTAAAATCGAGGGGAGGGCATCGAAATGTGTGTATTTTGTCCTAATCAATGACGCAATGCGAGGAATATGTAACTTTTTGATTGAATATGTAACTTTTTGATCGTTAGGTAGTAATTATACAGCTCGACGCAGTTTTATTATCGCGTTGTCGATTTACTCACTCCCTTTCAGACGCCAATACGTGAATTCCGTTGAGGGCGGACACCTAGCCTAGCATTCTGTCCGACGCAAAATACTATAAAATCCCTAAATCTCCGTAAATGGCGCTTTAAAATTAAAAATTAATTCTCAAATATATTCCTACGGCGTCCCCTATGTGCTAAGGATCGCCCCTGATCGTAACTGGATTCAAAAAAGTATTTAAAAAGGTTACAACACCCGGGATTCCCAAGCGGTCACCCATCCAAGTACTAACCGGGCTCAACGTTGCTTAACTTCGGTGTTCGGAAGGGAACCGGTGTTTTCAACGTGATATGGTCGTAACCGTTGGTTAAAAGCGAAAATTGTGCTTATAAATCAGGCAAGATTCCTACTTTTTTATTTCCCACCCATGTATTATCATTTAAAATCGAGGGGAGGGCATCGAAATGTGTGTATTTTGTCCTAATCAATGACGCAATGCGAGGAATATGTAACTTTTTGATTGAATATGTAACTTTTTGATCGTTAGGTAGTAATTATACAGCTCGACGCAGTTTTATTATCGCGTTCTCGATTTACTCACTCCCTTTCAGACGCCAATACGTGAATTCCGTTGAGGGCGGACACCTAGCCTAGCATTCTGTCCGACGCAAAATACTATAAAATCCCTAAATCTCCGTAAAAGGCGCTTTAAAATTAAAAATTAATTCTCAAATATATTCCTACGGCGTCCCCTATGTGCTAAGGATCGCCCCTGATCGTAACTGGATTCAAGAAAGTATTTAAAAAGGTTACAACACCCGGGATTCCCAAGCGGTCACCCATCCAAGTACTAACCGGGCTCAACGTTGCTTAACTTCGGTGTTCGGAAGGGAACCGGTGTTTGCAACGTGATATGGTCGTAACCGTTGGTTAAAAGCGAAAATTGTGCTTATAAATCAGGCAAGGTTCCTACTTTATTATTTCCCACCCATGTATTATCATTTAAAATCGAGGGGAGGGCATCGAAATGTGTGTATTTTGTCCTAATCAATGACGCAATGCGAGGAATATGTAACTTTTTGATTGAATATGTAACTTTTTGATTGTTAGGTAGTAATTATACAGCTCGACGCAGTTTTATTATCGCGTTCTCGATTTACTCACTCCCTTTCAGACGTCAATACGTGAATTCCGTTGAGGGCGGACACCTAGCCTAGCATTCTGTCCGACGCAAAATACTATAAAATCCCTAAATCTCCGTAAATGGCGCTTTAAAATTAAAAATTAATTCTCAAATATATTCCTACGGCGTCCCCTATGTGCTAAGGATCGCCCCTGATCGTAACTGGATTCAAAAAAGTATTTAAAAAGGTTACAACACCCGGGATTCCCAACCGGTCACCCATCCAAGTACTAACCGGGCTCAACGTTGCTAAACTTCGGTGTTCGGAAGGGAACCGGTGTTTTCAACGTGATATGGTCGTAACCGTTGGTTAAAAGCGAAAATTGTGCTTATAAATCAGGCAAGATTCCTACTTTATTATTTCCCACCCATGTATTATCATTTAAAATCGAGGGGAGGGCATCGAAATGTGTGTATTTTGTCCTAATCAATGACGCAATGCGAGGAATATGTAACTTTTTGATTGAATATGTAACTTTTTGATCGTTAGGTAGTAATTATACAGCTCGACGCAGTTTTATTATCGCGTTCTCGATTTACTCACTCCCTTTCAGACGCCAATACGTGAATTCCGTTGAGGGCGGACACCTAGCCTAGCATTCTGTCCGACGCAAAATACTATAAAATCCCTAAATCGCCGTAAATGGCGCTTTAAAATTAAAAATTAATTCTCAAATATATTCCTACGGCGTCCCCTATGTGCTAAGGATCGCCCCTGATCGTAACTGGATTCAAAAAAGTATTTAAAAAGGTTACAACACCCGGGATTCCCAGGCGGCCACCCATCCAAGTACTAACCGGGCTCAACGTTGCTTAACTTCGGTGTTCGGAAGGGAACCGGTGTTTTCAACGTGATATGGTCGTAACCGTTGGTTAAAAGCGAAAATTGTGCTTATAAATCAGGCAAGATTCCTACTTTATTATTTCCCACCCATGTATTATCATTTAAAATCGAGGGGAGGGCATCGAAATGTGTGTATTTTGTCCTAATCAATGACGCAATGCGAGGAATATGTAACTTTTTGATTGAATATGTAACTTTTTGATCGTTAGGTAGTAATTATACAGCTCGACGCAGTTTTATTATCGTGTTCTCGATTTACTCACTCCCTTTCAGACGCCAATACGTGAATTCCGTTGAGGGCGGACACCTAGCCTAGCATTCTGTCCGACGCAAAATACTATAAAATCCCTAAATCTCCGTAAATGGCGCTTTAAAATTAAAAATTAATTCTCAAATATATTCCTACGGCGTCCCCTATGTGCTAAGGATCGCCCCTGATCGTAACTGGATTCAAAAAAGTATTTAAAAAGCTTACAACACCCGGGATTCCCAAGCGGTCACCCATCCAAGTATTAACCGGGCTCAACGTTGCTTAACTTCGGTGTTCGGAAGGGAACCGGTGTTTTCAACGTGATGTCGCAACCGTTGGTTAAAAGCGAAAATTGTGCTTATAAATCAGGCAAGATTCCTACTTTTTTATTTCCCACCCATGTATTATCATTTAAAATCGAGGGGAGGGCATCGAAATGTGTGTATTTTGTCCTAATCAATGACGCAATGCGAGGAATATGTAACTTTTTGATTGAATATGTAACTTTTTGATCGTTAGGTAGTAATTATACAGCTCGACGCAGTTTTATTATCGCGTTCTCGATTTACTCACTCCCTTTCAGACGCCAATACGTGAATTCCGTTGAGGGCGGACACCTAGCCTAGCATTCTGTCCGACGCAAAATACTATAAAATCCCTAAATCGCCGTAAATGGCGCTTTAAAATTAAAAATTAATTCTCAAATATATTCCTACGGCGTCCCCTATGTGCTAAGGATCGCCCCTGATCGTAACTGGATTCAAAAAAGTATTTAAAAAGGTTACAACACCCGGGATTCCCAAGCGGTCACCCATCCAAGTACTAACCGGGCTCAACGTTGCTTAACTTCGGTGTTCGGAAGGGAACCGGTGTTTTCAACGTGATATGGTCGTAACCGTTGGTTAAAAGCGAAAATTGTGCTTATAAATCAGGCAAGATTCCTACTTTTTTATTTCCCACCCATGTATTATCATTTAAAATCGAGGGGAGGGCATCGAAATGTGTGTATTTTGTCCTAATCAATAACGCAATGCGAGGAATATGTAACTTTTTGATTGAATATGTAACTTTTTGATCGTTAGGTAGTAATTATACAGCTCGACGCAGTTTTATTATCGCGTTCTCGATTTACTCACTCCCTTTCAGACGCCAATACGTGAATTCCGTTGAGGGCGGACACCTAGCCTAGCATTCTGTCCGACGCAAAATACTATAAAATCCCTAAATCTCCGTAAAAGGCGCTTTAAAATTAAAAATTAATTCTCAAATATATTCCTACGGCGTCCCCTATGTGCTAAGGATCGCCCCTGATCGTAACTGGATTCAAGAAAGTATTTAAAAAGGTTACAACACCCGGGATTCCCAAGCGGTCACCCATCCAAGTACTAACCGGGCTCAACGTTGCTTAACTTCGGTGTTCGGAAGGGAACCGGTGTTTGCAACGTGATATGGTCGTAACCGTTGGTTAAAAGCGAAAATTGTGCTTATAAATCAGGCAAGATTCCTACTTTATTATTTCCCACCCATGTATTATCATTTAAAATCGAGGGGAGGGCATCGAAATGTGTGTATTTTGTCCTAATCAATGACGCAATGCGAGGAATATGTAACTTTTTGATTGAATATGTAACTTTTTGATCGTTAGGTAGTAATTATACAGCTCGACGCAGTTTTATTATCGTGTTCTCGATTTACTCACTCCCTTTCAGACGCCAATACGTGAATTCCGTTGAGGGCGGACACCTAGCCTAGCATTCTGTCCGACGCAAAATACTATAAAATCCCTAAATCTCCGTAAATGGCGCTTTAAAATTAAAAATTAATTCTCAAATATATTCCTACGGCGTCCCCTATGTGCTAAGGATCGCCCCTGATCGTAACTGGATTCAAAAAAGTATTTAAAAAGCTTACAACACCCGGGATTCCCAAGCGGTCACCCATCCAAGTATTAACCGGGCTCAACGTTGCTTAACTTCGGTGTTCGGAAGGGAACCGGTGTTTTCAACGTGATGTCGCAACCGTTGGTTAAAAGCGAAAATTGTGCTTATAAATCAGGCAAGATTCCTACTTTTTTATTTCCCACCCATGTATTATCATTTAAAATCGAGGGGAGGGCATCGAAATGTGTGTATTTTGTCCTAATCAATGACGCAATGCGAGGAATATGTAACTTTTTGATTGAATATGTAACTTTGATTGTTAGGTAGTAATTATACAGCTCGACGCAGTTTTATTATCGCGTTCTCGATTTACTCACTCCCTTTCAGACGCCAATACGTGAATTCCGTTGAGGGCGGACACCTAGACTAGCATTCTGTCCGACGCAAAATACTATAAAATCCCTAAATCTCCGTAAATGGCGCTTTAAAATTAAAAATTAATTCTTAAATATATTCCTACGGCGTCCCCTATGTGCTAAGGATCGCCCCTGATCGTAACTGGATTCAAAAAAGTATTTAAAAAGGTTACAACACCCGGGATTCCCAAGCGGTCACCCATCCAAGTACTAACCGGGCTCAACGTTGCTTAACTTCGGTGTTCGGAAGGGAACCGGTGTTTTCAACGTGATATGGTCGTAACCGTTGGTTAAAAGCGAAAATTGTGCTTATAAATCAGGCAAGATTCCTACTTTTTTATTTCCCACCCATGTATTATCATTTAAAATCGAGGGGAGGGCATCGAAATGTGTGTATTTTGTCCTAATCAATGACGCAATGCGAGGAATATGTAACTTTTTGATTGTTAGGGAGTAATTATACAGCTCGACGCAGTTTTATTATCGCGTTCTCGATTTACTCACTCCCTTTCAGACGCCAATACGTGAATTCCGTTGAGGGCGGACACCTAGCCTAGCATTCTGTCCGACGCAAAATACTGTAAAATCCCTAAATCTCCGTAAATGGCGCTTTAAAATTAAAAATTAATTCTCAAATATATTCCTACGGCGTCCCCTATGTGCTAAGGATCGCCCCTGATCGTAACTGGATTCAAAAAAGTATTTAAAAAGGTTACAACCCCCGGGATTCCCAAGCGGTCACCCATCCAAGTACTAACCGGGCTCAACGTTGCATAACTTCGGTGTTCGGAAGGGAACCGGTGTTTTCAACGTGATATGGTCGTAACCGTTGGTTAAAAGCGAAAATTGGGCTTATAACACAGGCAAGATTCCTACTTTTTTATTTCCCACCCATGTATTATCATTTAAAATCGAGGGGAGGGCATCGAAATGTGTGTATTTTGTCCTAATCAATGACGCAATGCGAGGAATATGTAACTTTTTGATTGAATATGTAACTTTTTGATCGTTAGGTAGTAATTATACAGCTCGACGCAGTTTTATTATCGCGTTCTCGATTTACTCACTCCCTTTCAGACGCCAATACGTGAATTCCGTTGAGGGCGGACACCTAGCCTAGCATTCTGTCCGACGCAAAATACTATAAAATCCCTAAATCGCCGTAAATGGCGCTTTAAAATTAAAAATTAATTCTCAAATATATTCCTACGGCGTCCCCTATGTGCTAAGGATCGCCCCTGATCGTAACTGGATTCAAAAAAGTATTTAAAAAGGTTACAACACCCGGGATTCCCAAGCGGTCACCCATCCAAGTACTAACCGGGCTCAACGTTGCTTAACTTCGGTGTTCGGAAGGGAACCGGTGTTTTCAACGTGATATGGTCGTAACCGTTGGTTAAAAGCGAAAATTGTGCTTATAAATCAGGCAAGATTCCTACTTTTTTATTTCCCACCCATGTATTATCATTTAAAATCGAGGGGAGGGCATCGAAATGTGTGTATTTTGTCCTAATCAATGACGCAATGCGAGGAATATGTAACTTTTTGATTGTTAGGGAGTAATTATACAGCTCGACGCAGTTTTATTATCGCGTTCTCGATTTACTCACTCCCTTTCAGACGCCAATACGTGAATTCCGTTGAGGGCGGACACCTAGCCTAGCATTCTGTCCGACGCAAAATACTGTAAAATCCCTAAATCTCCGTAAATGGCGCTTTAAAATTAAAAATTAATTCTCAAATATATTCCTACGGCGTCCCCTATGTGCTAAGGATCGCCCCTGATCGTAACTGGATTCAAAAAAGTATTTAAAAAGGTTACAACCCCCGGGATTCCCAAGCGGTCACCCATCCAAGTACTAACCGGGCTCAACGTTGCTTAACTTCGGTGTTCGGAAGGGAACCGGTGTTTTCAACGTGATATGGTCGTAACCGTTGGTTAAAAGCGAAAATTGTGCTTATAAATCAGGCAAGATTCCTACTTTTTTATTTCCCACCCATGTATTATCATTTAAAATCGAGGGGAGGGCATCGAAATGTGTGTATTTTGTCCTAATCAATAACGCAATGCGAGGAATATGTAACTTTTTGATTGAATATGTAACTTTTTGATCGTTAGGTAGTAATTATACAGCTCGACGCAGTTTTATTATCGCGTTCTCGATTTACTCACTCCCTTTCAGACGCCAATACGTGAATTCCGTTGAGGGCGGACACCTAGCCTAGCATTCTGTCCGACGCAAAATACTATAAAATCCCTAAATCTCCGTAAAAGGCGCTTTAAAATTAAAAATTAATTCTCAAATATATTCCTACGGCGTCCCCTATGTGCTAAGGATCGCCCCTGATCGTAACTGGATTCAAGAAAGTATTTAAAAAGGTTACAACACCCGGGATTCCCAAGCGGTCACCCATCCAAGTACTAACCGGGCTCAACGTTGCTTAACTTCGGTGTTCGGAAGGGAACCGGTGTTTGCAACGTGATATGGTCGTAACCGTTGGTTAAAAGCGAAAATTGTGCTTATAAATCAGGCAAGATTCCTACTTTATTATTTCCCACCCATGTATTATCATTTAAAATCGAGGGGAGGGCATCGAAATGTGTGTATTTTGTCCTAATCAATGACGCAATGCGAGGAATATGTAACTTTTTGATTGAATATGTAACTTTTTGATCGTTAGGTAGTAATTATACAGCTCGACGCAGTTTTATTATCGTGTTCTCGATTTACTCACTCCCTTTCAGACGCCAATACGTGAATTCCGTTGAGGGCGGACACCTAGCCTAGCATTCTGTCCGACGCAAAATACTATAAAATCCCTAAATCTCCGTAAATGGCGCTTTAAAATTAAAAATTAATTCTCAAATATATTCCTACGGCGTCCCCTATGTGCTAAGGATCGCCCCTGATCGTAACTGGATTCAAAAAAGTATTTAAAAAGCTTACAACACCCGGGATTCCCAAGCGGTCACCCATCCAAGTATTAACCGGGCTCAACGTTGCTTAACTTCGGTGTTCGGAAGGGAACCGGTGTTTTCAACGTGATGTCGCAACCGTTGGTTAAAAGCGAAAATTGTGCTTATAAATCAGGCAAGATTCCTACTTTTTTATTTCCCACCCATGTATTATCATTTAAAATCGAGGGGAGGGCATCGAAATGTGTGTATTTTGTCCTAATCAATGACGCAATGCGAGGAATATGTAACTTTTTGATTGAATATGTAACTTTGATTGTTAGGTAGTAATTATACAGCTCGACGCAGTTTTATTATCGCGTTCTCGATTTACTCACTCCCTTTCAGACGCCAATACGTGAATTCCGTTGAGGGCGGACACCTAGACTAGCATTCTGTCCGACGCAAAATACTATAAAATCCCTAAATCTCCGTAAATGGCGCTTTAAAATTAAAAATTAATTCTTAAATATATTCCTACGGCGTCCCCTATGTGCTAAGGATCGCCCCTGATCGTAACTGGATTCAAAAAAGTATTTAAAAAGGTTACAACACCCGGGATTCCCAAGCGGTCACCCATCCAAGTACTAACCGGGCTCAACGTTGCTTAACTTCGGTGTTCGGAAGGGAACCGGTGTTTTCAACGTGATATGGTCGTAACCGTTGGTTAAAAGCGAAAATTGTGCTTATAAATCAGGCAAGATTCCTACTTTTTTATTTCCCACCCATGTATTATCATTTAAAATCGAGGGGAGGGCATCGAAATGTGTGTATTTTGTCCTAATCAATGACGCAATGCGAGGAATATGTAACTTTTTGATTGTTAGGGAGTAATTATACAGCTCGACGCAGTTTTATTATCGCGTTCTCGATTTACTCACTCCCTTTCAGACGCCAATACGTGAATTCCGTTGAGGGCGGACACCTAGCCTAGCATTCTGTCCGACGCAAAATACTGTAAAATCCCTAAATCTCCGTAAATGGCGCTTTAAAATTAAAAATTAATTCTCAAATATATTCCTACGGCGTCCCCTATGTGCTAAGGATCGCCCCTGATCGTAACTGGATTCAAAAAAGTATTTAAAAAGGTTACAACCCCCGGGATTCCCAAGCGGTCACCCATCCAAGTACTAACCGGGCTCAACGTTGCATAACTTCGGTGTTCGGAAGGGAACCGGTGTTTTCAACGTGATATGGTCGTAACCGTTGGTTAAAAGCGAAAATTGGGCTTATAACACAGGCAAGATTCCTACTTTTTTATTTCCCACCCATGTATTATCATTTAAAATCGAGGGGAGGGCATCGAAATGTGTGTATTTTGTCCTAATCAATGACGCAATGCGAGGAATATGTAACTTTTTGATTGAATATGTAACTTTTTGATCGTTAGGTAGTAATTATACAGCTCGACGCAGTTTTATTATCGCGTTCTCGATTTACTCACTCCCTTTCAGACGCCAATACGTGAATTCCGTTGAGGGCGGACACCTAGCCTAGCATTCTGTCCGACGCAAAATACTATAAAATCCCTAAATCGCCGTAAATGGCGCTTTAAAATTAAAAATTAATTCTCAAATATATTCCTACGGCGTCCCCTATGTGCTAAGGATCGCCCCTGATCGTAACTGGATTCAAAAAAGTATTTAAAAAGGTTACAACACCCGGGATTCCCAAGCGGTCACCCATCCAAGTACTAACCGGGCTCAACGTTGCTTAACTTCTGTGTTCGGAAGGGAACCGGTGTTTTCAACGTGATATGGTCGTAACCGTTGGTTAAAAGCGAAAATTGTGCTTATAAATCAGGCAAGATTCCTACTTTTTTATTTCCCACCCATGTATTATCATTTAAAATCGAGGGGAGGGCATCGAAATGTGTGTATTTTGTCCTAATCAATGACGCAATGCGAGGAATATGTAACTTTTTGATTGAATATGTAACTTTTTGATCGTTAGGTAGTAATTATACAGCTCGACGCAGTTTTATTATCGCGTTCTCGATTTACTCACTCCCTTTCAGACGCCAATACGTGAATTCCGTTGAGGGCGGACACCTAGCCTAGCATTCTGTCCGACGCAAAATACTATAAAATCCCTAAATCTCCGTAAATGGCGCTTTAAAATTAAAAATTAATTCTCAAATATATTCCTACGGCGTCCCCTATGTGCTAAGGATCGCCCCTGATCGTAACTGGATTCAAAAAAGTATTTAAAAAGGTTACAACACCCGGGATTCCCAAGCGGTCACCCATCCAAGTACTAACCGGGCTCAACGTTGCTTAACTTCGGTGTTCGGAAGGGAACCGGTGTTTTCAACGTGATATGGTCGTAACCGTTGGTCAAAAGCGAAAATTGTGCTTATAAATCAGGCAAGATTCCTACTTTTTTATTTCCCACCCATGTATTATCATTTAAAATCGAGGGGAGGGCATCGAAATGTGTGTATTTTGTCCTAATCAATGACGCAATGCGAGGAATATGTAACTTTTTGATTGAATATGTAACTTTTTGATCGTTAGGTAGTAATTATACAGCTCGACGCAGTTTTATTATCGCGTTCTCGATTTACTCAGACGCCAATACGTGAATTCCGTTGAGGGCGGACACCTAGCCTAGCATTCTGTCCGACGCAAAATACTATAAAATCCCTAAATCTCCGTAAATGGCGCTTTAAAATTAAAAATTAATTCTCAAATATATTCCTACGGCGTCCCCTATGTGCTAAGGATCGCCCCTGATCGTAACTGGATTCAAAAAAGTATTTAAAAAGGTTACAACACCCGGGATTCCCAAGCGGTCACCCATCCAAGTACTAACCGGGCTCAACGTTGCTTAACTTCGGTGTTCGGAAGGGAACCGGTGTTTTCAACGTGATATGGTCGTAACCGTTGGTTAAAAGCGAAAATTGTGCTTATAAATCAGGCAAGATTCCTACTTTTTTATTTCCCACCCATGTATTTTTTGTCCTAATCAAAAACGCAATGCGAGGAATATTTAACTTTTTGATTGAATATGTAACTTTTTGATCGTTAGGTAGTAATTATACAGCTCGACGCAGTTTTATTATCGCTTCTCGATTTACTCACTCCCTTTCAGACGCCAATACGTGAATTCCGTTGAGGGCGGACACCTAGACTAGCATTCTGTCCGACGCAAAATACTATAAAATCCCTAAATCTCCGTAAATGGCGCTTTAAAATTAAAAATTAATTCTCAAATATATTCCTACGGCGTCCCCTATGTACTAAGAATCGCCCCTGATCGTAACTGGATTCAAAAAAGTATTTAAAAAGGTTACAACACCCGGGATTCCCAAGCAGTCACCCATCCAAGTACTAACCGGGCTCAACGTTGCTTAACTTCGGTGTTCGGAAGGGAACCGGTGTTTTTAACGTGATATGGTAGTAACCGTTATTTAAAAGCGAAAATTGTGCTTATAAATCAGGCAAGATTCCTACTTTTTTATTTCCCACCCATGTATTATCATTTAAAATCGAGGGGAGGGCATCGAAATGTGTGTATTTTGTCCTAATCAATGACGCAATGCGAGGAATATGTAACTTTTTGATTGAATATGTAACTTTTTGATTGTTAGGTAGTAATTATACAGCTCGACGCAGTTTTATTATCGCGTTCTCGATTTACTCACTCCCTTTCAGACGCCAATACGTGAATTCCGAGGGCGGACACCTACACTAGCATTCTGTCCGACGCAAAATACTATAAAATCCCTAAATCTCCGTAAATGGCGCTTTAATATTAAAAATTAATTCTCAAATATATTCCTACGGCGTCCCCTATGTGCTAAGGATCGCCCCTGATCGTAACTGGATTCAAAAAAGTATTTAAAAAGGTTACAACACCCGGGATTCCCAAGCGGTCACCCATCCAAGTACTAACCGGGCTCAACGTTGCTTAACTTCGGTGTTCGGAAGGGAACCGGTGTTTTCAACGTGATATGGTCGTAACCGTTGGTTAAAAGCGAAAATTGTGCTTATAAATCAGGCAAGATTCCTACTTTTTTATTTCCCACCCATGTATTATCATTTAAATCGAGGGGAGGGCATCGAAATGTGTGTATTTTGTCCTAATCAATGACGCAATGCGAGGAATATGTAACTTTTTGATTGAATATGTAACTTTTTGATCGTTAGGTAGTAATTATACAGCTCGACGCAGTTTTATTATCGCGTTCTCGATTTACTCACTCCCTTTCAGACGCCAATACGTGAATTCCGTTGAGGGCGGACACCTAGCCTAGCATTCTGTCCGACGCAAAATACTATAAAATCCCTAAATCTCCGTAAATGGCGCTTTAAAATTAAAAATTAATTCTCAAATATATTCCTACGGCGTCCCCTATGTGCTAAGGATCGCCCCTGATCGTAACTGGATTCAAAAAAGTATTTAAAAAGGTTACAACACCCGGGATTCCCAAGCGGTCACCCATCCAAGTACTAACCGGGCTCTACGTTGCTTAACTTCGGTGTTCGGAAGGGAACCGGTGTTTTCAACGTGATATGGTCGTAACCGTTGGTTAAAAGCGAAAATTGTGCTTATAAATCAGGCAAGATTCCTACTTTTTTATTTCCCACCCATGTATTATCATTTAAAATCGAGGGGAGGGCATCGAAATGTGTGTATTTTGTCCTAATCAATGACGCAATGCGAGGAATATGTAACTTTTTGATTGAATATGTAACTTTGATTGTTAGGTAGTAATTATACAGCTCGACGAAGTTTTATTATCGCGTTCTCGATTTACTCACTCCCTTTCAGACGCCAATACGTGAATTCCGTTGAGGGCGGACACCTAGACTAGCATTCTGTCCGACGCAAAATACTATAAAATCCCTAAATCTCCGTAAATGGCGCTTTAAAATTAAAAATTAATTCTCAAATATATTCCTACGGCGTCCCCTATGTGCTAAGGATCGCCCCTGATCGTAACTGGATTCAAAAAAGTATTTAAAAAGGTTACAACACCCGGGATTCCCAAGCGGTCACCCATCCAAGTACTAACCGGGCTCAACGTTGCTTAACTTCGGTGTTCGGAAGGGAACCGGTGTTTTCAACGTGATATGGTCGTAACCGTTGGTTAAAAGCGAAAATTGTGCTTATAAATCAGGCAAGATTCCTACTTTTTTATTTCCCACCCATGTATTATCATTTAAAATCGAGGGGAGGGCATCGAAATGTGTGTATTTTGTCCTAATCAATGACGCAATGCGAGGAATATGTAACTTTTTGATTGTTAGGGAGTAATTATACAGCTCGACGCAGTTTTATTATCGCGTTCTCGATTTACTCACTCCCTTTCAGACGCCAATACGTGAATTCCGTTGAGGGCGGACACCTAGCCTAGCATTCTGTCCGACGCAAAATACTATAAAATCCCTAAATCGCCGTAAATGGCGCTTTAAAATTAAAAATTAATTCTCAAATATATTCCTACGGCGTCCCCTATGTGCTAAGGATCGCCCCTGATCGTAACTGGATTCAAAAAAGTATTTAAAAAGGGTACAACACCCGGGATTCCCAAGCGGTCACCCATCCAAGTACTAACCGGGCTCAACGTTGCTAAACTTCGGTGTTCGGAAGGGAACCGGTGTTTTCAACGTGATATGGTCGTAACCGTTGGTTAAAAGCGAAAATTGTGCTTATAAATCAGGCAAGATTCCTACTTTATTATTTCCCACCCATGTATTATCATTTAAAATCGAGGGGAGGGCATCGAAATGTGTGTATTTTGTCCTAATCAATGACGCAATGCGAGGAATATGTAACTTTTTGATTGAATATGTAACTTTTTGATCGTTAGGTAGTAATTATACAGCTCGACGCAGTTTTATTATTGCGTTCTCGATTTACTCAGACGCCAATACGTGAATTCCGTTGAGGGCGGACACCTAGCCTAGCATTCTGTCCGACGCAAAATACTATAAAATCCCTAAATCTCCGTAAATGGCGCTTTAAAATTAAAAATTAATTCTCAAATATATTCCTACGGCGTCCCCTATGTGCTAAGGATCGCCCCTGATCGTAACTGGATTCAAAAAAGTATTTAAAAAGGTTACAACACCCGGGATTCCCAAGCGGTCACCCATCCAAGTACTAACCGGGCTCAACGTTGCTTAACTTCGGTGTTCGGAAGGGAACCGGTGTTTTCAACGTGATATGGTCGTAACCGTTGGTTAAAAGCGAAAATTGTGCTTATAAATCAGGCAAGATTCCTACTTTTTTATTTCCCACCCATGTATTATCATTTAAAATCGAGGGGAGGGCATCGAAATGTGTGTATTTTGTCCTAATCAATGACGCAATGCGAGGAATATGTAACTTTTTGATTGTTAGGGAGTAATTATACAGCTCGACGCAGTTTTATTATCGCGTTCTCGATTTACTCACTCCCTTTCAGACGCCAATACGTGAATTCCGTTGAGGGCGGACACCTAGCCTAGCATTCTGTCCGACGCAAAATACTGTAAAATCCCTAAATCTCCGTAAATGGCGCTTTAAAATTAAAAATTAATTCTCAAATATATTCCTACGGCGTCCCCTATGTGCTAAGGATCGCCCCTGATCGTAACTGGATTCAAAAAAGTATTTAAAAAGGTTACAACCCCCGGGATTCCCAAGCGGTCACCCATCCAAGTACTAACCGGGCTCAACGTTGCATAACTTCGGTGTTCGGAAGGGAACCGGTGTTTTCAACGTGATATGGTCGTAACCGTTGGTTAAAAGCGAAAATTGGGCTTATAAATCAGGCAAGATTCCTACTTTTTTATTTCCCACCCATGTATTATCATTTAAAATCGAGGGGAGGGCATCGAAATGTGTGTATTTTGTCCTAATCAATGACGCAATGCGAGGAATATGTAACTTTTTGATTGAATATGTAACTTTTTGATCGTTAGGTAGTAATTATACAGCTCGACGCAGTTTTATTATCGCGTTCTCGATTTACTCACTCCCTTTCAGACGCCAATACGTGAATTCCGTTGAGGGCGGACACCTAGCCTAGCATTCTGTCCGACGCAAAATACTATAAAATCCCTAAATCTCCGTAAATGGCGCTTTAAAATTAAAAATTAATTCTCAAATATATTCCTACGGCGTCCCCTATGTGCTAAGGATCGCCCCTGATCGTAACTGGATTCAAAAAAGTATTTAAAAAGGTTACAACACCCGGGATTCCCAAGCGGTCACCCATCCAAGTACTAACCGGGCTCAACGTTGCTTAACTTCGGTGTTCGGAAGGGAACCGGTGTTTTCAACGTGATATGGTCGTAACCGTTGGTTAAAAGCGAAAATTGTGCTTATAAATCAGGCAAGATTCCTACTTTATTATTTCCCACCCATGTATTATCATTTAAAATCGAGGGGAGGGCATCGAAATGTGTGTATTTTGTCCTAATCAATGACGCAATGCGAGGAATATGTAACTTTTTGATTGAATATGTAACTTTTTGATCGTTAGGTAGTAATTATACAGCTCGACGCAGTTTTATTATCGCGTTCTCGATTTACTCAGACGCCAATACGTGAATTCCGTTGAGGGCGGACACCTAGCCTAGCATTCTGTCCGACGCAAAATACTATAAAATCCCTAAATCTCCGTAAATGGCGCTTTAAAATTAAAAATTAATTCTCAAATATATTCCTACGGCGTCCCCTATGTGCTAAGGATCGCCCCTGATCGTAACTGGATTCAAAAAAGTATTTAAAAAGCTTACAACACCCGGGATTCCCAAGCGGTCACCCATCCAAGTATTAACCGGGCTCAACGTTGCTTAACTTCGGTGTTCGGAAGGGAACCGGTGTTTTCAACGTGATGTCGTAACCGTTGGTTAAAAGCGAAAATTGTGCTTATAAATCAGGCAAGATTCCTACTTTTTTATTTCCCACCCATGTATTATCATTTAAAATCGAGGGGAGGGCATCGAAATGTGTGTATTTTGTCCTAATCAATGACGCAATGCGAGGAATATGTAACTTTTTGATTGAATATGTAACTTTTTGATCGTTAGGTAGTAATTATACAGCTCGACGCAGTTTTATTATCGCGTTCTCGATTTACTCACTCCCTTTCAGACGCCAATACGTGAATTCCGTTGAGGGCGGACACCTAGCCTAGCATTCTGTCCGACGCAAAATACTATAAAATCCCTAAATCGCCGTAAATGGCGCTTTAAAATTAAAAATTAATTCTTAAATATATTCCTACGGCGTCCCCTATGTGCTAAGGATCGCCCCTGATCGTAACTGGATTCAAAAAAGTATTTAAAAAGGTTACAACACCCGGGATTCCCAAGCGGTCACCCATCCAAGTACTAACCGGGCTCAACGTTGCTTAACTTCGGTGTTCGGAAGGGAACCGGTGTTTTCAACGTGATATGGTCGTAACCGTTGGTTAAAAGCGAAAATTGTGCTTATAAATCAGGCAAGATTCCTACTTTTTTATTTCCCACCCATGTATTATCATTTAAAATCGAGGGGAGGGCATCGAAATGTGTGTATTTTGTCCTAATCAATAACGCAATGCGAGGAATATGTAACTTTTTGATTGAATATGTAACTTTTTGATCGTTAGGTAGTAATTATACAGCTCGACGCAGTTTTATTATCGCGTTCTCGATTTACTCACTCCCTTTCAGACGCCAATACGTGAATTCCGTTGAGGGCGGACACCTAGCCTAGCATTCTGTCCGACGCAAAATACTATAAAATCCCTAAATCTCCGTAAATGGCGCTTTAAAATTAAAAATTAATTCTCAAATATATTCCTACGGCGTCCCCTATGTGCTAAGGATCGCCCCTGATCGTAACTGGATTCAAGAAAGTATTTAAAAAGGTTACAACACCCGGGATTCCCAAGCGGTCACCCATCCAAGTACTAACAGGGCTCAACGTTGCTTAACTTCGGTGTTCGGAAGGGAACCGGTGTTTTCAACGTGATATGGTCGTAACCGTTGGTTAAAAGCGAAAATTGTGCTTATAAATCAGGCAAGATTCCTACTTTATTATTTCCCACCCATGTTTTATCATTTAAAATCGAGGGGAGGGCATCGAAATGTGTGTATTTTGTCCTAATCAATGACGCAATGCGAGGAATATGTAACTTTTTGATTGAATATGTAACTTTTTGATCGTTAGGTAGTAATTATACAGCTCGACGCAGTTTTATTATCGCGTTCTCGATTTACTCACTCCCTTTCAGACGCCAATACGTGAATTCCGTTGAGGGCGGACACCTAGCCTAGCATTCTGTCCGACGCAAAATACTATAAAATCCCTAAATCTCCGTAAATGGCGCTTTAAAATTAAAAATTAATTCTCAAATATATTCCTACGGCGTCCCCTATGTGCTAAGGATCGCCCCTGATCGTAACTGGATTCAAAAAAGTATTTAAAAAGGTTACAACACCCGGGATTCCCAAGCGGTCACCCATCCAAGTACTAACCGGGCTCAACGTTGCTTAACTTCGGTGTTCGGAAGGGAACCGGTGTTTTCAACGTGATATGGTCGTAACCGTTGGTTAAAAGCGAAAATTGTGCTTATAAATCAGGCAAGATTCCTACTTTATTATTTCCCACCCATGTATTATCATTTAAAATCGAGGGGAGGGCATCGAAATGTGTGTATTTTGTCCTAATCAATGACGCAATGCGAGGAATATGTAACTTTTTGATTGAATATGTAACTTTTTGATCGTTAGGTAGTAATTATACAGCTCGACGCAGTTTTATTATCGTGTTCTCGATTTACTCACTCCCGTTCAGACGCCAATACGTGAATTCCGTTGAGGGCGGACACCTAGCCTAGCATTCTGTCCGACGCAAAATACTATAAAATCCCTAAATCTCCGTAAATGGCGCTTTAAAATTAAAAATTAATTCTCAAATATATTCCTACGGCGTCCCCTATGTGCTAAGGATCGCCCCTGATCGTAACTGGATTCAAAAAAGTATTTAAAAAGGTTACAACACCCGGGATTCCCAAGCGGTCACCCATCCAAGTACTAACCGGGCTCAACGTTGCTTAACTTAGGTGTTCGGAAGGGAACCGGTGTTTTCAACGTGATATGGTCGTAACCGTTGGTTAAAAGCGAAAATTGTGCTTATAAATCAGGCAAGATTCCTACTTTTTTATTTCCCACCCATGTATTTTTTGTCCTAATCAAAAACGCAATGCGAAAAATATTTAACTTTTTGATTGAATATGTAACTTTTTGATCGTTAGGTAGTAATTATACAGCTCGACGCAGTTTTATTATCGCTTCTCGATTTACTCACTCCCTTTCAGACGCCAATACGTGAATTCCGTTGAGGGCGGACACCTAGACTAGCATTCTGTCCGACGCAAAATACTATAAAATCCCTAAATCTCCGTAAATGGCGCTTTAAAATTAAAAATTAATTCTCAAATATATTCCTACGGCGTCCCCTATGTACTAAGAATCGCCCCTGATCGTAACTGGATTCAAAAAAGTATTTAAAAAGGTTACAACACCCGGGATTCCCAAGCAGTCACCCATCCAAGTACTAACCGGGCTCAACGTTGCTTAACATCGGTGTTCGGAAGGGAACCGGTGTTTTTAACGTGATATGGTAGTAACCGTTATTTAAAAGCGAAAATTGTGCTTATAAATCAGGCAAGATTCCTACTTTTTTATTTCCCACCCATGTATTATCATTTAAAATCGAGGGGAGGGCATCGAAATGTGTGTATTTTGTCCTAATCAATGACGCAATGCGAGGAATATGTAACTTTTTGATTGAATATGTAACTTTTTGATTGTTAGGTAGTAATTATACAGCTCGACGCAGTTTTATTATCGCGTTCTCGATTTACTCACTCCCTTTCTGACGCCAATACGTGAATTCCGAGGGCGGACACCTACACTAGCATTCTGTCCGACGCAAAATACTATAAAATCCCTAAATCTCCGTAAATGGCGCTTTAAAATTAAAAATTAATTCTCAAATATATTCCTACGGCGTCCCCTATGTGCTAAGGATCGCCCCTGATCGTAACTGGATTCAAAAAAGTATTTAAAAAGGTTACAACACCCGGGATTCCCAAGCGGTCACCCATCCAAGTACTAACCGGGCTCAACGTTGCTTAACTTCGGTGTTCGGAAGGGAACCGGTGTTTTCAACGTGATATGGTCGTAACCGTTGGTTAAAAGCGAAAATTGTGCTTATAAATCAGGCAAGATTCCTACTTTTTTATTTCCCACCCATGTATTATCATTTAAAATCGAGGGGAGGGCATCGAAATGTGTGTATTTTGTCCTAATCAATGACGCAATGCGAGGAATATGTAACTTTTTGATTGAATATGTAACTTTTTGATCGTTAGGTAGTAATTATACAGCTCAACGCAGTTTTATTATCGCGTTCTCGATTTACTCAGACGCCAATACGTGAATTCCGTTGAGGGCGGACACCTAGCCTAGCATTCTGTCCGACGCAAAATACTATAAAATCCCTAAATCTCCGTAAATGGCGCTTTAAAATTAAAAATTAATTCTCAAATATATTCCTACGGCGTCCCCTATGTGCTAAGGATCGCCCCTGATCGTAACTGGATTCAAAAAAGTATTTAAAAAGGTTACAACACCCGGGATTCCCAAGCGGTCACCCATCCAAGTACTAACCGGGCTCAACGTTGCTTAACTTCGGTGTTCGGAAGGGAACCGGTGTTTTCAACGTGATATGGTCGTAACCGTTGGTTAAAAGCGAAAATTGTGCTTATAAATCAGGCAAGATTCCTACTTTTTTATTTCCCACCCATGTATTATCATTTAAAATCGAGGGGAGGGCATCGAAATGTGTGTATTTTGTCCTAATCAATGACGCAATGCGAGGAATATGTAACTTTTTGATTGTTAGGGAGTAATTATACAGCTCGACGCAGTTTTATTATCGCGTTCTCGATTTACTCACTCCCTTTCAGACGCCAATACGTGAATTCCGTTGAGGGCGGACACCTAGCCTAGCATTCTGTCCGACGCAAAATACTGTAAAATCCCTAAATCTCCGTAAATGGCGCTTTAAAATTAAAAATTAATTCTCAAATATATTCCTACGGCGTCCCCTATGTGCTAAGGATCGCCCCTGATCGTAACTGGATTCAAAAAAGTATTTAAAAAGGTTACAACCCCCGGGATTCCCAAGCGGTCACCCATCCAAGTACTAACCGGGCTCAACGTTGCATAACTTCGGTGTTCGGAAGGGAACCGGTGTTTTCAACGTGATATGGTCGTAACCGTTGGTTAAAAGCGAAAATTGGGCTTATAAATCAGGCAAGATTCCTACTTTTTTATTTCCCACCCATGTATTATCATTTAAAATCGAGGGGAGGGCATCGAAATGTGTGTATTTTGTCCTAATCAATGACGCAATGCGAGGAATATGTAACTTTTTGATTGAATATGTAACTTTTTGATCGTTAGGTAGTAATTATACAGCTCGACGCAGTTTTATTATCGTGTTCTCGATTTACTCACTCCCTTTCAGACGCCAATACGTGAATTCCGTTGAGGGCGGACACCTAGCCTAGCATTCTGTCCGACGCAAAATACTATAAAATCCCTAAATCTCCGTAAATGGCGCTTTAAAATTAAAAATTAATTCTCAAATATATTCCTACGGCGTCCCCTATGTGCTAAGGATCGCCCCTGATCGTAACTGGATTCAAAAAAGTATTTAAAAAGGTTACAACACCCGGGATTCCCAAGCGGTCACCCATCCAAGTACTAACCGGGCTCAACGTTGCATAACTTCGGTGTTCGGAAGGGAACCGGTGTTTTCAACGTGATATGGTCGTAACCGTTGGTTAAAAGCGAAAATTGGGCTTATAAATCAGGCAAGATTCCTACTTTTTTATTTCCCACCCATGTATTATCATTTAAAATCGAGGGGAGGGCATCGAAATGTGTGTATTTTGTCCTAATCAATGACGCAATGCGAGGAATATGTAACTTTTTGATTGAATATGTAACTTTTTGATCGTTAGGTAGTAATTATACAGCTCGACGCAGTTTTATTATCGCGTTCTCGATTTACTCAGACGCCAATACGTGAATTCCGTTGAGGGCGGACACCTAGCCTAGCATTCTGTCCGACGCAAAATACTATAAAATCCCTAAATCTCCGTAAATGGCGCTTTAAAATTAAAAATTAATTCTCAAATATATTCCTACGGCGTCCCCTATGTGCTAAGGATCGCCCCTGATCGTAACTGGATTCAAAAAAGTATTTAAAAAGGTTACAACACCCGGGATTCCCAAGCGGTCACCCATCCAAGTACTAACCGGGCTCAACGTTGCTTAACTTCGGTGTTCGGAAGGGAACCGGTGTTTTCAACGTGATATGGTCGTAACCGTTGGTTAAAAGCGAAAATTGTGCTTATAAATCAGGCAAGATTCCTACTTTTTTATTTCCCACCCATGTATTATCATTTAAAATCGAGGGGAGGGCATCGAAATGTGTGTATTTTGTCCTAATCAATGACGCAATGCGAGGAATATGTAACTTTTTGATTGTTAGGGAGTAATTATACAGCTCGACGCAGTTTTATTATCGCGTTCTCGATTTACTCACTCCCTTTCAGACGCCAATACGTGAATTCCGTTGAGGGCGGACACCTAGCCTAGCATTCTGTCCGACGCAAAATACTGTAAAATCCCTAAATCTCCGTAAATGGCGCTTTAAAATTAAAAATTAATTCTCAAATATATTCCTACGGCGTCCCCTATGTGCTAAGGATCGCCCCTGATCGTAACTGGATTCAAAAAAGTATTTAAAAAGGTTACAACCCCCGGGATTCCCAAGCGGTCACCCATCCAAGTACTAACCGGGCTCAACGTTGCATAACTTCGGTGTTCGGAAGGGAACCGGTGTTTTCAACGTGATATGGTCGTAACCGTTGGTTAAAAGCGAAAATTGGGCTTATAAATCAGGCAAGATTCTAACTTTTTTATTTCCCACCCATGTATTATCATTTAAAATCGAGGGGAGGGCATCGAAATGTGTGTATTTTGTCCTAATCAATGACGCAATGCGAGGAATATGTAACTTTTTGATTGAATATGTAACTTTTTGATCGTTAGGTAGTAATTATACAGCTCGACGCAGTTTTATTATCGCGTTCTCGATTTACTCACTCCCTTTCAGACGCCAATACGTGAATTCCGTTGAGGGCGGACACCTAGCCTAGCATTCTGTCCGACGCAAAATACTATAAAATCCCTAAATCGCCGTAAATGGCGCTTTAAAATTAAAAATTAATTCTCAAATATATTCCTACGGCGTCCCCTATGTGCTAAGGATCGCCCCTGATCGTAACTGGATTCAAAAAAGTATTTAAAAAGGTTACAACACCCGGGATTCCCAAGCGGTCACCCATCCAAGTACTAACCGGGCTCAACGTTGCTTAACTTCGGTGTTCGGAAGGGAACCGGTGTTTTCAACGTGATATGGTCGTAACCGTTGGTTAAAAGCGAAAATTGTGCTTATAAATCAGGCAAGATTCCTACTTTTTTATTTCCCACCCATGTATTATCATTTAAAATCGAGGGGAGGGCATCGAAATGTGTGTATTTTGTCCTAATCAATAACGCAATGCGAGGAATATGTAACTTTTTGATTGAATATGTAACTTTTTGATCGTTAGGTAGTAATTATACAGCTCGACGCAGTTTTATTATCGCGTTCTCGATTTACTCACTCCCTTTCAGACGCCAATACGTGAATTCCGTTGAGGGCGGACACCTAGCCTAGCATTCTGTCCGACGCAAAATACTATAAAATCCCTAAATCTCCGTAAATGGCGCTTTAAAATTAAAAATTAATTCTCAAATATATTCCTACGGCGTCCCCTATGTGCTAAGGATCGCCCCTGATCGTAACTGGATTCAAGAAAGTATTTAAAAAGGTTACAACACCCGGGATTCCCAAGCGGTCACCCATCCAAGTACTAACCGGGCTCAACGTTGCTTAACTTCGGTGTTCGGAAGGGAACCGGTGTTTTCAACGTGATATGGTCGTAACCGTTGGTTAAAAGCGAAAATTGTGCTTATAAATCAGGCAAGATTCCTACTTTATTATTTCCCACCCATGTATTATCATTTAAAATCGAGGGGAGGGCATCGAAATGTGTGTATTTTGTCCTAATCAATGACGCAATGCGAGGAATATGTAACTTTTTGATTGAATATGTAACTTTTTGATCGTTAGGTAGTAATTATACAGCTCGACGCAGTTTTATTATCGCGTTCTCGATTTACTCAGACGCCAATACGTGAATTCCGTTGAGGGCGGACACCTAGCCTAGCATTCTGTCCGACGCAAAATACTATAAAATCCCTAAATCTCCGTAAATGGCGCTTTAAAATTAAAAATTAATTCTCAAATATATTCCTACGGCGTCCCCTATGTGCTAAGGATCGCCCCTGATCGTAACTGGATTCAAAAAAGTATTTAAAAAGGTTACAACACCCGGGATTCCCAAGCGGTCACCCATCCAAGTACTAACCGGGCTCAACGTTGCTTAACTTCGGTGTTCGGAAGGGAACCGGTGTTTTCAACGTGATACGGTCGTAACCGTTGGTTAAAAGCGAAAATTGTGCTTATAAATCAGGCAAGATTCCTACTTTTTTATTTCCCACCCATGTATTATCATTTAAAATCGAGGGGAGGGCATCGAAATGTGTGTATTTTGTCCTAATCAATGACGCAATGCGAGGAATATGTAACTTTTTGATTGAATATGTAACTTTTTGATCGTTAGGTAGTAATTATACAGCTCGACGCAGTTTTATTATCGTGTTCTCGATTTACTCACTCCCTTTCAGACGCCAATACGTGAATTCCGTTGAGGGCGGACACCTAGCCTAGCATTCTGTCCGACGCAAAATACTATAAAATCCCTAAATCTCCGTAAATGGCGCTTTAAAATTAAAAATTAATTCTCAAATATATTCCTACGGCGTCCCCTATGTGCTAAGGATCGCCCCTGATCGTAACTGGATTCAAAAAAGTATTTAAAAAGGTTACAACACCCGGGATTCCCAAGCGGTCACCCATCCAAGTACTAACCGGGCTCAACGTTGCATAACTTCGGTGTTCGGAAGGGAACCGGTGTTTTCAACGTGATATGGTCGTAACCGTTGGTTAAAAGCGAAAATTGGGCTTATAAATCAGGCAAGATTCCTACTTTTTTATTTCCCACCCATGTATTATCATTTAAAATCGAGGGGAGGGCATCGAAATGTGTGTATTTTGTCCTAATCAATGACGCAATGCGAGGAATATGTAACTTTTTGATTGAATATGTAACTTTTTGATCGTTAGGTAGTAATTATACAGCTCGACGCAGTTTTATTATCGCGTTCTCGATTTACTCAGACGCCAATACGTGAATTCCGTTGAGGGCGGACACCTAGCCTAGCATTCTGTCCGACGCAAAATACTATAAAATCCCTAAATCTCCGTAAATGGCGCTTTAAAATTAAAAATTAATTCTCAAATATATTCCTACGGCGTCCCCTATGTGCTAAGGATCGCCCCTGATCGTAACTGGATTCAAAAAAGTATTTAAAAAGGTTACAACACCCGGGATTCCCAAGCGGTCACCCATCCAAGTACTAACCGGGCTCAACGTTGCTTAACTTCGGTGTTCGGAAGGGAACCGGTGTTTTCAACGTGATATGGTCGTAACCGTTGGTTAAAAGCGAAAATTGTGCTTATAAATCAGGCAAGATTCCTACTTTTTTATTTCCCACCCATGTATTATCATTTAAAATCGAGGGGAGGGCATCGAAATGTGTGTATTTTGTCCTAATCAATGACGCAATGCGAGGAATATGTAACTTTTTGATTGTTAGGGAGTAATTATACAGCTCGACGCAGTTTTATTATCGCGTTCTCGATTTACTCACTCCCTTTCAGACGCCAATACGTGAATTCCGTTGAGGGCGGACACCTAGCCTAGCATTCTGTCCGACGCAAAATACTGTAAAATCCCTAAATCTCCGTAAATGGCGCTTTAAAATTAAAAATTAATTCTCAAATATATTCCTACGGCGTCCCCTATGTGCTAAGGATCGCCCCTGATCGTAACTGGATTCAAAAAAGTATTTAAAAAGGTTACAACCCCCGGGATTCCCAAGCGGTCACCCATCCAAGTACTAACCGGGCTCAACGTTGCATAACTTCGGTGTTCGGAAGGGAACCGGTGTTTTCAACGTGATATGGTCGTAACCGTTGGTTAAAAGCGAAAATTGGGCTTATAAATCAGGCAAGATTCCTACTTTTTTATTTCCCACCCATGTATTATCATTTAAAATCGAGGGGAGGGCATCGAAATGTGTGTATTTTGTCCTAATCAATGACGCAATGCGAGGAATATGTAACTTTTTGATTGAATATGTAACTTTTTGATCGTTAGGTAGTAATTATACAGCTCGACGCAGTTTTATTATCGCGTTCTCGATTTACTCACTCCCTTTCAGACGCCAATACGTGAATTCCGTTGAGGGCGGACACCTAGCCTAGCATTCTGTCCGACGCAAAATACTATAAAATCCCTAAATCTCCGTAAATGGCGCTTTAAAATTAAAAATTAATTCTCAAATATATTCCTACGGCGTCCCCTATGTGCTAAGGATCGCCCCTGATCGTAACTGGATTCAAAAAAGTATTTAAAAAGGTTACAACACCCGGGATTCCCAAGCGGTCACCCATCCAAGTACTAACCGGGCTCAACGTTGCTTAACTTCGGTGTTCGGAAGGGAACCGGTGTTTTCAACGTGATATGGTCGTAACCGTTGGTTAAAAGCGAAAATTGTGCTTATAAATCAGGCAAGATTCCTACTTTATTATTTCCCACCCATGTATTATCATTTAAAATCGAGGGGAGGGCATCGAAATGTGTGTATTTTGTCCTAATCAATGACGCAATGCGAGGAATATGTAACTTTTTGATTGAATATGTAACTTTTTGATCGTTAGGTAGTAATTATACAGCTCGACGCAGTTTTATTATCGCGTTCTCGATTTACTCAGACGCCAATACGTGAATTCCGTTGAGGGCGGACACCTAGCCTAGCATTCTGTCCGACGCAAAATACTATAAAATCCCTAAATCTCCGTAAATGGCGCTTTAAAATTAAAAATTAATTCTCAAATATATTCCTACGGCGTCCCCTATGTGCTAAGGATCGCCCCTGATCGTAACTGGATTCAAAAAAGTATTTAAAAAGCTTACAACACCCGGGATTCCCAAGCGGTCACCCATCCAAGTATTAACCGGGCTCAACGTTGCTTAACTTCGGTGTTCGGAAGGGAACCGGTGTTTTCAACGTGATGTCGTAACCGTTGGTTAAAAGCGAAAATTGTGCTTATAAATCAGGCAAGATTCCTACTTTTTTATTTCCCACCCATGTATTATCATTTAAAATCGAGGGGAGGGCATCGAAATGTGTGTATTTTGTCCTAATCAATGACGCAATGCGAGGAATATGTAACTTTTTGATTGAATATGTAACTTTTTGATCGTTAGGTAGTAATTATACAGCTCGACGCAGTTTTATTATCGCGTTCTCGATTTACTCACTCCCTTTCAGACGCCAATACGTGAATTCCGTTGAGGGCGGACACCTA
This sequence comes from Gordius sp. MW1, assembly GCA_964036665.1. Lineage (NCBI taxonomy): Eukaryota > Metazoa > Nematomorpha > Gordioida > Gordea > Gordiidae > Gordius > Gordius sp. MW1. Next base: position 6,770,029 of record OZ038530.1, on the reverse strand, counting down.
GCCTAGCATTCTGTCCGACGCAAAATACTATAAAATCCCTAAATCGCCGTAAATGGCGCTTTAAAATTAAAAATTAATTCTTAAATATATTCCTACGGCGTCCCCTATGTGCTAAGGATCGCCCCTGATCGTAACTGGATTCAAAAAAGTATTTAAAAAGGTTACAACACCCGGGATTCCCAAGCGGTCACCCATCCAAGTACTAACCGGGCTCAACGTTGCTTAACTTCGGTGTTCGGAAGGGAACCGGTGTTTTCAACGTGATATGGTCGTAACCGTTGGTTAAAAGCGAAAATTGTGCTTATAAATCAGGCAAGATTCCTACTTTTTTATTTCCCACCCATGTATTATCATTTAAAATCGAGGGGAGGGCATCGAAATGTGTGTATTTTGTCCTAATCAATAACGCAATGCGAGGAATATGTAACTTTTTGATTGAATATGTAACTTTTTGATCGTTAGGTAGTAATTATACAGCTCGACGCAGTTTTATTATCGCGTTCTCGATTTACTCACTCCCTTTCAGACGCCAATACGTGAATTCCGTTGAGGGCGGACACCTAGCCTAGCATTCTGTCCGACGCAAAATACTATAAAATCCCTAAATCTCCGTAAATGGCGCTTTAAAATTAAAAATTAATTCTCAAATATATTCCTACGGCGTCCCCTATGTGCTAAGGATCGCCCCTGATCGTAACTGGATTCAAGAAAGTATTTAAAAAGGTTACAACACCCGGGATTCCCAAGCGGTCACCCATCCAAGTACTAACCGGGCTCAACGTTGCTTAACTTCGGTGTTCGGAAGGGAACCGGTGTTTTCAACGTGATATGGTCGTAACCGTTGGTTAAAAGCGAAAATTGTGCTTATAAATCAGGCAAGATTCCTACTTTATTATTTCCCACCCATGTTTTATCATTTAAAATCGAGGGGAGGGCATCGAAATGTGTGTATTTTGTCCTAATCAATGACGCAATGCGAGGAATATGTAACTTTTTGATTGAATATGTAACTTTTTGATCGTTAGGTAGTAATTATACAGCTCGACGCAGTTTTATTATCGCGTTCTCGATTTACTCACTCCCTTTCAGACGCCAATACGTGAATTCCGTTGAGGGCGGACACCTAGCCTAGCATTCTGTCCGACGCAAAATACTATAAAATCCCTAAATCTCCGTAAATGGCGCTTTAAAATTAAAAATTAATTCTCAAATATATTCCTACGGCGTCCCCTATGTGCTAAGGATCGCCCCTGATCGTAACTGGATTCAAAAAAGTATTTAAAAAGGTTACAACACCCGGGATTCCCAAGCGGTCACCCATCCAAGTACTAACCGGGCTCAACGTTGCTTAACTTCGGTGTTCGGAAGGGAACCGGTGTTTTCAACGTGATATGGTCGTAACCGTTGGTTAAAAGCGAAAATTGTGCTTATAAATCAGGCAAGATTCCTACTTTATTATTTCCCACCCATGTATTATCATTTAAAATCGAGGGGAGGGCATCGAAATGTGTGTATTTTGTCCTAATCAATGACGCAATGCGAGGAATATGTAACTTTTTGATTGAATATGTAACTTTTTGATCGTTAGGTAGTAATTATACAGCTCGACGCAGTTTTATTATCGTGTTCTCGATTTACTCACTCCCGTTCAGACGCCAATACGTGAATTCCGTTGAGGGCGGACACCTAGCCTAGCATTCTGTCCGACGCAAAATACTATAAAATCCCTAAATCTCCGTAAATGGCGCTTTAAAATTAAAAATTAATTCTCAAATATATTCCTACGGCGTCCCCTATGTGCTAAGGATCGCCCCTGATCGTAACTGGATTCAAAAAAGTATTTAAAAAGCTTACAACACCCGGGATTCCCAAGCGGTCACCCATCCAAGTATTAACCGGGCTCAACGTTGCTTAACTTCGGTGTTCGGAAGGGAACCGGTGTTTTCAACGTGATGTCGTAACCGTTGGTTAAAAGCGAAAATTGTGCTTATAAATCAGGCAAGATTCCTACTTTTTTATTTCCCACCCATGTATTATCATTTAAAATCGAGGGGAGGGCATCGAAATGTGTGTATTTTGTCCTAATCAATGACGCAATGCGAGGAATATGTAACTTTTTGATTGAATATGTAACTTTTTGATCGTTAGGTAGTAATTATACAGCTCGACGCAGTTTTATTATCGCGTTCTCGATTTACTCACTCCCTTTCAGACGCCAATACGTGAATTCCGTTGAGGGCGGACACCTAGCCTAGCATTCTGTCCGACGCAAAATACTATAAAATCCCTAAATCGCCGTAAATGGCGCTTTAAAATTAAAAATTAATTCTCAAATATATTCCTACGGCGTCCCCTATGTGCTAAGGATCGCCCCTGATCGTAACTGGATTCAAAAAAGTATTTAAAAAGGTTACAACACCCGGGATTCCCAAGCGGTCACCCATCCAAGTACTAACCGGGCTCAACGTTGCTTAACTTCGGTGTTCGGAAGGGAACCGGTGTTTTCAACGTGATATGGTCGTAACCGTTGGTTAAAAGCGAAAATTGTGCTTATAAATCAGGCAAGATTCCTACTTTTTTATTTCCCACCCATGTATTATCATTTAAAATCGAGGGGAGGGCATCGAAATGTGTGTATTTTGTCCTAATCAATAACGCAATGCGAGGAATATGTAACTTTTTGATTGAATATGTAACTTTTTGATCGTTAGGTAGTAATTATACAGCTCGACGCAGTTTTATTATCGCGTTCTCGATTTACTCACTCCCTTTCAGACGCCAATACGTGAATTCCGTTGAGGGCGGACACCTAGCCTAGCATTCTGTCCGACGCAAAATACTATAAAATCCCTAAATCTCAGTAAATGGCGCTTTAAAATTAAAAATTAATTCTCAAATATATTCCTACGGCGTCCCCTATGTGCTAAGGATCGCCCCTGATCGTAACTGGATTCAAGAAAGTATTTAAAAAGGTTACAACACCCGGGATTCCCAAGCGGTCACCCATCCAAGTACTAACCGGGCTCAACGTTGCTTAACTTCGGTGTTCGGAAGGGAACCGGTGTTTTCAACGTGATATGGTCGTAACCGTTGGTTAAAAGCGAAAATTGTGCTTATAAATCAGGCAAGATTCCTACTTTATTATTTCCCACCCATGTTTTATCATTTAAAATCGAGGGGAGGGCATCGAAATGTGTGTATTTTGTCCTAATCAATGACGCAATGCGAGGAATATGTAACTTTTTGATTGAATATGTAACTTTTTGATCGTTAGGTAGTAATTATACAGCTCGACGCAGTTTTATTATCGCGTTCTCGATTTACTCACTCCCTTTCAGACGCCAATACGTGAATTCCGTTGAGGGCGGACACCTAGCCTAGCATTCTGTCCGACGCAAAATACTATAAAATCCCTAAATCTCCGTAAATGGCGCTTTAAAATTAAAAATTAATTCTCAAATATATTCCTACGGCGTCCCCTATGTGCTAAGGATCGCCCCTGATCGTAACTGGATTCAAGAAAGTATTTAAAAAGGTTACAACACCCGGGATTCCCAAGCGGTCACCCATCCAAGTACTAACCGGGCTCAACGTTGCTTAACTTCGGTGTTCGGAAGGGAACCGGTGTTTTCAACGTGATATGGTCGTAACCGTTGGTTAAAAGCGAAAATTGTGCTTATAAATCAGGCAAGATTCCTACTTTATTATTTCCCACCCATGTTTTATCATTTAAAATCGAGGGGAGGGCATCGAAATGTGTGTATTTTGTCCTAATCAATGACGCAATGCGAGGAATATGTAACTTTTTGATTGAATATGTAACTTTTTGATCGTTAGGTAGTAATTATACAGCTCGACGCAGTTTTATTATCGCGTTCTCGATTTACTCACTCCCTTTCAGACGCCAATACGTGAATTCCGTTGAGGGCGGACACCTAGCCTAGCATTCTGTCCGACGCAAAATACTATAAAATCCCTAAATCTCCGTAAATGGCGCTTTAAAATTAAAAATTAATTCTCAAATATATTCCTACGGCGTCCCCTATGTGCTAAGGATCGCCCCTGATCGTAACTATATTCAAAAAAGTATTTAAAAAGGTTACAACACCCGGGATTCCCAAGCGGTCACCCATCCAAGTACTAACCGGGCTCAACGTTGCTTAACTTCGGTGTTCGGAAGGGAACCGGTGTTTTCAACGTGATATGGTCGTAACCGTTGGTTAAAAGCGAAAATTGTGCTTATAAATCAGGCAAGATTCCTACTTTTTTATTTCCCACCCATGTATTATCATTTAAAATCGAGGGGAAGGCATCGAAATGTGTGTATTTTGTCCTAATCAATGACGCAATGCGAGGAATATGTAACTTTTTGATTGAATATGTAACTTTTTGATCGTTAGGTAGTAATTATACAGCTCGACGCAGTTTTATTATCGCGTTCTCGATTTACTCACTCCCTTTCAGACGCCAATACGTGAATTCCGTTGAGGGCGGACACCTAGCCTAGCATTCTGTCCGACGCAAAATACTATAAAATCCCTAAATCTCCGTAAATGGCGCTTTAAAATTAAAAATTAATTCTCAAATATATTCCTACGGCGTCCCCTATGTGCTAAGGATCGCCCCTGATCGTAACTGGATTCAAGAAAGTATTTAAAAAGGTTACAACACCCGGGATTCCCAAGCGGTCACCCATCCAAGTACTAACCGGGCTCAACGTTGCTTAACTTCGGTGTTCGGAAGGGAACCGGTGTTTTCAACGTGATATGGTCGTAACCGTTGGTTAAAAGCGAAAATTGTGCTTATAAATCAGGCAAGATTCCTACTTTATTATTTCCCACCCATGTATTATCATTTAAAATCGAGGGGAGGGCATCGAAATGTGTGTATTTTGTCCTAATCAATGACGCAATGCGAGGAATATGTAACTTTTTGATTGAATATGTAACTTTTTGATCGTTAGGTAGTAATTATACAGCTCGACGCAGTTTTATTATCGCGTTCTCGATTTACTCACTCCCTTTCAGACGCCAATACGTGAATTCCGTTGAGGGCGGACACCTAGCCTAGCATTCTGTCCGACGCAAAATACTATAAAATCCCTAAATCTCCGTAAATGGCGCTTTAAAATTAAAAATTAATTCTCAAATATATTCCTACGGCGTCCCCTATGTGCTAAGGATCGCCCCTGATCGTAACTGGATTCAAAAAAGTATTTAAAAAGCTTACAACACCCGGGATTCCCAAGCGGTCACCCATCCAAGTATTAACCGGGCTCAACGTTGCTAAACTTCGGTGTTCGGAAGGGAACCGGTGTTTTCAACGTGATGTCGTAACCGTTGGTTAAAAGCGAAAATTGTGCTTATAAATCAGGCAAGATTCCTACTTTTTTATTTCCCACCCATGTATTATCATTTAAAATCGAGGGGAGGGCATCGAAATGTGTGTATTTTGTCCTAATCAATGACGCAATGCGAGGAATATGTAACTTTTTGATTGAATATGTAACTTTTTGATCGTTAGGTAGTAATTATACAGCTCGACGCAGTTTTATTATCGCGTTCTCGATTTACTCACTCCCTTTCAGACGCCAATACGTGAATTCCGTTGAGGGCGGACACCTAGCCTAGCATTCTGTCCGACGCAAAATACTATAAAATCCCTAAATCGCCGTAAATGGCGCTTTAAAATTAAAAATTAATTCTCAAATATATTCCTACGGCGTCCCCTATGTGCTAAGGATCGCCCCTGATCGTAACTGGATTCAAAAAAGTATTTAAAAAGGTTACAACACCCGGGATTCCCAAGCGGTCACCCATCCAAGTACTAACCGGGCTCAACGTTGCTTAACTTCGGTGTTCGGAAGGGAACCGGTGTTTTCAACGTGATATGGTCGTAACCGTTGGTTAAAAGCGAAAATTGTGCTTATAAATCAGGCAAGATTCCTACTTTTTTATTTCCCACCCATGTATTATCATTTAAAATCGAGGGGAGGGCATCGAAATGTGTGTATTTTGTCCTAATCAATGACGCAATGCGAGGAATATGTAACTTTTTGATTGAATATGTAACTTTTTGATTGTTAGGTAGTAATTATACAGCTCGACGCAGTTTTATTATCGCGTTCTCGATTTACTCACTCCCTTTCAGACGCCAATACGTGAATTCCGTTGAGGGCGGACACCTAGCCTAGCATTCTGTCCGACGCAAAATACTATAAAATCCCTAAATCTCCGTAAATGGCGCTTTAAAATTAAAAATTAATTCTCAAATATATTCCTACGGCGTCCCCTATGTGCTAAGGATCGCCCCTGATCGTAACTGGATTCAAAAAAGTATTTAAAAAGGTTACAACACCCGGGATTCCCAAGCGGTCACCCATCCAAGTACTAACCGGGCTCAACGTTGCTTAACTTCGGTGTTCGGAAGGGAACCGCTGTTTTCAACGTGATATGGTCGTAACCGTTGGTTAAAAGCGAAAATTGTGCTTATAAATCAGGCTAGATTCCTACTTTATTATTTCCCACCCATGTATTATCATTTAAAATCGAGGGGAGGGCATCGAAATGTGTGTATTTTGTCCTAATCAATGACGCAATGCGAGGAATATGTAACTTTTTGATTGAATATGTAACTTTTTGATCGTTAGGTAGTAATTATACAGCTCGACGCAGTTTTATTATCGCGTTCTCGATTTACTCACTCCCTTTCAGACGCCAATACGTGAATTCCGTTGAGGGCGGACGCCTAGCCTAGCATTCTGTCCGACGCAAAATACTATAAAATCCCTAAATCTCCGTAAATGGCGCTTTAAAATTAAAAATTAATTCTCAAATATATTCCTACGGCGTCCCCTATGTGCTAAGGATCGCCCCTGATCGTAACTGGATTCAAAAAAGTATTTAAAAAGGTTACAACACCCGGGATTCCCAAGCGGTCACCCATCCAAGTACTAACCGGGCTCAACGTTGCTTAACTTCGGTGTTCGGAAGGGAACCGGTGTTTTCAACGTGATATGGTCGTAACCGTTGGTTAAAAGCGAAAATTGTGCTTATAAATCAGGCAAGATTCCTACTTTTTTATTTCCCACCCATGTATTATCATTTAAAATCGAGGGGAGGGCATCGAAATGTGTGTATTTTGTCCTAATCAATGACGCAATGCGAGGAATATGTAACTTTTTGATTGAATATGTAACTTTTTGATTGTTAGGTAGTAATTATACAGCTCGACGCAGTTTTATTATCGCGTTCTCGATTTACTCACTCCCTTTCAGACGCCAATACGTGAATTCCGTTGAGGGCGGACACCTAGCCTAGCATTCTGTCCGACGCAAAATACTATAAAATCCCTAAATCTCCGTAAATGGCGCTTTAAAATTAAAAATTAATTCTCAAATATATTCCTACGGCGTCCCCTATGTGCTAAGGATCGCCCCTGATCGTAACTGGATTCAAAAAAGTATTTAAAAAGGTTACAACACCCGGGATTCCCAAGCGGTCACCCATCCAAGTACTAACCGGGCTCAACGTTGCTTAACTTCGGTGTTCGGAAGGGAACCGGTGTTTTCAACGTGATATGGTCGTAACCGTTGGTTAAAAGCGAAAATTGTGCTTATAAATCAGGCTAGATTCCTACTTTATTATTTCCCACCCATGTATTATCATTTAAAATCGAGGGGAGGGCATCGAAATGTGTGTATTTTGTCCTAATCAATGACGCAATGCGAGGAATATGTAACTTTTTGATTGAATATGTAACTTTTTGATCGTTAGGTAGTAATTATACAGCTCGACGCAGTTTTATTATCGCGTTCTCGATTTACTCACTCCCTTTCAGACGCCAATACGTGAATTCCGTTGAGGGCGGACACCTAGCCTAGCATTCTGTCCGACGCAAAATACTATAAAATCCCTAAATCTCCGTAAATGGCGCTTTAAAATTAAAAATTAATTCTCAAATATATTCCTACGGCGTCCCCTATGTGCTAAGGATCGCCCCTGATCGTAACTGGATTCAAAAAAGTATTTAAAAAGGTTACAACACCCGGGATTCCCAAGCGGTCACCCATCCAAGTACTAACCGGGCTCAACGTTGCTTAACTTCGGTGTTCGGAAGGGAACCGGTGTTTTCAACGTGATATGGTCGTAACCGTTGGTTAAAAGCGAAAATTGTGCTTATAAATCAGGCAAGATTCCTACTTTTTTATTTCCCACCCATGTATTATCATTTAAAATCGAGGGGAGGGCATCGAAATGTGTGTATTTTGTCCTAATCAATGACGCAATGCGAGGAATATGTAACTTTTTGATTGAATATGTAACTTTTTGATTGTTAGGTAGTAATTATACAGCTCGACGCAGTTTTATTATCGCGTTCTCGATTTACTCACTCCCTTTCAGACGCCAATACGTGAATTCCGTTGAGGGCGGACACCTAGCCTAGCATTCTGTCCGACGCAAAATACTATAAAATCCCTTAATCTCCGTAAATGGCGCTTTAAAATTAAAAATTAATTCTCAAATATATTCCTACGGCGTCCCCTATGTGCTAAGGATCGCCCCTGATCGTAACTGGATTCAAAAAAGTATTTAAAAAGGTTACAACACCCGGGATTCCCAAGCGGTCACCCATCCAAGTACTAACCGGGCTCAACGTTGCTTAACTTCGGTGTTCGGAAGGGAACCGGTGTTTTCAACGTGATATGGTCGTAACCGTTGGTTAAAAGCGAAAATTGTGCTTATAAATCAGGCTAGATTCCTACTTTATTATTTCCCACCCATGTATTATCATTTAAAATCGAGGGGAGGGCATCGAAATGTGTGTATTTTGTCCTAATCAATGACGCAATGCGAGGAATATGTAACTTTTTGATTGAATATGTAACTTTGATTGTTAGGTAGTAATTATACAGCTCGACGCAGTTTTATTATCGCGTTCTCGATTTACTCACTCCCTTTCAGACGCCAATACGTGAATTCCGTTGAGGGCGGACACCTAGCCTAGCATTCTGTCCGACGCAAAATACTATAAAATCCCTAAATCTCCGTAAATGGCGCTTTAAAATTAAAAATTAATTCTCAAATATATTCCTACGGCGTCCCCTATGTGCTAAGGATCGCCCCTGATCGTAACTGGATTCAAAAAAGTATTTAAAAAGGTTACAACACCCGGGATTCCCAAGCGGTCACCCATCCAAGTACTAACCGAGCTCTACGTTGCTTTTCGGTGTTCGGAAGGGAACCGGTGTTTTCAACGTGATATGGTCGTAACCGTTGGTTAAAAGCGAAAATTGTGCTTATAAATCAGGCAAGATTCCTACTTTTTTATTTCCCACCCATGTATTATCATTTAAAATCGAGGGGAGGGCATCGAAATGTGTGTATTTTGTCCTAATCAATGACGCAATGCGAGGAATATGTAACTTTTTGATTGAATATGTAACTTTGATTGTTAGGTAGTAATTATACAGCTCGACGCAGTTTTATTATCGCGTTCTCGATTTACTCACTCCCTTTCAGACGCCAATACGTGAATTCCGTTGAGGGCGGACACCTAGACTAGCATTCTGTCCGACGCAAAATACTATAAAATCCCTAAATCTCCGTAAATGGCGCTTTAAAATTAAAAATTAATTCTCAAATATATTCCTACGGCGTCCCCTATGTGCTAAGGATCGCCCCTGATCGTAACTGGATTCAAAAAAGTATTTAAAAAGGTTACAACACCCGGGATTCCCAAGCGGTCACCCATCCAAGTACTAACCGGGCTCAACGTTGCTTAACTTCGGTGTTCGGAAGGGAACCGGTGTTTTCAACGTGATATGGTCGTAACCGTTGGTTAAAAGCGAAAATTGTGCTTATAAATCAGGCAAGATTCCTACTTTTTTATTTCCCACCCATGTATTATCATTTAAAATCGAGGGGAGGGCATCGAAATGTGTGTATTTTGTCCTAATCAATGACGCAATGCGAGGAATATGTAACTTTTTGATTGAATATGTAACTTTGATTGTTAGGTAGTAATTATACAGCTCGACGCAGTTTTATTATCGCGTTCTCGATTTACTCACTCCCTTTCAGACGCCAATACGTGAATTCCGTTGAGGGCGGACACCTAGACTAGCATTCTGTCCGACGCAAAATACTGTAAAATCCCTAAATCTCCGTAAATGGCGCTTTAAAATTAAAAATTAATTCTCAAATATATTCCTACGGCGTCCCCTATGTGCTAAGGATCGCCCCTGATCGTAACTGGATTCAAAAAAGTATTTAAAAAGGTTACAACCCCCGGGATTCCCAAGCGGTCACCCATCCAAGTACTAACCGGGCTCAACGTTGCATAACTTCGGTGTTCGGAAGGGAACCGGTGTTTTCAACGTGATATGGTCGTAACCGTTGGTTAAAAGCGAAAATTGGGCTTATAAATCAGGCAAGATTCCTACTTTTTTATTTCCCACCCATGTATTATCATTTAAAATCGAGGGGAGGGCATCGAAATGTGTGTATTTTGTCCTAATCAATGACGCAATGCGAGGAATATGTAACTTTTTGATTGAATATGTAACTTTTTGATCGTTAGGTAGTAATTATACAGCTCGACGCAGTTTTATTATCGCGTTCTCGATTTACTCACTCCCTTTCAGACGCCAATACGTGAATTCCGTTGAGGGCGGACACCTAGCCTAGCATTCTGTCCGACGCAAAATACTATAAAATCCCTAAATCGCCGTAAATGGCGCTTTAAAATTAAAAATTAATTCTCAAATATATTCCTACGGCGTCCCCTATGTGCTAAGGATCGCCCCTGATCGTAACTGGATTCAAAAAAGTATTTAAAAAAGTTACAACACCCGGGATTCCCAAGCGGTCACCCATCCAAGTACTAACCGGGCTCAACGTTGCTTAACTTCGGTGTTCGGAAGGGAACCGGTGTTTTCAACGTGATATGGTCGTAACCGTTGGTTAAAAGCGAAAATTGTGCTTATAAATCAGGCAAGATTCCTACTTTTTTATTTCCCACCCATGTATTATCATTTAAAATCAAGGGGAGGGCATCGAAATGTGTGTATTTTGTCCTAATCAATGACGCAATGCGAGGAATATGTAACTTTTTGATTGAATATGTAACTTTTTGATTGTTAGGTAGTAATTATACAGCTCGACGCAGTTTTATAATCGCGTTCTCGATTTACTCACTCCCTTTCAGACGCCAATACGTGAATTCCGTTGAGGGCGGACACCTAGCCTAGCATTCTGTCCGACGCAAAATACTATAAAATCCCTAAATCTCCGTAAATGGCGCTTTAAAATTAAAAATTAATTCTCAAATATATTCCTACGGCGTCCCCTATGTGCTAAGGATCGCCCCTGATCGTAACTGGATTCAAAAAAGTATTTAAAAAGGGTACAACACCCGGGATTCCCAAGCGGTCACCCATCCAAGTACTAACCGGGCTCAACGTTGCTAAACTTCGGTGTTCGGAAGGGAACCGGTGTTTTCAACGTGATATGGTCGTAACCGTTGGTTAAAAGCGAAAATTGTGCTTATAAATCAGGCAAGATTCCTACTTTATTATTTCCCACCCATGTATTATCATTTAAAATCGAGGGGAGGGCATCGAAATGTGTGTATTTTGTCCTAATCAATGACGCAATGCGAGGAATATGTAACTTTTTGATTGAATATGTAACTTTTTGATCGTTAGGTAGTAATTATACAGCTCGACGCAGTTTTATTATCGCGTTCTCGATTTACTCAGACGCCAATACGTGAATTCCGTTGAGGGCGGACACCTAGCCTAGCATTCTGTCCGACGCAAAATACTATAAAATCCCTAAATCTCCGTAAATGGCGCTTTAAAATTAAAAATTAATTCTCAAATATATTCCTACGGCGTCCCCTATGTGCTAAGGATCGCCCCTGATCGTAACTGGATTCAAAAAAGTATTTAAAAAGGTTACAACACCCGGGATTCCCAAGCGGTCACCCATCCAAGTACTAACCGGGCTCAACGTTGCTTAACTTCGGTGTTCGGAAGGGAACCGGTGTTTTCAACGTGATATGGTCGTAACCGTTGGTTAAAAGCGAAAATTGTGCTTATAAATCAGGCAAGATTCCTACTTTTTTATTTCCCACCCATGTATTATCATTTAAAATCGAGGGGAGGGCATCGAAATGTGTGTATTTTGTCCTAATCAATGACGCAATGCGAGGAATATGTAACTTTTTGATTGTTAGGGAGTAATTATACAGCTCGACGCAGTTTTATTATCGCGTTCTCGATTTACTCACTCCCTTTCAGACGCCAATACGTGAATTCCGTTGAGGGCGGACACCTAGCCTAGCATTCTGTCCGACGCAAAATACTGTAAAATCCCTAAATCTCCGTAAATGGCGCTTTAAAATTAAAAATTAATTCTCAAATATATTCCTACGGCGTCCCCTATGTGCTAAGGATCGCCCCTGATCGTAACTGGATTCAAAAAAGTATTTAAAAAGGTTACAACCCCCGGGATTCCCAAGCGGTCACCCATCCAAGTACTAACCGGGCTCAACGTTGCATAACTTCGGTGTTCGGAAGGGAACCGGTGTTTTCAACGTGATATGGTCGTAACCGTTGGTTAAAAGCGAAAATTGGGCTTATAAATCAGGCAAGATTCCTACTTTTTTATTTCCCACCCATGTATTATCATTTAAAATCGAGGGGAGGGCATCGAAATGTGTGTATTTTGTCCTAATCAATGACGCAATGCGAGGAATATGTAACTTTTTGATTGAATATGTAACTTTTTGATCGTTAGGTAGTAATTATACAGCTCGACGCAGTTTTATTATCGCGTTCTCGATTTACTCACTCCCTTTCAGACGCCAATACGTGAATTCCGTTGAGGGCGGACACCTAGCCTAGCATTCTGTCCGACGCAAAATACTATAAAATCCCTAAATCTCCGTAAATGGCGCTTTAAAATTAAAAATTAATTCTCAAATATATTCCTACGGCGTCCCCTATGTGCTAAGGATCGCCCCTGATCGTAACTGGATTCAAAAAAGTATTTAAAAAGGTTACAACACCCGGGATTCCCAAGCGGTCACCCATCCAAGTACTAACCGGGCTCAACGTTGCTTAACTTCGGTGTTCGGAAGGGAACCGGTGTTTTCAACGTGATATGGTCGTAACCGTTGGTTAAAAGCGAAAATTGTGCTTATAAATCAGGCAAGATTCCTACTTTATTATTTCCCACCCATGTATTATCATTTAAAATCGAGGGGAGGGCATCGAAATGTGTGTATTTTGTCCTAATCAATGACGCAATGCGAGGAATATGTAACTTTTTGATTGAATATGTAACTTTTTGATCGTTAGGTAGTAATTATACAGCTCGACGCAGTTTTATTATCGCGTTCTCGATTTACTCAGACGCCAATACGTGAATTCCGTTGAGGGCGGACACCTAGCCTAGCATTCTGTCCGACGCAAAATACTATAAAATCCCTAAATCTCCGTAAATGGCGCTTTAAAATTAAAAATTAATTCTCAAATATATTCCTACGGCGTCCCCTATGTGCTAAGGATCGCCCCTGATCGTAACTGGATTCAAAAAAGTATTTAAAAAGCTTACAACACCCGGGATTCCCAAGCGGTCACCCATCCAAGTATTAACCGGGCTCAACGTTGCTTAACTTCGGTGTTCGGAAGGGAACCGGTGTTTTCAACGTGATGTCGTAACCGTTGGTTAAAAGCGAAAATTGTGCTTATAAATCAGGCAAGATTCCTACTTTTTTATTTCCCACCCATGTATTATCATTTAAAATCGAGGGGAGGGCATCGAAATGTGTGTATTTTGTCCTAATCAATGACGCAATGCGAGGAATATGTAACTTTTTGATTGAATATGTAACTTTTTGATCGTTAGGTAGTAATTATACAGCTCGACGCAGTTTTATTATCGCGTTCTCGATTTACTCACTCCCTTTCAGACGCCAATACGTGAATTCCGTTGAGGGCGGACACCTAGCCTAGCATTCTGTCCGACGCAAAATACTATAAAATCCCTAAATCGCCGTAAATGGCGCTTTAAAATTAAAAATTAATTCTTAAATATATTCCTACGGCGTCCCCTATGTGCTAAGGATCGCCCCTGATCGTAACTGGATTCAAAAAAGTATTTAAAAAGGTTACAACACCCGGGATTCCCAAGCGGTCACCCATCCAAGTACTAACCGGGCTCAACGTTGCTTAACTTCGGTGTTCGGAAGGGAACCGGTGTTTTCAACGTGATATGGTCGTAACCGTTGGTTAAAAGCGAAAATTGTGCTTATAAATCAGGCAAGATTCCTACTTTTTTATTTCCCACCCATGTATTATCATTTAAAATCGAGGGGAGGGCATCGAAATGTGTGTATTTTGTCCTAATCAATAACGCAATGCGAGGAATATGTAACTTTTTGATTGAATATGTAACTTTTTGATCGTTAGGTAGTAATTATACAGCTCGACGCAGTTTTATTATCGCGTTCTCGATTTACTCACTCCCTTTCAGACGCCAATACGTGAATTCCGTTGAGGGCGGACACCTAGCCTAGCATTCTGTCCGACGCAAAATACTATAAAATCCCTAAATCTCCGTAAATGGCGCTTTAAAATTAAAAATTAATTCTCAAATATATTCCTACGGCGTCCCCTATGTGCTAAGGATCGCCCCTGATCGTAACTGGATTCAAAAAAGTATTTAAAAAGGTTACAACACCCGGGATTCCCAAGCGGTCACCCATCCAAGTACTAACCGGGCTCAACGTTGCTTAACTTCGGTGTTCGGAAGGGAACCGGTGTTTTCAACGTGATATGGTCGTAACCGTTGGTTAAAAGCGAAAATTGTGCTTATAAATCAGGCAAGATTCCTACTTTTTTATTTCCCACCCATGTATTATCATTTAAAATCGAGGGGAGGGCATCGAAATGTGTGTATTTTGTCCTAATCAATGACGCAATGCAAGGAATATGTAACTTTTTGATTGTTAGGGAGTAATTATACAGCTCGACGCAGTTTTATTATCGCGTTCTCGATTTACTCACTCCCTTTCAGACGCCAATACGTGAATTCCGTTGAGGGCGGACACCTAGCCTAGCATTCTGTCCGACGCAAAATACTGTAAAATCCCTAAATCTCCGTAAATGGCGCTTTAAAATTAAAAATTAATTCTCAAATATATTCCTACGGCGTCCCCTATGTGCTAAGGATCGCCCCTGATCGTAACTGGATTCAAAAAAGTATTTAAAAAGGTTACAACCCCCGGGATTCCCAAGCGGTCACCCATCCAAGTACTAACCGGGCTCAACGTTGCATAACTTCGGTGTTCGGAAGGGAACCGGTGTTTTCAACGTGATATGGTCGTAACCGTTGGTTAAAAGCGAAAATTGGGCTTATAAATCAGGCAAGATTCCTACTTTTTTATTTCCCACCCATGTATTATCATTTAAAATCGAGGGGAGGGCATCGAAATGTGTGTATTTTGTCCTAATCAATGACGCAATGCGAGGAATATGTAACTTTTTGATTGAATATGTAACTTTTTGATCGTTAGGTAGTAATTATACAGCTCGACGCAGTTTTATTATCGCGTTCTCGATTTACTCACTCCCTTTCAGACGCCAATACGTGAATTCCGTTGAGGGCGGACACCTAGCCTAGCATTCTGTCCGACGCAAAATACTATAAAATCCCTAAATCTCCGTAAATGGCGCTTTAAAATTAAAAATTAATTCTCAAATATATTCCTACGGCGTCCCCTATGTGCTAAGGATCGCCCCTGATCGTAACTGGATTCAAAAAAGTATTTAAAAAGGTTACAACACCCGGGATTCCCAAGCGGTCACCCATCCAAGTACTAACCGGGCTCAACGTTGCTTAACTTCGGTGTTCGGAAGGGAACCGGTGTTTTCAACGTGATATGGTCGTAACCGTTGGTTAAAAGCGAAAATTGTGCTTATAAATCAGGCAAGATTCCTACTTTATTATTTCCCACCCATGTATTATCATTTAAAATCGAGGGGAGGGCATCGAAATGTGTGTATTTTGTCCTAATCAATGACGCAATGCGAGGAATATGTAACTTTTTGATTGAATATGTAACTTTTTGATCGTTAGGTAGTAATTATACAGCTCGACGCAGTTTTATTATCGCGTTCTCGATTTACTCAGACGCCAATACGTGAATTCCGTTGAGGGCGGACACCTAGCCTAGCATTCTGTCCGACGCAAAATACTATAAAATCCCTAAATCTCCGTAAATGGCGCTTTAAAATTAAAAATTAATTCTCAAATATATTCCTACGGCGTCCCCTATGTGCTAAGGATCGCCCCTGATCGTAACTGGATTCAAAAAAGTATTTAAAAAGCTTACAACACCCGGGATTCCCAAGCGGTCACCCATCCAAGTATTAACCGGGCTCAACGTTGCTTAACTTCGGTGTTCGGAAGGGAACCGGTGTTTTCAACGTGATGTCGTAACCGTTGGTTAAAAGCGAAAATTGTGCTTATAAATCAGGCAAGATTCCTACTTTTTTATTTCCCACCCATGTATTATCATTTAAAATCGAGGGGAGGGCATCGAAATGTGTGTATTTTGTCCTAATCAATGACGCAATGCGAGGAATATGTAACTTTTTGATTGAATATGTAACTTTTTGATCGTTAGGTAGTAATTATACAGCTCGACGCAGTTTTATTATCGCGTTCTCGATTTACTCACTCCCTTTCAGACGCCAATACGTGAATTCCGTTGAGGGCGGACACCTAGCCTAGCATTCTGTCCGACGCAAAATACTATAAAATCCCTAAATCGCCGTAAATGGCGCTTTAAAATTAAAAATTAATTCTTAAATATATTCCTACGGCGTCCCCTATGTGCTAAGGATCGCCCCTGATCGTAACTGGATTCAAAAAAGTATTTAAAAAGGTTACAACACCCGGGATTCCCAAGCGGTCACCCATCCAAGTACTAACCGGGCTCAACGTTGCTTAACTTCGGTGTTCGGAAGGGAACCGGTGTTTTCAACGTGATATGGTCGTAACCGTTGGTTAAAAGCGAAAATTGTGCTTATAAATCAGGCAAGATTCCTACTTTTTTATTTCCCACCCATGTATTATCATTTAAAATCGAGGGGAGGGCATCGAAATGTGTGTATTTTGTCCTAATCAATAACGCAATGCGAGGAATATGTAACTTTTTGATTGAATATGTAACTTTTTGATCGTTAGGTAGTAATTATACAGCTCGACGCAGTTTTATTATCGCGTTCTCGATTTACTCACTCCCTTTCAGACGCCAATACGTGAATTCCGTTGAGGGCGGACACCTAGCCTAGCATTCTGTCCGACGCAAAATACTATAAAATCCCTAAATCTCCGTAAATGGCGCTTTAAAATTAAAAATTAATTCTCAAATATATTCCTACGGCGTCCCCTATGTGCTAAGGATCGCCCCTGATCGTAACTGGATTCAAGAAAGTATTTAAAAAGGTTACAACACCCGGGATTCCCAAGCGGTCACCCATCCAAGTACTAACCGGGCTCAACGTTGCTTAACTTCGGTGTTCGGAAGGGAACCGGTGTTTTCAACGTGATATGGTCGTAACCGTTGGTTAAAAGCGAAAATTGTGCTTATAAATCAGGCAAGATTCCTACTTTATTATTTCCCACCCATGTATTATCATTTAAAATCGAGGGGAGGGCATCGAAATGTGTGTATTTTGTCCTCATCAATGACGCAATGCGAGGAATATGTAACTTTTTGATTGAATATGTAACTTTTTGATCGTTAGGTAGTAATTATACAGCTCGACGCAGTTTTATTATCGTGTTCTCGATTTACTCACTCCCGTTCAGACGCCAATACGTGAATTCCGTTGAGGGCGGACACCTAGCCTAGCATTCTGTCCGACGCAAAATACTATAAAATCCCTAAATCTCCGTAAATGGCGCTTTAAAATTAAAAATTAATTCTCAAATATATTCCTACGGCGTCCCCTATGTGCTAAGGATCGCCCCTGATCGTAACTGGATTCAAAAAAGTATTTAAAAAGGTTACAACACCCGGGATTCCCAAGCGGTCACCCATCCAAGTACTAACCGGGCTCAACGTTGCTTAACTTCGGTGTTCGGAAGGGAACCGGTGTTTTCAACGTGATATGGTCGTAACCGTTGGTTAAAAGCGAAAATTGTGCTTATAAATCAGGCAAGATTCCTACTTTTTTATTTCCCACCCATGTATTTTTTGTCCTAATCAAAAACGCAATGCGAAAAATATTTAACTTTTTGATTGAATATGTAACTTTTTGATCGTTAGGTAGTAATTATACAGCTCGACGCAGTTTTATTATCGCTTCTCGATTTACTCACTCCCTTTCAGACGCCAATACGTGAATTCCGTTGAGGGCGGACACCTAGACTAGCATTCTGTCCGACGCAAAATACTATAAAATCCCTAAATCTCCGTAAATGGCGCTTTAAAATTAAAAATTAATTCTCAAATATATTCCTACGGCGTCCCCTATGTACTAAGAATCGCCCCTGATCGTAACTGGATTCAAAAAAGTATTTAAAAAGGTTACAACACCCGGGATTCCCAAGCAGTCACCCATCCAAGTACTAACCGGGCTCAACGTTGCTTAACTTCGGTGTTCGGAAGGGAACCGGTGTTTTTAACGTGATATGGTAGTAACCGTTATTTAAAAGCGAAAATTGTGCTTATAAATCAGGCAAGATTCCTACTTTTTTATTTCCCACCCATGTATTATCATTTAAAATCGAGGGGAGGGCATCGAAATGTGTGTATTTTGTCCTAATCAATGACGCAATGCGAGGAATATGTAACTTTTTGATTGAATATGTAACTTTTTGATTGTTAGGTAGTAATTATACAGCTCGACGCAGTTTTATTATCGCGTTCTCGATTTACTCACTCCCTTTCAGACGCCAATACGTGAATTCCGAGGGCGGACACCTACACTAGCATTCTGTCCGACGCAAAATACTATAAAATCCCTAAATCTCCGTAAATGGCGCTTTAAAATTAAAAATTAATTCTCAAATATATTCCTACGGCGTCCCCTATGTGCTAAGGATCGCCCCTGATCGTAACTGGATTCAAAAAAGTATTTAAAAAGGTTACAACACCCGGGATTCCCAAGCGGTCACCCATCCAAGTACTAACCGGGCTCAACGTTGCTTAACTTCGGTGTTCGGAAGGGAACCGGTGTTTTCAACGTGATATGGTCGTAACCGTTGGTTAAAAGCGAAAATTGTGCTTATAAATCAGGCAAGATTCCTACTTTTTTATTTCCCACCCATGTATTATCATTTAAAATCGAGGGGAGGGCATCGAAATGTGTGTATTTTGTCCTAATCAATGACGCAATGCGAGGAATATGTAACTTTTTGATTGAATATGTAACTTTTTGATCGTTAGGTAGTAATTATACAGCTCAACGCAGTTTTATTATCGCGTTCTCGATTTACTCAGACGCCAATACGTGAATTCCGTTGAGGGCGGACACCTAGCCTAGCATTCTGTCCGACGCAAAATACTATAAAATCCCTAAATCTCCGTAAATGGCGCTTTAAAATTAAAAATTAATTCTCAAATATATTCCTACGGCGTCCCCTATGTGCTAAGGATCGCCCCTGATCGTAACTGGATTCAAAAAAGTATTTAAAAAGGTTACAACACCCGGGATTCCCAAGCGGTCACCCATCCAAGTACTAACCGGGCTCAACGTTGCTTAACTTCGGTGTTCGGAAGGGAACCGGTGTTTTCAACGTGATATGGTCGTAACCGTTGGTTAAAAGCGAAAATTGTGCTTATAAATCAGGCAAGATTCCTACTTTTTTATTTCCCACCCATGTATTATCATTTAAAATCGAGGGGAGGGCATCGAAATGTGTGTATTTTGTCCTAATCAATAACGCAATGCGAGGAATATGTAACTTTTTGATTGAATATGTAACTTTTTGATCGTTAGGTAGTAATTATACAGCTCGACGCAGTTTTATTATCGCGTTCTCGATTTACTCACTCCCTTTCAGACGCCAATACGTGAATTCCGTTGAGGGCGGACACCTAGCCTAGCATTCTGTCCGACGCAAAATACTATAAAATCCCTAAATCTCCGTAAATGGCGCTTTAAAATTAAAAATTAATTCTCAAATATATTCCTACGGCGTCCCCTATGTGCTAAGGATCGCCCCTGATCGTAACTGGATTCAAGAAAGTATTTAAAAAGGTTACAACACCCGGGATTCCCAAGCGGTCACCCATCCAAGTACTAACCGGGCTCAACGTTGCTTAACTTCGGTGTTCGGAAGGGAACCGGTGTTTTCAACGTGATATGGTCGTAACCGTTGGTTAAAAGCGAAAATTGTGCTTATAAATCAGGCAAGATTCCTACTTTATTATTTCCCACCCATGTTTTATCATTTAAAATCGAGGGGAGGGCATCGAAATGTGTGTATTTTGTCCTAATCAATGACGCAATGCGAGGAATATGTAACTTTTTGATTGAATATGTAACTTTTTGATCGTTAGGTAGTAATTATACAGCTCGACTCAGTTTTATTATCGCGTTCTCGATTTACTCACTCCCTTTCAGACGCCAATACGTGAATTCCGTTGAGGGCGGACACCTAGCCTAGCATTCTGTCCGACGCAAAATACTATAAAATCCCTAAATCTCCGTAAATGGCGCTTTAAAATTAAAAATTAATTCTCAAATATATTCCTACGGCGTCCCCTATGTGCTAAGGATCGCCCCTGATCGTAACTGGATTCAAAAAAGTATTTAAAAAGGTTACAACACCCGGGATTCCCAAGCGGTCACCCATCCAAGTACTAACCGGGCTCAACGTTGCTTAACTTCGGTGTTCGGAAGGGAACCGGTGTTTTCAACGTGATATGGTCGTAACCGTTGGTTAAAAGCGAAAATTGTGCTTATAAATCAGGCAAGATTCCTACTTTTTTATTTCCCACCCATGTATTTTTTGTCCTAATCAAAAACGCAATGCGAAAAATATTTAACTTTTTGATTGAATATGTAACTTTTTGATCGTTAGGTAGTAATTATACAGCTCGACGCAGTTTTATTATCGCTTCTCGATTTACTCACTCCCTTTCAGACGCCAATACGTGAATTCCGTTGAGGGCGGACACCTAGACTAGCATTCTGTCCGACGCAAAATACTATAAAATCCCTAAATCTCCGTAAATGGCGCTTTAAAATTAAAAATTAATTCTCAAATATATTCCTACGGCGTCCCCTATGTACTAAGAATCGCCCCTGATCGTAACTGGATTCAAAAAAGTATTTAAAAAGGTTACAACACCCGGGATTCCCAAGCAGTCACCCATCCAAGTACTAACCGGGCTCAACGTTGCTTAACTTCGGTGTTCGGAAGGGAACCGGTGTTTTTAACGTGATATGGTAGTAACCGTTATTTAAAAGCGAAAATTGTGCTTATAAATCAGGCAAGATTCCTACTTTTTTATTTCCCACCCATGTATTATCATTTAAAATCGAGGGGAGGGCATCGAAATGTGTGTATTTTGTCCTAATCAATGACGCAATGCGAGGAATATGTAACTTTTTGATTGAATATGTAACTTTTTGATTGTTAGGTAGTAATTATACAGCTCGACGCAGTTTTATTATCGCGTTCTCGATTTACTCACTCCCTTTCAGACGCCAATACGTGAATTCCGAGGGCGGACACCTACACTAGCATTCTGTCCGACGCAAAATACTATAAAATCCCTAAATCTCCGTAAATGGCGCTTTAAAATTAAAAATTAATTCTCAAATATATTCCTACGGCGTCCCCTATGTGCTAAGGATCGCCCCTGTGCGTAACTGGATTCAAAAAAGTATTTAAAAAGGTTACAACACCCGGGATTCCCAAGCGGTCACCCATCCAAGTACTAACCGGGCTCAACGTTGCTTAACTTCGGTGTTCGGAAGGGAACCGGTGTTTTCAACGTGATATGGTCGTAACCGTTGGTTAAAAGCGAAAATTGTGCTTATAAATCAGGCAAGATTCCTACTTTTTTATTTCCCACCCATGTATTATCATTTAAAATCGAGGGGAGGGCATCGAAATGTGTGTATTTTGTCCTAATCAATGACGCAATGCGAGGAATATGTAACTTTTTGATTGAATATGTAACTTTTTGATCGTTAGGTAGTAATTATACAGCTCAACGCAGTTTTATTATCGCGTTCTCGATTTACTCAGACGCCAATACGTGAATTCCGTTGAGGGCGGACACCTAGCCTAGCATTCTGTCCGACGCAAAATACTATAAAATCCCTAAATCTCCGTAAATGGCGCTTTAAAATTAAAAATTAATTCTCAAATATATTCCTACGGCGTCCCCTATGTGCTAAGGATCGCCCCTGATCGTAACTGGATTCAAAAAAGTATTTAAAAAGGTTACAACACCCGGGATTCCCAAGCGGTCACCCATCCAAGTACTAACCGGGCTCAACGTTGCTTAACTTCGGTGTTCGGAAGGGAACCGGTGTTTTCAACGTGATATGGTCGTAACCGTTGGTTAAAAGCGAAAATTGTGCTTATAAATCAGGCAAGATTCCTACTTTTTTATTTCCCACCCATGTATTATCATTTAAAATCGAGGGGAGGGCATCGAAATGTGTGTATTTTGTCCTAATCAATGACGCAATGCGAGGAATATGTAACTTTTTGATTGTTAGGGAGTAATTATACAGCTCGACGCAGTTTTATTATCGCGTTCTCGATTTACTCACTCCCTTTCAGACGCCAATACGTGAATTCCGTTGAGGGCGGACACCTAGCCTAGCATTCTGTCCGACGCAAAATACTGTAAAATCCCTAAATCTCCGTAAATGGCGCTTTAAAATTAAAAATTAATTCTCAAATATATTCCTACGGCGTCCCCTATGTGCTAAGGATCGCCCCTGATCGTAACTGGATTCAAAAAAGTATTTAAAAAGGTTACAACCCCCGGGATTCCCAAGCGGTCACCCATCCAAGTACTAACCGGGCTCAACGTTGCATAACTTCGGTGTTCGGAAGGGAACCGGTGTTTTCAACGTGATATGGTCGTAACCGTTGGTTAAAAGCGAAAATTGGGCTTATAAATCAGGCAAGATTCCTACTTTTTTATTTCCCACCCATGTATTATCATTTAAAATCGAGGGGAGGGCATCGAAATGTGTGTATTTTGTCCTAATCAATGACGCAATGCGAGGAATATGTAACTTTTTGATTGAATATGTAACTTTTTGATCGTTAGGTAGTAATTATACAGCTCGACGCAGTTTTATTATCGTGTTCTCGATTTACTCACTCCCTTTCAGACGCCAATACGTGAATTCCGTTGAGGGCGGACACCTAGCCTAGCATTCTGTCCGACGCAAAATATAATAAAATCCCTAAATCTCCGTAAATGGCGCTTTAAAATTAAAAATTAATTCTCAAATATATTCCTACGGCGTCCCCTATGTGCTAAGGATCGCCCCTGATCGTAACTGGATTCAAAAAAGTATTTAAAAAGGTTACAACACCCGGGATTCCCAAGCGGTCACCCATCCAAGTACTAACCGGGCTCAACGTTGCATAACTTCGGTGTTCGGAAGGGAACCGGTGTTTTCAACGTGATATGGTCGTAACCGTTGGTTAAAAGCGAAAATTGGGCTTATAAATCAGGCAAGATTCCTACTTTTTTATTTCCCACCCATGTATTATCATTTAAAATCGAGGGGAGGGCATCGAAATGTGTGTATTTTGTCCTAATCAATGACGCAATGCGAGGAATATGTAACTTTTTGATTGAATATGTAACTTTTTGATCGTTAGGTAGTAATTATACAGCTCGACGCAGTTTTATTATCGCGTTCTCGATTTACTCAGACGCCAATACGTGAATTCCGTTGAGGGCGGACACCTAGCCTAGCATTCTGTCCGACGCAAAATACTATAAAATCCCTAAATCTCCGTAAATGGCGCTTTAAAATTAAAAATTAATTCTCAAATATATTCCTACGGCGTCCCCTATGTGCTAAGGATCGCCCCTGATCGTAACTGGATTCAAAAAAGTATTTAAAAAGGTTACAACACCCGGGATTCCCAAGCGGTCACCCATCCAAGTACTAACCGGGCTCAACGTTGCTTAACTTCGGTGTTCGGAAGGGAACCGGTGTTTTCAACGTGATATGGTCGTAACCGTTGGTTAAAAGCGAAAATTGTGCTTATAAATCAGGCAAGATTCCTACTTTTTTATTTCCCACCCATGTATTATCATTTAAAATCGAGGGGAGGGCATCGAAATGTGTGTATTTTGTCCTAATCAATGACGCAATGCGAGGAATATGTAACTTTTTGATTGTTAGGGAGTAATTATACAGCTCGACGCAGTTTTATTATCGCGTTCTCGATTTACTCACTCCCTTTCAGACGCCAATACGTGAATTCCGTTGAGGGCGGACACCTAGCCTAGCATTCTGTCCGACGCAAAATACTGTAAAATCCCTAAATCTCCGTAAATGGCGCTTTAAAATTAAAAATTAATTCTCAAATATATTCCTACGGCGTCCCCTATGTGCTAAGGATCGCCCCTGATCGTAACTGGATTCAAAAAAGTATTTAAAAAGGTTACAACCCCCGGGATTCCCAAGCGGTCACCCATCCAAGTACTAACCGGGCTCAACGTTGCATAACTTCGGTGTTCGGAAGGGAACCGGTGTTTTCAACGTGATATGGTCGTAACCGTTGGTTAAAAGCGAAAATTGGGCTTATAAATCAGGCAAGATTCTAACTTTTTTATTTCCCACCCATGTATTATCATTTAAAATCGAGGGGAGGGCATCGAAATGTGTGTATTTTGTCCTAATCAATGACGCAATGCGAGGAATATGTAACTTTTTGATTGAATATGTAACTTTTTGATCGTTAGGTAGTAATTATACAGCTCGACGCAGTTTTATTATCGCGTTCTCGATTTACTCACTCCCTTTCAGACGCCAATACGTGAATTCCGTTGAGGGCGGACACCTAGCCTAGCATTCTGTCCGACGCAAAATACTATAAAATCCCTAAATCGCCGTAAATGGCGCTTTAAAATTAAAAATTAATTCTCAAATATATTCCTACGGCGTCCCCTATGTGCTAAGGATCGCCCCTGATCGTAACTGGATTCAAAAAAGTATTTAAAAAGGTTACAACACCCGGGATTCCCAAGCGGTCACCCATCCAAGTACTAACCGGGCTCAACGTTGCATAACTTCGGTGTTCGGAAGGGAACCGGTGTTTTCAACGTGATATGGTCGTAACCGTTGGTTAAAAGCGAAAATTGGGCTTATAAATCAGGCAAGATTCCTACTTTTTTATTTCCCACCCATGTATTATCATTTAAAATCGAGGGGAGGGCATCGAAATGTGTGTATTTTGTCCTAATCAATGACGCAATGCGAGGAATATGTAACTTTTTGATTGAATATGTAACTTTTTGATCGTTAGGTAGTAATTATACAGCTCGACGCAGTTTTATTATCGCGTTCTCGATTTACTCAGACGCCAATACGTGAATTCCGTTGAGGGCGGACACCTAGCCTAGCATTCTGTCCGACGCAAAATACTATAAAATCCCTAAATCTCCGTAAATGGCGCTTTAAAATTAAAAATTAATTCTCAAATATATTCCTACGGCGTCCCCTATGTGCTAAGGATCGCCCCTGATCGTAACTGGATTCAAAAAAGTATTTAAAAAGGTTACAACACCCGGGATTCCCAAGCGGTCACCCATCCAAGTACTAACCGGGCTCAACGTTGCTTAACTTCGGTGTTCGGAAGGGAACCGGTGTTTTCAACGTGATATGGTCGTAACCGTTGGTTAAAAGCGAAAATTGTGCTTATAAATCAGGCAAGATTCCTACTTTTTTATTTCCCACCCATGTATTATCATTTAAAATCGAGGGGAGGGCATCGAAATGTGTGTATTTTGTCCTAATCAATGACGCAATGCGAGGAATATGTAACTTTTTGATTGTTAGGGAGTAATTATACAGCTCGACGCAGTTTTATTATCGCGTTCTCGATTTACTCACTCCCTTTCAGACGCCAATACGTGAATTCCGTTGAGGGCGGACACCTAGCCTAGCATTCTGTCCGACGCAAAATACTGTAAAATCCCTAAATCTCCGTAAATGGCGCTTTAAAATTAAAAATTAATTCTCAAATATATTCCTACGGCGTCCCCTATGTGCTAAGGATCGCCCCTGATCGTAACTGGATTCAAAAAAGTATTTAAAAAGGTTACAACCCCCGGGATTCCCAAGCGGTCACCCATCCAAGTACTAACCGGGCTCAACGTTGCATAACTTCGGTGTTCGGAAGGGAACCGGTGTTTTCAACGTGATATGGTCGTAACCGTTGGTTAAAAGCGAAAATTGGGCTTATAAATCAGGCAAGATTCTAACTTTTTTATTTCCCACCCATGTATTATCATTTAAAATCGAGGGGAGGGCATCGAAATGTGTGTATTTTGTCCTAATCAATGACGCAATGCGAGGAATATGTAACTTTTTGATTGAATATGTAACTTTTTGATCGTTAGGTAGTAATTATACAGCTCGACGCAGTTTTATTATCGCGTTCTCGATTTACTCACTCCCTTTCAGACGCCAATACGTGAATTCCGTTGAGGGCGGACACCTAGCCTAGCATTCTGTCCGACGCAAAATACTATAAAATCCCTAAATCGCCGTAAATGGCGCTTTAAAATTAAAAATTAATTCTCAAATATATTCCTACGGCGTCCCCTATGTGCTAAGGATCGCCCCTGATCGTAACTGGATTCAAAAAAGTATTTAAAAAGGTTACAACACCCGGGATTCCCAAGCGGTCACCCATCCAAGTACTAACCGGGCTCAACGTTGCTTAACTTCGGTGTTCGGAAGGGAACCGGTGTTTTCAACGTGATATGGTCGTAACCGTTGGTTAAAAGCGAAAATTGTGCTTATAAATCAGGCAAGATTCCTACTTTTTTATTTCCCACCCATGTATTATCATTTAAAATCGAGGGGAGGGCATCGAAATGTGTGTATTTTGTCCTAATCAATAACGCAATGCGAGGAATATGTAACTTTTTGATTGAATATGTAACTTTTTGATCGTTAGGTAGTAATTATACAGCTCGACGCAGTTTTATTATCGCGTTCTCGATTTACTCACTCCCTTTCAGACGCCAATACGTGAATTCCGTTGAGGGCGGACACCTAGCCTAGCATTCTGTCCGACGCAAAATACTATAAAATCCCTAAATCTCCGTAAATGGCGCTTTAAAATTAAAAATTAATTATCAAATATATTCCTACGGCGTCCCCTATGTGCTAAGGATCGCCCCTGATCGTAACTGGATTCAAAAAAGTATTTAAAAAGGTTACAACACCCGGGATTCCCAAGCGGTCACCCATCCAAGTACTAACCGGGCTCAACGTTGCTTAACTTCGGTGTTCGGAAGGGAACCGGTGTTTTCAACGTGATATGGTCGTAACCGTTGGTTAAAAGCGAAAATTGTGCTTATAAATCAGGCAAGATTCCTACTTTTTTATTTCCCACCCATGTATTATCATTTAAAATCGAGGGGAGGGCATCGAAATGTGTGTATTTTGTCCTAATCAATGACGCAATGCGAGGAATATGTAACTTTTTGATTGAATATGTAACTTTTTGATCGTTAGGTAGTAATTATACAGCTCGACGCAGTTTTATTATCGCGTTCTCGATTTACTCACTCCCTTTCAGACGCCAATACGTGAATTCCGTTGAGGGCGGACACCTAGCCTAGCATTCTGTCCGACGCAAAATACTATAAAATCCCTAAATCTCCGTAAATGGCGCTTTAAAATTAAAAATTAATTCTCAAATATATTCCTACGGCGTCCCCTATGTGCTAAGGATCGCCCCTGATCGTAACTGGATTCAAAAAAGTATTTAAAAAGGTTACAACACCCGGGATTCCCAAGCGGTCACCCATCCAAGTACTAACCGGGCTCAACGTTGCTTAACTTCGGTGTTCGGAAGGGAACCGGTGTTTTCAACGTGATATGGTCGTAACCGTTGGTTAAAAGCGAAAATTGTGCTTATAAATCAGGCAAGATTCCTACTTTATTATTTCCCACCCATGTATTATCATTTAAAATCGAGGGGAGGGCATCGAAATGTGTGTATTTTGTCCTAATCAATGACGCAATGCGAGGAATATGTAACTTTTTGATTGAATATGTAACTTTTTGATCGTTAGGTAGTAATTATACAGCTCGACGCAGTTTTATTATCGCGTTCTCGATTTACTCAGACGCCAATACGTGAATTCCGTTGAGGGCGGACACCTAGCCTAGCATTCTGTCCGACGCAAAATACTATAAAATCCCTAAATCTCCGTAAATGGCGCTTTAAAATTAAAAATTAATTCTCAAATATATTCCTACGGCGTCCCCTATGTGCTAAGGATCGCCCCTGATCGTAACTGGATTCAAAAAAGTATTTAAAAAGGTTACAACACCCGGGATTCCCAAGCGGTCACCCATCCAAGTACTAACCGGGCTCAACGTTGCTTAACTTCGGTGTTCGGAAGGGAACCGGTGTTTTCAACGTGATACGGTCGTAACCGTTGGTTAAAAGCGAAAATTGTGCTTATAAATCAGGCAAGATTCCTACTTTTTTATTTCCCACCCATGTATTATCATTTAAAATCGAGGGGAGGGCATCGAAATGTGTGTATTTTGTCCTAATCAATGACGCAATGCGAGGAATATGTAACTTTTTGATTGTTAGGGAGTAATTATACAGCTCGACGCAGTTTTATTATCGCGTTCTCGATTTACTCACTCCCTTTCAGACGCCAATACGTGAATTCCGTTGAGGGCGGACACCTAGCCTAGCATTCTGTCCGACGCAAAATACTGTAAAATCCCTAAATCTCCGTAAATGGCGCTTTAAAATTAAAAATTAATTCTCAAATATATTCCTACGGCGTCCCCTATGTGCTAAGGATCGCCCCTGATCGTAACTGGATTCAAAAAAGTATTTAAAAAGGTTACAACCCCCGGGATTCCCAAGCGGTCACCCATCCAAGTACTAACCGGGCTCAACGTTGCATAACTTCGGTGTTCGGAAGGGAACCGGTGTTTTCAACGTGATATGGTCGTAACCGTTGGTTAAAAGCGAAAATTGGGCTTATAAATCAGGCAAGATTCCTACTTTTTTATTTCCCACCCATGTATTATCATTTAAAATCGAGGGGAGGGCATCGAAATGTGTGTATTTTGTCCTAATCAATGACGCAATGCGAGGAATATGTAACTTTTTGATTGAATATGTAACTTTTTGATCGTTAGGTAGTAATTATACAGCTCGACGCAGTTTTATTATCGTGTTCTCGATTTACTCACTCCCTTTCAGACGCCAATACGTGAATTCCGTTGAGGGCGGACACCTAGCCTAGCATTCTGTCCGACGCAAAATACTATAAAATCCCTAAATCTCCGTAAATGGCGCTTTAAAATTAAAAATTAATTCTCAAATATATTCCTACGGCGTCCCCTATGTGCTAAGGATCGCCCCTGATCGTAACTGGATTCAAAAAAGTATTTAAAAAGGTTACAACACCCGGGATTCCCAAGCGGTCACCCATCCAAGTACTAACCGGGCTCAACGTTGCATAACTTCGGTGTTCGGAAGGGAACCGGTGTTTTCAACGTGATATGGTCGTAACCGTTGGTTAAAAGCGAAAATTGGGCTTATAAATCAGGCAAGATTCCTACTTTTTTATTTCCCACCCATGTATTATCATTTAAAATCGAGGGGAGGGCATCGAAATGTGTGTATTTTGTCCTAATCAATGACGCAATGCGAGGAATATGTAACTTTTTGATTGAATATGTAACTTTTTGATCGTTAGGTAGTAATTATACAGCTCGACGCAGTTTTATTATCGCGTTCTCGATTTACTCAGACGCCAATACGTGAATTCCGTTGAGGGCGGACACCTAGCCTAGCATTCTGTCCGACGCAAAATACTATAAAATCCCTAAATCTCCGTAAATGGCGCTTTAAAATTAAAAATTAATTCTCAAATATATTCCTACGGCGTCCCCTATGTGCTAAGGATCGCCCCTGATCGTAACTGGATTCAAAAAAGTATTTAAAAAGGTTACAACACCCGGGATTCCCAAGCGGTCACCCATCCAAGTACTAACCGGGCTCAACGTTGCTTAACTTCGGTGTTCGGAAGGGAACCGGTGTTTTCAACGTGATATGGTCGTAACCGTTGGTTAAAAGCGAAAATTGTGCTTATAAATCAGGCAAGATTCCTACTTTTTTATTTCCCACCCATGTATTATCATTTAAAATCGAGGGGAGGGCATCGAAATGTGTGTATTTTGTCCTAATCAATGACGCAATGCGAGGAATATGTAACTTTTTGATTGTTAGGGAGTAATTATACAGCTCGACGCAGTTTTATTATCGCGTTCTCGATTTACTCACTCCCTTTCAGACGCCAATACGTGAATTCCGTTGAGGGCGGACACCTAGCCTAGCATTCTGTCCGACGCAAAATACTGTAAAATCCCTAAATCTCCGTAAATGGCGCTTTAAAATTAAAAATTAATTCTCAAATATATTCCTACGGCGTCCCCTATGTGCTAAGGATCGCCCCTGATCGTAACTGGATTCAAAAAAGTATTTAAAAAGGTTACAACCCCCGGGATTCCCAAGCGGTCACCCATCCAAGTACTAACCGGGCTCAACGTTGCATAACTTCGGTGTTCGGAAGGGAACCGGTGTTTTCAACGTGATATGGTCGTAACCGTTGGTTAAAAGCGAAAATTGGGCTTATAAATCAGGCAAGATTCCTACTTTTTTATTTCCCACCCATGTATTATCATTTAAAATCGAGGGGAGGGCATCGAAATGTGTGTATTTTGTCCTAATCAATGACGCAATGCGAGGAATATGTAACTTTTTGATTGAATATGTAACTTTTTGATCGTTAGGTAGTAATTATACAGCTCGACGCAGTTTTATTATCGCGTTCTCGATTTACTCACTCCCTTTCAGACGCCAATACGTGAATTCCGTTGAGGGCGGACACCTAGCCTAGCATTCTGTCCGACGCAAAATACTATAAAATCCCTAAATCTCCGTAAATGGCGCTTTAAAATTAAAAATTAATTCTCAAATATATTCCTACGGCGTCCCCTATGTGCTAAGGATCGCCCCTGATCGTAACTGGATTCAAAAAAGTATTTAAAAAGGTTACAACACCCGGGATTCCCAAGCGGTCACCCATCCAAGTACTAACCGGGCTCAACGTTGCTTAACTTCGGTGTTCGGAAGGGAACCGGTGTTTTCAACGTGATATGGTCGTAACCGTTGGTTAAAAGCGAAAATTGTGCTTATAAATCAGGCAAGATTCCTACTTGATTATTTCCCACCCATGTATTATCATTTAAAATCGAGGGGAGGGCATCGAAATGTGTGTATTTTGTCCTAATCAATGACGCAATGCGAGGAATATGTAACTTTTTGATTGAATATGTAACTTTTTGATCGTTAGGTAGTAATTATACAGCTCGACGCAGTTTTATTATCGCGTTCTCGATTTACTCAGACGCCAATACGTGAATTCCGTTGAGGGCGGACACCTAGCCTAGCATTCTGTCCGACGCAAAATACTATAAAATCCCTAAATCTCCGTAAATGGCGCTTTAAAATTAAAAATTAATTCTCAAATATATTCCTACGGCGTCCCCTATGTGCTAAGGATCGCCCCTGATCGTAACTGGATTCAAAAAAGTATTTAAAAAGCTTACAACACCCGGGATTCCCAAGCGGTCACCCATCCAAGTATTAACCGGGCTCAACGTTGCTTAACTTCGGTGTTCGGAAGGGAACCGGTGTTTTCAACGTGATGTCGTAACCGTTGGTTAAAAGCGAAAATTGTGCTTATAAATCAGGCAAGATTCCTACTTTTTTATTTCCCACCCATGTATTATCATTTAAAATCGAGGGGAGGGCATCGAAATGTGTGTATTTTGTCCTAATCAATGACGCAATGCGAGGAATATGTAACTTTTTGATTGAATATGTAACTTTTTGATCGTTAGGTAGTAATTATACAGCTCGACGCAGTTTTATTATCGCGTTCTCGATTTACTCACTCCCTTTCAGACGCCAATACGTGAATTCCGTTGAGGGCGGACACCTAGCCTAGCATTCTGTCCGACGCAAAATACTATAAAATCCCTAAATCGCCGTAAATGGCGCTTTAAAATTAAAAATTAATTCTTAAATATATTCCTACGGCGTCCCCTATGTGCTAAGGATCGCCCCTGATCGTAACTGGATTCAAAAAAGTATTTAAAAAGGTTACAACACCCGGGATTCCCAAGCGGTCACCCATCCAAGTACTAACCGGGCTCAACGTTGCTTAACTTCGGTGTTCGGAAGGGAACCGGTGTTTTCAACGTGATATGGTCGTAACCGTTGGTTAAAAGCGAAAATTGTGCTTATAAATCAGGCAAGATTCCTACTTTTTTATTTCCCACCCATGTATTATCATTTAAAATCGAGGGGAGGGCATCGAAATGTGTGTATTTTGTCCTAATCAATAACGCAATGCGAGGAATATGTAACTTTTTGATTGAATATGTAACTTTTTGATCGTTAGGTAGTAATTATACAGCTCGACGCAGTTTTATTATCGCGTTCTCGATTTACTCACTCCCTTTCAGACGCCAATACGTGAATTCCGTTGAGGGCGGACACCTAGCCTAGCATTCTGTCCGACGCAAAATACTATAAAATCCCTAAATCTCCGTAAATGGCGCTTTAAAATTAAAAATTAATTCTCAAATATATTCCTACGGCGTCCCCTATGTGCTAAGGATCGCCCCTGATCGTAACTGGATTCAAGAAAGTATTTAAAAAGGTTACAACACCCGGGATTCCCAAGCGGTCACCCATCCAAGTACTAACCGGGCTCAACGTTGCTTAACTTCGGTGTTCGGAAGGGAACCGGTGTTTTCAACGTGATATGGTCGTAACCGTTGGTTAAAAGCGAAAATTGTGCTTATAAATCAGGCAAGATTCCTACTTTATTATTTCCCACCCATGTTTTATCATTTAAAATCGAGGGGAGGGCATCGAAATGTGTGTATTTTGTCCTAATCAATGACGCAATGCGAGGAATATGTAACTTTTTGATTGAATATGTAACTTTTTGATCGTTAGGTAGTAATTATACAGCTCGACGCAGTTTTATTATCGCGTTCTCGATTTACTCACTCCCTTTCAGACGCCAATACGTGAATTCCGTTGAGGGCGGACACCTAGCCTAGCATTCTGTCCGACGCAAAATACTATAAAATCCCTAAATCTCCGTAAATGGCGCTTTAAAATTAAAAATTAATTCTCAAATATATTCCTACGGCGTCCCCTATGTGCTAAGGATCGCCCCTGATCGTAACTGGATTCAAAAAAGTATTTAAAAAGGTTACAACACCCGGGATTCCCAAGCGGTCACCCATCCAAGTACTAACCGGGCTCAACGTTGCATAACTTCGGTGTTCGGAAGGGAACCGGTGTTTTCAACGTGATATGGTCGTAACCGTTGGTTAAAAGCGAAAATTGGGCTTATAAATCAGGCAAGATTCCTACTTTTTTATTTCCCACCCATGTATTATCATTTAAAATCGAGGGGAGGGCATCGAAATGTGTGTATTTTGTCCTAATCAATGACGCAATGCGAGGAATATGTAACTTTTTGATTGAATATGTAACTTTTTGATCGTTAGGTAGTAATTATACAGCTCGACGCAGTTTTATTATCGCGTTCTCGATTTACTCAGACGCCAATACGTGAATTCCGTTGAGGGCGGACACCTAGCCTAGCATTCTGTCCGACGCAAAATACTATAAAATCCCTAAATCTCCGTAAATGGCGCTTTAAAATTAAAAATTAATTCTCAAATATATTCCTACGGCGTCCCCTATGTGCTAAGGATCGCCCCTGATCGTAACTGGATTCAAAAAAGTATTTAAAAAGGTTACAACACCCGGGATTCCCAAGCGGTCACCCATCCAAGTACTAACCGGGCTCAACGTTGCTTAACTTCGGTGTTCGGAAGGGAACCGGTGTTTTCAACGTGATATGGTCGTAACCGTTGGTTAAAAGCGAAAATTGTGCTTATAAATCAGGCAAGATTCCTACTTTTTTATTTCCCACCCATGTATTATCATTTAAAATCGAGGGGAGGGCATCGAAATGTGTGTATTTTGTCCTAATCAATGACGCAATGCGAGGAATATGTAACTTTTTGATTGTTAGGGAGTAATTATACAGCTCGACGCAGTTTTATTATCGCGTTCTCGATTTACTCACTCCCTTTCAGACGCCAATACGTGAATTCCGTTGAGGGCGGACACCTAGCCTAGCATTCTGTCCGACGCAAAATACTGTAAAATCCCTAAATCTCCGTAAATGGCGCTTTAAAATTAAAAATTAATTCTCAAATATATTCCTACGGCGTCCCCTATGTGCTAAGGATCGCCCCTGATCGTAACTGGATTCAAAAAAGTATTTAAAAAGGTTACAACCCCCGGGATTCCCAAGCGGTCACCCATCCAAGTACTAACCGGGCTCAACGTTGCATAACTTCGGTGTTCGGAAGGGAACCGGTGTTTTCAACGTGATATGGTCGTAACCGTTGGTTAAAAGCGAAAATTGGGCTTATAAATCAGGCAAGATTCCTACTTTTTTATTTCCCACCCATGTATTATCATTTAAAATCGAGGGGAGGGCATCGAAATGTGTGTATTTTGTCCTAATCAATGACGCAATGCGAGGAATATGTAACTTTTTGATTGAATATGTAACTTTTTGATCGTTAGGTAGTAATTATACAGCTCGACGCAGTTTTATTATCGCGTTCTCGATTTACTCACTCCCTTTCAGACGCCAATACGTGAATTCCGTTGAGGGCGGACACCTAGCCTAGCATTCTGTCCGACGCAAAATACTATAAAATCCCTAAATCTCCGTAAATGGCGCTTTAAAATTAAAAATTAATTCTCAAATATATTCCTACGGCGTCCCCTATGTGCTAAGGATCGCCCCTGATCGTAACTGGATTCAAAAAAGTATTTAAAAAGGTTACAACACCCGGGATTCCCAAGCGGTCACCCATCCAAGTACTAACCGGGCTCAACGTTGCTTAACTTCGGTGTTCGGAAGGGAACCGGTGTTTTCAACGTGATATGGTCGTAACCGTTGGTTAAAAGCGAAAATTGTGCTTATAAATCAGGCAAGATTCCTACTTTATTATTTCCCACCCATGTATTATCATTTAAAATCGAGGGGAGGGCATCGAAATGTGTGTATTTTGTCCTAATCAATGACGCAATGCGAGGAATATGTAACTTTTTGATTGAATATGTAACTTTTTGATCGTTAGGTAGTAATTATACAGCTCGACGCAGTTTTATTATCGCGTTCTCGATTTACTCAGACGCCAATACGTGAATTCCGTTGAGGGCGGACACCTAGCCTAGCATTCTGTCCGACGCAAAATACTATAAAATCCCTAAATCTCCGTAAATGGCGCTTTAAAATTAAAAATTAATTCTCAAATATATTCCTACGGCGTCCCCTATGTGCTAAGGATCGCCCCTGATCGTAACTGGATTCAAAAAAGTATTTAAAAAGCTTACAACACCCGGGATTCCCAAGCGGTCACCCATCCAAGTATTAACCGGGCTCAACGTTGCTTAACTTCGGTGTTCGGAAGGGAACCGGTGTTTTCAACGTGATGTCGTAACCGTTGGTTAAAAGCGAAAATTGTGCTTATAAATCAGGCAAGATTCCTACTTTTTTATTTCCCACCCATGTATTATCATTTAAAATCGAGGGGAGGGCATCGAAATGTGTGTATTTTGTCCTAATCAATGACGCAATGCGAGGAATATGTAACTTTTTGATTGAATATGTAACTTTTTGATCGTTAGGTAGTAATTATACAGCTCGACGCAGTTTTATTATCGCGTTCTCGATTTACTCACTCCCTTTCAGACGCCAATACGTGAATTCCGTTGAGGGCGGACACCTAGCCTAGCATTCTGTCCGACGCAAAATACTATAAAATCCCTAAATCGCCGTAAATGGCGCTTTAAAATTAAAAATTAATTCTTAAATATATTCCTACGGCGTCCCCTATGTGCTAAGGATCGCCCCTGATCGTAACTGGATTCAAAAAAGTATTTAAAAAGGTTACAACACCCGGGATTCCCAAGCGGTCACCCATCCAAGTACTAACCGGGCTCAACGTTGCTTAACTTCGGTGTTCGGAAGGGAACCGGTGTTTTCAACGTGATATGGTCGTAACCGTTGGTTAAAAGCGAAAATTGTGCTTATAAATCAGGCAAGATTCCTACTTTTTTATTTCCCACCCATGTATTATCATTTAAAATCGAGGGGAGGGCATCGAAATGTGTGTATTTTGTCCTAATCAATAACGCAATGCGAGGAATATGTAACTTTTTGATTGAATATGTAACTTTTTGATCGTTAGGTAGTAATTATACAGCTCGACGCAGTTTTATTATCGCGTTCTCGATTTACTCACTCCCTTTCAGACGCCAATACGTGAATTCCGTTGAGGGCGGACACCTAGCCTAGCATTCTGTCCGACGCAAAATACTATAAAATCCCTAAATCGCCGTAAATGGCGCTTTAAAATTAAAAATTAATTCTTAAATATATTCCTACGGCGTCCCCTATGTGCTAAGGATCGCCCCTGATCGTAACTGGATTCAAAAAAGTATTTAAAAAGGTTACAACACCCGGGATTCCCAAGCGGTCACCCATCCAAGTACTAACCGGGCTCAACGTTGCTTAACTTCGGTGTTCGGAAGGGAACCGGTGTTTTCAACGTGATATGGTCGTAACCGTTGGTTAAAAGCGAAAATTGTGCTTATAAATCAGGCAAGATTCCTACTTTTTTATTTCCCACCCATGTATTATCATTTAAAATCGAGGGGAGGGCATCGAAATGTGTGTATTTTGTCCTAATCAATGACGCAATGCGAGGAATATGTAACTTTTTGATTGTTAGGGAGTAATTATACAGCTCGACGCAGTTTTATTATCGCGTTCTCGATTTACTCACTCCCTTTCAGACGCCAATACGTGAATTCCGTTGAGGGCGGACACCTAGCCTAGCATTCTGTCCGACGCAAAATACTGTAAAATCCCTAAATCTCCGTAAATGGCGCTTTAAAATTAAAAATTAATTCTCAAATATATTCCTACGGCGTCCCCTATGTGCTAAGGATCGCCCCTGATCGTAACTGGATTCAAAAAAGTATTTAAAAAGGTTACAACCCCCGGGATTCCCAAGCGGTCACCCATCCAAGTACTAACCGGGCTCAACGTTGCATAACTTCGGTGTTCGGAAGGGAACCGGTGTTTTCAACGTGATATGGTCGTAACCGTTGGTTAAAAGCGAAAATTGGGCTTATAAATCAGGCAAGATTCCTACTTTTTTATTTCCCACCCATGTATTATCATTTAAAATCGAGGGGAGGGCATCGAAATGTGTGTATTTTGTCCTAATCAATGACGCAATGCGAGGAATATGTAACTTTTTGATTGAATATGTAACTTTTTGATCGTTAGGTAGTAATTATACAGCTCGACGCAGTTTTATTATCGCGTTCTCGATTTACTCACTCCCTTTCAGACGCCAATACGTGAATTCCGTTGAGGGCGGACACCTAGCCTAGCATTCTGTCCGACGCAAAATACTATAAAATCCCTAAATCTCCGTAAATGGCGCTTTAAAATTAAAAATTAATTCTCAAATATATTCCTACGGCGTCCCCTATGTGCTAAGGATCGCCCCTGATCGTAACTGGATTCAAAAAAGTATTTAAAAAGGTTACAACACCCGGGATTCCCAAGCGGTCACCCATCCAAGTACTAACCGGGCTCAACGTTGCTTAACTTCGGTGTTCGGAAGGGAACCGGTGTTTTCAACGTGATATGGTCGTAACCGTTGGTTAAAAGCGAAAATTGTGCTTATAAATCAGGCAAGATTCCTACTTTATTATTTCCCACCCATGTATTATCATTTAAAATCGAGGGGAGGGCATCGAAATGTGTGTATTTTGTCCTAATCAATGACGCAATGCGAGGAATATGTAACTTTTTGATTGAATATGTAACTTTTTGATCGTTAGGTAGTAATTATACAGCTCGACGCAGTTTTATTATCGCGTTCTCGATTTACTCAGACGCCAATACGTGAATTCCGTTGAGGGCGGACACCTAGCCTAGCATTCTGTCCGACGCAAAATACTATAAAATCCCTAAATCTCCGTAAATGGCGCTTTAAAATTAAAAATTAATTCTCAAATATATTCCTACGGCGTCCCCTATGTGCTAAGGATCGCCCCTGATCGTAACTGGATTCAAAAAAGTATTTAAAAAGCTTACAACACCCGGGATTCCCAAGCGGTCACCCATCCAAGTATTAACCGGGCTCAACGTTGCTTAACTTCGGTGTTCGGAAGGGAACCGGTGTTTTCAACGTGATGTCGTAACCGTTGGTTAAAAGCGAAAATTGTGCTTATAAATCAGGCAAGATTCCTACTTTTTTATTTCCCACCCATGTATTATCATTTAAAATCGAGGGGAGGGCATCGAAATGTGTGTATTTTGTCCTAATCAATGACGCAATGCGAGGAATATGTAACTTTTTGATTGAATATGTAACTTTTTGATCGTTAGGTAGTAATTATACAGCTCGACGCAGTTTTATTATCGCGTTCTCGATTTACTCACTCCCTTTCAGACGCCAATACGTGAATTCCGTTGAGGGCGGACACCTAGCCTAGCATTCTGTCCGACGCAAAATACTATAAAATCCCTAAATCGCCGTAAATGGCGCTTTAAAATTAAAAATTAATTCTTAAATATATTCCTACGGCGTCCCCTATGTGCTAAGGATCGCCCCTGATCGTAACTGGATTCAAAAAAGTATTTAAAAAGGTTACAACACCCGGGATTCCCAAGCGGTCACCCATCCAAGTACTAACCGGGCTCAACGTTGCTTAACTTCGGTGTTCGGAAGGGAACCGGTGTTTTCAACGTGATATGGTCGTAACCGTTGGTTAAAAGCGAAAATTGTGCTTATAAATCAGGCAAGATTCCTACTTTTTTATTTCCCACCCATGTATTATCATTTAAAATCGAGGGGAGGGCATCGAAATGTGTGTATTTTGTCCTAATCAATAACGCAATGCGAGGAATATGTAACTTTTTGATTGAATATGTAACTTTTTGATCGTTAGGTAGTAATTATACAGCTCGACGCAGTTTTATTATCGCGTTCTCGATTTACTCACTCCCTTTCAGACGCCAATACGTGAATTCCGTTGAGGGCGGACACCTAGCCTAGCATTCTGTCCGACGCAAAATACTATAAAATCCCTAAATCTCCGTAAATGGCGCTTTAAAATTAAAAATTAATTCTCAAATATATTCCTACGGCGTCCCCTATGTGCTAAGGATCGCCCCTGATCGTAACTGGATTCAAGAAAGTATTTAAAAAGGTTACAACACCCGGGATTCCCAAGCGGTCACCCATCCAAGTACTAACCGGGCTCAACGTTGCTTAACTTCGGTGTTCGGAAGGGAACCGGTGTTTTCAACGTGATATGGTCGTAACCGTTGGTTAAAAGCGAAAATTGTGCTTATAAATCAGGCAAGATTCCTACTTTATTATTTCCCACCCATGTTTTATCATTTAAAATCGAGGGGAGGGCATCGAAATGTGTGTATTTTGTCCTAATCAATGACGCAATGCGAGGAATATGTAACTTTTTGATTGAATATGTAACTTTTTGATCGTTAGGTAGTAATTATACAGCTCGACGCAGTTTTATTATCGCGTTCTCGATTTACTCACTCCCTTTCAGACGCCAATACGTGAATTCCGTTGAGGGCGGACACCTAGCCTAGCATTCTGTCCGACGCAAAATACTATAAAATCCCTAAATCTCCGTAAATGGCGCTTTAAAATTAAAAATTAATTCTCAAATATATTCCTACGGCGTCCCCTATGTGCTAAGGATCGCCCCTGATCGTAACTGGATTCAAAAAAGTATTTAAAAAGGTTACAACACCCGGGATTCCCAAGCGGTCACCCATCCAAGTACTAACCGGGCTCAACGTTGCTTAACTTCGGTGTTCGGAAGGGAACCGGTGTTTTCAACGTGATATGGTCGTAACCGTTGGTTAAAAGCGAAAATTGTGCTTATAAATCAGGCAAGATTCCTACTTTATTATTTCCCACCCATGTATTATCATTTAAAATCGAGGGGAGGGCATCGAAATGTGTGTATTTTGTCCTAATCAATGACGCAATGCGAGGAATATGTAACTTTTTGATTGAATATGTAACTTTTTGATCGTTAGGTAGTAATTATACAGCTCGACGCAGTTTTATTATCGTGTTCTCGATTTACTCACTCCCGTTCAGACGCCAATACGTGAATTCCGTTGAGGGCGGACACCTAGCCTAGCATTCTGTCCGACGCAAAATACTATAAAATCCCTAAATCTCCGTAAATGGCGCTTTAAAATTAAAAATTAATTCTCAAATATATTCCTACGGCGTCCCCTATGTGCTAAGGATCGCCCCTGATCGTAACTGGATTCAAAAAAGTATTTAAAAAGCTTACAACACCCGGGATTCCCAAGCGGTCACCCATCCAAGTATTAACCGGGCTCAACGTTGCTTAACTTCGGTGTTCGGAAGGGAACCGGTGTTTTCAACGTGATGTCGTAACCGTTGGTTAAAAGCGAAAATTGTGCTTATAAATCAGGCAAGATTCCTACTTTTTTATTTCCCACCCATGTATTATCATTTAAAATCGAGGGGAGGGCATCGAAATGTGTGTATTTTGTCCTAATCAATGACGCAATGCGAGGAATATGTAACTTTTTGATTGAATATGTAACTTTTTGATCGTTAGGTAGTAATTATACAGCTCGACGCAGTTTTATTATCGCGTTCTCGATTTACTCACTCCCTTTCAGACGCCAATACGTGAATTCCGTTGAGGGCGGACACCTAGCCTAGCATTCTGTCCGACGCAAAATACTATAAAATCCCTAAATCGCCGTAAATGGCGCTTTAAAATTAAAAATTAATTCTCAAATATATTCCTACGGCGTCCCCTATGTGCTAAGGATCGCCCCTGATCGTAACTGGATTCAAAAAAGTATTTAAAAAGGTTACAACACCCGGGATTCCCAAGCGGTCACCCATCCAAGTACTAACCGGGCTCAACGTTGCTTAACTTCGGTGTTCGGAAGGGAACCGGTGTTTTCAACGTGATATGGTCGTAACCGTTGGTTAAAAGCGAAAATTGTGCTTATAAATCAGGCAAGATTCCTACTTTTTTATTTCCCACCCATGTATTATCATTTAAAATCGAGGGGAGGGCATCGAAATGTGTGTATTTTGTCCTAATCAATAACGCAATGCGAGGAATATGTAACTTTTTGATTGAATATGTAACTTTTTGATCGTTAGGTAGTAATTATACAGCTCGACGCAGTTTTATTATCGCGTTCTCGATTTACTCACTCCCTTTCAGACGCCAATACGTGAATTCCGTTGAGGGCGGACACCTAGCCTAGCATTCTGTCCGACGCAAAATACTATAAAATCCCTAAATCTCCGTAAATGGCGCTTTAAAATTAAAAATTAATTCTCAAATATATTCCTACGGCGTCCCCTATGTGCTAAGGATCGCCCCTGATCGTAACTGGATTCAAGAAAGTATTTAAAAAGGTTACAACACCCGGGATTCCCAAGCGGTCACCCATCCAAGTACTAACCGGGCTCAACGTTGCTTAACTTCGGTGTTCGGAAGGGAACCGGTGTTTTCAACGTGATATGGTCGTAACCGTTGGTTAAAAGCGAAAATTGTGCTTATAAATCAGGCAAGATTCCTACTTTATTATTTCCCACCCATGTTTTATCATTTAAAATCGAGGGGAGGGCATCGAAATGTGTGTATTTTGTCCTAATCAATGACGCAATGCGAGGAATATGTAACTTTGTGATTGAATATGTAACTTTTTGATCGTTAGGTAGTAATTATACAGCTCGACGCAGTTTTATTATCGCGTTCTCGATTTACTCACTCCCTATCAGACGCCAATACGTGAATTCCGTTGAGGGCGGACACCTAGCCTAGCGTTCTGTCCGACGCAAAATACTATAAAATCCCTAAATCTCCGTAAATGGCGCTTTAAAATTAAAAATTAATTCTCAAATATATTCCTACGGCGTCCCCTATGTGCTAAGGATCGCCCCTGATCGTAACTGGATTCAAAAAAGTATTTAAAAAGGTTACAAAACCCGGGATTCCCAAGCGGTCACCCATCCAAGTACTAACCGGGCTCAACGTTGCTTAACTTCGGTGTTCGGAAGGGAACCGGTGTTTTCAACGTGATATGGTCGTAACCGTTGGTTAAAAGCGAAAATTGTGCTTATAAATCAGGCAAGATTCCTACTTTTTTATTTCCCACCCATGTATTATCATTTAAAATCGAGGGGAGGGCATCGAAATGTGTGTATTTTGTCCTAATCAATAACGCAATGCGAGGAATATGTAACTTTTTGATTGAATATGTAACTTTTTGATCGTTAGGTAGTAATTATACAGCTCGACGCAGTTTTATTATCGCGTTCTCGATTTACTCACTCCCTTTCAGACGCCAATACGTGAATTCCGTTGAGGGCGGACACCTAGCCTAGCATTCTGTCCGACGCAAAATACTATAAAATCCCTAAATCTCCGTAAATGGCGCTTTAAAATTAAAAATTAATTCTCAAATATATTCCTACGGCGTCCCCTATGTGCTAAGGATCGCCCCTGATCGTAACTGGATTCAAGAAAGTATTTAAAAAGGTTACAACACCCGGGATTCCCAAGCGGTCACCCATCCAAGTACTAACCGGGCTCAACGTTGCTTAACTTCGGTGTTCGGAAGGGAACCGGTGTTTTCAACGTGATATGGTCGTAACCGTTGGTTAAAAGCGAAAATTGTGCTTATAAATCAGGCAAGATTCCTACTTTATTATTTCCCACCCATGTTTTATCATTTAAAATCGAGGGGAGGGCATCGAAATGTGTGTATTTTGTCCTAATCAATGACGCAATGCGAGGAATATGTAACTTTTTGATTGAATATGTAACTTTTTGATCGTTAGGTAGTAATTATACAGCTCGACGCAGTTTTATTATCGCGTTCTCGATTTACTCACTCCCTTTCAGACGCCAATACGTGAATTCCGTTGAGGGCGGACACCTAGCCTAGCATTCTGTCCGACGCAAAATACTATAAAATCCCTAAATCTCCGTAAATGGCGCTTTAAAATTAAAAATTAATTCTCAAATATATTCCTACGGCGTCCCCTATGTGCTAAGGATCGCCCCTGATCGTAACTATATTCAAAAAAGTATTTAAAAAGGTTACAACACCCGGGATTCCCAAGCGGTCACCCATCCAAGTACTAACCGGGCTCAACGTTGCTTAACTTCGGTGTTCGGAAGGGAACCGGTG
The DNA here is from genome assembly GCA_964036665.1 of Gordius sp. MW1. Classification (NCBI taxonomy): domain Eukaryota; kingdom Metazoa; phylum Nematomorpha; class Gordioida; order Gordea; family Gordiidae; genus Gordius; species Gordius sp. MW1. The sequence goes on along the minus strand of OZ038530.1, from coordinate 6,726,292 downwards.
TTTTCAACGTGATATGGTCGTAACCGTTGGTTAAAAGCGAAAATTGTGCTTATAAATCAGGCAAGATTCCTACTTTTTTATTTCCCACCCATGTATTATCATTTAAAATCGAGGGGAAGGCATCGAAATGTGTGTATTTTGTCCTAATCAATGACGCAATGCGAGGAATATGTAACTTTTTGATTGAATATGTAACTTTTTGATCGTTAGGTAGTAATTATACAGCTCGACGCAGTTTTATTATCGCGTTCTCGATTTACTCACTCCCTTTCAGACGCCAATACGTGAATTCCGTTGAGGGCGGACACCTAGCCTAGCATTCTGTCCGACGCAAAATACTATAAAATCCCTAAATCTCCGTAAATGGCGCTTTAAAATTAAAAATTAATTCTCAAATATATTCCTACGGCGTCCCCTATGTGCTAAGGATCGCCCCTGATCGTAACTGGATTCAAGAAAGTATTTAAAAAGGTTACAACACCCGGGATTCCCAAGCGGTCACCCATCCAAGTACTAACCGGGCTCAACGTTGCTTAACTTCGGTGTTCGGAAGGGAACCGGTGTTTTCAACGTGATATGGTCGTAACCGTTGGTTAAAAGCGAAAATTGTGCTTATAAATCAGGCAAGATTCCTACTTTATTATTTCCCACCCATGTATTATCATTTAAAATCGAGGGGAGGGCATCGAAATGTGTGTATTTTGTCCTAATCAATGACGCAATGCGAGGAATATGTAACTTTTTGATTGAATATGTAACTTTTTGATCGTTAGGTAGTAATTATACAGCTCGACGCAGTTTTATTATCGCGTTCTCGATTTACTCACTCCCTTTCAGACGCCAATACGTGAATTCCGTTGAGGGCGGACACCTAGCCTAGCATTCTGTCCGACGCAAAATACTATAAAATCCCTAAATCGCCGTAAATGGCGCTTTAAAATTAAAAATTAATTCTCAAATATATTCCTACGGCGTCCCCTATGTGCTAAGGATCGCCCCTGATCGTAACTGGATTCAAAAAAGTATTTAAAAAGGTTACAACACCCGGGATTCCCAAGCGGTCACCCATCCAAGTACTAACCGGGCTCAACGTTGCTTAACTTCGGTGTTCGGAAGGGAACCGGTGTTTTCAACGTGATATGGTCGTAACCGTTGGTTAAAAGCGAAAATTGTGCTTATAAATCAGGCAAGATTCCTACTTTTTTATTTCCCACCCATGTATTATCATTTAAAATCGAGGGGAGGGCATCGAAATGTGTGTATTTTGTCCTAATCAATGACGCAATGCGAGGAATATGTAACTTTTTGATTGAATATGTAACTTTTTGATTGTTAGGTAGTAATTATACAGCTCGACGCAGTTTTATTATCGCGTTCTCGATTTACTCACTCCCTTTCAGACGCCAATACGTGAATTCCGTTGAGGGCGGACACCTAGCCTAGCATTCTGTCCGACGCAAAATACTATAAAATCCCTAAATCTCCGTAAATGGCGCTTTAAAATTAAAAATTAATTCTCAAATATATTCCTACGGCGTCCCCTATGTGCTAAGGATCGCCCCTGATCGTAACTGGATTCAAAAAAGTATTTAAAAAGGTTACAACACCCGGGATTCCCAAGCGGTCACCCATCCAAGTACTAACCGGGCTCAACGTTGCTTAACTTCGGTGTTCGGAAGGGAACCGGTGTTTTCAACGTGATATGGTCGTAACCGTTGGTTAAAAGCGAAAATTGTGCTTATAAATCAGGCTAGATTCCTACTTTATTATTTCCCACCCATGTATTATCATTTAAAATCGAGGGGAGGGCATCGAAATGTGTGTATTTTGTCCTAATCAATGACGCAATGCGAGGAATATGTAACTTTTTGATTGAATATGTAACTTTTTGATCGTTAGGTAGTAATTATACAGCTCGACGCAGTTTTATTATCGCGTTCTCGATTTACTCACTCCCTTTCAGACGCCAATACGTGAATTCCGTTGAGGGCGGACACCTAGCCTAGCATTCTGTCCGACGCAAAATACTATAAAATCCCTAAATCTCCGTAAATGGCGCTTTAAAATTAAAAATTAATTCTCAAATATATTCCTACGGCGTCCCCTATGTGCTAAGGATCGCCCCTGATCGTAACTGGATTCAAAAAAGTATTTAAAAAGGTTACAACACCCGGGATTCCCAAGCGGTCACCCATCCAAGTACTAACCGGGCTCAACGTTGCTTAACTTCGGTGTTCGGAAGGGAACCGGTGTTTTCAACGTGATATGGTCGTAACCGTTGGTTAAAAGCGAAAATTGTGCTTATAAATCAGGCAAGATTCCTACTTTTTTATTTCCCACCCATGTATTATCATTTAAAATCGAGGGGAGGGCATCGAAATGTGTGTATTTTGTCCTAATCAATGACGCAATGCGAGGAATATGTAACTTTTTGATTGAATATGTAACTTTTTGATTGTTAGGTAGTAATTATACAGCTCGACGCAGTTTTATTATCGCGTTCTCGATTTACTCACTCCCTTTCAGACGCCAATACGTGAATTCCGTTGAGGGCGGACACCTAGCCTAGCATTCTGTCCGACGCAAAATACTATAAAATCCCTAAATCTCCGTAAATGGCGCTTTAAAATTAAAAATTAATTCTCAAATATATTCCTACGGCGTCCCCTATGTGCTAAGGATCGCCCCTGATCGTAACTGGATTCAAAAAAGTATTTAAAAAGGTTACAACACCCGGGATTCCCAAGCGGTCACCCATCCAAGTACTAACCGGGCTCAACGTTGCTTAACTTCGGTGTTCGGAAGGGAACCGGTGTTTTCAACGTGATATGGTCGTAACCGTTGGTTAAAAGCGAAAATTGTGCTTATAAATCAGGCTAGATTCCTACTTTATTATTTCCCACCCATGTATTATCATTTAAAATCGAGGGGAGGGCATCGAAATGTGTGTATTTTGTCCTAATCAATGACGCAATGCGAGGAATATGTAACTTTTTGATTGAATATGTAACTTTTTGATTGTTAGGTAGTAATTATACAGCTCGACGCAGTTTTATTATCGCGTTCTCGATTTACTCACTCCCTTTCAGACGCCAATACGTGAATTCCGTTGAGGGCGGACACCTAGCCTAGCATTCTGTCCGACGCAAAATACTATAAAATCCCTAAATCTCCGTAAATGGCGCTTTAAAATTAAAAATTAATTCTCAAATATATTCCTACGGCGTCCCCTATGTGCTAAGGATCGCCCCTGATCGTAACTGGATTCAAAAAAGTATTTAAAAAGGTTACAACACCCGGGATTCCCAAGCGGTCACCCATCCAAGTACTAACCGGGCTCAACGTTGCTTAACTTCGGTGTTCGGAAGGGAACCGGTGTTTTCAACGTGATATGGTCGTAACCGTTGGTTAAAAGCGAAAATTGTGCTTATAAATCAGGCAAGATTCCTACTTTTTTATTTCCCACCCATGTATTATCATTTAAAATCAAGGGGAGGGCATCGAAATGTGTGTATTTTGTCCTAATCAATGACGCAATGCGAGGAATATGTAACTTTTTGATTGAATATGTAACTTTTTGATTGTTAGGTAGTAATTATACAGCTCGACGCAGTTTTATTATCGCGTTCTCGATTTACTCACTCCCTTTCAGACGCCAATACGTGAATTCCGTTGAGGGCGGACACCTAGCCTAGCATTCTGTCCGACGCAAAATACTATAAAATCCCTAAATCTCCGTAAATGGCGCTTTAAAATTAAAAATTAATTCTCAAATATATTCCTACGGCGTCCCCTATGTGCTAAGGATCGCCCCTGATCGTAACTGGATTCAAAAAAGTATTTAAAAAGGTTACAACACCCGGGATTCCCAAGCGGTCACCCATCCAAGTACTAACCGGGCTCAACGTTGCTTAACTTAGGTGTTCGGAAGGGAACCGGTGTTTTCAACGTGATATGGTCGTAACCGTTGGTTAAAAGCGAAAATTGTGCTTATAAATCAGGCTAGATTCCTACTTTATTATTTCCCACCCATGTATTATCATTTAAAATCGAGGGGAGGGCATCGAAATGTGTGTATTTTGTCCTAATCAATGACGCAATGCGAGGAATATGTAACTTTTTGATTGAATATGTAACTTTTTGATCGTTAGGTAGTAATTATACAGCTCGACGCAGTTTTATTATCGCGTTCTCGATTTACTCACTCCCTTTCAGACGCCAATACGTGAATTCCGTTGAGGGCGGACACCTAGCCTAGCATTCTGTCCGACGCAAAATACTATAAAATCCCTAAATCTCCGTAAATGGCGCTTTAAAATTAAAAATTAATTCTCAAATATATTCCTACGGCGTCCCCTATGTGCTAAGGATCCCCCCTGATCGTAACTGGATTCAAAAAAGTATTTAAAAAGGTTACAACACCCGGGATTCCCAAGCGGTCACCCATCCAAGTACTAACCGGGCTCAACGTTGCTTAACTTCGGTGTTCGGAAGGGAACCGGTGTTTTCAACGTGATATGGTCGTAACCGTTGGTTAAAAGCGAAAATTGTGCTTATAAATCAGGCAAGATTCCTACTTTTTTATTTCCCACCCATGTATTATCATTTAAAATCGAGGGGAGGGCATCGAAATGTGTGTATTTTGTCCTAATCAATGACGCAATGCGAGGAATATGTAACTTTTTGATTGAATATGTAACTTTTTGATTGTTAGGTAGTAATTATACAGCTCGACGCAGTTTTATTATCGCGTTCTCGATTTACTCACTCCCTTTCAGACGCCAATACGTGAATTCCGTTGAGGGCGGACACCTAGCCTAGCATTCTGTCCGACGCAAAATACTATAAAATCCCTAAATCTCCGTAAATGGCGCTTTAAAATTAAAAATTAATTCTCAAATATATTCCTACGGCGTCCCCTATGTGCTAAGGATCGCCCCTGATCGTAACTGGATTCAAAAAAGTATTTAAAAAGGTTACAACACCCGGGATTCCCAAGCGGTCACCCATCCAAGTACTAACCGGGCTCAACGTTGCTTAACTTCGGTGTTCGGAAGGGAACCGGTGTTTTCAACGTGATATGGTCGTAACCGTTGGTTAAAAGCGAAAATTGTGCTTATAAATCAGGCAAGATTCCTACTTTATTATTTCCCACCCATGTATTATCATTTAAAATCGAGGGGAGGGCATCGAAATGTGTGTATTTTGTCCTAATCAATGACGCAATGCGAGGAATATGTAACTTTTTGATTGAATATGTAACTTTTTGATCGTTAGGTAGTAATTATACAGCTCGACGCAGTTTTATTATCGTGTTCTCGATTTACTCACTCCCGTTCAGACGCCAATACGTGAATTCCGTTGAGGGCGGACACCTAGCCTAGCATTCTGTCCGACGCAAAATACTATAAAATCCCTAAATCTCCGTAAATGGCGCTTTAAAATTAAAAATTAATTCTCAAATATATTCCTACGGCGTCCCCTATGTGCTAAGGATCGCCCCTGATCGTAACTGGATTCAAAAAAGTATTTAAAAAGCTTACAACACCCGGGATTCCCAAGCGGTCACCCATCCAAGTATTAACCGGGCTCAACGTTGCTTAACTTCGGTGTTCGGAAGGGAACCGGTGTTTTCAACGTGATGTCGTAACCGTTGGTTAAAAGCGAAAATTGTGCTTATAAATCAGGCAAGATTCCTACTTTTTTATTTCCCACCCATGTATTATCATTTAAAATCGAGGGGAGGGCATCGAAATGTGTGTATTTTGTCCTAATCAATGACGCAATGCGAGGAATATGTAACTTTTTGATTGAATATGTAACTTTTTGATCGTTAGGTAGTAATTATACAGCTCGACGCAGTTTTATTATCGCGTTCTCGATTTACTCACTCCCTTTCAGACGCCAATACGTGAATTCCGTTGAGGGCGGACACCTAGCCTAGCATTCTGTCCGACGCAAAATACTATAAAATCCCTAAATCGCCGTAAATGGCGCTTTAAAATTAAAAATTAATTCTCAAATATATTCCTACGGCGTCCCCTATGTGCTAAGGATCGCCCCTGATCGTAACTGGATTCAAAAAAGTATTTAAAAAGGTTACAACACCCGGGATTCCCAAGCGGTCACCCATCCAAGTACTAACCGGGCTCAACGTTGCTTAACTTCGGTGTTCGGAAGGGAACCGGTGTTTTCAACGTGATATGGTCGTAACCGTTGGTTAAAAGCGAAAATTGTGCTTATAAATCAGGCAAGATTCCTACTTTTTTATTTCCCACCCATGTATTATCATTTAAAATCGAGGGGAGGGCATCGAAATGTGTGTATTTTGTCCTAATCAATAACGCAATGCGAGGAATATGTAACTTTTTGATTGAATATGTAACTTTTTGATCGTTAGGTAGTAATTATACAGCTCGACGCAGTTTTATTATCGCGTTCTCGATTTACTCACTCCCTTTCAGACGCCAATACGTGAATTCCGTTGAGGGCGGACACCTAGCCTAGCATTCTGTCCGACGCAAAATACTATAAAATCCCTAAATCTCCGTAAATGGCGCTTTAAAATTAAAAATTAATTCTCAAATATATTCCTACGGCGTCCCCTATGTGCTAAGGATCGCCCCTGATCGTAACTGGATTCAAGAAAGTATTTAAAAAGGTTACAACACCCGGGATTCCCAAGCGGTCACCCATCCAAGTACTAACCGGGCTCAACGTTGCTTAACTTCGGTGTTCGGAAGGGAACCGGTGTTTTCAACGTGATATGGTCGTAACCGTTGGTTAAAAGCGAAAATTGTGCTTATAAATCAGGCAAGATTCCTACTTTATTATTTCCCACCCATGTTTTATCATTTAAAATCGAGGGGAGGGCATCGAAATGTGTGTATTTTGTCCTAATCAATGACGCAATGCGAGGAATATGTAACTTTTTGATTGAATATGTAACTTTTTGATCGTTAGGTAGTAATTATACAGCTCGACGCAGTTTTATTATCGCGTTCTCGATTTACTCACTCCCTATCAGACGCCAATACGTGAATTCCGTTGAGGGCGGACACCTAGCCTAGCGTTCTGTCCGACGCAAAATACTATAAAATCCCTAAATCTCCGTAAATGGCGCTTTAAAATTAAAAATTAATTCTCAAATATATTCCTACGGCGTCCCCTATGTGCTAAGGATCGCCCCTGATCGTAACTGGATTCAAAAAAGTATTTAAAAAGGTTACAACACCCGGGATTCCCAAGCGGTCACCCATCCAAGTACTAACCGGGCTCAACGTTGCTTAACTTCGGTGTTCGGAAGGGAACCGGTGTTTTCAACGTGATATGGTCGTAACCGTTGGTTAAAAGCGAAAATTGTGCTTATAAATCAGGCAAGATTCCTACTTTTTTATTTCCCACCCATGTATTATCATTTAAAATCGAGGGGAGGGCATCGAAATGTGTGTATTTTGTCCTAATCAATAACGCAATGCGAGGAATATGTAACTTTTTGATTGAATATGTAACTTTTTGATCGTTAGGTAGTAATTATACAGCTCGACGCAGTTTTATTATCGCGTTCTCGATTTACTCACTCCCTTTCAGACGCCAATACGTGAATTCCGTTGAGGGCGGACACCTAGCCTAGCATTCTGTCCGACGCAAAATACTATAAAATCCCTAAATCTCCGTAAATGGCGCTTTAAAATTAAAAATTAATTCTCAAATATATTCCTACGGCGTCCCCTATGTGCTAAGGATCGCCCCTGATCGTAACTGGATTCAAGAAAGTATTTAAAAAGGTTACAACACCCGGGATTCCCAAGCGGTCACCCATCCAAGTACTAACCGGGCTCAACGTTGCTTAACTTCGGTGTTCGGAAGGGAACCGGTGTTTTCAACGTGATATGGTCGTAACCGTTGGTTAAAAGCGAAAATTGTGCTTATAAATCAGGCAAGATTCCTACTTTATTATTTCCCACCCATGTTTTATCATTTAAAATCGAGGGGAGGGCATCGAAATGTGTGTATTTTGTCCTAATCAATGACGCAATGCGAGGAATATGTAACTTTTTGATTGAATATGTAACTTTTTGATCGTTAGGTAGTAATTATACAGCTCGACGCAGTTTTATTATCGCGTTCTCGATTTACTCACTCCCTTTCAGACGCCAATACGTGAATTCCGTTGAGGGCGGACACCTAGCCTAGCATTCTGTCCGACGCAAAATACTATAAAATCCCTAAATCTCCGTAAATGGCGCTTTAAAATTAAAAATTAATTCTCAAATATATTCCTACGGCGTCCCCTATGTGCTAAGGATCGCCCCTGATCGTAACTATATTCAAAAAAGTATTTAAAAAGGTTACAACACCCGGGATTCCCAAGCGGTCACCCATCCAAGTACTAACCGGGCTCAACGTTGCTTAACTTCGGTGTTCGGAAGGGAACCGGTGTTTTCAACGTGATATGGTCGTAACCGTTGGTTAAAAGCGAAAATTGTGCTTATAAATCAGGCAAGATTCCTACTTTTTTATTTCCCACCCATGTATTATCATTTAAAATCGAGGGGAAGGCATCGAAATGTGTGTATTTTGTCCTAATCAATGACGCAATGCGAGGAATATGTAACTTTTTGATTGAATATGTAACTTTTTGATCGTTAGGTAGTAATTATACAGCTCGACGCAGTTTTATTATCGCGTTCTCGATTTACTCACTCCCTTTCAGACGCCAATACGTGAATTCCGTTGAGGGCGGACACCTAGCCTAGCATTCTGTCCGACGCAAAATACTATAAAATCCCTAAATCTCCGTAAATGGCGCTTTAAAATTAAAAATTAATTCTCAAATATATTCCTACGGCGTCCCCTATGTGCTAAGGATCGCCCCTGATCGTAACTGGATTCAAGAAAGTATTTAAAAAGGTTACAACACCCGGGATTCCCAAGCGGTCACCCATCCAAGTACTAACCGGGCTCAACGTTGCTTAACTTCGGTGTTCGGAAGGGAACCGGTGTTTTCAACGTGATATGGTCGTAACCGTTGGTTAAAAGCGAAAATTGTGCTTATAAATCAGGCAAGATTCCTACTTTATTATTTCCCACCCATGTATTATCATTTAAAATCGAGGGGAGGGCATCGAAATGTGTGTATTTTGTCCTAATCAATGACGCAATGCGAGGAATATGTAACTTTTTGATTGAATATGTAACTTTTTGATCGTTAGGTAGTAATTATACAGCTCGACGCAGTTTTATTATCGCGTTCTCGATTTACTCACTCCCTTTCAGACGCCAATACGTGAATTCCGTTGAGGGCGGACACCTAGCCTAGCATTCTGTCCGACGCAAAATACTATAAAATCCCTAAATCGCCGTAAATGGCGCTTTAAAATTAAAAATTAATTCTCAAATATATTCCTACGGCGTCCCCTATGTGCTAAGGATCGCCCCTGATCGTAACTGGATTCAAAAAAGTATTTAAAAAGGTTACAACACCCGGGATTCCCAAGCGGTCACCCATCCAAGTACTAACCGGGCTCAACGTTGCTTAACTTCGGTGTTCGGAAGGGAACCGGTGTTTTCAACGTGATATGGTCGTAACCGTTGGTTAAAAGCGAAAATTGTGCTTATAAATCAGGCAAGATTCCTACTTTTTTATTTCCCACCCATGTATTATCATTTAAAATCGAGGGGAGGGCATCGAAATGTGTGTATTTTGTCCTAATCAATGACGCAATGCGAGGAATATGTAACTTTTTGATTGAATATGTAACTTTTTGATTGTTAGGTAGTAATTATACAGCTCGACGCAGTTTTATTATCGCGTTCTCGATTTACTCACTCCCTTTCAGACGCCAATACGTGAATTCCGTTGAGGGCGGACACCTAGCCTAGCATTCTGTCCGACGCAAAATACTATAAAATCCCTAAATCTCCGTAAATGGCGCTTTAAAATTAAAAATTAATTCTCAAATATATTCCTACGGCGTCCCCTATGTGCTAAGGATCGCCCCTGATCGTAACTGGATTCAAAAAAGTATTTAAAAAGGTTACAACACCCGGGATTCCCAAGCGGTCACCCATCCAAGTACTAACCGGGCTCAACGTTGCTTAACTTCGGTGTTCGGAAGGGAACCGGTGTTTTCAACGTGATATGGTCGTAACCGTTGGTTAAAAGCGAAAATTGTGCTTATAAATCAGGCAAGATTCCTACTTTTTTATTTCCCACCCATGTATTATCATTTAAAATCAAGGGGAGGGCATCGAAATGTGTGTATTTTGTCCTAATCAATGACGCAATGCGAGGAATATGTAACTTTTTGATTGAATATGTAACTTTTTGATTGTTAGGTAGTAATTATACAGCTCGACGCAGTTTTATTATCGCGTTCTCGATTTACTCACTCCCTTTCAGACGCCAATACGTGAATTCCGTTGAGGGCGGACACCTAGCCTAGCATTCTGTCCGACGCAAAATACTATAAAATCCCTAAATCTCCGTAAATGGCGCTTTAAAATTAAAAATTAATTCTCAAATATATTCCTACGGCGTCCCCTATGTGCTAAGGATCGCCCCTGATCGTAACTGGATTCAAAAAAGTATTTAAAAAGGTTACAACACCCGGGATTCCCAAGCGGTCACCCATCCAAGTACTAACCGGGCTCAACGTTGCTTAACTTAGGTGTTCGGAAGGGAACCGGTGTTTTCAACGTGATATGGTCGTAACCGTTGGTTAAAAGCGAAAATTGTGCTTATAAATCAGGCTAGATTCCTACTTTATTATTTCCCACCCATGTATTATCATTTAAAATCGAGGGGAGGGCATCGAAATGTGTGTATTTTGTCCTAATCAATGACGCAATGCGAGGAATATGTAACTTTTTGATTGAATATGTAACTTTTTGATCGTTAGGTAGTAATTATACAGCTCGACGCAGTTTTATTATCGCGTTCTCGATTTACTCACTCCCTTTCAGACGCCAATACGTGAATTCCGTTGAGGGCGGACACCTAGCCTAGCATTCTGTCCGACGCAAAATACTATAAAATCCCTAAATCTCCGTAAATGGCGCTTTAAAATTAAAAATTAATTCTCAAATATATTCCTACGGCGTCCCCTATGTGCTAAGGATCCCCCCTGATCGTAACTGGATTCAAAAAAGTATTTAAAAAGGTTACAACACCCGGGATTCCCAAGCGGTCACCCATCCAAGTACTAACCGGGCTCAACGTTGCTTAACTTCGGTGTTCGGAAGGGAACCGGTGTTTTCAACGTGATATGGTCGTAACCGTTGGTTAAAAGCGAAAATTGTGCTTATAAATCAGGCAAGATTCCTACTTTTTTATTTCCCACCCATGTATTATCATTTAAAATCGAGGGGAGGGCATCGAAATGTGTGTATTTTGTCCTAATCAATGACGCAATGCGAGGAATATGTAACTTTTTGATTGAATATGTAACTTTTTGATTGTTAGGTAGTAATTATACAGCTCGACGCAGTTTTATTATCGCGTTCTCGATTTACTCACTCCCTTTCAGACGCCAATACGTGAATTCCGTTGAGGGCGGACACCTAGCCTAGCATTCTGTCCGACGCAAAATACTATAAAATCCCTAAATCTCCGTAAATGGCGCTTTAAAATTAAAAATTAATTCTCAAATATATTCCTACGGCGTCCCCTATGTGCTAAGGATCGCCCCTGATCGTAACTGGATTCAAAAAAGTATTTAAAAAGGTTACAACACCCGGGATTCCCAAGCGGTCACCCATCCAAGTACTAACCGGGCTCAACGTTGCTTAACTTCGGTGTTCGGAAGGGAACCGGTGTTTTCAACGTGATATGGTCGTAACCGTTGGTTAAAAGCGAAAATTGTGCTTATAAATCAGGCTAGATTCCTACTTTATTATTTCCCACCCATGTATTATCATTTAAAATCGAGGGGAGGGCATCGAAATGTGTGTATTTTGTCCTAATCAATGACGCAATGCGAGGAATATGTAACTTTTTGATTGAATATGTAACTTTTTGATCGTTAGGTAGTAATTATACAGCTCGACGCAGTTTTATTATCGCGTTCTCGATTTACTCACTCCCTTTCAGACGCCAATACGTGAATTCCGTTGAGGGCGGACACCTAGCCTAGCATTCTGTCCGACGCAAAATACTATAAAATCCCTAAATCTCCGTAAATGGCGCTTTAAAATTAAAAATTAATTCTCAAATATATTCCTACGGCGTCCCCTATGTGCTAAGGATCGCCCCTGATCGTAACTGGATTCAAAAAAGTATTTAAAAAGGTTACAACACCCGGGATTCCCAAGCGGTCACCCATCCAAGTACTAACCGGGCTCAACGTTGCTTAACTTCGGTGTTCGGAAGGGAACCGGTGTTTTCAACGTGATATGGTCGTAACCGTTGGTTAAAAGCGAAAATTGTGCTTATAAATCAGGCAAGATTCCTACTTTTTTATTTCCCACCCATGTATTATCATTTAAAATCGAGGGGAGGGCATCGAAATGTGTGTATTTTGTCCTAATCAATGACGCAATGCGAGGAATATGTAACTTTTTGATTGAATATGTAACTTTTTGATTGTTAGGTAGTAATTATACAGCTCGACGCAGTTTTATTATAGCGTTCTCGATTTACTCACTCCCTTTCAGACGCCAATACGTGAATTCCGTTGAGGGCGGACACCTAGCCTAGCATTCTGTCCGACGCAAAATACTATAAAATCCCTAAATCTCCGTAAATGGCGCTTTAAAATTAAAAATTAATTCTCAAATATATTCCTACGGCGTCCCCTATGTGCTAAGGATCGCCCCTGATCGTAACTGGATTCAAAAAAGTATTTAAAAAGGTTACAACACCCGGGATTCCCAAGCGGTCACCCATCCAAGTACTAACCGGGCTCAACGTTGCTTAACTTCGGTGTTCGGAAGGGAACCGGTGTTTTCAACGTGATATGGTCGTAACCGTTGGTTAAAAGCGAAAATTGTGCTTATAAATCAGGCAAGATTCCTACTTTATTATTTCCCACCCATGTATTATCATTTAAAATCGAGGGGAGGGCATCGAAATGTGTGTATTTTGTCCTAATCAATGACGCAATGCGAGGAATATGTAACTTTTTGATTGAATATGTAACTTTTTGATCGTTAGGTAGTAATTATACAGCTCGACGCAGTTTTATTATCGCGTTCTCGATTTACTCACTCCCTTTCAGACGCCAATACGTGAATTCCGTTGAGGGCGGACACCTAGCCTAGCATTCTGTCCGACGCAAAATACTATAAAATCCCTAAATCGCCGTAAATGGCGCTTTAAAATTAAAAATTAATTCTCAAATATATTCCTACGGCGTCCCCTATGTGCTAAGGATCGCCCCTGATCGTAACTGGATTCAAAAAAGTATTTAAAAAGGTTACAACACCCGGGATTCCCAAGCGGTCACCCATCCAAGTACTAACCGGGCTCAACGTTGCTTAACTTCGGTGTTCGGAAGGGAACCGGTGTTTTCAACGTGATATGGTCGTAACCGTTGGTTAAAAGCGAAAATTGTGCTTATAAATCAGGCAAGATTCCTACTTTTTTATTTCCCACCCATGTATTATCATTTAAAATCGAGGGGAGGGCATCGAAATGTGTGTATTTTGTCCTAATCAATGACGCAATGCGAGGAATATGTAACTTTTTGATTGAATATGTAACTTTTTGATTGTTAGGTAGTAATTATACAGCTCGACGCAGTTTTATTATCGCGTTCTCGATTTACTCACTCCCTTTCAGACGCCAATACGTGAATTCCGTTGAGGGCGGACACCTAGCCTAGCATTCTGTCCGACGCAAAATACTATAAAATCCCTAAATCTCCGTAAATGGCGCTTTAAAATTAAAAATTAATTCTCAAATATATTCCTACGGCGTCCCCTATGTGCTAAGGATCGCCCCTGATCGTAACTGGATTCAAAAAAGTATTTAAAAAGGTTACAACACCCGGGATTCCCAAGCGGTCACCCATCCAAGTACTAACCGGGCTCAACGTTGCTTAACTTCGGTGTTCGGAAGGGAACCGGTGTTTTCAACGTGATATGGTCGTAACCGTTGGTTAAAAGCGAAAATTGTGCTTATAAATCAGGCAAGATTCCTACTTTTTTATTTCCCACCCATGTATTATCATTTAAAATCAAGGGGAGGGCATCGAAATGTGTGTATTTTGTCCTAATCAATGACGCAATGCGAGGAATATGTAACTTTTTGATTGAATATGTAACTTTTTGATTGTTAGGTAGTAATTATACAGCTCGACGCAGTTTTATTATCGCGTTCTCGATTTACTCACTCCCTTTCAGACGCCAATACGTGAATTCCGTTGAGGGCGGACACCTAGCCTAGCATTCTGTCCGACGCAAAATACTATAAAATCCCTAAATCTCCGTAAATGGCGCTTTAAAATTAAAAATTAATTCTCAAATATATTCCTACGGCGTCCCCTATGTGCTAAGGATCGCCCCTGATCGTAACTGGATTCAAAAAAGTATTTAAAAAGGTTACAACACCCGGGATTCCCAAGCGGTCACCCATCCAAGTACTAACCGGGCTCAACGTTGCTTAACTTAGGTGTTCGGAAGGGAACCGGTGTTTTCAACGTGATATGGTCGTAACCGTTGGTTAAAAGCGAAAATTGTGCTTATAAATCAGGCTAGATTCCTACTTTATTATTTCCCACCCATGTATTATCATTTAAAATCGAGGGGAGGGCATCGAAATGTGTGTATTTTGTCCTAATCAATGACGCAATGCGAGGAATATGTAACTTTTTGATTGAATATGTAACTTTTTGATCGTTAGGTAGTAATTATACAGCTCGACGCAGTTTTATTATCGCGTTCTCGATTTACTCACTCCCTTTCAGACGCCAATACGTGAATTCCGTTGAGGGCGGACACCTAGCCTAGCATTCTGTCCGACGCAAAATACTATAAAATCCCTAAATCTCCGTAAATGGCGCTTTAAAATTAAAAATTAATTCTCAAATATATTCCTACGGCGTCCCCTATGTGCTAAGGATCCCCCCTGATCGTAACTGGATTCAAAAAAGTATTTAAAAAGGTTACAACACCCGGGATTCCCAAGCGGTCACCCATCCAAGTACTAACCGGGCTCAACGTTGCTTAACTTCGGTGTTCGGAAGGGAACCGGTGTTTTCAACGTGATATGGTCGTAACCGTTGGTTAAAAGCGAAAATTGTGCTTATAAATCAGGCAAGATTCCTACTTTTTTATTTCCCACCCATGTATTATCATTTAAAATCGAGGGGAGGGCATCGAAATGTGTGTATTTTGTCCTAATCAATGACGCAATGCGAGGAATATGTAACTTTTTGATTGAATATGTAACTTTTTGATTGTTAGGTAGTAATTATACAGCTCGACGCAGTTTTATTATCGCGTTCTCGATTTACTCACTCCCTTTCAGACGCCAATACGTGAATTCCGTTGAGGGCGGACACCTAGCCTAGCATTCTGTCCGACGCAAAATACTATAAAATCCCTAAATCTCCGTAAATGGCGCTTTAAAATTAAAAATTAATTCTCAAATATATTCCTACGGCGTCCCCTATGTGCTAAGGATCGCCCCTGATCGTAACTGGATTCAAAAAAGTATTTAAAAAGGTTACAACACCCGGGATTCCCAAGCGGTCACCCATCCAAGTACTAACCGGGCTCAACGTTGCTTAACTTCGGTGTTCGGAAGGGAACCGGTGTTTTCAACGTGATATGGTCGTAACCGTTGGTTAAAAGCGAAAATTGTGCTTATAAATCAGGCTAGATTCCTACTTTATTATTTCCCACCCATGTATTATCATTTAAAATCGAGGGGAGGGCATCGAAATGTGTGTATTTTGTCCTAATCAATGACGCAATGCGAGGAATATGTAACTTTTTGATTGAATATGTAACTTTTTGATCGTTAGGTAGTAATTATACAGCTCGACGCAGTTTTATTATCGCGTTCTCGATTTACTCACTCCCTTTCAGACGCCAATACGTGAATTCCGTTGAGGGCGGACACCTAGCCTAGCATTCTGTCCGACGCAAAATACTATAAAATCCCTAAATCTCCGTAAATGGCGCTTTAAAATTAAAAATTAATTCTCAAATATATTCCTACGGCGTCCCCTATGTGCTAAGGATCGCCCCTGATCGTAACTGGATTCAAAAAAGTATTTAAAAAGGTTACAACACCCGGGATTCCCAAGCGGTCACCCATCCAAGTACTAACCGGGCTCAACGTTGCTTAACTTCGGTGTTCGGAAGGGAACCGGTGTTTTCAACGTGATATGGTCGTAACCGTTGGTTAAAAGCGAAAATTGTGCTTATAAATCAGGCAAGATTCCTACTTTTTTATTTCCCACCCATGTATTATCATTTAAAATCGAGGGGAGGGCATCGAAATGTGTGTATTTTGTCCTAATCAATGACGCAATGCGAGGAATATGTAACTTTTTGATTGAATATGTAACTTTTTGATTGTTAGGTAGTAATTATACAGCTCGACGCAGTTTTATTATAGCGTTCTCGATTTACTCACTCCCTTTCAGACGCCAATACGTGAATTCCGTTGAGGGCGGACACCTAGCCTAGCATTCTGTCCGACGCAAAATACTATAAAATCCCTAAATCTCCGTAAATGGCGCTTTAAAATTAAAAATTAATTCTCAAATATATTCCTACGGCGTCCCCTATGTGCTAAGGATCGCCCCTGATCGTAACTGGATTCAAAAAAGTATTTAAAAAGGTTACAACACCCGGGATTCCCAAGCGGTCACCCATCCAAGTACTAACCGGGCTCAACGTTGCTTAACTTCGGTGTTCGGAAGGGAACCGGTGTTTTCAACGTGATATGGTCGTAACCGTTGGTTAAAAGCGAAAATTGTGCTTATAAATCAGGCTAGATTCCTACTTTATTATTTCCCACCCATGTATTATCATTTAAAATCGAGGGGAGGGCATCGAAATGTGTGTATTTTGTCCTAATCAATGACGCAATGCGAGGAATATGTAACTTTTTGATTGAATATGTAACTTTTTGATCGTTAGGTAGTAATTATACAGCTCGACGCAGTTTTATTATCGCGTTCTCGATTTACTCACTCCCTTTCAGACGCCAATACGTGAATTCCGTTGAGGGCGGACACCTAGCCTAGCATTCTGTCCGACGCAAAATACTATAAAATCCCTAAATCTCCGTAAATGGCGCTTTAAAATTAAAAATTAATTCTCAAATATATTCCTACGGCGTCCCCTATGTGCTAAGGATCGCCCCTGATCGTAACTGGATTCAAAAAAGTATTTAAAAAGGTTACAACACCCGGGATTCCCAAGCGGTCACCCATCCAAGTACTAACCGGGCTCAACGTTGCTTAACTTCGGTGTTCGGAAGGGAACCGGTGTTTTCAACGTGATATGGTCGTAACCGTTGGTTAAAAGCGAAAATTGTGCTTATAAATCAGGCAAGATTCCTACTTTTTTATTTCCCACCCATGTATTATCATTTAAAATCAAGGGGAGGGCATCGAAATGTGTGTATTTTGTCCTAATCAATGACGCAATGCGAGGAATATGTAACTTTTTGATTGAATATGTAACTTTTTGATTGTTAGGTAGTAATTATACAGCTCGACGCAGTTTTATTATCGCGTTCTCGATTTACTCACTCCCTTTCAGACGCCAATACGTGAATTCCGTTGAGGGCGGACACCTAGCCTAGCATTCTGTCCGACGCAAAATACTATAAAATCCCTAAATCTCCGTAAATGGCGCTTTAAAATTAAAAATTAATTCTCAAATATATTCCTACGGCGTCCCCTATGTGCTAAGGATCGCCCCTGATCGTAACTGGATTCAAAAAAGTATTTAAAAAGGTTACAACACCCGGGATTCCCAAGCGGTCACCCATCCAAGTACTAACCGGGCTCAACGTTGCTTAACTTCGGTGTTCGGAAGGGAACCGGTGTTTTCAACGTGATATGGTCGTAACCGTTGGTTAAAAGCGAAAATTGTGCTTATAAATCAGGCAAGATTCCTACTTTATTATTTCCCACCCATGTATTATCATTTAAAATCGAGGGGAGGGCATCGAAATGTGTGTATTTTGTCCTAATCAATGACGCAATGCGAGGAATATGTAACTTTTTGATTGAATATGTAACTTTTTGATCGTTAGGTAGTAATTATACAGCTCGACGCAGTTTTATTATCGCGTTCTCGATTTACTCACTCCCTTTCAGACGCCAATACGTGAATTCCGTTGAGGGCGGACACCTAGCCTAGCATTCTGTCCGACGCAAAATACTATAAAATCCCTAAATCTCCGTAAATGGCGCTTTAAAATTAAAAATTAATTCTCAAATATATTCCTACGGCGTCCCCTATGTGCTAAGGATCCCCCCTGATCGTAACTGGATTCAAAAAAGTATTTAAAAAGGTTACAACACCCGGGATTCCCAAGCGGTCACCCATCCAAGTACTAACCGGGCTCAACGTTGCTTAACTTCGGTGTTCGGAAGGGAACCGGTGTTTTCAACGTGATATGGTCGTAACCGTTGGTTAAAAGCGAAAATTGTGCTTATAAATCAGGCAAGATTCCTACTTTTTTATTTCCCACCCATGTATTATCATTTAAAATCGAGGGGAGGGCATCGAAATGTGTGTATTTTGTCCTAATCAATGACGCAATGCGAGGAATATGTAACTTTTTGATTGAATATGTAACTTTTTGATCGTTAGGTAGTAATTATACAGCTCGACGCAGTTTTATTATAGCGTTCTCGATTTACTCACTCCCTTTCAGACGCCAATACGTGAATTCCGTTGAGGGCGGACACCTAGCCTAGCATTCTGTCCGACGCAAAATACTATAAAATGCCTAAATCTCCGTAAATGGCGCTTTAAAATTAAAAATTAATTCTCAAATATATTCCTACGGCGTCCCCTATGTGCTAAGGATCGCCCCTGATCGTAACTGGATTCAAGAAAGTATTTAAAAAGGTTACAACACCCGGGATTCCCAAGCGGTCACCCATCCAAGTACTAACCGGGCTCAACGTTGCTTAACTTCGGTGTTCGGAAGGGAACCGGTGTTTTCAACGTGATATGGTCGTAACCGTTGGTTAAAAGCGAAAATTGTGCTTATAAATCAGGCAAGATTCCTACTTTATTATTTCCCACCCATGTATTATCATTTAAAATCGAAAGGAGGGCATCGAAATGTGTGTATTTTGTCCTAATCAATGACGCAATGCGAGGAATATGTAACTTTTTGATTGAATATGTAACTTTTTGATCGTTAGGTAGTAATTATACAGCTCGACGCAGTTTTATTATCGCGTTCTCGATTTACTCACTCCCTTTCAGACGCCAATACGTGAATTCCGTTGAGGGCGGACACCTAGCCTAGCATTCTGTCCGACGCAAAATACTATAAAATCCCTAAATCTCCGTAAATGGCGCTTTAAAATTAAAAATTAATTCTCAAATATATTCCTACGGCGTCCCCTATGTGCTAAGGATCGCCCCTGATCGTAACTGGATTCAAGAAAGTATTTAAAAAGGTTACAACACCCGGGATTCCCAAGCGGTCACCCATCCAAGTACTAACCGGGCTCAACGTTGCTTAACTTCGGTGTTCGGAAGGGAACCGGTGTTTTCAACGTGATATGGTCGTAACCGTTGGTTAAAAGCGAAAATTGTGCTTATAAATCAGGCAAGATTCCTACTTTATTATTTCCCACCCATGTATTATCATTTAAAATCGAGGGGAGGGCATCGAAATGTGTGTATTTTGTCCTAATCAATGACGCAATGCGAGGAATATGTAACTTTTTGATTGAATATGTAACTTTTTGATCGTTAGGTAGTAATTATACAGCTCGACGCAGTTTTATTATCGCGTTCTCGATTTACTCAGACGCTAATACGTGAATTCCGTTGAGGGCGGACACCTAGCCTAGCATTCTGTCCGACGCAAAATACTATAAAATCCCTAAATCTCCGTAAATGGCGCTTTAAAATTAAAAATTAATTCTCAAATATATTCCTACGGCGTCCCCTATGTGCTAAGGATCGCCCCTGATCGTAACTGGATTCAAAAAAGTATTTAAAAAGGTTACAACACCCGGGATTCCCAAGCGGTCACCCATCCAAGTACTAACCGGGCTCAACGTTGCTAAACTTCGGTGTTCGGAAGGGAACCGGTGTTTTCAACGTGATATGGTCGTAACCGTTGGTTAAAAGCGAAAATTGTGCTTATAAATCAGGCAAGATTCCTACTTTATTATTTCCCACCCATGTATTATCATTTAAAATCGAGGGGAGGGCATCGAAATGTGTGTATTTTGTCCTAATCAATGACGCAATGCGAGGAATATGTAACTTTTTGATTGAATATGTAACTTTTTGATCGTTAGGTAGTAATTATACAGCTCGACGCAGTTTTATTATCGCGTTCTCGATTTACTCAGACGCCAATACGTGAATTCCGTTGAGGGCGGACACCTAGCCTAGCATTCTGTCCGACGCAAAATACTATAAAATCCCTAAATCTCCGTAAATGGCGCTTTAAAATTAAAAATTAATTCTCAAATATATTCCTACGGCGTCCCCTATGTGCTAAGGATCGCCCCTGATCGTAACTGGATTCAAAAAAGTATTTAAAAAGGTTACAACACCCGGGATTCCCAAGCGGTCACCCATCCAAGTACTAACCGGGCTCAACGTTGCTAAACTTCGGTGTTCGGAAGGGAACCGGTGTTTTCAACGTGATATGGTCGTAACCGTTGGTTAAAAGCGAAAATTGTGCTTATAAATCAGGCAAGATTCCTACTTTATTATTTCCCACCCATGTATTATCATTTAAAATCGAGGGGAGGGCATTGAAATGTGTGTATTTTGTCCTAATCAATGACGCAATGCGAGGAATATGTAACTTTTTGATTGAATATGTAACTTTTTGATCGTTAGGTAGTAATTATACAGCTCGACGCAGTTTTATTATCGCGTTCTCGATTTACTCAGACGCCAATACGTGAATTCCGTTGAGGGCGGACACCTAGCCTAGCATTCTGTCCGACGCAAAATACTATAAAATCCCTAAATCTCCGTAAATGGCGCTTTAAAATTAAAAATTAATTCTCAAATATATTCCTACGGCGTCCCCTATGTGCTAAGGATCGCCCCTGATCGTAACTGGATTCAAGAAAGTATTTAAAAAGGTTACAACACCCGGGATTCCCAAGCGGTCACCCATCCAA
The DNA here is from genome assembly GCA_964036665.1 of Gordius sp. MW1. Taxonomy (NCBI): domain Eukaryota; kingdom Metazoa; phylum Nematomorpha; class Gordioida; order Gordea; family Gordiidae; genus Gordius; species Gordius sp. MW1. The sequence goes on along the minus strand of OZ038530.1, from coordinate 6,704,984 downwards.
GTACTAACCGGGCTCAACGTTGCTTAACTTCGGTGTTCGGAAGGGAACCGGTGTTTTCAACGTGATATGGTCGTAACCGTTGGTTAAAAGCGAAAATTGTGCTTATAAATCAGGCAAGATTCCTACTTTATTATTTCCCACCCATGTATTATCATTTAAAATCGAGGGGAGGGCATCGAAATGTGTGTATTTTGTCCTAATCAATGACGCAATGCGAGGAATATGTAACTTTTTGATTGAATATGTAACTTTTTGATCGTTAGGTAGTAATTATACAGCTCGACGCAGTTTTATTATCGCGTTCTCGATTTACTCAGACGCTAATACGTGAATTCCGTTGAGGGCGGACACCTAGCCTAGCATTCTGTCCGACGCAAAATACTATAAAATCCCTAAATCTCCGTAAATGGCGCTTTAAAATTAAAAATTAATTCTCAAATATATTCCTACGGCGTCCCCTATGTGCTAAGGATCGCCCCTGATCGTAACTGGATTCAAAAAAGTATTTAAAAAGGTTACAACACCCGGGATTCCCAAGCGGTCACCCATCCAAGTACTAACCGGGCTCAACGTTGCTAAACTTCGGTGTTCGGAAGGGAACCGGTGTTTTCAACGTGATATGGTCGTAACCGTTGGTTAAAAGCGAAAATTGTGCTTATAAATCAGGCAAGATTCCTACTTTATTATTTCCCACCCATGTATTATCATTTAAAATCGAGGGGAGGGCATCGAAATGTGTGTATTTTGTCCTAATCAATGACGCAATGCGAGGAATATGTAACTTTTTGATTGAATATGTAACTTTTTGATCGTTAGGTAGTAATTATACAGCTCGACGCAGTTTTATTATCGCGTTCTCGATTTACTCAGACGCCAATACGTGAATTCCGTTGAGGGCGGACACCTAGCCTAGCATTCTGTCCGACGCAAAATACTATAAAATCCCTAAATCTCCGTAAATGGCGCTTTAAAATTAAAAATTAATTCTCAAATATATTCCTACGGCGTCCCCTATGTGCTAAGGATCGCCCCTGATCGTAACTGGATTCAAAAAAGTATTTAAAAAGGTTACAACACCCGGGATTCCCAAGCGGTCACCCATCCAAGTACTAACCGGGCTCAACGTTGCTAAACTTCGGTGTTCGGAAGGGAACCGGTGTTTTCAACGTGATATGGTCGTAACCGTTGGTTAAAAGCGAAAATTGTGCTTATAAATCAGGCAAGATTCCTACTTTATTATTTCCCACCCATGTATTATCATTTAAAATCGAGGGGAGGGCATTGAAATGTGTGTATTTTGTCCTAATCAATGACGCAATGCGAGGAATATGTAACTTTTTGATTGAATATGTAACTTTTTGATCGTTAGGTAGTAATTATACAGCTCGACGCAGTTTTATTATCGCGTTCTCGATTTACTCAGACGCCAATACGTGAATTCCGTTGAGGGCGGACACCTAGCCTAGCATTCTGTCCGACGCAAAATACTATAAAATCCCTAAATCTCCGTAAATGGCGCTTTAAAATTAAAAATTAATTCTCAAATATATTCCTACGGCGTCCCCTATGTGCTAAGGATCGCCCCTGATCGTAACTGGATTCAAGAAAGTATTTAAAAAGGTTACAACACCCGGGATTCCCAAGCGGTCACCCATCCAAGTACTAACCGGGCTCAACGTTGCTTAACTTCGGTGTTCGGAAGGGAACCGGTGTTTTCAACGTGATATGGTCGTAACCGTTGGTTAAAAGCGAAAATTGTGCTTATAAATCAGGCAAGATTCCTACTTTATTATTTCCCACCCATGTATTATCATTTAAAATCGAGGGGAGGGCATCGAAATGTGTGTATTTTGTCCTAATCAATGACGCAATGCGAGGAATATGTAACTTTTTGATTGAATATGTAACTTTTTGATCGTTAGGTAGTAATTATACAGCTCGACGCAGTTTTATTATCGCGTTCTCGATTTACTCAGACGCTAATACGTGAATTCCGTTGAGGGCGGACACCTAGCCTAGCATTCTGTCCGACGCAAAATACTATAAAATCCCTAAATCTCCGTAAATGGCGCTTTAAAATTAAAAATTAATTCTCAAATATATTCCTACGGCGTCCCCTATGTGCTAAGGATCGCCCCTGATCGTAACTGGATTCAAAAAAGTATTTAAAAAGGTTACAACACCCGGGATTCCCAAGCGGTCACCCATCCAAGTACTAACCGGGCTCAACGTTGCTAAACTTCGGTGTTCGGAAGGGAACCGGTGTTTTCAACGTGATATGGTCGTAACCGTTGGTTAAAAGCGAAAATTGTGCTTATAAATCAGGCAAGATTCCTACTTTATTATTTCCCACCCATGTATTATCATTTAAAATCGAGGGGAGGGCATCGAAATGTGTGTATTTTGTCCTAATCAATGACGCAATGCGAGGAATATGTAACTTTTTGATTGAATATGTAACTTTTTGATCGTTAGGTAGTAATTATACAGCTCGACGCAGTTTTATTATCGCGTTCTCGATTTACTCAGACGCCAATACGTGAATTCCGTTGAGGGCGGACACCTAGCCTAGCATTCTGTCCGACGCAAAATACTATAAAATCCCTAAATCTCCGTAAATGGCGCTTTAAAATTAAAAATTAATTCTCAAATATATTCCTACGGCGTCCCCTATGTGCTAAGGATCGCCCCTGATCGTAACTGGATTCAAGAAAGTATTTAAAAAGGTTACAACACCCGGGATTCCCAAGCGGTCACCCATCCAAGTACTAACCGGGCTCAACGTTGCTTAACTTCGGTGTTCGGAAGGGAACCGGTGTTTTCAACGTGATATGGTCGTAACCGTTGGTTAAAAGCGAAAATTGTGCTTATAAATCAGGCAAGATTCCTACTTTATTATTTCCCACCCATGTATTATCATTTAAAATCGAGGGGAGGGCATCGAAATGTGTGTATTTTGTCCTAATCAATGACGCAATGCGAGGAATATGTAACTTTTTGATTGAATATGTAACTTTTTGATCGTTAGGTAGTAATTATACAGCTCGACGCAGTTTTATTATCGCGTTCTCGATTTACTCAGACGCCAATACGTGAATTCCGTTGAGGGCGGACACCTAGCCTAGCATTCTGTCCGACGCAAAATACTATAAAATCCCTAAATCTCCGTAAATGGCGCTTTAAAATTAAAAATTAATTCTCAAATATATTCCTACGGCGTCCCCTATGTGCTAAGGATCGCCCCTGATCGTAACTGGATTCAAAAAAGTATTTAAAAAGGTTACAACACCCGGGATTCCCAAGCGGTCACCCATCCAAGTACTAACCGGGCTCAACGTTGCTAAACTTCGGTGTTCGGAAGGGAACCGGTGTTTTCAACGTGATATGGTCGTAACCGTTGGTTAAAAGCGAAAATTGTGCTTATAAATCAGGCAAGATTCCTACTTTTTTATTTCCCACCCATGTATTATCATTTAAAATCGAGGGGAGGGCATCGAAATGTGTGTATTTTGTCCTAATCAATGACGCAATGCGAGGAATATGTAACTTTTTGATTGTTAGGGAGTAATTATACAGCTCGACGCAGTTTTATTATCGCGTTCTCGATTTACTCACTCCCTTTCAGACGCCAATACGTGAATTCCGTTGAGGGCGGACACCTAGCCTAGCATTCTGTCCGACGCAAAATACTGTAAAATCCCTAAATCTCCGTAAATGGCGCTTTAAAATTAAAAATTAATTCTCAAATATATTCCTACGGCGTCCCCTATGTGCTAAGGATCGCCCCTGATCGTAACTGGATTCAAAAAAGTATTTAAAAAGGTTACAACCCCCGGGATTCCCAAGCGGTCACCCATCCAAGTACTAACCGGGCTCAACGTTGCATAACTTCGGTGTTCGGAAGGGAACCGGTGTTTTCAACGTGATATGGTCGTAACCGTTGGTTAAAAGCGAAAATTGTGCTTATAAATCAGGCAAGATTCCTACTTTTTTATTTCCCACCCATGTATTATCATTTAAAATCGAGGGGAGGGCATCGAAATGTGTGTATTTTGTCCTAATCAATGACGCAATGCGAGGAATATGTAACTTTTTGATTGAATATGTAACTTTTTGATTGTTAGGTAGTAATTATACAGCTCGACGCAGTTTTATTATCGCGTTCTCGATTTACTCACTCCCTTTCAGACGCCAATACGTGAATTCCGTTGAGGGCGGACACCTAGCCTAGCATTCTGTCCGACGCAAAATACTGTAAAATCCCTAAATCTCCGTAAATGGCGCTTTAAAATTAAAAATTAATTCTCAAATATATTCCTACGACGTCCCCTATGTGCTAAGGATCGCCCCTGATCGTAACTGGATTCAAAAAAGTATTTAAAAAGGTTACAACACCCGGGATTCCCAAGCGGTCACCCATCCAAGTACTAACCGGGCTCAACGTTGCTTAACTTCGGTGTTCGGAAGGGAACCGGTGTTTTCAACGTGATATGGTCGTAACCGTTGGTCAAAAGCGAAAATTGTGCTTATAAATCAGGCAAGATTCCTACTTTTTTATTTCCCACCCATGTATTATCATTTAAAATCGAGGGGAGGGCATCGAAATGTGTGTATTTTGTCCTAATCAATGACGCAATGCGAGGAATATGTAACTTTTTGATTGAATATGTAACTTTTTGATTGTTAGGTAGTAATTATACAGCTCGACGCAGTTTTATTATCGCGGTCTCGATTTACTCACTCCCTTTCAGACGCCAATACGTGAATTCCGTTGAGGGCGGACACCTAGCCTAGCATTCTGTCCGACGCAAAATACTGTAAAATCCCTAAATCTCCGTAAATGGCGCTTTAAAATTAAAAATAAATTCTCAAATATATTCCTACGGCGTCCCCTATGTGCTAAGGATCGCCCCTGATCGTAACTGGATTCAAAAAAGTATTTAAAAAGGTTACAACACCCGGGATTCCTAAGCGGTCACCCCTCCAAGTACTAACCGGGCTCAACGTTGCTTAACTTCGGTGTTCGGAAGGGAACCGGTGTTTTCAACGTGATATGGTCGTAACCGTTGGTTAAAAGCGAAAATTGTGCTTATAAATCAGGCAAGATTCCTACTTTTTTATTTCCCACCCATGTATTATCATTTAAAATCGAGGGGAGGGCATCGAAATGTGTGTATTTTGTCCTAATCAATGACGCAATGCGAGGAATATGTAACTTTTTGATTGTTAGGTAGTAATTATACAGCTCGACGCAGTTTTATTATCGCGTTCTCGATTTACTCACTCCCTTTCAGACGCCAATACGTGAATTCCGTTGAGGGCGGACACCTAGCCTAGCATTCTGTCCGACGCAAAATACTGTAAAATCCCTAAATCTCCATAAATGGCGCTTTAAATTTAAAAATTAATTCTCAAATATATTCCTACGGCGTCCCCTATGTGCTAAGGATCGCCCCTGATCGTAACTGGATTCAAAAAAATATTTAAAAAGGTTAAAACACCCGCCATCCAAGTACTAACCGGGCTCATGCTCAGTTTTTGAGCCAAATGCCTAATGTTATTTCTATCTGGTTTAAATTATTATTAATCATACAAATGTTATACTTCTTGACTTAGTTATTTAGTCCTGATATTTGGTTACTTATCATTTTTGCATCATTAACAGGATAGCATTATTAAAGCATAACGTCTTGGCTAATCCACTAAACATTTTCACCCTTTATCTTATTCTTCTTATCCAACTTGCAGGTATATTAATATGTATTTAAAATGTTACCTTTTTACACTACATACTTCACAATAAATTATTGCGAAATGGGCGGGGGGGGGGGGAAGGATTGGGGTAGTATTATAGTGAAAATTTATTATATTGCTTAACCAGCAATGATAATTTTTGGTGGTCATATTGGTGCCAAGAGTAAATATATTAAATTGTTATGTGGTAGTAAAAAACATTATGATTCAATTTCCACCGGTTTGGAGCAGTTAATAAATAAAAATGACAATTTTTACCATTTTGACCATCAAATGACCAATCAGCAAATTTTTTTTTTATTTTTTCACTATATTTAGTTGGACAGGTCTTACTTGCAATTTCAAAAAGGGTGAATTATCAACAAATGTTATTAAATTTAGCGTCATGAATGGATGCCGTAAGTCAGATTTTGACCTTAGGAACGCCCACAACTCGAAAGCTCAATGGAGCTAAAACTTAGGAATTATAATTATATTAATAGTTTTTCATTGTTATCAGATACAAGCAAAATGTGACGGATCGACTGAAAAGGGCGATTTCATGATCGATCTTACATGACGGACCACGGACCAGACAGGGCAACTGTCGTCAGGCAGGCCCGCAAGCAATAGCGGCTTAGAGATTATTCATAGTGTTATTTAGTTTTCGCGTATTTTTGTAAATTTTATAGTATAGTGTTTAATAACGGTTGATCCTATAAAAAACAAGAATTAATTCAAAATTCGTTTTTAAATTAACGAAATTTATGCTAAAAATTAAAAAATTGTCTATATGCCGCTCCCCCACATGAAATGGAGTGAAGTATTTATGTAATTTTTTAATTGCTCACATATATAGTTTTGCTTTTAATATAATGCTGCTTATTTTTTAATAGTGGTTGAAATAAGTTGGGATCACATCGGTCCTAAAGAGCAAATACATAATTTCGTGCTGGGCATTAATGATTTGAGCATAGTGGGGTGGACTCTTAGAAGAGTTTGGCCATGTACGGGCGGGCAACTTAAATTATTGGACCTGCAGGATTCGGGCATAGAAGGTCAAACATATCCTGGCTCCTCTTCATAGCCCCTAGCATCTTTGAATTTACATATTATACACAAAGTTCAAAACTTAATTAACCAATTTCATAAATTAAGAATTTTAATAGTTATTTTATATTTGTACGCAGTAATGTAATGCCTTATTATTTCCAACACTTATAATCCATATAATTATCAAAGCTTAAAAAAACTTGCCAGCTACTATTGACTTTACTTTAAAAAATCATTCAAATTACATAAAAGTGTATTAAATCTTTAGTAAATTCATTTCCTACAATCCAAGTCAAATTATATATTCACCATTTACAACTACTAATCATTTATAGAATTAAAGATTAAGCCAAAGCAATGCTTGGCCAGTCTCAGCTAAATATATTTAAAAATATATTTGATAATTTAGTGCTTACAAATATATAAAAATGAAAATTTCAATACAAAAGTTTGTAAATGTTTGATATAATGATTAGCAACTATAATCTAATTTTAACCTGTAAGCCTCTTTTGTCATTAAATTTATTTGATACAATTTAAAATTAATCTTGACTAATTCTCTAGTTCAATACATAATTAATGATTTATTACAAACATTGTTATAATTACCAGCTGCTTGTTAGCATAATACCATAAAATAAACAGCACCTAATCTAAAATAGACTGTCATGATTTATTAATGGCTGCAAGGTAAAAGATATAATTTATGGAAAGTTTACAAGTATAAACATTTATGAGAGAAATGTTTTATTAAAGCTATAAACAAAATAAGTCGTATAGTCAATTTCTAGGCGAAGATGAACAAAAATAATTTTAACAAAACATTTTGACCTAGAGTTTAAGAATGTTGTGTTCATTTAGCAGATCTAAACAACTTTATTTCAAGGCTTTGCTAATCCAATAACACCACAAGCCAATCTAGCTCCAGCATTTCCTGTTTTTAAACTTTCATCATCATTTCCTTTGCCTAAATCATCTTTATTTGCATGCACCTTTAAAACATGTATTTAGGCCCTTAAAAACCAATAATTCTTACCACTAATGTTCGCCCAATTAAGCTATGAGGTCCACTTAATGACATTAAGCTATCTTTTAATGAAATTTTTGTTTTCCCATCAGCGCCAGTTATAACATTACCTAAATCCCCTACATGTCTAGGCATTCTTTATATATATATATAAGAGTAATAGGCACCTTATTTCGGATTGGGGTCCACCATGAGATTTATTTTCAGGATTAAAATGAGGACCAGCAGATATACAACCTAATAGTAATTAAATTTATATTATTATTATGGCTACCATTAGTTAGGTCTCCCCATTCATGTACGTGAAATCCATGGTGGCCAGGTTCCAATCCCTCGATTTCTCCCTCAATACTAACAGGTCCATTTCCTTGCTATTAATTTAATTGTTAGTGAAATTTAGTTTTTAATTAAAAGTTAAATATTACCTGAGAAAAGAAAATTGTTCCTTTAACCGGCTCTTGACCGAGCATAAGACAGACAGCTTTGATCATTGTAATCGCTTTCTAATTTGAATGTCAAATATATATGTATGTATGTGGCCAATGTAAACTCTCCAAATATTTATTTTGATTTAGCTAGAGCTACCTGCAATTTCAAATGCTTATTCAGTTCTAAAATAGCGAAGTGCTAATTTGTTGTTTTTTGTAATCGGTCTTGAAAATTTGTTAAGTTTCTAATGTGTTATATGGGATATAATAGTAACCATATGTCAAAATATTTAATCTTTGTTGTACTAACTTTAAATACTGGTTAAACAAGATGTATAGAAGGAAAACATATGCGTGGCCGAGGGGAGGGGGCGGATTCCCCCCCCCCCAAATGACAAAATATAATTTCCAATGCAAAACCCCTTAAAATTAAAAAAAAATTATGCTTACCCCCCCCCCCCAACGTTTCGCGCCCTACCCCTAATCCAAAACCTGGCTACGCCCATAAAGGAAAATATCGTAATTCAGGGTAAAACTAGATTTAGTGAGCATTAATTGTCGAATTTAACAGATTTAAAATATTTAAAATTGATTGTTATGAATTAATTGCTATATATGTATATAATCGTATAACCTTGGTAAAATCATTGCAAAATATGGGTTATTAGAAATTTTCGTATTTTTATAAGTACAATTGATTAGCATTAATATTGTTAATTTTTTTTTGATACTAAATTTTATTTATTAAATGGATAGGAAAAATTAGACTAAAAAAACGCGCTATAACTAAACGGATGGCATTGATCCATGTATGGAAATGGTGTTGAATTTAACGATTTCCATTGTGATCTTTTGCCTGATAAAAAAGTACTCTTTCAAATCTAATGAGACGTTGAAGATCGCTTTTTCAATTTGTTTCAGGAGATTTCCAATTGTGCTTGTCACTACGGGAATGACTATTGTGGCGAGGGAGGAATATTTGGTTGTCTTCTTATTCTCTGCACTGACTATAGGTCGGGAGAAGAGATGAATGGGGCAAATATGTCGACCGTGGTGAAGTCCCAAGTGAGATTCAGTCCACCGGACCATGGGATGAGTGTGACGCCGTCTGGTCTTTTCCCCTCGATGGTGTTAAGGCCCATGGGCTCCAAGGTGTTTGGGTAGCCAGCCCTCCTAAGGTACTGGCCGATAATTTTTTTGATCGCCGTGTGCTTGGGGTTGAGGCCTTTGCTGTATTTGCAATGGAGGGGATGATGAACATTGGGTTGGACCGGCTGTTTGCAGAGATCGCATACGAAAGGAGAAACTATGTCACATCCGAGACGGAGGCCTATGGCTATGCGTAACTCCTTCCCAGACATATGGAGTCGCAAATTCCTGCTCGGGATTGCTTCGAGCCATTCGTAACTGCTCTTGGAAGAGGCCCAATTAAAAGTTTTTCCTGATAGTACGTTCGAAGAAAGAAAAGCTACGGAACGTACTATTAGGGTAAGATCCCATTCCTTTAGTATTACTCCGAGTGGTCGTTCGGCTGACTCGAGCTTGTCCGCGTCCCACCTGTGGAAAGCCTCCTGGAGGGGCGGGTCTGGGAGGGATGTCATGGCAGAGATAAGGGGGTCGGTACTCATGCGCGAAGATATAAAACCCGCTAATGCTATCTGTTGCGGAGATTGAATATCAATTTCCCCACTCTTAGAAGGGAGGGTTGCTTGGAACCATTGGACTGGAGAAACTCTATATTTAAGCGGGTTTTAAAGGAGTCTAAATGTTTCATTCGATTAAATTTAATTGTTCTGGGCAGCCAAAGATAGGTGAAGCACGCCAGGCGTGATTAATTTTTGGGATTAGCAGAAAATTTTTAGCCAAAAAAATGCATGGTGTGGGGTTAGTTTCTGCTGTGTCTCTATGTTAAAAATTTGGCCAGAAAGCGTTATGAAGATATGGGCCTACAGCAATGCCCCTCGGTGGCTAAACTGGACGAGAGTTAGGACAGGAAAGGGGAGTGTTGAGGGATTTATTGAAGGATCCCTGCTGTAGACCTCGCATTTTACAGGAAAGGGGAGTGTTGAGGGATCTATTGAAAAATCCCTGCTGTTTAATTGTTAATTGCATCGATGACTAGCATATTTGCATGATTAATAGTTCGTCATGAGCGTAGCCATGATCGGATTTAGAGGAGGGCAATAATGATTTAGGGAGGGGAAAATGATAATTTTTGTCATAATAAAAAAAATTTTTGAAGATTTTTTGGATTTAGAGGGGGGCAGCCGCCTCTCCCTGCCAACCCCTAACTACGCTTATGTAGATCGTAATATAAAATTTAGGCATATCATGTACAAAATGTGTTCATTGCCTCACATTTCTAGTAATTTTTATCTAATATAACACTTGATTTTGAATAACAACATCTGCTATGCTAGGGATGGATATTTTCCCGGGCGATTTGCTAAAGGAAAAATTTCCTAAGAAATATAGGAAATAATGGGGAAAAACGGGAATTAACGAAAAAAAACAAGAGTTACGGGGGAAAAACGTGCAATATAGATATAAAAAAATTAAGACTAATAAATTTTTGTCAAACATTATAAAGAAGCAAATACAAGCATAATTAAATATAAATCATAGTCATCAATTTTCAATATCAGAATCTTCGTTGAGTGAAGACATTGACTCATCAGAAGATGATACCAAAAATGTCTTTTTTGAATCGAAATTTATGATTTTAATTAAATGCGAATTTATACAATTTCTTAATCTTTTCATTTTTATTCGATTACGAGATTTTGAATGAACATAAAGCTGGACCATATCCTTCCAGTTGCGGCACTTGTTGCTGGGTTAGAAAAAAGTCGTATAGCGACTGCTTACAGGGGTTGATCTATACACAACCCTTTCCGCCATGTTAGGGGGGAAGTGTATTCGACACTTTCCCATTTACATCTTTCCGCGCGCAAAATTCGGCCAAATTTGCAACAGGCTTTCATATATTTAGTTCTGCTTTTTGTGATACTAACTTATTAGCTTGAATTACATCACCTAATTCATTATGGGCTAGATGTTGTCCACAATAGTGGGTCGAGCAAGTTTGCCGCTAACTGAAATTGTTACAGCAAAATAGTTTTCGCTTTTTGATACATTTCTTGATAAGATTATAATGGAAAAGGCTAAATTCGTGACAACAAATATCATTAAAATGGGTTATAATAATGTAAAAGGCTTCCACAACATCTAACAAAAGCCCGCTATCGGTTTCAATTGCCGATATTTTGGTTAAAAATATATGTAAAAAGGTAATAACTTTCTTTATTTGTGCCCAAAAGCCTTCATTGTCCAGCAATATTTGCCTTTTGATTCGATCGTTGAAGCTTTTACTTATGGCTTGCAACACATCTTTATTGAGTATAAGAACCTTTAGCATTAACACAACACCACCCCATTTTGTAGGGCAAGGAATTTTTAGGGTTACCATACGGTTTTTTTGAATAACACTACCTACGACGGTCCCAAGTCCGTGTGCAAAAAGTGGAGGGTTGGCGTCAGGTCGGAAACCGGCAATAAAAACCAACTCCAAAATTCTGATAGTGTCACAAGATTTTACAAGAAAAGGGGGCGTCCTCCACAAACGACGCGCACTGCATACCCCGCCCGTGCAATGTGAAAAACACACTAGGGTTACTGCCCAACTCACAACAAAGGCGGTTAAGGAAATTAGTTGTTGAAAGAATGCGAACAACGTGCTGGAATGTAAAAACGCTGACGGGAAAGAGAGGTCGCACAAATGTACAAAAGAAGAAAGGTACACATCGCCTGCCTACAAGAGACGAGGAGGAACGGAACGAAAGCTCGGGAATTTGGAGAAGGATACAAGCTTTTTTACAGTGGCTCACCAAATCGTAGAAGCGGGGTCAGTACAGTTCTAAGCGATTCGTTCAAGGACAAGGTCGTGGAAGTCAAGTGTTGTTCCGACAGGCTAATGTGGGTGAGGATTGCAAATCAAGGGGGCCTCCTAACCGTTATGTGCGCATATGCTCCCCAAATTGGGTGTATGGAATCAGAGAAAGACATATTCTTCGATTCATTGGAAAAAGAAATACAAGGAATCCGACAGGATGAAAGGCTAATTATTGTTGCCGATTTCAACGCTTCCGTAGGAAAAGATCGCCTCGGGTATGAACGCATTTATAGAGGCTATGGGTATGGTCTGAAGAACAAAGAAGGGGAATTCTCCAAGTATCTCAAGCATATGACATGGCGATCGTTAACACCTATTTTCAAAAGCGCGAAGATCATATTGTGACCTATAGAAGTGGGAAGCATTTTAGTCAAATTGACTATTTGCTTAAACGGCGAAAGGACTTATGGAGCATCAAGGATTGCAAAGTACTACCGGGAGAAGAAATCGCTAGGCAAAATCGTCCCCTTGTTATGGATCTTGACAGAAGAGTATTTCCCGTAAGAAGAAAGTTTTATGAGCCTCGAATTCGATACGAAGGCTAACGGATACGTCGACGAACGAAGAATACCATCAAAAAGCCTCCTCACTCTTGGGTGCAAGGAAGTTGCAAAGGGACGTAGACGACGATTGGGAGACGCTATCTAAGGGCATATAGAAATAAAGAAATAGCGATTCGTGTTCTAGGACAGACCAAAGGAGGCAAAGCTATGAATAGGGAACTATGGTGGTGGGATCAATCGGTTAAGGATTTTATCGAAGGAAAGAAAAATCTATATAGACGGTGGCATAAATCAAAGAAGTCGGAGGATTATTAAGAGTATAGGGACGCAAAGAGGGCCGCAAAAAAGGCCGTTGCAATAGTGAAATATGCCGCCTACACCGAGATGGCAAACAAACTGGATCATAAAGGGGGCGATAGGCTTATGTACAAATTGGCCAAGATAAGGGAGAAGAAAAGCCGCGATGTCGGAGTTCTTAAAAAAGTCAAAGACGAGAAGGGTCAAACCTTATTCAAGCCGAAGGAAGTGATGGAAAGGTAGAAAGAATATTTTAAGAACCCTAAGAATATTGCAAATGACAAGGATTCCCTTCCCGAAATTGAGCCAAATATAAGTATGTTCGAACTCTGTCAGGAGGATGAATAGGGCGTAAATGAACAAGATGCAAAAAGGAAAAGCAAATGGCCCAGATGGAATACCTATGGTAGCATTGCTCGGATGTCGTGAAGAAGGAGTCACCACCATGACGAACCTTCTTAACAAGATATTGGTAGAAGAGCAAATTCCTAATCAATGGGCAAGCATTATACCCTTATTTAAAGGCAAAGGAGACCCTCAAGAGTGGCAATTACAGAGGTATCAAGCTAACTTGCCACTCCTTGAAACTTATGGAAAGGATCTTAGTAACAAGGCTGAAAAACGAGGTGGAAATATCGGCTAACCAATTCGGATTTGTGGCCGGCAAATGCACAATCGACCCAATCTCTAAGGCAAATGATGGATAAGTATAGTGAAAAGAGAAAAGACCTACATATAGTCTTTATCGACTTGGAGAAAGCTTATGACACGGTCCCCAGCGATTTAATATGGTTGCGCCTGAGAAAACAAAATATCCCTGACGCATATATACGGCTTGTGAAAAATATTTATGAAGACTCAAACTCTGGCGTTAGGACGAAAGTTGGAGACTCTAAATCTTTTCGGGTTAAAATTGGATTACATCAAGGATCTGCTTTAAGTCCCTTTTTATTTAATATAATTATAGACACGATAACGAGGGACATTCAAAAGCCATCGCCATGGTGCATGCTATATGCCGATGATAACTATGCGATTAAACAAGGGAGAAAGTATTCAAAGAAACCGAAAAGTGGTCAAAGCGCTTAGCTGGATATGGGTTAAAGGTCAACGATCGAAAAACGGTATACATGGAAATGAACGGTACAAGCAGCCCATCGCTGGATGACCCTCTAAAGTACCCAAAAGTAGACAGGTTTGCATACCTCGGCTCGATGCTACATTAAGAGAGAGGTTGCGCAACGGAGGTCAATACCCGCATCCAAAAAGGTTGGCTTAATGGCGAAGTATATCCGGTGTAATGTGCGACAAGAAAATGCCAATATAGTTGAAGAGCAAAGCTTACAATTCCATCGTAAGACCGGTGTTACTCTATGGAAGTGAAACATGGGCATTAAACACCACGGAAGGAACGCTATTACAAGCCACAGAGATGAGAATTATACGGTGGAGCTTAGGGTATACTAAGCTCGTCCATATTAAGAATGACTTTCTCATGACAAAAATGGGTATTCAACCTATGGCGGACATGATTAACGAAAATCGGCTAAGGTGGTATGGGCATATACTAAGAAGAGACACGAATAAAGTAAATCGAAAAGTACTGGACATGGAGGTACCGGGCAAGAAAGGAAGAGGACGACCCTGCGTCACGTGGAAAGAGCAAGTCGATAAAGTAATGAAAACAAAAGAGATAGTCAAGATATGGCACTCACCCGGTCAAGATGGAAGAGACTCATCAAAACAAACCCCTCGACTGTGGGACCAAATAACTGATAAAGAAGAAGAAGAAGAAGAAGATACGGTTTTTTGATGATTGTTTTTCTTTAAATGTTGAATATAAAATTCCGCTGAATTGTTTTTATAAGCCTTTTGGCTTTGGCTACAATAATTTGTATTGATACAATTTTATTGTATAAATCCTTAATCAGTAAATTAAGACATGAGCAGGTCAGCCGAACAATAGAAATAGAAGGGAGTTCCACATTTACCAGTTTCCAAGCTTTTTTCATATTTTTAGCATTGTCAGTCAAAATCGCAATAAACTTTGGAGATCCAATTTCTTGCATTACTCTTAAAATCCCCAGATATGTATTCTCCAATGTGAGCATTAGATACTGTATAAATAGATAAAAAAAGGTTTAGGGGTCATTATAATAAAGTTTATGATTGAATCTCTTATATTAGTCATCACGGATTAATGTAAAATTATAGGCAGAGTTTAATTTTTCATTTATAATCGTTGTAATCTTGTCAAATTGTTTATTCACAATGGACCTCCTATTGCTTTTCTGGAAGGGGGTTTGTAAGAAGGTTTTATAAATTTGAAAAATTCTTCCAATATGGATTATCGGTAATATTGAAGGGACAGTTAGACATGAAAATAGCTAATGCTAACCTTTCATTTAATTTTCTTGCTGAGATTGGGTCATGCTATAAAAGTATTGTATAATGCTGGATGTCGATTGTTTTGGGTCACATAATGCAGATGTTTGTTGCATAGGGCATTTTTCAGGCCTTACCTCACAAATCGATGATTGTGGAGAAAATTTAGACCTCTATCTCAAGCCGCATTAAGATTATCAATGGAGCCAATTTTAGCCGTATTTGGCATATTAGGAGGTACTATTCTGTCCATAAATATGATGTATCCACTGTATTTATAAAAATTCAGAGCATATCGATGATACCGTTACCCAAAATTTTTGCTACTCCTGACTATAGTTGTTAAATTGCTAAGCAGCTTCAACTAAAAACTTGAGCACGAACACTAGCTGGGTAATATGCTAACACAATGAGTGCTAAGCTAACTGTTCGGTGCAATAGTTTTAACAGTAGCACGTAAAAATGCTCGAGAGGTTAGTCGATAGCAGCCAAATCTGTTAAAAAATTTAGCAGGAGCTCGAGCAGTAAGTTCGAGCAGATAGTAGATTGAATTGCTTTTGTTAAACTATTTTAGTTACTTACAATATTTGCTCATGGTATATTATAAAGTTATTATATTATAGTTTTATAAAAAATTAAGCATGTTGAGCATAAATGATGGATTGCACGATAATAAGATGAGATTGTATATTTGATTTTTTACTTGACATGTTATTATATACATTTTGAGTTTTTAGGTATAAATATTTTGTACAGGTGGTTAAATAAATATATATGGGGTAAATGTCATAATCTATGTTTATGATGCGATTTAAATTTTTTTTTAAATTGTGACTCACTAGGAGCTTAAAAAATGTTTTTCACCTTTGAAATTAAGATTTTTGAAAGTTTAGCGGTGGCTCAGGTGCGATTTAAAATTTTTACTTATAGATGGCGAAAATTTTGTATTCATCGGGTTCGGGTTTTAAGGGTATTTTTAAAATGGGTTCGAATTCCGTAAAACATCGGGTTTTACCCGGCGGGTTCAGGGGTTGGGACAAACCCCTGCGGCAAACTGTTAAAATCTTAATTTTAAAGGTGAAAAACATTTTTGAGCTCTCAGTGAGTCATAATTTGATCGCATCATAAATGAAGATTATGACATTTGTCACCTGGGGGACCGCTAAACTTTCAAGCTCTCAGTGAGTCACAATTTTAAAAAAAATTTAAATCGCATCATAAATGTAGATTATGACATTGTCACCTGGGCGACCGCTAAACTTTCAAAAATCTTAATTACAAAGTTGAAAAACATTTTTTTAAGCTCTTAGTGAGTCACAATTTGAAAAAAAAATTTAAATCGCATCATAAATGTAGATTATGACATTTGTCACCTGGGCGACAGCTAAACTTTCAAAAATCTTAATTTCAAAGGTGAAAAACATTTTTTAAGCTCTTAGTGAGTCACAATTTGAAAAAAAAATTTAAATCGCATCATTTGTCACCTGGGCCACCGCTAAACTTTCAAAAATCTTAATTACAAAGCTGAAAAACATTTTATAAGCTCTTAGTGAGTCACAATTTGAAAAAAAAATTTAAATCGCATCATAAATGTAGATTATAACATTTGTCACCTGGGCGACCGCTAAACTTTCAAAAATCTTAATTTCAAAGGTGAAAAACATTTTTTAAGCTCTTAGTGAGTCACAATTTGAAAAAAAAATTTAAATCGCATCATAAATGTAGATTATGACATTTGTCACCTGGGCAACCGCTAAACTTTCAAAAATCTTAATTACAAAGTTGAAAAACATTTTATAAGCTCTTAGTGAGTCACAATTTGAAAACAAAATTTAAATCGCATCATAAATGTAGATTATGACATTTGTCACCTGGGCGACCGCTAAACTTTCAAAAATCTTAATTTCAAAGGTGAAAAACATTTTTGAGCTCTTAGTGAGTCACAATTTGAAAAAAAAATTTAGATCCCATAATAAACATAGATTATGACATTTGTCACCTGACCGCTAAACTTTCAAAAATCAATTTCAAAGGTGAAAAACATTTTTTAAGTTCTTAGTGAGTCACAATTTGAAAAAAAAATTTAAATCGCATCATAAACATAGATTATGACATTTGTCACCTGGGCGACCGCTAAACTTTTAAAAATCTTAATTTCAAAGGTGAAAAACATTTTTTAAGTTCTTAGTGAGTCACAATTTGAAAAAAAATTTAAATCGCATCATAAACATAGATTATGACATTTACCCCATATATATTTATTTAACCACCTGTACAAAATATTTATACCTAAAAACTCAAAATGTATATAATAACATGTCAAGTAAAAAAATCAAATATACAATCTCATCTTATTATCGTGCAATTCATCATTTATGCTCAACATGCTTAATTTCTTATAAAACTATAATATAATAACTTTATAATACATGAGCAAATATTGTAAGTAACTAAAATAGTTTAACAAAAGCAATTCAATCTACTATCTGCTCGAATTTACTGTTCGAGCTCCTGCTAAATATTTTAACAGATTTGGCTGCTATCGACTAACCTCCGAGCATTTTTACGTGCTGCTGTTAAAACTATTGCACCGAACAGTTAGCTTAGCACTCATTGTGTTAGCATCTTACCCAGCTAATGTTTGTGCTCGAGCATAGCACATAGTTAGCATTGCTAAAGTTAGCATTTTAACAACACTACTCCTGACTATTCTACCTCCACCCCCTTCATCCTATCAAGTATCAACTTTTGCAAAGAAAAAGAAGAGAAAATTATTAATAGATTCATATTTTTATAATTAAATCATTAGGTTAGCACATAAGCTCTGCCCAGTGTTAAACTGTAGGTGACGTTCAACTTTAAGGCAAATTTGAAAGTCTTTCTCAAATAAATTTGAAATTTCTATCAAAATGTTGATTATACATATCTTAAAAATGTAAACTGAGTTGAAAAAACTTATTGAGTGTACATAAATATTGAATAAAAAAGGCAGGTCGGAATGGCGAATTTTACGATTATTAAACAATTATAATTTAAGAACCAATTAAGAAAAGCAATAAAATTGTATTCGATGATTTATCCTAATCCAATATTTCAAATTTAATTTAAATAATTTATCTTCATTTTGAGTAAAGTGGTTCCAAAGTTCCGTCCCTTACAAAATTGGTTATACTCTCGAGTTAAAATATAGATTTAAATTTTTTGAAAAAAGCTCAAAGATTTGAATTCGAATTAACTTCGTTTATTTTTCAAGTTTGTTTAATTACTAAAATTCGCATACGTTTATTAGCACATTTCAACAAATTTATTAAAATACAAATATTGAATATAAAAATATTAAAGGGGAACAAAATAATATAATATCGATATCTCTGAAACAATTAAGAATTGTTTATAGCCAGTTTTTGCTTGTGATATTACAGGGTGCATAATTTGATAATCTATATGTGAAATGGTCTTAAACTTTAACCTTTTTTATTTTGGAAACTTTGGAAGTTGAAGCCATATGTAAAGAATAGTTTTTTAATATATTATTAATTAAATAATTTTTCGAATCCGTTTTAAAGATTCGAGTCGGATTTTCAAATCTCAGAAAGTGAATATTCGTTCAAATTTTTCAATTAAGGATTCAATCTAATCAAATGTCGAGAACATTTCCCAGAAGCATACTCTCGAAACCCTCAGAGTTTAAATTTTTTTTATTAAAGCCATTGCTTAATATAACTTTTTTATGCAATGGGAAAAAATTTCCATATTCAGGCGATTCTAATTTATTAAAAAATCGTATGTCAAAACATCGATGATGGCATTATTAACAATTTATTGGGAATTGCCCCACCTCAGGTGAAATTAGGCAATAGCTGGTCAAAGAAAGATCAACCTTATTTAATAACAATTATTTTTTATAACGTTTCCTATTTTATAGAAAAAAATTAAAACTTTGAGGTCAGATTTGTAAAAACTTTCTGTTCGAACCACTCCCGGTCCGATTTTATTACTAAATTACCCCCACGATCACGTCCAAAATCATTAAACCTGCCCGAAATGCCCGGCCTTAAATGATATCTTTTTGAATATTTGGCACTAATTTCGTTAGATTAAAGGGAATTTTTAGATTCAATCCTCAATTTATTTTGGATAAGGATTGAACTCATAAACTTTATACAATCAAAGAAAAGAATGACAATGCCATACACTAACGAGACAATGCAAAAAAATATATTATTAGGCCCAATTTGCTCGAATCTTCTGTGGTGTTCGCCCGGGCCCACCATAAAATTCAATTCTGGTAATTTTTTTTGCCTACCCCCTTAAAAAAAGTTCTGGCTAAGCGTCAGTGTCATAATCATTTATTTCGTAATTTATTTTAAACAAATATTTAAAGGTGTTTAAGAATGCGGTTTAAATTGTATGTATAAAAGGTTAAATAACTAAATTGTATGGTTTATTCATAGGACTTTATTGATTTTTGCCGAGCTCTAATTACACGAAAACTTCTTTTAAAGGTTTGCATTCATTGATTTTATAAAAGATTACAAGCCCCATTTATGCACGATAAATGCACGAGATAATATTAAAAATGAGATGTCGAACAAATTACAAC
The DNA here is from genome assembly GCA_964036665.1 of Gordius sp. MW1. NCBI lineage: Eukaryota > Metazoa > Nematomorpha > Gordioida > Gordea > Gordiidae > Gordius > Gordius sp. MW1. Next base: position 6,685,003 of record OZ038530.1, on the reverse strand, counting down.
TCTTGGAGTTATAAATGAAGATATTTTCCTTTATTTTTTACGGATCAAGGTGCGCCCTTAGAAAACCCAACGACTCGGGGGACCTTATTATGGCACGTAATGATGCATGCATTTTTTTATCTTTCTAATGGGCCGGGCCTGAAGTTTATAAAAAATAAAGACGTGCTCGGGAGGCCAGCTTATCAAACAGGCGTGGGAGGGCCTGAAGATAGTGGCGTAAATGATGTTTTTTAATTTATAACTAAATTAAATGGGTTAAAATATTATAGTTTAGTTACATCAAAGACTTTAAGAACTTATAAAAACCTAGAAACATAATATATACACCTAATTTTTTTGAAGACAAAATGCTTTGCAAAATTTCCCAATATGATTGTGAAAATTGCTATGAAAAAAAGCTTGTTTGAACGTTTAATTCCCGTGAAAACACCAGAAAGCCCCAGGAAGTAGATAACTAAGCGATTATTATAATGTTCCTCATTCTATATAATATTAATACTTTTATCATTTATCATATTTGTCTAAAATTTTCAGCTAGAACCCATCACGGTTTGATAACTAAATTGCCTGCTAAGGCCAGTCTAAACCCTATAATTGCCCAATTCACTAATGCTGTCCGAACAGGCGGGCCCAAAATGACGATTTTAAGTTTAAAGAATTAATTTTGTCTTATTTTCAAAAATTTTTGATCTAATTCTTGAACTTTTTCAAATAGAAAGGTGACAAAAAAATATTAAACTATATAAAAAAATCTCCTTATGGTGCCCAGGCTTACTTAAAAATCTCAATTTGGAACCGTAGCCTGCCCGACCTCTTAGCCGAGTGGGCCAGCGAACCCGACTTTTTGGTTGTTTAATTTTTACTTTTAATTACAAATAAAATTAAAAAAAAATTTTAATGCCAGGTTTCCCCTCCCCCTCGTAAAAATCTTGGTTACGCGCCTGCCTGAAGAGTTTAAGGGACGGGCACGGGATCTCTAGTATCTATTATAGCAAATATTAGCATACATGATTTTCATTGAGCATTTCAAAATCACAAATCGACTAATAATTATATTTTAAAATTCATTTATGGCAAGAATGCAAGAGGTTAAATATATATAGATTTTGATGTAAATGACTTAAATTTACTATTTTTCTTATTACTAGCATATCATCAATAAACTATATTAGTCATTATTTCTCTATTATATACTAATACATGTTAGTTTTGATGTTTGAAATAAATCCATCTTTATCTTTGTATTTGGGCTTCTAGTTTCCTAATCCTTGTTAATTTCAAAAATCCTGATTTAAAATACAGATTTGATTCAAATAGTAGTTTGCGCGTTTAGTTTTTTCAACGTGCCTTTCATTGCGATATTACAACAAATAAATGACATCTAAATTTAAGGAATACAAATGATTTCACAATAATGGATCTCTAACTAAATAATATTAATCAATTTTTAAATTTTTTTTATTTATTAATATATTTAGACCTGAAAGAGATGAACGTGGGCATTGGCGCAAATTATGCACCCTTTTATTCATCACATTTGCCTGTCTTAACCCATAGTTTTACGATTCTTTAAGTCAAAAACGTAAAGGTACATGTGTCTTTTACAAGTAGAAGTTAAAAAAATTTAAGATTTAATCATAAATGGGTCCAAAATTTTGAAAAAATTGAGGTCAACCTAGCACACCACAAATATTAAATAAGGATGCACAGAAACAATTTCAATTTCGCGCTTAGGGGAATCGGAAAGGTCCGTTTAATGGTATATATAAGCGTAACTTTAGCGTGTGTGCGATACTTATTCTATTCGCTCTATCAAAAATTGTGTTCCCATTTTTATCATTTCTATCTTCAATCGGGAGTTCTTTCATTAAATCTGACTGCGGTGACAAAATAACGATGACAACCGATACTCTTTCAACCCCAATCTCAGGCCCAACCACCGTCACTGATTCTCACAACGCCTCAGCAGCTCTAAAAAGCAAGAAGGCTTCGGGGAAGACTGCCGCTCTCAAAGTTTCCAAGACTAGCACAGCTAAAATGGCCACTAAAACTTCCCATAAACCTTCTACTCATCCAACTTACAGTGAAATGATTGCTGCCGCTTTAACATCTCTCAAAGAAAGGAACGGTTCATCAAGATATGCAATTGTCAAATATATCATCGCCAATTATGACGTAGGCCAGGATACTAAGGTCGTTAATGCACATGTTAAGGCATCTCTCAAAAGATCCATCACAGACGGAGCTGTAAAACAAGTAATTTTATAGTTTTTTTTATATCAAATCATTCTTTTTAGACTAAAGGTATTGGGGCAAGTGGTTCATTTAGAATTGGAGAAAAAAAGGTTGATAAGAAGGTTAAAAAAATCAATCCAACCTCTTCCATGAAATCAAAAAGCAAAAAACTTGTCAAGCCGAAAACTACACCCATCCCAAAAGTCAAAAAGGCAATTAAACCTGCTACTCCTACAAAAAAGAAAATTGTCAAGAAAGGTAAATAACATAATAACCGTTAATCATATAGTGTATTAAATAGTTAGACCCACTGAGCCTAAAACAAAAGTGACCAAGAAGACATCTAAACCAGCTTCAGCTAAACCTAAAGCTACCCCAGCAAAGAAGATTGTTAAAAAAACTAGCACCACAACTAAAAAGACTCAAGCCAAAACTTCAACCAAATAATTTTTCACATATGTGCACATAACAGTAATGTATTCAATGTATAGAATTTCTGTATTACAATTAAAATATTTATATATCTATGCATGAGACTGACAATAAAGGGTAAATAGAATATATTTTATATAATTGTTGCTAACAACTTATATTTGATGTTCCAATTTTTTACAATTCATAAATTTGGAATGTGTCTGATTTGTTATATGGAAACTTCATAAACACGTTTTATAATAAAAAAATATAGGCGAAGAGTTACTTAAGTAATTGTTAACAAACTGACAAAAATTTGTGTCTTTTCCTCAATAGAATCACATTTGCTTAGTTAACCATCACTAAGTGTTAATAAATTTATATAATAAAAATGGTTATTGCTGCTAAGGGCAATGAGTAAAAAACCTTACTCATAAAGATGAATGTAAGGGGAAATACCCTTTAGTTTATTTTTATTATGTGATTCATATATTGTTTTTTAAATAGTGTTTACTATGGACGCTATTTAATTTTTGTCTCTAAAGTTTTGCTATTAAAAAAAGTTCCCAGGATTTAAAAAGCATGTTATCACGGAATATTTGCTGATTAGTGATGCGGAAAATCTGTTAATGTCGGACGAGATTTTGTCGGCAAGATATAGGCTATTAAATTTCTTAATTGATCATCATCATAATATAGTAAATTTATTTATGCATTTTTTATTTTGTAATTCACATTTAGGAATTTAAATTAGTATAATTTGTTTCAGAATTGGGTAATTTTATTTCCCATAAAAAGTTTATTAATATATGGCTAATTATAATATGGTAAAATGTATTACAAATATAAAAAAATTAAATAAGAGCGTTAAGTAGCTAATATATCTTCATCTTCCAAGGACTCATTTAAATAATTTTAGCTCGTTGAATAAAATATGATGCCCGTTAAAACATGTAATAAAATTTTCAATATATTTATTGCCGATTTACATCCTTAGCATTAACATATAATATAAACACACAAAATGAGTTTTTATGAAGTAGCACTAATTTCCAAAATCATCCTCTCCGATGTCTACATTTTGAATCGGTGGTTAATTATAATTCTATAAATGTCTACAACTGCTAAAGGTTTTTAAGGACCCCCAGGACTACTCTGCCTGCCGAACCATTGCTTTCAAATGCATTATCTTAAATCATGTGACTACCAGGAATTGTTTAGCTTGAACTCATGGCACACCTCTAAAATTCTCAAGTCATAAATCCGCTTCTGTACATTAGACGATTGACCTGTTAGGCGACAACCAATTAGGGTTAGGGTTATATTAATTGTATAATGTAATATATATTATATTGTATTGTATTTAATCTGTTGTATAATATTTATTTTATTGTATTATATTTATGGTATTATATCATATTTATACTATATTATTTTAATTTTTAATTTGCATAATGATTATGTTGCAGTCACGTGTTCAATGATCGCGAACTGAAAAATCGCCTAATGAACCAGATTCCATAAATCACATTTGCATTACCTTTCACATTAAAAAGGTAGGGTTGGCAAGATGAGCATACGGTTTATTAATAGAATATGTTGTGGCGGATTTATTTAAAAAAGAAAATAAGTAAATATTTTGGGACATTATATGAGTATTTAGCTTTTTAATGTAAAAGTATTCGTGGAATTTATAGAAAACCTAAAAACTCTTATTTCTACCAGTAACGATGCTTTATTTTTTGTTGTTTTTACTAGTTGTTAAATTGCTAACTTGCTTCAAATTCCAGACGCGAGCACGCACACTGAGTTGCTTGATATGCGCGTTACTAATGTGTGCCACTAATTACTTAAGATAAGAATAATGATAGAAAATATCCACTCTTAGTCGCACCTTTTGGGCTATATTATAATAAATTGCAGATTTTTTAGGAATGAAGTGGTGAAGGTATTTTAAAGGGCTACAATTATTTTCTTAACTTTTTTTCTCTAAAAATTTACTTGTTCTTGCTACTACTAACTAGGGTTCCCAGCTAGTTCAAATAAGATTTTTTAATAAAAAATGGTGCGCCATTTTGATTTTCGTTATTATTTTATATTTATATGATATTTTAAGAATTAGGGGAAAAATTAAAATAGTATATTTTTTTTTATAAAAGTCGAGATTTCTCGTCGAGACTGAGACGAAACTTTAATAATAGCACCCGAGACTAGATTTTGCTTTCGAGACCTAGACGAGATCGAAACACTAGTTTGTCTTAATAGGCGATTTTTAATCTAGTTTAAAAAAGCGAATGCATCTTAATCTTAGACTATAGACTGCTCATGCCATATGTTGAATATGGGTAATTGTGTGTCTAATTTTCCTCCATTTTGAAGAGTGTATTTGGTGTATTTTAACCTGTAATTTTGCCCTATAACAGTCAATTTACCTTCCTCATTAGTTTATAAATTAAAAAGACGTCAATAAATTAATATTATACAAAATATTGATGGCACTATATTATTAAACAAACTTTAATCGCAGTTTTTACATTTTTAATTTTTATGTATTTTTTAAATGGTATTTATTTTAAAATGCTGTTTTTGATATCTACCCACTTTAATATTTTTTTATTTACCTTTTTAAAATGATTTTATTTGCGAAAATTACTAATTTCTATATGCTCACAACGTTACAATCCTCGTTTCAAAATGGTGGAAAAAAGGGTACACATTTTGTGCGTTGATGAGCAGTCTATCTAGTCTATGATCTTAATACGAGCGTCACGTAGTTTTTGTTCTATTTTTGTGTTTTTGCTCGTAAAACAACTATTTATCCTTTAATTACGCTTATTAATGCATATTCGTATGTTAACTAAACTAAAATTGTTGATTGCACGAAAATATGGCGCCATGAAGTTGAATTGTATCTTATATACAAAACATATTGATGATAAAAGTTTAACTGTACTAAAAAGTGAAGATTCTTATGTAAATATATAGCCCCGGTCTCCCCTAATATAATTTTATATCTGAAACATAGCCATGGCGAGCGTGCTAGGTCGAAAAACCAAGTTGGTATATTAAGGCAATTGTGAACAAGATAGCAGACATGGCTCTTACTCGATTAAGGTGAAAGTTGATCAAAACAAGCCTTAAAATTGTGGGATTAAAACCATTATTAGTTCAATCCTGACACTGAATTTGACTATTTTAAGAAATGAATCCTGCTTATTATGGAAAAAATCTACAGCTTAATAATACTTTAATTTCAGCGCGCATTGATTTAGTTGCCACCATGAAGATTAAAAATTTTAGTAAGACACATGCAACACTCGCATGAGCGTAGCCAAGAGGGGCAGGGAGGGGCGGCTGCCCCTAAAATCTTAAAAAATGTTCATTTTGCCCCTCCTGATATCATTATTGCCCCTCTCTAATTCCAATGTTGGCTACGCCCATGAACACTCATATTCTTTGCAGAGATCTAATTGAAAATTAATAAACTTTTCGTTAAATTTTGTGCAAATGGGTATATATATTAGCATCCATTGATATACTAAACGATTCTTATTCAAACTAAAAGCTGATCATTTCAAAAGCCAAGCAAATCTAATTGAGAACTCTAACCCTTGCCCTAACCCTGACCCCACAAGACATCAAGCATTTTATATTAGCTTATGAAATGAACAGCTTTTAGTTTGAACAGAAACGATATTAAACATAACTTGTAATTAATGGTAAAAGCTGTCAAATTTTAAACTTAACAAAGCACACCTTAAACAGAAAGGACGATTATTATTTATCAAAAAATACAATGACATTTATATAACTGTTACTTTTATTTCTTGATATCTAGAAAATTAACAACTATTACATATAAGGACGAAATTAAGTACAAATAAAGAATAGAAATATATATAGACAATGCTAGAGCTATCAGATCCGACAAGGACCAAGCACAAATAGATTGTATTTCAATCCTTTCTTAATTTGAACCAACGACCCATCATCATCTCCTTTTCACAATATTCCTGCAAAAGGCCTTTGACCGAAGAATAGCTAGTTGAGGGTTTAGAATAAGCGGTAAACTTCTTGAAAGTTTGGTGAGCCAATTGGTTAATCAATTTTGGACAAAGTAAAGAAGGGGTCGAAGGTGATTCATTCAGTTTTTGCCTCAGAGCAAAGTAATTCATTGGAACAGGGTTTGGCCTAGGTGTCGCGCACTTTGAGCATATTGATAACACTTGTGAGTGGGACAAACTTGCATTACAATCATTGTCTACAAAGGCATAATTTAAATTTATCAAGGGAATTGATTAAAAAATAAAAGGTTCTCTTGACAAAATCACAATTATTTTATAACTAAATTTATGAATCAAATAGCAAATTCAATTTTGTCATTTTATTTTGCCTGACAATATACTAAGCTCGTTAATATAAAACTAATGAAATGTTGTGTACGATTATTTGATATGTAAAACCATAAAAATCTTATTTAATAGTTTGAAAAGTTGTTAATTCGCCTAGAATAACGTCATTCTAAAAATTGGGAGTAGGTTTAATAAATCTAAAATATTAAACCCTAATAGACGAGCTAAACTCTTTTTAATTGCTACGCAATTTATGGGCTCGTTTTTTGGTGTCCGTCCGTTGTCCGTTACCTCCCTATCTATTTGCATTGGGTATATTAGGTTATCGCTTTTTTAAATTAATGCATGAGAAAGAGGTGCCCCACCCCTCATCTCTATCAAGAGGTGCCCCACCCCTCATCTCTATCTCCCTCGCTTTCGGGCGGGGTCGGGTTTTAATTGCTACGTTAAATTAATGCATAAGTATATCTATATTTAAATTTTGGTAATTGCTATGCAATTTAACTAGTTTTGGGGTTAGAATCCCGGAGTTTTTTTTGACTCTTATGATTGTTCTTGTTACTATCATTGATAATAAGACTTTTTGGCCGTCCGCTGGCTGCTGACCAATGAAAAAATGACCATTGGCCAAAATGTGAATCCGAGTTTATTTTTTCGTTTTTTTTGACTATTATGATTGTTCCTGTTACTACCATTGCTATTATGACTTTTTGGCCGTCCGTTGGCTGCTGACCAATGGAAAAAAATTACCATTGGCCAAAATGTGATTCGAAATTTTTTTTTTCGTTTTTTTTGACTATTATGAATTTATATCCACTTTTACCGTGTCCTGGCTGCTGACCAATGGAAAAAAATGACCATTGGCCAAAATGTAATTCGAAAATTTTTTTTTAGTTTTTTTTGACTATTATGAATTTATATCCACTTTTACCGTGTCCTGGCTGCTGACCAATGGAAAAAAATGACCATTGGCCAAAATGTGATTCGAAAATTTTTTTTAGTTTTTTTTTGACTATTATAAGTTTATATCCACTTTTACCGTGTCCTGGCTGCTGACCAATGGAAAAAATGACCATTGGCCAAAATGTGATTCGAAATTTTTTTTTTCGTTCTTTTTGACTTATGAATTTATATCCACTTTTACCGTGTCCTGGCTGCTTACCAATGAAAAAAAATGACCATTGGCCAAATTTTATATATAACCTAAAAATTTATTATAGATGGTCTAACAGACAGCCAACTATGTAATATATATTTTTAACCTTATAAATGCTTATATATTTTTTTATTGGGTTAATATATTTCATTTAATTAGATTGTGATTTCATAGAAAACCTAAAAAGTAATATTTAAAAAAATAATATAGGTATTAGATTCTAATTTACGATAAAATATATCGATAGAAACTAACACAAAATTCGAAACCTCCTTCAAAGGTATAATCATAGCCCGTTATTTCTAATTAAATTGAATCTACTATTAAACTCAAACACGAATTGTACTTTATTAGATGGCGCGCGTAAGTTTATATAATTAGTAAAATTTTTCTACGTGTCATAGATATTACACCGCACGTGTGGCAGGGAAATGTCCGATATTTTTAAAATGAAAAGGTATTTTAGGAATCTGAAAAGGTTATTTTACCCCCGGCCGCCCTGGGCACCTACGGGTAAAGTTTCGAGCGAATCGGGCTGGTAGTTTAAGAATTTAGCCCTTTTTTAAAACTAAAAAAAAACTTTTTTTTTAAATATTTTTTTACATTAAATAAATATTTTGTTTTTGTTAATACCATTGATAATATGACTTTTTGACCGTCCGCTGGCTACTGACCGACGAAATATATTGATTTTCTAAACATAAAACACAACTTTATTATTTCATTATCTATATAAATAACATAATAACTTCTACTATTTTAAAGCCACCATGGTATAGTGGTTATAGCGCCGGCTTGTGAACTGGAGGTGTGGGGTTCAAGTCAGGGAGGGGACGAATTTTTTTTTTTAATTTTTTTAAATTAAATTAATATTTGTTCATGTTAATACCAATGATAATATGAATTTTTGACCGTCCGCTGGCTACTGACCAATAAAAAAATGACCATTGGCCAAATAAATCGAAATTTTTTTTCGTTTTTGAATTGGTTAACATTGATAATTACCCTATGTCCTCCCCTACAAGGGCCTATAACTAATTAACTAATTATTTTGCATCTAATACCCCCTATAGGCATTCTCGCCCCTTCCCACCTTTCTCGCCCATAAATTGCATAGCAAATATGCTACGTTTATACGGAGTATAGAAGAGTTCCCTCTTCCCCTCTTCCCTTCCCCTACTCCCCTTCCCTTCTCCCCCTTCCCACGAGGGCCGAAGGCCCGAGTTTTTTTTATAAATATTGATCACTTTTATAAAAGTTTTAAGCTTAGTTTAAATTTTATAATTTACAAAGATGGTGTCAAAATGTGAATTTTAACCTAAATAGTTCACAAATAAATAAGAATCTAAGACTGGGCGTCTTATATGAATACATTATTAAATTATATGAAATAGTAAAAAATATAAACTTAAATAAGTTTAAACACTCCTTCAAATAATAACAGGGTATATAAATAGCATAACATCTAATCTCTTAAATAAATGCATCGAACCTGTACTAGTGTTGTTTTCATGATCCATCTGAGGCGAATCTATCTTCACAAACACGGCATCAAAAACCGTTCCAACCCTGGAATCAAGAGCTTCGAGCGTTCCTTCGTTTTTGTCGTCATCTTTCTGATCTATTAAGGGGCCGATGTACCATACAAAGACATAGTAATGAGACCGTCTAAATTTTTGGTTTCCCTGCCCTAAACCGAGTATACTGGCTACTTTAAAAGTAGTATTTTGAAGAGTTGGCGATTGATAGTTCTTACGCCAAGCGGCTGGACGCAAAAATTTAGCCGTGCGACCGTACAGTGTTCGGTAGAGGTAAACGAGTGGAAGCTGAGAACTAGTGATGATGCCTACGAAAGTCAATTGAAGATATACTGCAATAAGTTTTAAGTTGGAAACAAATGCGTAAACTTTAATAAAGCAGAAGGCTATTAATTCGATACAAGTCGCACTTAGTGGATAATTATCAATTGAATAAATAAATCCAATATTATAGCTAACAGCATTCATTCAGTTTTTAAGACTCTATGGAGAATGTTAATGCCAAGTTGCAAAAATAATATTTAGTAACTTCCCATTAGACGTGGAAAATGGTCGCGCTTTATAATTAGCTAGAAATTGGACTATATTGCAACTCTGATAGAAACATAATTTGAAATAAAGACAATTTATTTTAAAAAATAAACGATATTTACTAAAATAAATTTCATTTAAAATTTGAGCATTACATTAATAATTTATCATAAGTAAATTTGTACCTGCCATATAGACAGGCTCAACATATTTTTCCAACTCAGATCCTTGCCATCCCACCACTTCCCACATCATTATTTTGTCGGCGCAAGACACAATACCAAAATTGCCAGGCAAATCTATGCCCGTCTTTTCAGCTAAGCTTGATTCATCACAAACTTCATTTTCGCAAATGGAGAACCTTTCTTCGCGCTCTACTATTGGTATTACGTATATCTCAAATGTAACGTTCGATTCAAAACAAGATGCGTAACATTTATAAACATTTCGTATAAAACAAAATCATAATTTAAAATAAAACAACTTCGCCCCTCCTCAAAAAAGTTATTACTGCCCCCCCCCGCCCCATAAAATCTCGGTATACGCTTCTATACCTTTTAATAATTCGACTTGCTCGTTGTTATCTCCCACTTTAGGCGCCGCATCGGGATGGGTCGTATTATGCAAAGATTGATCGCGGGATATCGCTCTCCTAAATAACTTATTGATCGGGCACGATTTGGGAGACACCATGTCTCCCCGTATTTGTTCGGGGCTACGTAAGCTTTCGCTCATCTGAATCAAAACTTGGTTGGTTAAGTCGGAGGGTGGTAGTCCATTGCGGCCTCGGTGAGAAGAGTGACGCTTCCAGGACTGTTTAAGTTGCGAGCCGCAAGGAAAATTGCTCATGTAAAAGTAGAACGAGACTTGGGGCTTGATCCGAAATCGAGGATGAACGTGGGTGGACGAAGAAATCTTTTCCAAAATGCAATTTGGGTTGCTGTCGTAGTCTTGAGCATTTAACACTTCATCCAAGCTCAACCAAATGTAACGAACCAATGCCCTGCGGCACAGAACTTCGGCGTGACAATCGTGTAAGCTTTCGTCCAAATGAATGAACCGTCGTAAATAATCACTCTCGTTCGGTTTCGACGATGCGCTCGTATTCACAGGATTTTGAATGTCGAACGCCTTAACAATCGTTTGTGGACTTAGACACTGAGAACCTATTAGATGTATTAATAAAAGACATTTGCATTGAAGTAAGATCACAAAATTAGAGTTTTAATATCTTAATTAAATTTTGCATTTTCTATACCATTAGATACACAAAGAACTTCCAAGTTTTTATCTTCCCAAGGCCCTCTTCGTACCACAATTCCAGCAATCATGTATTTGTTGGCAAATAGACTACAAATTTTTTTACTGGTAATATCTTTAAACTTTTCCAGCACCATTCTATATAATTGAATAAGGTTATTAAGCCCAAAAATATAAATATTAATCATTTGATGCAAATCAAAATCCTTAAACATTCGATCGGAGACCCTCTCTTTTTGTTCAAACTTAATCTCTTTTATATACAGTTTAATGCAATTATCGGCAGTGGCGTAGCTAGCCTTTTTGCCTTGGGGGGGCTGAGCTGGTCAAATAGGGGGGGGGGACAAAAAATTTCTCTTACACACACCTTTAAGAATAAAAAATATTTATGTTTTGCCCCCCCCCCAACCCAAAACCTAAATACGACCATGGGTCAAATACAATTAAAAAAAATTTCCCTCATAAACGTTGGACAAACTTCTACTACTTTGTGTATTTTTTCTATTAACATCACACTAATATGCCCCTCATGTTTATAGGGCATAAAATAAATAAAATTTATCCATAAATAAAACAAAGTGATGTAGTTGAAACAATATAGAAAATTTCACATGGTATAATAAGTTTTGTATAAATGAATTGAAGGGCAAAAGTGGAACGGGGATATTGACAAGAAATCGTTGACATTTTAAAAAATAATGCAAATAGTTAAAAAACTATATAACAAAGTTTTTATAAAATTATTGCCACAACCCCAAAAATCTTGGCAATATATATAACAAATTTTAATTTTACATATGCAATATTGCATTTTCAGGCAGCATTTATATCAGGAAAACAATGAGAACATTTAAAAAAGCCTTTTTAAGGTGATCCATAAAAGCGTAATTATAAAATAAAATTTAAAAAAATTAATTATGAAATTAAAATTCGTTCAAGAATGAGTATTTAGAAGTTATCGCCCCTAATATTATAGATAGATTTGCACAACCCCCTCTCTCCTCTTTTCATCACCTAAAAATTAAAATGAACTACTAAATTCAACGGCTAACTGAACCTTAAAAATATTCTGTCAAAATTAAATGAATCAAAATTTTATTTGATAATTTTAGATGAAATTAGAGATGTGAGATGCACAGAACAACTTAGCGTCCAAAGACAAACATAATGAATTTTTTTAGGATTTTTATCCCTTGAAAGTTTTGACGCGTTAACAATTGTATGAAATTCAGCAATTGGTTATTATTATGAATTTATCAAACTTATGATGGTATATCATTAATAAAGGGGAAAAAATGGTGTACAAACAATTTTTTGGAAAACTATTGGCTTTATATGTGCATGTGGTACATAAAAATATGCAAGATATGTTAAACGATAAGCATGTGAGATGGACAATTAAATTGAAACCAAGATGGAATTTTCGTAAATTTAATAATATTTAATATATTTTGAAAGTGTTAAAAAGTTTAAAACAAGTTTAAAAGCCCAGATAATTTTTCATTAAATATTAAAATTAGTCTTTTAATAGTAGTTCATTACGCCTTTTACTCGATGTTGCAAACGAATTTATAATATCATCCGGGGGCGTAACATTTATAAAGTCATGTTCTAAGCTCAATAAAGCTAAGGAAGATAACCTATCTTGTTTAATTGTGGAACGAAGAAAAGTTTTAATCCGTTTTAGCAATGAGAACGAGCTTTCGCTGAACATGAAGTTATTGGGATAGTTAAAATTATTTTAATCAAAATAATAAAATTTGGAAACACTATTGAGGGCAAAATTTTAATAAGTGAAAAAATATAATTGCATTTTATTTTATTTGAAGATAAAGAGTTATAATGTGTTACAAAATTTTTTTGCCATTTTTATTTCGCCGTCTTCCAGTTTTAATTCAATATTTCTGATAAAAGAGATTTATCGCAAAAAAAGGGGATGAAGGGTTTAACCATTCTAAGGACTTATATAAATTAAAATTAATTTCCGAAAATCTTATGTTTAATTCTGCTATTATTCTATCGATGATAGGATAATAATATAAATCAATTTTGAAATCAATTAATGAATTACTAAAATTCAAAAGAGTAAAATGTGTCATACTTTTTTGGTTTTTTAATGCGTTTAGAAGGTAATAAATCAAAAATTGCAGCTAAATCTTTTGCCTTTATAAAGAATTTGATAGTGGTCCTCATTTCTAATATCATTTAAAGTTAATATTAGGCTATTAACCGTTGTAATTGCAATTATTAAACAAATATTTGGGATTTGAAACTCGTTCTGAACTTTTTGAGCAATTTCAAAAATATATTGAAATATTATTATTAAATTCAGAATTGGGTTATGTAAAAATTGCTTGCTATTGCTATTCATATAAATTAATAAAACTAAAGTGGAAATTAATTATAAAAAAGTCGGGTTTTAAAGTAATATTAATATTAAATTATGTCAACTCAACAATTTGATACAATTTTCACCCTTTATTGTCTTATATAGTTATTTTATTTGTAATATTATAATTAAAATTTTTATTCAGAAACAATAATAATAATTTTTATATTGTTTCTTAATTAAGAAAAAAAATAATGGCGGAAGGGGCCCGGGGGCCCAAGATTTTTCTCTTGGGGGGGCCCATGGGGCCCGGTTTTTGCTCTTGGGGGGGCCCGGGCCCCCTAGGCCCCCCCCTAGCTACGCCACTGATTATCGGGGGACGTCACGAGACGAGTTTTTCCAAGGTGAGAAGGGATGGTCATGCGGATAATAGTCATTGTCTATATTTTGTGACAAACAGGACGTTTTATTAGCTAGGTTTTATTCACATAATGCAAAGTTTTATTGCCAAGTTTTTTAATTAATTGTATGTTTCACATGCGATCCAATCCTAAGTTATTATTTACTTTGGCGAAAATGTGGTTTAAAAAATCAAATCCGTTAGGAGGCGAAGGTTGAGATACATTTACAACCAATTTGAATATCCAGAAAATATATATGTAACATCTTTTTCTAACCTAACAATCATTGTTATAAGTTTTTCGCCAGTTATAATCATTTGAAACCATCTTCACAAAATTTGAAGCCACCAACTACCTTTAAGTACCATATGAAAAACAAGAGGCATAGGTATCAAACGCTTTTATACCAATCGATTGAATTAGAGGGGCGATATCATTTAAAACAGGGTCCTTGGGTAATAGAACGCTGAGGTACAAAAATTAGGGCCAAAAAGCTCTCGTAAAGACATTACTCGGCAAAATAATTTTTTAAATCGAACGCTAAGAAATAAAATATTGGAAAAGTTCATTTATAAAGAAGATATGACTCAATATAATGGATCGATAGTGCGCTAACTTAGCAATGGTATCAGCTGCTTCCAAAGGCAACATCTCGAAAGGTATCACTAAAGGTGAAAGAGCTTCTTTGTTAGCATTAGAAGTCACTGCGTTGTTACTTGTTGTAAGCGATGATAAATTAGCTTCTGAGCCTTGAGGCAGGGAAGACTCAGCAATGATAGAAGCCTTGTACATTTCAATGTAGAGATCATAATTTATATCATGGTGTAAAAGAACCACTTTGGCAGTTTCGTTGCGGGCGTGCTTTTTGTTATGACCGCAAGCTTGAAATTCCTAAAAATATGGATATATATGTTTTTTAAAACGTTTTAAAATTAATTTTGGGGAATTAGGTTCACAAACCCAAAGTTATAAAACTTAATAGTTATACATCTAATAAATAAAACTCGGGCCTTCGGCCCTCGTGGGAAGGGGGAGAAGGGAAGGGGAAGAGGGGAAGGGGGACGACTCATCTGTACTTCGTATAAATGTATCATATTTGCTATGCAATTTATGGGCGAGAAAGGTGGGAAGGGGCGAGAAAGGTGGGAAGGGGCGAGAAAGGTGGGAAGGGGCGAGAAAGGTGGGAAGGGGCGAGAATGCCTATAGGGGGGTATTAAATCTAATGATTAATTAATTATTTATACAAATTTTTCATTTATAGGCAAAATTTAATATAGGCAAAATGTAATATAGGCAAGGGTTAGGGTTAGATTTAGTGTTTGCATCTAGTTGCGTATTACATTAGTTTTTATGGCCTTTAGTGATTATGGGTCTAACAAACATTATATTATAAAACATCACAATGTTAAGAATTTGCAGAATTGTTGGGAGAAATTTTTGTTGAATTTGAACAATTTTTAATTAAAAAAATCAAAAATTTAGCCAATGGTCATTTTTTCTCAATTGGTCAGTACCAAAACAGATACTCTATAAGTCAATAATAGCCAAAAAAACGGAAAAAAAAATTTTGATGCACATTTTGGCCAATGGTCATTTTTTTCCATTGGTCAGCAGCCAGGACACGGTAAAAGTGGATATAAATTCATAATAGTCAAAAAAAACGAAAAAAAAATTTTCGAATCACATTTTGGCCAATGGTCATTTTATTCCATTGGTCAGCAGCCAGCGGAGGGCCAAAAAGTCATAATAGTAATGGTAGGAACAGGAACAATCATAATAGTCAAAAAAAACGAAAAAAATAATTTCGATTCACATTTTGGCCAATGATCATTTTTTCCATCGGTCAGGAGCCAGCGGACGGCCAAAAAGTCATAATAGCAATGGTAGGAACAGGAACAATCATAATAGTCAAAAAAATTTTCGAATCACATTTTGGCCAATGGTCATTTTTTCCATCGGTCAGGAGCCAGCGGACGGCCAAAAATTCTTATTATCAATGATAGTAACAAGAACAATCATAAGAGTCAAAAAAAACTCCGGGATTCTAACCCAAAAACTAGTTAAATTGCATAGCAATTAAAAGTAAACAACTTTTATTTATGTTTATTATATAACATTAGTCAGCAGCCAGCGGACGGCCAAAAAGTCATATTAGCAATGGTAGGAACAGGAACAATCATAATAGTAAAAAAAAACGAAAAAAATAATTTCGATTCACATTTTGGCCAATGGTCATTTTTTCCATCGGTCAGGAGCCAGCGGACGGCCAAAAATTCTTATTATCAATGATAGTAACAAGAACAATCATAAGAGTCAAAAAAAACTCCGGGATTCTAACTAAAAAACTAGTTAAATTGCATAGCAATTAAAAGTAAACAACTTTTATTTATGTTTATTATATAATAGATAATTTAACAAATCTTATATATAACACACCGAGGGAGATAGAGATGAGGGGTGGGGCACCTCTTATGCATTAATTTAAAAAATAACACAGCGAGGGAGATAGAGATGAGGGGTGGGACACCTCTTTCTCATGCATTAATTTAAAAAAGCGATAACCTAATATACCCAATGCAAATAGATAGGGAGGATACAACGGACGGACGACGGACGGACACCAAAAAACGAGCCCATAAATTGCATAGCAATTAAAATATATTCAGAGTAATTATTTATTAAGGTCCTTCGAATTTTTATGTAATAGTGTAGCCCAAATCGAAAAGTGTAATCAAATTCTTTTTATTAAGACACTTAATAAGCCTAACCTATACAAATGATGCTGATACTATATGAAGAAAACGATATTTTTAAATAACACTCCATAAAAAGGTTGCAACATAGGAATAAAATGGGTAACATGAAAATGTTTTGTAAGACTAACGTTGGCAGATATTATTTAATCTTAATAAATTATATTTTTTTCTTTGTTTCACATATCTGCGTGGAATGGTATAGAAAAAACCCAGGTATATATATGTATACTATGGGCGAAAAGAGAGTAATTTATGGCAAGCTCGCCTGTGAATACAATCTATTAAGAGGTGGCGACCTTTATATGTATTATGATGAATAAGGCCAAATTCAATTTAATGCGGACGCTTAATAAAATATTATAAAGATGGAACCTATGAAAAAAGACTGAAAAATCGGTAAGGGGGCGGGAGTGGTGCGAAATAAAAGCGGGCGAGTTAAAAATATCGAAGCAAAAAGATAATTGACATAAACAGCATAAAACTAATTTCAGTAAAATTGTTAAGAGTGGGTAAGAAAGAGGCTAGTGATGATGCATTATTAACAAATATTCCTACCTCCTCAGAGTATATAAATTTGGCCACAAATCCTCCCGAAGTTTCGCAAGGTTCTATAAGGCATTTATATTTTTTATGAATCAATTCATGCAATAGAGCTAAGGGAGACTTCATGAAAGGACCAGCACCAAGAGGTTTTATGATCTAAAAATATACAGTTTGCTACATATGATATATGCAAAAAATACAGTTTAAGTGCATTGAGTCATTGGCGAAAAAAATGCAAGTTCCATTTAAGGCATGAAATTGGCGGGGGGTGAGATATCTCATGCTATGAAAGTTCAATTAAATAATCCACACATTTCAATAATTAGATAAGTGTCAGGAGTCAAAATTTGTTCAAATCGATATAATGAACAAAGAATTTTAGGATAAAGTGTAAAACTTTTATTACTAATGTTTGCTATTATATAACATTTTTATTTTAATATGCGCTCGGGCAAATGCTCAATGTTGAAGTTAATAGAATTTTTAACTCTTGAACCGGTGTTTGAATTTGAGAAGTCAAAACGAAACTAATTCTAAAATTTTTACTATAAACGATTTATATGCAAAACTCCTTTGAGTCACAAACGTTGATCCAAGTATAAAAAACGATAAAAACAATCATTTTCATTTAAATTTTTTATCTTGGAAAAAGATTTACAGGCTTAACATCAACGCGCTTCTCCGTCTTATTTTGAAGTGCCGCAATTCTTTTTTCATCCAAAACCTCTTCATTTGTGGCTTCGATTGTAATGGAATGACATTCTTGCAGCACTTTTCGAGCAACGGCAATTTTGGCTTTGTTTTTTGACAACCCCAAAGCTAATTTATTAACATAAGCATCATTAAACAAATTTTATAACGAGAATTCACACAAACAAACCGTAGGAAAAAAAGTATGGTTACAAAAAGTCAGCAGAATCTTAGATTTAACAACGCTATTTCGTAAGAAATATCAATTAATCAAAAGAGGACATTATAATGAAAAGAAAGCATGTTAATTGCCACAGAAAATGTGGAGCCTACAAAAACACTAGTTTTAAATAGAGTATTTAAAGCGCTAAATTAAAAACTTAGCAATTACCAAATCTATATTATAAACAGTAGAAGGGGTTTACAGGGGCGTAGCCAGTGGGAGGCAGAAAGGGGCGGCTACCCCCTCATCAAAGAAATCTTTGAAAAAATCATTTTGCCCCTCCCTAAATCATGATTGCCCTCTCTGATCCAATCCTGCCTATGCCCACATGAGGATTTACATCGTTTCATGATTATTATTGGCCATAAGGATATGGATAGAAGATATAATGATGGCAAATGTCATATTAAAGAAGGTATAAACCAATTTAGTTTTATTGAGCTCATAAATCAAATTATCACAGGCAGCACAAGATTCACCTCGGTACTTGAGGTGTTGTCGCAAGTCTATTGTAGGCACAAAATAAAAGAAGCCTCCACTCAGCTGGTTTGACCTGACATTATCCTATTTAAGAGTGATTAGCTCTTTTTTAAAATACTGGCAGGGTGTGAGTTAATTGCAACTTAAGATATTTTTTTGTAAACCTTATAGAAACCTTAGGTTTAAGTAAAATTCCTATGTTTAATATGAATATGATTAAACTTTGGCATTCCATATTCAGCTCTTTAATTCATTTTAAATGATGAAAAAGAAATTATGGTTAAAATAGAGCTTAGATAGACTGATCAAACTTTAAATAAGTGTACAATTTTTCTGCCATTTTAAAAAGTGAACACAAAGGGCATACAGGTCATAGAAATTTTGGTTAATTAAAATGTTGTTATAAAGTAATAAAAACATTGAAATAATTTAACATTAAAAACAGCATTTTAAAATATATGTGATTTAAAAAGTTTATAATAATAAAAAAATACTGTGGTGGTGTGATATTAAAGCAATTTAGTGCCATCCGCATTTTATTAAATAATCTTAACATTCTTTTATATTTATTAATTAATGAGCAAGGTAAATTCACTTTTTCTGTTAGACATGGAAGATAGCTAAATTCAAAATGGTGAACTTAATGGTACACAATTTACATATAAAAATATGACAAGAGCAGGCCATTTTGTTTGTGGGTGTAAACCACCTTTATCAACATCATTGATATGAAAAAGTCAAAAGTTATAGATGTTAAAGTTAGTTATTTAAACAAATTTTAGTTCCCCTAAATAATTTTATAGAACATTACAGAAAGATTCCTAAAAACAAAACTTACACCAACAGTATTCCCCATCTCTCTTTCAAACTCATATTTTTCTACCCTATTGGTGGTCTAAAATTAGATGATAAAAAAATTAGGCAACTCATAGATTTTAGGAAATTTAAATTAAATGTAATTTATTTGTCATGTTGAGTATGGAATTTAAACTCAAATAAAATAAATTTGATACCTTTGTAATACATGCCTTTTAGAAGTAACTAGATGAACCAGGTAAACATTGTTTTGCTATTTACCCGGGTGTATTAAAATTATGTTGGAATTTTAGGGCATATATGATGCATATATGATGATAAAGTGGTTATTAAAGTAAAAATAAAGTTTGATGTCTATATGTTCTACTTCTATTGTTCTATTTCCGTATACAGTGCAATGCATACGAATACTACTGGACTGATTTGGCTCAAATAAATCTTAAAACATGCTCCGGAGTGTCAGGAATAAACTGTGAAATTTTGAGCCAAATCGGTCTGGTAGTTTTCCAAAATTGGTAGCGACATATACACACACACACACATAGTTTCATTTTTATATAGAAGTTTGCATTAAGTGAGCATCAACATTAATAATTTTAAAGAGGAAAAAATGTAAGATCATTTTTAAATCAATTTTCAAGAATTGTATTTGAAATTAGAAAACTTTCTCATAATTTTACTGATAATTAAATGCTCACAAAATGTGATATTTTCACCATCTATTTCTAAATTTGATTTATGCATGATTTTAAAGAAGATAATAACAACCCCATTCAGAAGTGCCGCATTTAACTTTAAAGTATTCTTTAATTAGCGACATCGATAGGCATTAACAAACCCACAATTTATTAATTTCAAATATTATAACAAAGTGTTCTTTTTACTACACTACATAATCCAAGGTTTGTAATATTACAATTCTCATCTTATCCAAGGCAAATGGCAAAAATATAGATGTGGAGGTATTAACCACTGCCTTATGAAGGTTTGGTAAAAGAACCTCTTAAGCCATTTTTAATATTAATATATTGTTTTCCCTATAGACCTTTGATTTTAAATTTGTAATTTCATAATTTATCTGATGATGTCCTTTAATAGGACAAAATATAATTAATATATTGTGTTTATTGTCTCCTTTTATTACCAGAAAAAACTATCAAAAAATGTCTTAACAAGGGTCAAAACCCTTTTAAACTGTATATACACTGTTATTGCATTTAAAAGTAGATTAGATCTTAATTCTTATATTGAAATTTTATAAGCTATTGATAGAAAAAATTTAAGTGTTAATATACCAGTATATATCTTTCCATTATAATCCAAAGTTGCAGCGAATATAGGAATTTTTGTATTTTCTAGACATTTTGTTTCAAAATTAGGTAACCTTCTTATATTGATCTCATGTAACAAAGCAACAGGATTTTTGCTTTTAAGCTAGAAATATAGATAATGATAGAAAGCATTAAGTTTACTTGTTCAGGGGTATATTTCACAAGATTGATTCCTCCTTCATTGTCATTAACACCAAAATTTAAATTGATATTCATATGTTCTGTTAAAATTTTGCATGCTAATGCTGTTTTAGCTAATTTTTTTGAAGTACTAACAGCTATTTGAACATAATACATAAGTAATTTTTATCTAATACCTTCAAAAACTTTGCCATCAATTGAAGTCATAAATTTAAAACCAGGATTATCAGACATAACTTCCGACATATGAAGATTAGGTTGCAACTCATGGAGTAACATCTTGGGATCTTTAGAGCCAGGCTTAACAAAATACAAAAAAAACTAATTGTTATGTACCTCATTTTTGGCCTTTTTATGGATACCTTTTGTGATAATAGGCATAGACAAGTTAATATTGCTTGACAGATTATCATCTCTTGACCTTTTAAAAGCATTATTTGAAGTTTGCAAATTTGTGTTCATATTTATAATATCCTGAAATATGAAATCCTTTTTAAATTAAAAATCAATCAGAAATAAACTTGCCTTATAATTTACAGCCCCAGCAAAAGTGGATGATGGATTAATAGGTGGAAATTGCCCAACATCCCTTCCTTGAATCAGATTTGGCTGAAAGCCCATTGGGGATGCGTTAGATGATGCAACGTTAGATTGTGAGAACCATTGATAATCACTATACATTGATTCGATTAATCTAACAGTTAATATCACGTGATATATTTGGGAGCCTTTCAAAAGATAGCACATAAAAATATCACGCGCAAAACTAGAAATTAAATAAATAAAAGATAGCTCATAAAAAATATAACGCGCAGATGCAAAAATAAAATAAATCTTTAAAATTTTTAATAAGTCGTTTTGAGTTAACATGCATAAAATATGTATAGGCTTTATATATTTAATGATATTCTAGATTTAATATGTAGCGGATGTCAATTTACGAGAAATAAGATTCCAATCTAAAAGCTTTTAAGGACAGCTGTAATAACAGCATTCCATTCATTTCAATCTAAAAGCTTTCAAGGACTGCTGCATTAACAGCATTCCATTCAAGCTTTCAAGGACAGCTGCATTAACAGTGTGGCGTTTTAGACATAGGCGAGATGAAGTAACCACTGACATTCACTTACTTTTCAACTTTTCAATCATCTATCCATTATTAATTCCATCAAAAACTTCCGCAATATCAACAAAACCACATCGCTATTGATATATATTATTTTTATCTTCCCAGCGATCAACCCACGCTATTGAATATTCTATCATACCAAATTTCGCTCATATTTTATTTCACTGTTAATTAATACCAATCCTTATTGTGTGTGTGTGTAAATAAATACCTTACAACCATAACATTGGTGACCTGAGACTTGATGGAAACAAACACAACAACCCCTGACTCCAATGAACGAAGAAAAAGCGCAGTTCACATGAGAATTTTTGAATTCCATCCTAAAAATGTACGCATATGGTTGTCGCAGGTAGAAGCCGTGTTTCATACACGCAACATATCCTCGCAGAAGACTAAGTATTCCTACCTAGTCGAATCGCTACCCCCAGAAGTCGCGGAAGAGGTGGCAGACCTCAAATTCACGGTTCCTGAAATTACCCCTTACGACAAACTGAAGGAAGCAATCGTGAAAAGATAGGAGACAGTAGTGCTGTAAACGAACGCGTTCAAATTTTGTGAACGCGTTCATGAACGGCGTTCTTTTATTTTCTGGTAAATGAACGTGAACGCGTTCCTTTTTTGATGAACGCGTTCATTAACGTTCGTTCAATTTTAAAAACCCTTTTTTATTTTTATTTATTTAAAAATTAATGTTAATCCGAATTTTTAACAAAAAAGTCTTATATTTTTTAATCAGCTGTTTTTCCTGTTTCCTATTACCAATTCCGAAATACTTTTAACAACCACAATCTTAATCTAGTGGCAAGTGTCGATGCTGAAAAGGCACTAGAAATTCCATCTTTTAAAAATATATAAAAAAGTGCATTTGATAAATGCAAAAATTTATGGAACAAGCAAAATCAGTCGACATCATTTGCTGATGATGTAAAGAAAAATTTATCAAGGTTGCTTATAAGACATGTTGTTACAAGATGGAATTCATATTATAATTCCTTAAAATTAATTGACTCATTAATAAAAGATAAACCTCATTTATTTGACAAAGTATGCGACATGGGAGGATTAGCAAGGCTTACAACCAATGATAAAATATTTTTGGAAGAATACTGTACTGTAAGTCCTAATAAAATTTTTTAGGATAAATATTATAATAAATTTTAAATATTAAAATAGATCATGGAACCTGTTGCTACCGCTCTCACTATTTTAGAAAGTGAGGAAAATATGCATTTGGGCTATTTGACTCCAACAATAACAATCGTTATTAAATTAAAAAAAATTACTAGCCTAAAATATGGTCAACCATTGATTGACGCTGTATTAAATGGGATTAATAAAAGGTAATAAACCTATTACTATCAAATTAATTGCTTATATTTTCTTTTTTTTAAAGATTTCAACATATATATGAAGATCAATATCTTCTTTCGGCCATTATGCATCCAATGTTCAAGCTTCAATGGCCTTGGATTAAACTTAGAGAAAATGAACCTTTAAAGAATAATCTTTTAGTGTTATTGAAAAAATGATTGAAACCCCTGGAAATGATAACGAAAGAGCCGTCAATTCCGAAATATCATTTTTTGACGAGGAAGTAGAGGGAGGATTGGAGGATGATATTTTGTCGCAATTTTTTGAAGCGAGGGACAAAACATTGAATGTTTTTGATAATTCCTCCTTTAAAAAATTTGTTTATTAAGTATAATACTCCAATCCCCTCATCTGCCCCTGTGGAGCGGGTTTTTAGTATAGCTAGTGCTGTATTAACTGCCAAGCGTTCCTGCTTATCAGACAACAATTATTATTAATAAAAATCAATAAAAAAAAATTTTATAAATAATCTTTATATTCGCTCTATTAAATAATATTGATTTATAATTATATTGTCAAAATAAAACTATCATTTTTTATCATGGCTATTTATTGTATTAAAAAATAGAAGACATTTATTTATATTAAATTAAATTTTAAAAAAATTTATTATAAAATTTTGAACGTTCTTGAACGCGTTCACGAACGTGAACGCGTTCCTTTTTTTTTAAACGAACGTGAACGTGAACGCGTTCGATTTTTGTCAATGAACGCTGAACGCGAACGCGTTCGATTTTTTTACCAATGATTACAGCACTAGGAGACAGTGACGAAAAGAGGATAAGGAATTTATTCTCTGGGATATTCCTTGGAGACCGCTCCCCCTCCCAGATGGTAAGATACTCAAAATCTCGTTTAGGTAATAATGTGATGGACGAAAAGATCCTAAAAAGCCACTGGATGGACAAGCTACCACAACATGTGGTAAGCATATTGGCTACTTTGGGAGATGATTAATCACTGGATCGTATTGCAGACTTTGCTGATAGGATTCATGAAACTTTTAGAGTCAGCAGCTTAGCATCAGTACTCCCTATAACCTCACTCCAAATAACCTTATTCCCAACATTCTGATTCCCAATATTCCTATTCCCAATACTCAAACAAACGAAATGCAGGAACTGATCAAAGCTGTGTCATAATTAGAACTCAGAGTAAATCAATTAACAGGTAATCCCAACGACAGTAGGACAACATGGAGAAGGTCAAGCAGATCTAGGTCATCTTCCAGACAACGCCCAACTGACACATGTTGGTACCATTATAAATTCGGAAAGGAAGCGAAGAAGTGCATGCAGCCATGCAATTTTAACACCAACACCCAACAAAAAAATTGACGGGCCGTCCCATATGGGCGACAATGGGAAACGACCGTACTTTCAGCCGCCTATTCTATTTATTCGACCGGTCAACCCAACGGAAATCGACACTGGCGCTGAAGTTAGCCTAATTCCACCCTCCCAAACATCCATTGATCCCGCATGGCCCAACTCTACAAGCGGCTAACCAAACCAACATCCACACATACGGACAAGTCGTATTGAGTTTAGACCTTGGCTTATGACGGGAATTTAAATGAGTATTTTTAGTTGCAAACGTACACACCCCTATAATTGGAGCTGACTTACTGCACCACTATAAGTTAGTTGTAGACATCAACAATAAACAACTTATAGACAGCACCACACAATTATCGTCGAGAGGAACATCCTCACCACACCAGACATTCGGTTATTGTGTAGCACTCAGCAATTACAGCACAAAATTCGATGCAATTCTGCACGAATTTCCATCACTCATATCCCCTCTAAATTTCAACCGACAGATTCCACCTCATGATGTACTCTACCACATTCTAACGAAAGGACCAGCCCAGTACGCTCGTCCTAGAAGACTGACAGCGGAAAAGTTGAACGTCGCGAAAAAAGAATTCGAATATATGTTAGAATTAGGAATCATTCAGAAATCAGAAAGCAACTAGGCAGCCCCATTGCATTTAACCGCCAAAAAGACAGGTGATTGGAGGCCTTGTGGAGACTACAGAGGTCTGAATAAAGTCACAATACCGGACAGATATCCTATACCACACATACACGACTTTACCGCCAATCTTCACAACAAAAACATATTCTCCAAACTGGACCTCGTAAGAGCGTACCATCACATCCCCGTTGCGCCAAAGGACGTATGCAAAACAGCCTTCACAACACCTTTCGGCCTGTACGAATTCGCAAGAATGCCGTTCGGACTAAAAAACGCAGCACAGACGTTCCAACGATTCATTGATGAAGTCCTAAGAGGATTAGATTGCGTTTACGCGTACATCGATGATATCCTCATAGCCAGCGCATCGGAGCAGGAACACGAACAGCACTTGAGAATCGTTCTTCAACGATTGCAAGAATACGATCTTAGAATCAACCCTTCGAAGTGCAAATTCGGAGTTGGCGAACTCGAATTTCTCGGACACCAGGTATCAAGCACCGGTATTGCCCCGCTACTGGACAAAGTCAAGGACATCAACGATTTTCCCCTCCCTGATTCACTAATGAAGCTCCGGAGTTTTCTAGGAATGATAAATTTCTACCGTAGGTTTCTACCCGGAATTTCCTGAACCCTTCAACCTCTGACCGATTTACTGAAGAAGTCCAAAAAGTCCGCAACCTGCAACGACGTTCAGGTCAAGGCATTTAAAAGCAAAAGCAGCATTAGTGAATTTTACCACACTAACCTTTTTGAATACGGACCCCCTTACAAAAATCACACTGACCACCGATGCATCAGACACGGCGGTCGGAGCAGTTTTGGAGCAAACTATTTCGGACAAGGTATACCCACTAGCATTCTTCTCAGCGAAATTACAACCCACTCTGACCCGGTACAGCACTTTTGGTCGTGAACTTCTCGCAATCTATTTGGCCATAAAGCATTTCCGCCATATCTTAGAAGGTCGCAATTTCACAATCTATACCGACCATAAACCACTCACCTACGCATTCAACGCAAACCCCGACCAGTATTCTCCAAGAGAAACAAGACAGTTGAACCTCATCTCGCAATGTAATACTGACATACGATTCATTAAAGGCGAAAGCATCACAGTAGCGGAAGCTCTTTCCCGGATGGAAATAGATGCTATTGAATTACCAAAAATTCCGGATTTGGAGGAAATTAGCAAGCACCAGAGGACTGATAAATCCTTAGAAGAAATAAAAAACTCATCATCCCTAAAGTTACAATTCTCTCCCTGGATCAGAGTGTAAAGTTCTTTGTGATCTTTCAACCACTAAACCTCGACCGGTATTACCTGAAACACTCAGAAGGAAGGTTTTCGATCACTTTCATGCATTTTCTCACCCTGGCATACGAGCGACAAGCAAACTGATTTCAAGAGTGTATGTGTGGCCTTCGATGAACCAAGACGTTAGAAATTTGGCTAAGTGTTGTTTAAAATGCCAACTAAACAAAGTTCATGAACACACTATAACGACGCCCGGGACTTTCGGGCAACCAGACGCAAGATTCTCACACATACATGTCGATTTAGTTGGACCACTACCACCTTCAAACGGTTTTACACATATTTTGGCAGCAATCGATCGTTTCTCGAGATGGCCCATGGCCGTTCCACTCAAAGAAACATCTACTGAAGAGATCGCTTCCTAGAAGTTGGATAGCCAATTATGGTGTCCCAAGTGCAATTACTACCGACAGAGGACCGCAGTATCAGTCAGGACTTTTCAGACAACTATCCAACACACTAGGATGCAGGCATATAAAAACCACTCCCTATCACCCATCCGCAAACGGACTCGTGGAACGCTTCCACAGACAATTAAAGGCATCTTTAAAAGCCACCGAAAAAATCAAATGGAGTGAAGTTCTTCCACTCGTCTTACTTGGTATCCGTGCCACAATCAAGGAGGACATTGGACTAACATAATCCGAACTCATATATGGAACCAACATAAGACTGCCTGGAAACTATTTTCTACAGTTACCTGAGGCTAGCCAACAACCGGAAATGGAACTGCATAACTTTGTAGACAAACTAAGAAAGACAATGATTGCAATACCGTACCTCATACCGCAACACCACAGGCAGACAAAAGAACAGGTTAGCCAAGATCTGTTAGAAACTTCTCATGTTTTTGTTAGAAACGAGGAAAGTTCGCAGGCCACTCACCTCACCGTACGATGGACCGTTCAAAGTTTTAAAACGCGAACCAAAATACTTTGTCAATGAAAAAAATGGTAAAAGAGATTCAGTCTCAATAGACAGATTAAAACCCTGACATCTAAGTAGAGAGGAGCCATCCTTTTAGACAGCCGTCGAAACTCAAGCCGAAGCACCGACACAAGAAGCGGAAGAACCAGTCAAAGTAACTCGAAAAGGCAGAAAAGTCCATTGGCCGAAAAATCTTCGGGAATACATCAAATAATTTTTAGCCAATTCTTAACATATTTAAAACCATAAACATATCTGGAAGGGGGAGTATTGCGGCGTTTTAGACATTGGCGAGATGAAGTAACCAACTGACATTCACTTACTTTTTACTTTTCAACTTTTCAATCATCTATCCATTAACAATTCCACCAAAAACTTCCGCAATATCAACCACATCGCTATTGATATATATTATTTTTATCTACTTCTGCGATCAACCCACGCTATTGAATATTCTATCATACCAAATTTCGCTCATACTTTATTTCATTGTTAATTAATACCATTCCTTATTGTGTGTGTGTGAATAAATACCTTACAACCATAACAACAGCATTCCATTCACCCCAATCTAAAAGCTTTCAAGGACAGCTGAAGTAATAGCATTCCATTCATTCCAATTTTTGTTTAAGAATAATAACGTATTTTGTAATAGCTATATAAACCCAATATTCGCAGATGTAAATAAAGTCCTGTAATTTTGTTCCCCTGTTTTGTAATAAAATAACTTCTCTAGTTATCACATCGTAGTATACTTAAAAGTTATTACACTGGTGACCCCTTTGGGGGGGGGCCAACCACCCACCCCCTGGAGCACTACCTTTTGGTATTATTATTATTTCGGCATTCAAAGGATCGCATATAAAACTGTCCCAAATTAATCGTGAAAATCCCTACCCACTCAACTATGCCGTACATCAAGTGGAATTATCAAGGAACATATTCAGGACGAGTAACTGATCTATCAGGGGAAAGTATATATATTCTATACATATTCAGCAACCCCTCTATCAATAAAATTAAAACAAAAGACTTGCTATCTCTCACCCCGGACCCACCCATTTCGGACAACAATGTCCCACATGTGGAAACTTTAAAACAGGAATCATCAGTATACATAAAACTTCCTGAATTCTACTCGAGGAATATTCATATATGGATATCTCAAATAGACGCTGTTTTTACAACAAGATGGATAATTTCCCAAAAAGTAAATTGTGCGTATTTATTGATATCCCTCTCCGCGGATGGGCCGAAGAAGATACAGAAACCAAGGTGATTTGCAATGCATCGCTACTCTACCACCGAACCAATTACTGATGTCAAACAATCTGAGTTATCGTCATAGGCATTGCGCCACCGAAAAACAACCGTTACATCTACTTTCATGACAGTATACAATGTAACTTTTCGACAGACGAGCTTCCCTACAACATACAACTTTGACACACTTTTATTAGTTGGTTCGTAAACAAAAGCGATATTTTATTTTGCAACATTTTACAAATTAATCACCACTAAATTCAGTTACCTGCATACAATGGCAACCTCAACAACTTTACCAGGCCTAACAAATTACTTATTAGCGTAACTAAAAGTAGTGCACATGGACCTTTTTACTCGATTGCACTTTGCTGTCGTACTAAAAAAAAACGTCCACATCCTTAACCTAACCAACTTACAATTTCTCACCTGGTTGGAGAACATATTAACACTTCATTAACACAAATCGTGAACTTCTAAACGATTCCGGAGCTAGGATGCATCCACATAAAAAAATTCACGACTAATGTCACCGGCTGATTTCATTTGCCAATTACGCAAACACGACATACGCCAACATATTTTAACGGAGTGACCAACCTAAAAATTCTAGGTGAATATTTTTTTACTTTTAACCGATACATTAACCAAATCTGGGAAGAGAGTATCTGTAGCGGATGTCAATTTCCGAGAAATAAGATTCCAATCTAAAAGCTTTCAAGGACAGCTGCAATAACAGCATTCCATTCATCCCAATCTAAAAGCTTTCAAGGACAGCTGCATTAACAGCATTCCATTCATCCCAATCTAAAAGCTTTCAAAGACAGCTGCATTAACAGCATTCCATTCACCCCAATCTAAAAGCTTTCAAGGACAGCTGCAGTAACAGCAATCCATTCATTCCAATTTTTGTTTAAGAATAATAATAACGTATTTTGTAATAGCTATATAAACCCAATATTCGCAGATGTAAATATAGTCCTGTAATTTTGTTCCCCTGATAACTTCTCTAGTTATCACATCGTAGTATACTTAAAAGTTACCACAAATATTAGCTGATGTAATTTAAGAATAAAATCTAGAGTGTTATTTTAGGTTGCATAATTATATTCTTATGTCATTATAAAATATAATAATTAATTGAAAACCATAATTCATTTTATTTCTACCTACTCGTTCTACTACGAATTTATTATATAAAATATCTATTAAAATTTACTTCTAATCCCGAATTAAAAATAAAAATTAAATAAAAATAAATAATTGACCCCTTCTCTCTACCCAAGATAATAGTTGCAAGCTAGCTGTTACGCGAAAAAAATTACACAAACAATAAATTGAGCGTTTACATACCAATAACGCGTTTGACAATAATAGGAGAGAAAGGAGGGGGAGAGGACAGATGAGTGGGTAAAGATTGTGAGTGTACACATGATCCACGGCAGAGAGTTTTTTGTGAGCTTGAATCTAGAGTGACATTTGGCTATTTAGATCTGATAGCCCTGTTAACGACGCAGAATACTTTCTATTTTAATGAAAGAAATAGTCGTTAGCGAGAATTAATCGGACAGCCTTTTTTTATAATGATAAAGCGTATAACTTTATGCCCTCACACCTCTCTTAGTAGCTCATGTTGCGGGATATAATTGTAAAAATTGTGGCATAAGGCCAAATTTTGGTATATTGAATTATTCTAAACTCTTTCCCCCCCCCCGTGCTTACTTTAAGTTTTATTACTCTTAGCACTTAGAAATTTCACTTTCAAAATTTAAATATAGTTTTATGGCTTTATACCCACGCAGAATCACGGTGATTGCAATTTTTGTTCCTCTTATCATGATTGTTCTAATCCCCTCATTATTATTGTATTGTTTACCACCGCGCTGTGCGCTATTATTATTATTTATCGCGTCCATCATTATTATTGTTTTCAACCACCGCGCTGTGCGCTATTATTATTATTTACATCTTCCATCATTATTATTCCTACTATTTAAAAACGAATTGTTAGTAAAGAGTCAGTTATATTAAAGTCATATACCTTATTTTATTGTGTTACTGTTAATAAAGGAAATAGTGTTAATAAATCCTAGTGTCGGAGTTTTAATAAATTCCGTCCTCCCTTTTTGAGGGAGGACTAGGTAAAAAAAAGATTTAATATTTATCAAATAATATAAGGGATTTTATGGATTCAATATTAATATACTATTCCTGTGAATAGTATTTCTTTTTATTTAAGTATTTCTTTTTATTTAATTTGAGTGACACCATTTTAGTATTATTAAAATAATTCTGATCGGGTCCTCCCCCAAAAAGGGAGGACTGAATTACATTTATAAGTAAGGATTACCCAAGATGAAAATTTATTTTTTCTTTTCACAACTACAAAATTTATTACGACTCTTTCAACTAATTATATATTACCACATCTCGTATTTAAAGCAGTACAACAATGATTAGGGATGAGGTAATCAGATTAGGCGTAAATAACGATAGAGCACAAATAATAATGATAAGCGAAGTGGTGACAATAATGATAAGCGCAGTGGTAACAATCTATATTTAGCGAAGTGGTATATGTAAAATCATCGTTACGCGTAAAATCAATTTGTATATGAGTGGGGTGAGAATAAACAACTTGGCACATTTCCAAAAGTAAAAGAGGTCATAAAAATAGAAGTAAGCGGGGGGAGGGAAGTTTAGAATAAAGCAATATAAATCGATATACCACAAAAATACATGGTGAGTTGTGCTAGCCATCTTATTGAGGTGCGGATGCAGAATGTTGTATTGCATTTTATTATTCACCAGTGCCAATCTATTATATGAATAGAATGAAATTCTACAAGCTTTATTAATTCTCGATGAACATAATAATTCTCTGCGGCAAAATTTTGTAATTGTGTATTCAAAATGCATGTGTTTTTTAAAAAGCTAAAATCTTATGAGATTTACAAATATAATTAAAAAAATTTAAATATTAGCATAGAACATTAATTAGCAATTTTTATAATTATTTTATATCGAAATAACCTGACAGTCGTTGTACCAACGGGTCATTCCTAACTCAAGCTCCCTCCCCACACCCTTAACCTGTTTTAACATTTCTTAACTACCCTCGAATGTCGAGAAATTAAACTTTTAAGATTGCAGTAATAATCTTCTTGTAAATGCTTCATTTATTTCATATTATTGTTTATTGGAGAATATAGATTATATGTTAATTGTAATATGTAATATATAATTAAAATTCTTTAATATATTTAATCATCTGATAATTATTATAATGCTCTCAGAGTCAAAAATTTGTTTATTATTTTGTTTAAGATTTGTTTATTATTTGTAATTAATTTCAAAAATTTGTAATAAATAACTTTTGGATTTACTGTAAAACAGGGGCGTAGGCAGGATTGCCTCAAGGGCGGGGAGAGGTTCGATTTTTTTTATAAATAATACTATTAAACAAAAATTTGTTAAGATTATTACCAAAGGGGGGGGGGGGGTTAAGTTTCGTGTCAAAAAATTTCAACTAAACAAAAATTAATTAAAATAATATAAATTAAATATTTACGATGGGTTTTTGGAAAAAAATGCATTAATAATATATTCAGGGAGGCAAATTGCAAAGAGCTCCTTCCACTTTATCTGTTTGTGCTACTTATGGCCATTGTTTTAACTAAACATATGCACGGGTCTTTTATGTTTAATTTTCCCACTAATGCCAAGAATTCCGGCTCGGGACAATTAAAATGGAATAATAACCCCAAGTTCGCCCGGCTAGTTTTTTGCAAAGCACAGGCCAGCCTACACCATATCCGAAATACCTTTTAAAACACTTTTTATCAATACAAAAACAATCATTTATTTTAAAAATGTTTAATATTAATCATATTAAAAAATCAGTCTCAAACAGGCTTTTGTTTCTTCCAGCAAGCAACGCGCCGTTAAATTATCACTAGTAGCACTTGAAGCTGCATAAAATACAACTATTTATGATAATTAAAACTCGATGCAGATTTATTTTATTTAACTAAATATACCTGTTTTTGTGGATTTTTTACCATCCCCTTATATTATAAAAATCTTGGAATTCACCTATTTAAAAATCACAAGTTCTATGAATAAATAACGAACAAGAATTAATATTCAGTAAATTGTATTGGAAAGCTAAATTATAATAAAAATGTATTAACATCATAAAAACACCATTTTTTATTATCAAAATACAATAATAAAAAGGTTAAAAATTTTGGTGGCCGGAGCCGCCCTCTCTTATAGCTGGGCCCGTTCCAAGCCCGTTTTATTACCACAACGCTTGTCCAAGCCCGGCCCGCAATTTTTTTTGACAAAAAGCCCATCCATTCCTGGCTTTGGCGATGCCAGCTGTATTTGCTTAAATAAAGTTAGATATATCATGATCATCAAAAAGTAAACTTTAAAAAATCAATTTACTAAAACACGAAGAATAGTTGAATTTTCTCATCAATTTCTCCTGTAGAATAAGCACGCTCAGTTTCTGTAGAAAAGAGATGTTAAAAACGTTGTAAAATTATCATTTACAATGAGTATTGATTATTTCCATTTTATTAACAAGGAATTTATTGTAAGTCTTAAATAAGCATGTTAGGTGCCTAAAAAAACAAAATTATTAAATTACCTTTATTACTAAAATTTGGCTTGTATTAGCATCTTCCTCGTTTTTTTAACGGTTGGAATAGTTTTTTACATAAATAATTAAGAATTAAATTTCTTCTTATTAGAAAACAGGCATTCGGGACAGAAACATTTTGTATAAATAATGTAAAAAGTACATTTTCATCTAAAATTTAATCTCACATTAATTAAGGTTATGAATTATTTCTATATGCGCAACACTCAAGACTCCTAATAATATCATTGAATTTTTTCAATGGGGGGGGGGTGTAGGTTCTACCCCGATAACCCCCATTTCCATACGCTACTGCTATAAAATGTATAAATCTGGCAATATGGCAAAGGTTTTTGGTCTTGGTTCAAGTTTACTGCCATTTTTTTGCGTTTATTTACTTTGAGGCTTTTTTTAAATTATGTTAAAATAAATTTATGCGCATACTTAATCATTGGGAAAAACATATTTAATTGCGGATATATTTTTCATTACATATATATTTTAAATAATTTTTAATATGCATACCTAAAAAATTTAGTGCATAAAATAATGTAGGCCATGCATTTTGTAGAGGTATATAGATTTAGAGTCAAATATTTAGCGTAGTGGCAAGCTGTCAAATCATGTCCAATGTTAGGTCGTTTAATACATGGCAGTGAAATAAAAAAGCGCTGAAAGCCTCTAGTGCCGATATAACGGGACGCTTTGCGGTTTCCATTGAAGTTCTATGATATTAAGGCGGTGACCTGGACTAGCGACGCAATTGTATTTAATTTTTTACACGATATATATAGGTAGCGCCGATGCAACGGGATGTAAAGCTCATATTAAGTCAGTGTGCACAGGGTAGGGCGTTGAATGAGTATATCAAATTTATCATGGGGCTTTTACCCAAGTAGTGCCAGGATGATACAGCCACTTGTGAAAACCGGTTTTTAGTCTCTGAGGTTGCAAACATGCTCCCAAAACTGGGTGTATGGAATCAGAAAAAGACAAATTCTTCGATTCATTGGAAATGAAAATACAAGGAATCGGACAGGAAGAAAGGCTAGTTATTAAGGCGGATTTCATCGCTAGCGTAGGGAAAGATCGCCTCGGGTCTGAACGCAATCATGGAGGCTATGGGCATGGTCTGAAGAACAAAGAAAGGGAAAAATCTCTCCAAGTATCCCAAGCATACGACATGGCGATCGTTAACACCTATTTTTAAAAACGCGAAGATTAAATTGTGATTTATAGAAGTAAGAAGCATTTTAGTCAAATTGACTATCTGCTCATACGGCGATTGACTTATGGATTATCAAGGATTGTTAAGTAATACCGGGAGAAGAAATCACCAGGCAACATAGTCCTCTTGTTATGGATCTTGACAGAAGAGTATTTCTCG
Organism: Gordius sp. MW1; assembly: GCA_964036665.1. Lineage (NCBI taxonomy): Eukaryota > Metazoa > Nematomorpha > Gordioida > Gordea > Gordiidae > Gordius > Gordius sp. MW1. Next base: position 6,649,778 of record OZ038530.1, on the reverse strand, counting down.
AAAAAGATGAACTTCGGATTCGATACGAAAAGCTAAAGGATACGTCGACGAACAAAGAATACCATCAAAAACCTCCTCACTCTTGGATGCAAGGAAGTTGCAAAACGTAGATGACGATTGGGAGACGCTAATTAAGGAGGAAATAGCGATTCGTGTTCTAAGATATACCAAAGGAGGCAAAGATATAAATAGGGAACTATGGTGGTAGGTTCAATCGGTTAGGGATTTCATCGAAAGAAAGAAAAATCTATAAAGACGGTGGCATAAAACAAAGAAGTCGGACGATTATCAAGTGTATAGGGACGCTAAGAGAGCTGCAAAAAAGGGTGTTGCAATAGCGAAGAATGCCGCGTACAGCGAGATGGCAAACAAACTGGATCATAAAGGGAGCGATAGGTTTATGTAAAAATTGGCCAAGATAAGGAACAACTTAAAATAGTCAAAAACGAGAAGGGTCAAACCTTAATCAAGCCTGGAAAAGATACTTTAAAAACTTATGAATATTGCAAATTAAATAGACATCCTTCCCGATATTGAGCCAAACACAAGCATGGCCGAACTACTTTATGAGGATGAAGTTTTTACACAAAAAGATGCAAAAAGAGAAAGCTTATGGCCCAGATGGAATACCTATGGAATCTTTGCTCGGATGTCTTGAAACAGGAGTAACCATCATGACAAACCTCCTTATCAAGATATTGGTAGAAGAGCGAATTCCAAATCAATGGGAAGCCGCACGATTATACCTTTAAAAGGCAAAGGAGACCCTCAGGTAGTGATGGGGAAATAGCGTTTTTAAGGAGCTAAAGCTATAGCACATAGCACCCATATGCGGCTATGTCTACTAGCACATAGTCACTTTAAGTGCTATAAGCTATAGGAGATGGGAGTTTTGAGGCGCTAGAGCTATGGGAGATGGGATGTTTGAGGTGCTATGAGCTATAGGAGATGGGAGGTTTGAGGCGCTAAAACTATAGCCGATAGCACTTAAATGCGCTACTCCTATAGCACGGCGCTAACACTGAGAATAATTTTTTTAATTGTTTATTTATTAGATATTAAATATGTATAAATATAAGTTTTTTGCCCTATCTTACCATCTAACTACGACTTATTTTAATATAAATTTTATTTAGTGTATGACTTTAATTTAAATATTTTGCATAGCTTCTACATTTATTTTATTAATAACTCGTCCTCCCCCCCTCTGAAATTTTTTTTACAATTTAAAAAAACCCTTACAAATTAAAAAAATTTTTTGCCCCTCTCAAATTGAACTTTTAACCGTTTCGCCCCCCCCCTAATCCAAAACCTGGTTATGCCCTACGCCCATGTTTTGAAAATAAAAAAATTAAACTACCCCGCCCCCCCCCTTTAAGTTAATCCATATCCCATCAGGGCGATTATGTTTCATTTCAATGAAAAGGAAAACAATAGAGTGAACTTATGCGTACTCACTCATGTTATGTTATTTTTATTCATTGAGTAGTATAAAAAGAAAATTAATTTTTTGCTCTCTTCTTTAATGTCTTTATCCTCTTCTTCAACTGACCACGATTTAAATACAACCAATATTATAATTTCTCCAAAATCTAAAAATTTATACTTTAACACCCCAAAAGTCGAAAAAAAAATGTTTGGAGAGTTCAAGAACTTTTAGTATTTAAACGTCGGTTATTAATATACGTGCTCATTATATTAACGCCCATCCAAATAAATTAGTGGCAGCAGAAAAAAATCCTTCCATCTTTAAAGGCAATTTAACAAACAAACAAAATGAATTGTTGAATTCAAAATTTTTGGATTATGTGATAGGAAATAACTTGCCCTTTTCCACTTAGGATAGTCCTAGTTTGAAGAGCATGTTTGATTGCGTCAATGAAAACATTAATTTATGGTCGAAAAAACCCGCCAAGGATAGACTACAGGATTTTTACGAGGCCCTAAACAGACGATAACCAACAATCTCAAAAACCCATCTAGCAATAAAGACAGATTTGTGGAAAAGCATCAAACATAGGTATCACTCTACATTATATTAACAAACTATGGGTTATGGAAAACATTTTACTGCAAATTCTCCCGATGCCTTCACCCCATATAGGGAGGGAAATTTGAAATGTACTGCACAAAGTTTTAGCCGAATTCCAGATTGAGGCCAGAGTGATATCTTTCACCACAGATGATGCAAATAACGAACTCAACGCCATAAACTTATTAAGAACTAAAATGCCGTCAACCCTGATTTTTAATTTTAGGTGTGGTGCTCACGTTATGAACATTATAGCTGGTGAAGGATAACGGGTCATTACTCCATTTTTAGAAAAAAATAATCGTTTAATTCATTATGTACATTATAAACTAGCGATCAAGGCAGAATGGTACAACCATTCTAAGGCCCTTATTCCTTTGGCAAATAATACCCGTTGGATTAGTTCTTATATAATGTTACAACAAGCAAATAAGGTAAATTATAGGGAATATAATAATTATTTTTCAAAGGAAATGAGCACTCTTAAAATTACTGTTCAAAAAAATTTCCCGGATGAAACGAATATGGCTTTTAGCCACGAAGATATCCGCCTTCTGAAAGACGCTGAACTTTTCTTCCTACCCTTCTATAAGGTATTTAAATATTCTCAAATATTTGACCTAACTAGATTACATTAGGTCTTTGTAAATAATCAATTCCTACAATGGAAATTGTGTTAAACTTTTTTGAGGAAATTATAGATGGTCTAGAAATGGCAACCACGACTCATGCATGCCTTTAAAAGATGCTGGCGATAAGATGATAATAATTAAAGCAAAACATTATTTTAATATCATGTGCACACAGGAAGTCTTTAATTGCTCTATGTTAGATCCGAGGGTCAAAAGAAAAGCAATGCATTATTGCTTAAACACCGAAGACAAATTTGATAATTTTCGTAGAGAATTTTTAGAAAGTTATAGCGGGAGATTTTTAGGTGAGAGCTCTACGACAGGTGCATCTTTTACCGAATTAATATTACAGAAGAAACGAAGGTGAAAAAATTATTTTAAATTATTATAATTTAAATAGTTCTAGAATGTTTGTGGTGGGTGATGAAGAATTGGAAAATTATATTATTGAAACGGAATGTCATGGAGATGTAAATATTTTAGAATGGTGGAAATCATCTTCATTGAGATTTCCTAATTTAGCTGCTATGGCTCAAGATTATTTATGCCACCAAAGCACATCAGTCCCCAGTGAACGCCTTTTCTCTAAGGCAGGTAACATAATTACGAAGAAAAGGTCACGGTTATCTCCAACTACATTAAACCAAATTCTATGCATGAATAGCTGGAGAGGAATTGACATCAATAATTAACAAAATATTTGCCTGTTTTAATATATTTATATATATAACTAATATATATATATATATATAATGCGAAATGGTCGAAAATAAAATTATCGTAGTTTGTGATTTTTAACAAGTGTATTATCATATAGACGTTGATAAAGATCTCTCACGTGGGAAATCTTCTATAATATTTACCAAATTTAGTATAAAATAAGTAATTTAACCGGCTGAAATAAAACACATTGGAAAATATTACACTTAAAGATTAAATTTGTTATTTAAGTCGGATTTATATTGTTTATTAATTAGTAAGTTTTATGTTGAGGTGACCGGGGCAGTTATAGCCAGGGAATAATTATTTTTCATAAAATTCATGATATTTTTTATGTTCAGTTCAGTTGAAGAAAAGGATAAAGACATTAAAGATGAGAGCGAAAAATTAAATTCTTTTTATACTAATCAATGAATAAAATAACATAACATGAGTGAGTACGCATAAGTTCACTCTTTTGTTTTCCTTTTCATTGAAACATAATCGCCCTGATGGGATATGGATTAACTTAGGGGGGGGGGGGGAGGGGTTTAATTTTTTTATTCTCAAAAACATGAGCGTAGGGCATAACCAGGTTTTGGATTAGGGGGGGGGGGGCGAAACGGTTAAAAGTTCAATTTGGGAGGGGCAAAACAAAAAAAAAATTATTAATTTGTAAGGGCTTTTTTACATTGGAAATTTTTTTTTCGTCATTCAGAGGGGGGGGGGGAAGGGCGAGTTATTAATAAAATAAATGTAGAAGCAATGCAAATATTTAAATTAGAGTCATACACTTAATAAAATTTATATTAAAATAAGTCGTAGTTAGATGGTAAGATAGGGCAAAAAACTTATATTTTTACATATTTAATATCTAATAAATAAACAATTAAAAAAATTATACCCAGTGTTAGCGCCGTGCTATAGGAGTAGCGCATTTAAGTGCTATCGGCTATAGCTTTAGCGCCTCAAGCCTCCCATCTCCTATAGCTCATAGCACCTCAAACCTCCCATCTCTTATCGCTCTAGCGCCTCAAATCTCCCATCTCCTATAGCTTATAGCACTTAAAGTGACTATGTGCTAGTAGACATAGCGTTTTTAATAGGCTATTCCCATCAGCGGGGAGGTGCTAACCGCGCTAGTGTTAAACGTTTTCCCATCACTACCCTCAGGTCTGTGATAATTAAAAAGGTATCAAGCTAACCTGCCACTCCTTGAAGCTTATGGAAAGGATCTTAGTAACTGTCGTGGATGTCTACCACGAAAAATACCGTACGCCCCCCCCCTTCTTCACCTCGCTTTGTTAGACGCGTATTAATGCATACGCGTTGCCCCCCCCACTCCTCTCTCTCTCTTCGCATTATTATACGCGTAGTACTAATGCCAACTGCGCTCAGTTCAGGTCACGCGTGGATGATCTTACGAGAAATTTTAACCTCTCTTTGTTCGTATTTAGAATCAGATATTATAACACACATAATTCTTTCGTGTCTTACTTGATAATATATTTCGTTCCCCTTCGCGATTACAGATTCTATTGGGAACGGATATTAATATGATGATGAAAAAATTATATAGTAATTAGTATTTAGAGTATATAAGTTAAGAATATAATAATTGGGTTTATGGTTATCTTTTTTAATAGTTATTAGACTAGAAGTAAATATGAAATAGTAACGTAATTTAATTGCCAACTTAATTTATTAATTTGTTTAATTTGATTGTATTTTTAACAGTAACAAGGCTGAAAAACGGGGTGAAATATCGGCTAACCAATTCGGATTTGTGGCCGGAAAATCTAGTGATGCGGAAAAACCGAGAAAATTCTTGGTTTCGTCGACGAGAATTTAAAAAACTGACCCGAGATCAAGACGAGAATTTTGACGTCGGGACGAGACGATAAGAGATTTTTTCGGCGTGATCTCGACTTTTTATTGATTGTTAGATTTTAGTTAATTATTGTGTATTTTAATTTGCTTGATTTACATTTAGGGTGTTAAGTGTATATAAATATGTATGTAATATATTTGACATCAAAAAAATTTCTAAGTGTAGTAGATATTATATATTTTTGCAAAAAATTTACAATTTGGCAATCATTTACCTAAGTATGGTGGATCCTTAGGGTACATGATTAATTTTATAACACATTTTTCCAATATATTCATAGCACTATTAAATATTTCAAAATTTTAAGCTTATAATGAGTTCTGATGGAATAGTTTATAATACTAAAGCTTTAAGCTTCGCAGTTACTCATCCTGCATGATGCGGTAATTATAAGTCAGTGGTCAATCAGTTTGAATAATTATACAAGTTAAGCTAAGGTGGCTCGAAATTTTTGAGCATTCACCTTATGATTTCAAAAGTACAATAGAGTATTTAATGACACCGTAATAGATTAAATCTTAAATCATGAGTTTTCTAGAAGTTTTTATGATTCAACTAATAGTAACATCCCAAATTTTTAAACCTTAATAAGTCATTATGTATATACTTAATTTTGTCATATGCATTACTTTCACATTATGAGCTGGGTTGGCAGGTGCATTCAAATTGATATGTACAACTAGTTATCAATTTTGTAAATATAATATTAATATTAAAAGTCACTCGCACTTTGTGGTTTACAACACTATAGTAAACATGCAATAATCACTATGGGCTATAATTGATGTAATTTGGCTTAGATATGTTAGGGTCTACTCTCAAGCTTAAGCCAGGGTTAATAAAGGGTCTCAATTTGCTCAATTATGCATAATTTTCTAGGTCTATTAATAGTTGACAAACACAGTGAATCTGATACAAATGTTATAACTTGCTAGAATAATATTTAATATTCTAACTTCAAATTTATTTTATAGTTTTTTTTAGTCTGCACTTTCCATAGAAAATGTTTTCACTATGAATTAATTCATATCTTTATATTGTCAATGAGATGTCGTGTCCCTCTAAATCATTGAAGTTTTTCAAAAATTATAAAACTTTGCCATTTGGATTTTTTAACACTTATTGAATATTTTTAATGAAACAAGAGAAATTTTTTATTCAGTATATATATTTTTAAAAAAAGTCGAGACGAGACGAGACCGAGATTTTTCTAGACCGAAACGAGGCCGAGATTTTCATAATCGCTCCAAAGACGAGATAGAAACGCTAGAATCTATGCTTAGAATTATGAGTCTGTCTTTTTGCTATCTCTTCTGAAATTTATTTATTACATAACATAAATATAATATCTATTGTTAATTTGTTAAATAAAAATTACATGTTTAAATAAGAATAAATTATAAAATATTGAGTGTTGTAAATTATAATCTTAATAAAAACAATAAATAAAGGTTTATTAGATAACTACGCTTACATGTGCTGGAAAATTGGGTTAAAACAAAAAGGCCTGGCGCAAAATACTTTGTATGGTCCACAGGTTGATATTATCAAAACAGAGAAATAATCGACACACAATTTATAAAAAGATTTAATGCGCTCTTCCCAAACGTCCCTGAGCACGACGAGACGATAAGAATAAAAATGGAGGGTTCCGATAAAGCTGAGTATAAGGATTCACGATGCTCTGCCGATCCTAGGGGGTCGTGAGTATCGTTGGAGGGGGCAAACATGTCAATAAAGGTGGAGTTCCATTTTAAGAAAATACCTTTGTCCCATGGGATAAGTGACGAACCGTCAGGACGCATCCGCCCTTCGAGAGAGGGATCTGACGGTTCAAGGATGGAAGGAACTTTTGCCCGTTTGAGGGCAGCTTGAAGCATTGTATTTATTTTTTGGTGCCTACTATACAGTCTTTTGGTAAATTTACAATGCAGAGGGTGACGCGCTTCCTCATCTACAAGTGAATTACAAAGCCGGCAGGGCTATGGGGACGTGTATTTACAGCCCAAGCGGAGGGCTGTGTTGAAGGACAGGGTAGGATTCTCTAAAAACATTCCCAAAAACTTACTAGGGTAAGCTTCAAGCCATTCATGACCGGATTGGTAGAAAGCCAATGACCTAAGATTGCAATGCTGTTTGGCGTCGCATGTCGAGAGAAGGTAAGATACGGACCGCTACACCAAACTTGCATCCAAATCTTTTTTAAATTGGCATTCTCATTCCATAAAAATAAGGCTTGATTGATAGAGGGGTTGAGTGAGAAAGGGACAAAGTCGTTAATAGATTGTTTAAAAGAATGGAGGAAATAAAGGCGGCTAAGGAAATCGCAGTTGGGGAGCGAATAGCTAGGCCGCCGGATTTTGTGGGAAGAGTGGCTTGAAGCCAAGTATTCGTGTTAAAAGAAATATTAAAATTAAATCAAATGTGGATTTACAAAAGTGTTCATAGTTGTGTAAAACATCTTTAAATAAAAAAGCTTGCGTGGAGCGGAAGCAGAATAAAATTTTGCTAATGTTGTAATAATTTTTTATAATGTAAAAGGAATGATGAAAGGGCGTAGATTTAAAAATGTCTAATTTGGTTTTTAAAGAAGAAAGGTTTTTGTCTAAAAAGTTTTTGAGGCACTCAGGGCCCCCGATAGGTGCGCCTAAAACATACATATTGTCTTTTTTACAAAGTCAAAACACTTTGTGTGAATATTATCCAAGTCAGAATATATTTCACTTTTAGAGGCGTTTAAGCATAAATTTAAAGTGGGGAAAAGGCATGTATTACATCTAGTGCTTGGACTAGGTTGTCAGGGGTGCCAACAAGAGTGGCGTCATCTAGATACCAGATATTAAGGGTGAGTTTACAATGTTTGTTAATTTCGTTAATTAGGTGATTTATAGCCAAGCAGAATAAAAGGGGGCCTAGGGGGTCACCTAGTTGGATTCCTTCTGCGGATTCAAGGAAGAATTCACCAAATTTAAAATCAAAGGACATCCGTAACTTAAAATAATGTAGTTGGTGTATTGGGGAAAAAGCTTGATAAAATCGTTAATGAGGTTGTGCGGCGAATGCTATTGAAAGCATTTTTAAAATCCAGTATTATAAAGGAGTCACCCAGAGGGAGGTGTTCCAGGGCTAAGCGTGCGGCATGGGTAGCTATCTCGCACCCTCCTTTGACCGCAAAGCCTAGTTGATGCGGAATTATGGTAGGGGTCAATATGGGTTTGATCGCCGAACAAATTAATTAGATATAATTCTTCGAAAGACACCGCCGATAGCGATAGGCATGGCTGAATTGTCGGCCTTCCTTATAGCTAAAAGCTTAGCTCCAAAGACTTTGGCGTTATTTCTTTAGGTATACTCCCATTGACTAAAGGTTAAATAATTTGGTGAGTAAGTCTAGTAAGATGGAGGAGTTATTATTATCAATTGTTATAAGATCTTTTAAAAAATTGGTTTTATGCCGTCGAGACCCCTGTAGAATCCATAGGAAAGGATAAGATAGCATCTCGAATGTCTGATGACTTAAAAGCTATATCTGAAGGTTGCGAGGGCGATAGGTAAGTAGACGATAGACTCTGGGGATGCTTGAAATCATTTCTTCATATGATTTTTGTGAAGGACTCAAAAATGAATTGTCTTTTTCACGGTATCTCATTGCACTTTTGATGTTGAATGAGTGAATTATTCTAGAGATTATATTCGCTTTTTGTTTGGGGGTTAATATTTGGGATTCTATCCATGTTATATGCTGGAGGGCTGTTTTGACTGTCAAAATTTAAAACTGATTGTTTAATATTATGAGTGATATTTGCTTCCTAGTCTTGAAGAATGGATAAAATGTAAAAAGAGAATTTAAATAATTTCTCCTAATAGAATAGGTTCTGAGGGAGAGAAATAATATTGTTAAGTTAGTTTATTAAAAACTGTTGCATGCACGCCCGGACCCCCTTAGAATTCTGGATATGGTTGGTGGGAATGCTTGAGGTAAAAAGGCTCTGCTCCATGTCATGTCATTTTTTTCATTTGTGGCATAGTAGGTTTGATGAGGTATTAGATCTGCACCAGAAAAGCTGAAATTAATGTTATCATCCAATATTAAGGTAAATGGTGGACATATAGTGTTTGGGGGAGCGAGCTTCCCTGACGAGGGGCATTTATTTTTCTCAATTTATCGCAAAAGGAAGTACTTACAAGTTCCTTTTAAGTTCCTTTTGCCAATTTTAATTTGCATTAAAATTTTTTAGATTAATTTATAATTTAAATATTATTTTATTTAGTATTTTATTCACGGTAGTGTTTGTTAAATAAATTTTCTTATGGTAATTTATATAAACTTCATTTGTTTTTAATTTTTATCATATTCCTAGTAATAGTAAGTTTATAAATATTAAATATATATTCTTTTGATTTTAGATATGAGTGAGAGTGACATTACCATAATTAAACCTGAAAATATATCCTGGCCTTTATTTGAGGATATTTTTACGCTTATTCAAAAGGAGGCTAAATCAATAACTCTTGGATGCAAACTATGCTCTCCAAAAAATGATGAAGGTCTGGTTGGTCATAATACCTTGGATTATGACTTTCTTCCTAAACATAGAAGGTGTGCTTGCCACACGTTGAATTTGATTGCTACAACTGATGTGACGAAATACATAAATACCAATGTATAAAAAAATATGCTCATTGGTAGTGCACAAATGCCAGCAGTTGTGGAACTTGCAAGGTAGATCAACTCATGCTGCTGAGTTAATTAAAAAACAACTTGGCTGTTATTTTATATGTCCTGTAATTACAAGATGGAATTCCTTATATAATTCTATGAGGCACATAACTTCCATTATAAAGGGACAATTTGATGGGTTACAAAGTGTATGTGACGAGCTGAATTTTAAAAAGTTCACATCAGATGAATGTGATTTTATTGCAGAATATTGCGATGTAAAATTTTATTTTAATTTAAACATTAGCATTATTTTAAAATGGTTTTTAAAGGTGGAAGGGCAAAACTATATGTATCTTGCATATTATACCCCGACAATCACTCAAATATTGATGAAAATTGAATCTATGGGCTCCTTGAAATGGTGTAAGCCATTAAAAGATGCTATTACTCAAGGCATTAATAACAGGTTTAATATTATTTATAACGTCTAGTCTAGCTAATTAATAGATTTTTGGATCTTTTAAGCAAAGAAAATCTGTCGGCGGCTATTCTCCATCCTGCTTTTAAAACAGATTGGAATTGGATTCGCAAAGAATGCGCTGCGAACATGAAAACAAATATTTTGGAGGACATCAATTTGTTTGTTCCTATATCTCAACAGGCTGGACCTAGTTTATCAGAAATGGATTTTTTTGAATTAAAAAATGATGAAAAGAATGAATCAATCGAACGTTTTTTGCTTTCTAATAACCGAAATTTAAGTCTTTTAGACAGTTTTCCTTATTTAAAAAAACTATTTTTTAAATATAATACGCCATTTCTTCGTGGAAAGATTATTTAGCTTGGGCAAAATTTTATTTGGAGACAAGCGAACATGTCTTTAAGATAACAACTTTGAAAATAATATTTTGTTAAAATCAAATAAACATTTATTACCTAATAATTTTTATAAATTGTAATATATAATATATTGATTTTATGAATTAATAAAAGATGTTTGTACATTTTAAAAAAAAATTTAGAAAAGGAACTTGAAAAGAAACTATAACTGGAAATAGTTCCTTTTTAAAATGAGGAACTAGGAACTGGAACTAGTTCCATTTTAGGCAAAGGAACTGGAACTTGACAAGTTCCTAATTAAAAGGAACTTTTAACAGCTCTAGGCATCCAAAACTATCTCATTTGGCACATAAAGTTTTATGTATTCCTGCCACAAGTGCCACTAATCAAAGAAATTTTCAACTTGGTTGAAGGAAGAAAACTCGCTTGAGACCGGAAATAATCGATGATTCAGCATTTTTACATGATTATTATTAATATGTGCAATATAAAGATATATTGATTAAATATTTTAATAAAAAAATAGCAAACTGAAAATTTGCATACGGGCCCGGGCCGGGCTCGGGCTTTGCAATTAATTAGCGGGCCGGGCCAGGGCCTATCATCTTTTGTTTTTACGGGCCCGGGCCGGGCCCGGTTTTAAATTTTTATAACGGGCGGGATGATTGACCTAAACAGGCCCGTTGCAGGTCATTAATCCTAATCCTTTAAACATATTACTTACGTAACTCTCTAAAATTAACCGAATGCGGACGAATCTTATTAAGATGATAGCTAATTATAGTTTTGAATGAGATCATAGACTAATAAGACCATAGACTGGCGAATAGCTGAGTTTTACTATTAAAATCATTCAGACACTAAAATAGCTGCCATATTGTAGGAAAAATTCAACAACAGGTATATATATACTTCTCCACCATAAAATATTGGAGAAAATATATAAGACTAATAACTTAAATTATAAATCAAAAAAAAATAAGTAAATTAGAACAATAAAATTTTCTGAATTCTATTGTTTGGTTGCAATTTCCCACAAAATGGCGCTTGCTATATTTGCTGGAAAATTATCAGCTGTTCGGCAGTCTATCTATGGTATGATGACATTTTAAATTTTATTTAATGTATTCAATTGCATGAATGTTGTTGAGTGCCCTATTTGTTTGAAAAATAAAGATTTGTACTTATGTCAAAATTGTATTAAATGTGGAAATTTTAGTCGAACAAATTCTTCCTATCAATTGTAAATATGTTGTAAGATTACGAATTATACAATTAGGTACTCTGAAAAAAGAGAGGTACTATTTGGTAAAAAACTTCATCTCTCAAATCTTAAGGATAAGTAACACTTAATTTATTAGATTTCTAGATATATAGTCTATTTAATCATGTGAAAGCAGATACCATACTAGTAAGTTTTTTTATATTAATAAATTTTGTTAACGAATATTAATTGCATATATTCAAAAACCCTATAATTAAATGGTACATGGTAATTACAATCTTGAATCATAATCATATATTGAAGAATTGTGTTATATTTAAAGATTATTCATGTTTTTCAATAATTGTTTCTAATCTATGTTTATGGTCAGTCTTTTAAAATTTAATTTGCATTTGTCTCTATATCTACACAGCTCTTTATTTATCTTATATGTTTTCATATCATGCTTTATTTTGTTACTCCATGTGATTTTGGATCTTTTTTGTTTTTTGACTTACCTATCATCTCATCTTTTAAATATATCACCTTGGTTTGTTTGCTATAAGCTTTGTACTCACAGATACATTTTTTTAATTACTCCTTTTTTCATTGTTGCATTTGTGTTCCCACTTGCTTACTCTTAACATCCACTTAAGCATTCTCATCTCCATCAACTATGTTTTGGAATAACACTATTTGCCTTTATTTCTTTTGAATCTCTTTGTCACTCAAAACTATGGTTAAATCTCTCTATTTAAGTCATTCAGCATTTATCTTTGCTTTGATTCCGATATTGATTTCATCATTCACTTTTAGTATAGACTAACTATTTAAAGGACTCTTCACTTTTAAGTATTGATCAAAAGGAAGAGGATAATCTTGAATTAATTGCAAAATTATTTATATTTTTATTTTTAAATGACCATACTTAAATAATGTATAATATTTATCCATTATTTAACTATTTAGCATGAAAAGTCACGTGAAAAAAATTATTTCGAAATTGTTCAGGAAATATATGAGAATTGTTGTCATCAATGTGAGTTTATGCTTTTTAATACCCAATGATTTGATAGTACAAAGACGTGTCTTTTCAATTAGAAGTACCATATTGTTACAAAAACAAAATGTTTTAAATATTAATCAATCGCTTGTCTCCATACAAAGAGATCAAAAGATGATTATTACTGGAACTAGTGATTATTCAATAAAACTTAGTGTTTTCGAAAAAAATGCAAGATTTATTGTGTATAATCTGTTGAATGACATATTTAAAATAACAAGAGAGGTCCAAGAAGGAAAAAAGTTTATTATATATTTTTTGGATTATTTTACATTTAAGAGAATTAGACCCTTCTAATTTAGAAATTGTATATATTATAGGTTTCATTTAAATTCTTATTTAATCTGGCTTAATTAATTTATAATGCATGGAGTCAGTTTTGAGTTTTACATCAGGCTTTTGGGAATTATCCGAATTCGAATTTGATGTGTAAATTTTAAATCGAATATCTAACTGCTGATATTCGAAAATCCAAATCGAATCTTTAAAAAGCGATTCAGAATTATTTATACTTTATATTTAATAGAGACAGATATAATTAAGCTGTTTTTTCCGTAATTAGTTGTTTTTCCCGCCCATTAAGATTAAGCAAATTATCTTAAATATAATATGGGCTTCAACCTTCAAAAAATTCCCTTATTTTTGCTCGCAATTTCAGTTAATTGTGATTTATTGTTTAATTATATATATACTTATCCATTATTTTATAACAACATATGATATTAAACTATGAATAATATATTTTGATACGCAATAACCTTATATGCCGAGTTTTTTTTATACATAACATGATATTTATACAAGATAATTATACGTTATACGAGTACCGCAGTTACATGGAATTTTTAATTAGAGATCAAATTAAAAATAATTTTGATGCTGAAAGAATAAAAACTATTGGGCTGGGACCATTTATACATATTGAATCATCGAACAATGCTACTTATAATTATTATGCGAGTTATTTGAGTTCACACAAAAACAGGCTAAAAAATAATTCTTAGCTGTTTCAGAGATATTGAATATTTTATCTTTTAGGCCTTTAATAATTTTATATTCAATCTTTGCTTTTTATTATTAAGTTTTTAAAATGTATCAAAAAATTAATGCGATTTTTAGTAATTAAGGAAATTAGTAAAACAATCGAATTAAATTCGAATCTTTAAATTTTTTTTAAAAAATAGTTGATTGTTTTGAGATCTAGATGTGTAGTTTACTTAATAACTAGTTTGCGCCATATTGGGCTGGTTCAGGATGGAATTATAAACTTGATCGCAAATAGACTTATCATTAAATCGATAGTGAGATTTTAATAATAGATTATGGTTAAGAAGGGCAATAAAGTGTGGTTGAAGTTAATTATTTTTTGATAACCCTATTCAAAAAATTATTCACTCTTAACGAACCAGCTTTTTAAACAATATAAATGTTTCCTCTCTATTATATGTTATTTAATTTTCATTATTTTTTATTGTTTATGTAAAGCAGAGTGTTAACCTGAATATGTTAACTTTACCAGGATAAAATACAAGATATATAACCGCGATACCATATGGTGTAGATTACAAATCACGTGAAAAAATAGAATTTAATTCTTTTTTAAATATCATAGGTCATTGTTGCCCACAATCGTCTTCCAAGTTGTCTTGTTCCAGATCTTTTGATTCACCCTATTGGCTTTAAATTTGTCGATAATCACGCAGAAGGCTTGCTAAGTCTAAATTAGCCTAACCCTGGCCATTCCTAGAGTTGTTAAATTGCTAACTTTCTTCAACTCCAGCTACCATCTGCTCGAGTTTCTGCTCAGCCCTCGAGCATTTTTATATGCTACTGTTCTGCCTAGTGCACCGAATAGCGAGCACATATTGTGCTAACGCGCATATTAACTCAGTGTGCGTGCTCGCGTCTGGAGTTTGAAGAAAGTTAGCAATTTAACAACTAGCCATTCCTATGTTGTGTGCTTACGTAACCTGCAACACTATGGTATTTGTTTGGCTTAGTGGTTGGCCTGACGTGAGGTCTTAATTAATAATAGCAAAGGGTAATTAGCATAATTTTGACGAGGACATCATCTTTATTTTTCAGCTATATGAATTAGTATATTAATTGCTAAGCCAATCATCACACAAAATATCGATGATTACCTTCTGTTAACATTAATTTTCGATGAGAAATGCCCATAGATTAAGGATGCAATATATTGGCAACAGCTGATAATTATTAAGAGTTGTAGGCCGCCATATATTAACAAAGAAAAAGCATTCATTTTACCCTATGGAAAGATTTTTCAATACTCCCATTATTCTTTCTCGCATAACTTATGCGTGCGCATATTGAAAAAACACCCAAAACTACGCCTAAGCTACTTGTTAAATTTCATACGAGGAATGACCTCATGACAAAAATGGGTATTCTACCTATGGTAAGACATGATTAAGGAAAATCGGCTAAGGTGGTGTTGGCATATACTAAGAAGGGAGACGAATGATATAAATCGAAAAGTACTGGGCATGGAGATACCGGGGATGATAGGACGAGGACGATCTCGTATCACGTGGAAAGGGCCAGTCGACAAAGTTGTTAAAGGAAAAGAGGTTAATTAAGGCATGGCCCTAACCCGGTCAAGATGGAAGAAACTCATGAAAACAAACCCCACGACTTTGGGTTCAAATACTGAATAAAAAAGAAGATTAAAGGAAAACGGTCGCAATAGCAAACGCTTGTCCAAGCATATGGTGAACATGTTCCTTGTAAATTGTTGTGACACTTAAAAGTGGAGATTCTCTGGAATAGGAAATCGTGTAAGGCTACTTATAAAGTTTGAAGACAAGACCATCATTCGATCACAACAACTTGCGGATGTACAACGAAGTACGTTTGTAGGCCATTGGAAATATCCATCAGATTCGGAATGTTTATACATAGATTGATTGCATAATGCTGCTCGCTGGAACAACATATTGAATATGATTGACCATGAAAAGTGGATATATTTTATTTTTTCAAATCTTAAAATATCTTGAATAACTTTATGCCAAGAAGCGACATCGCTGTTGCGCCTCCGTGTGACTATGTGCTATAGCTTTAGCGCCTCCAAGTGACTATGCTATGTAGATGGGAGGCGCTACACGCGCTGGTGCTAAGCGTTTCACCATCACTAGCCTGGATAGCCGAGCGTCGCCCCTCATCCAACCTGTAAAGAAGCTGACCACCAAATGTATTAAACGCTATAATGCACGAGCATACCTAACAAATTGGTCAATGAAATAATCGAGGAAATACTTTCACAAGCACCTAACTCACATGACTTGTCTCCATTAGACCAGAAATTATTCTCGATGGGCGCATTTTTTGAGCAGCCCCTAACTTCTTACAAAAATGATTTAACGGCTGGTTTGCCTCAAAACTGCAACATTTTTTAAACATAATATTCACACATTGCAAGCATTCAAAAAACATGTATAGCTAGCGGGACTGTACCTCAAATTATTAATTTCACCACCTTTCATATGATTAACGTGTAATTTCATGGTGCAATTACAGGTGAAACTTATGTGCTTAGTGAGAATTACAAATATGATATGTTTTTTTGGGTCATCACTTATATAAATTATTTTCCTACGCTTTTTATAATATGCCATTGTGTTAAAGGGGGAACGAGGCCAAAATGGGCTTTTATTGAAAGTTTTCTTTTTATTTATTGATAAATTTAATAATTAGAAAAAATCTAATTTTTACTATTCTACCGACTCCTATTATGGCCGCACTATCTATGAAAATTTTGCTCATTTTTAATTTTGAATATTTTAGATACATGGCGAAAAGCGAGCTGGGTGACTATATATCCTACGTGGAACAATATAAAATAAATGAAATCGTTTATCATCAGCTATCAAGTATTATATAGAATGTTGTTTTATCATTTAAACTTTTTAGTTTAAACATGATAAAATATTGAAAAATAAGATGCGTGTTAAGGAGTGAGTTAGTTTTTTCAATACTTTAGTAGAGCCTAATTTAAGAGGGCTTAGTTTTAGCTTTATCAGTTACGCCCTAATATATCATGCAATCTAGTAGATTTTTTTGTAAAAATGTCTTAAATATCTTAACTTGACGAATTAAACTAACACAAAGTAATATTTAATAAAAATCATAGAATACTTATTTTGGTAGCACGAATTTTCTGAACACTTTGTAAATATTTTTGTTTTATCGATCAAGTACCACGTTTAAATAAGTTTATTAATTATATAAATATTTTTATAGAATGCGCCCGAATCCATGATGAAAGATGGTCTACTTTTGAACATATAGATCCATCTTTGTCTATTTCACCATCACCTACCTATCCACTCAATCGAATACACCGTAACACGACGACCGTAGAAACATTTGTTAAGGAAGTATTATTTAAACCTTTCCCCCCTCATCATAGTTTAAAAATCAGAACATATAACGCAATGGCTGACATTGAAATAGCCGCTGAAGCCACTGCTAGTAATTCCCTTCTTAACTTAATGTTTACTGTTAGATTTTTTAAGTAATTTTTAATAAAAGCTAAGTTTATTGACACCTGAAGAATGGGTCTTTGGGAAATGTTTTATTAGTTGACATGTTTAGATAAATTCTAATTGAATAAAAATTTTTTGTGAAATATCCATTTCATGCAATAAAAAAATATATTTAATAAATTATAAAAAATATGTCATCTTTTTTGGTAACTTTTACTTGATGCGACTGTTGATGAGGAATGGAAAATTCAAAGGAATCTTGATTCGCGGTTGTTTGCACTCATCAAACTATACAAAATATAGAAAGATGCTTATAAAATATAAGCTCAAAATATTTATTATGTGTGATTTCTGACCAAACACTTATATAGTTTTAAGGGGTTTTCGTAGAACGCAAATCACTATGCACATACTTGTTATGGTTAGATTATCAGTTTTAAGATTATACTCTACGTGGCAATTAAATGCATAACAATCATTGTATAACTCGGTCTTTCCACCAGGGGCCGCTTCAGCCCTAGCTAAGGGCTTCGATGGATTTCTGTTTTTCTTTGTTAAGCTTCAAAGCTCTTCTATACTACATAGAGAAGCGGTATTTATTTTATAAACCATTTTTTTTGGGGGGGGGGGGTCAAGATAAAAATGTTTAGGGTGAATGTGTCATATAAACATAATTATTGATTAATCTGTCATGCATGTTAAAATCAATAATTTAAAATACTAGGCGCACAACTTAATAAAAAAAACTACTTTTTATATAAAATATACCTTTTAGATGATAATTGATTCCATTCATATAGCGCGTATTAACATATTTAAAAAATAATTATTTTTAATATATTAATAGGCAAAATAATAAAGGTCTAAGAGGTTTAAAAATAGGCTGGTGGGAGTGATAGTGGCGTAAGAATTAAATAATAATAAAGTTGATTTTTAAAGGGCAAATTACATTGCGTCTATATTGTTTTGTTTTGATCATTATACTATTATTTTTAAATACTACAATTATAATATAACATAAAAAAGATGAGTAATATGTTTTCATCTTCCTTTTTTAAACGTGGCCAGGAATTTTAAAGATTTAAAATTAAAATTGCTATCGATAATAAAGGTGCGTGGGAATATTTAGAGGAGGGGATTGCCTGTCTCTTTCTTTGTAAAAAGCCAACGCCAATTTCCAAAGGATCATGAACAGAAGGAAACCATTGAGATAAAAACAATAAACTTTGAGGGCCATGTTTTTTTTTTGAGCTTGCGATCTTCGGCGAGGGCCATGAGGTCGTAATCAAGGTTAGAGGGGGCACACAAGTCGATGCATCTAAAGTCCCATTATAACAAAGACCCGTTTCCCATGGGACTAGTGAGGAACGGTAGAAACGCATTCTAACTTCAAGGGTTGGATCTGACGATTCAAGTTTGGATGGAATTTGGACCTTTTTAAGGGCTGACTGCATAATGGCTTCATTTTAGAGTGTTGCAAGTGTCTAAATTTATTCAACAACCTGCAGTGTAACAGGTGGCGTGCTTCTTCGTCAACTGGCAGGTTGCAATTTTTACAGGCATATGCTTCGGGTTTATTTGGTTCCACCAAGGCGTTGTACTATATTGTAGGATAACCCGCTATCCTATAACATCATTTTGGAGAAATTGCTTGGATAGACCTTAAGCCATTCATGTCCAGTTTATCTAACGCCAAAGATCTAAAGTTGTATTGTTCGGTATCGCAACTTGAAATGAGATGAGCAATGGAGCGCTAAGCCAAATAGGCATCCCAATCCTTTTTATTTGGTGTTTGTGGTGCATTGCGTTTATATTATTAAAAGATGCGTTATAGGTTTTTTAATATGCTTTTTCTCTACCCCATGATAATTATAATTATCCCAAAAATATTTCGAATGCCCTTTGGAGTAGGAGGATAAATTATATAATTGCCTTTTAAAAGTGTCAATGAGTTTGATACAAGCAATACACTTGGGCCTAAACATGATAGAAATTAGATGGGGGGGGCAATAATGATTTAGCGAGGGGCGAAATGCTCATTTTTTGTAATTTTAGCCATTGTTATACTAAAATTTATTTGGATTTAGAGGGTGGGGGCAGTCACCCCTCCCTATTTCCCCCCGTCTAAGCCCATGCCAATTCATTATATATAAAATTTATTATGACTTTACTCCGTTAATACTGCCATCAATAATTTAAAAAATCTCTTTTATAATTTTAGAAATTTAAAAATTATTCTTTATGTTATTCTATCTACATATTTTAGCCTAAATGTGCCTCTCTATTGTGTATTTTTTATACAGGTGTGTGTGAAAAATCTGAAATATGTTGCCCAAGTATTGAAGCTATACATAATTCCTACTGCACTTTAAATTCTTATTTCTCGAAAGATTCATTAGCTTCAATATCTTACATCATTCAATTAGTAAAACATGTGTCTGAATTATTTGATTTATATCTGCCGTATCCTCATGTTTTTTCGCATTTGAAGTAGGCAGTTATAACATTATTTATTAAATTTTTATTAGTTTTTTTAGTGCCGATAAAATTGCAGATCCCCTCAAAGGAAGTAATCTCCTTGATGAATTATTTCAAAACGTTGATTATTTATGTTCTACGATTAAAAGGATTTATTTCAAAAAACATTCAAATATTCCAGGGTGTCTTGCTGAAGAATTAAATGAAATTCAAATACTTGAAAAACGACAAACTTATAACGCCTTACGGGAAATATACGA
Source organism: Gordius sp. MW1 (assembly GCA_964036665.1). Lineage (NCBI taxonomy): Eukaryota > Metazoa > Nematomorpha > Gordioida > Gordea > Gordiidae > Gordius > Gordius sp. MW1. The sequence continues at coordinate 6,629,505 of OZ038530.1, read as the reverse complement.
TTTATATAAATATATTATTAGTTCTGAATAAATTATATGTATCTCGCAATCATTTCACAAGCTTAATGTTTATTTAACATATATATATATTTAATTATGCTTTTAAAGGTTAGGAGCCTTAAATTTTTGCCAGTTAATTAGTTGTTTATTAAACTCTAACCAGTGTATCTACTTAGCCAGGTTTTGGATTAGGGGGAAGGGCGAAACGTTTAAATGTTCAATTAGGGAGGGGCAAAACATAACTTTTTTTTTAATTTTTAAGAGTTTTTGCATTGAATTTTTTTCTTGTCATTTGGCTACGCCCATGTTAATGTTTATGAACTTTTATGTTAAAAGTGACGTTATCAGCTCCCCTACATTGAAAAAATTCATAATGTTATCTTTTAATTATATTAGGTGCTTACGCGGTTCAATCTTAATGTTTGTGGGGCCGGTTCTGACAAAAAAATTATGATACTTTTGATATAATTTACACTGAACACGCGGAGAAAATATAAGATTTTATATGTTTAGCTTTAATTACCCTAAAGTTTTCTGTAATAAGCTTAACGTAGAAATCTTTTATATCTAATTTAAAAATCGGCTATTTAATCATAAATTCATAAAAGTTAATTTAAACTATTAAGTATTGTTTTCATCTATTTTATAATTCTATGCCAAAATATTTCAACAGATCTTCCAAAATTTGAACATATCTCGTGAGTCGTGAGTGACATATTTTTAATTTTTAAACAAAAAGATTTAAATTTTTTTTATTCTTTACATTACTTAGCCAAACAATTAGTGTAAAATACAAAATAATTAACAAAAAAAATTATTTAATATCATGAACTCAACGCCCCCCCCCCCCCTTACATTAATACCAAAATTTGAAAATATTTGTCAGTATTTCATGGAGAGTTATATATTAAGTCCTTTTTATTTCGTATTGAAATTAGGAATAATTAAAGTAGCTAATTTATTAAAAAAATCCCTTATCTTAATTTTTTTAACAAAAAATGCTCCACACTTATTCTACAACTTTTCCGCTCCACAGTATCTAAAAACGAAATGAGACTAAATATTAATATAAAAAATTAACAGCTTAACTTTTTAATGCTACAATAGTTATTTCTTTGACAATTTTACAGAGTGTTGCTTTCTTGCTAAGTGCTAACCTTTAAAAACCTTTGCCTTGGAAATAAAAGGTTTTAAATTTATATCAGCAGATCAATTAATAAGTTGCTGTTATTTTATTAGACCTAATTTAATACTTTATTTTAGATATTTTAAAATAGCCTTTTTTAACCCTCCCTTGGCAGACTATTTATAAAACCCCTTTAACATCCATCGATTTTTGTCGTGATTTGATTTGTGTATTATTAAGAGTTAAAATCAAAATTAAGCACATTTAAATTTTGTCATTGTTTAAGCATGAAAATTATCCGTCCAGAGATTCAGTTTTCGATTTGTAGTATTTTAACGTCGACAAAAAATTAGTTCAAAATTTTTTTTTATCCGATAAGAGAAGGTTTCAAACATTTTTAAATGAATTTTTGCGCGCAGAATGTTTCATAATAAGTTCATAAATATCATGATTCTGCTCTTCAATTAAATTTTAAGGTGTTTGAAACACTCATATTGTTGTTTGAATTAAAATATTCTGTAAACAGTAAACACCATAATTTAAATTAAAAAATAATAAATATTCATATCTATAAATGCAAATTTGCAAATTGATTTTCAGATTTAAGCCTAAAATTATTATAATTATTTTTATTAAAAAAGTTGAAAAGTTGTCTAGCCAGACCCGGTGCCGGGCTCGTACAAAGAATTATAAAATAGTCGAGCTCGGGTCAGACCGGAAGCCCCCATTCGAATTAGCCATTAAATCATCAAAAATATTTTTTATAAATTAGTATACATAATATATGAAAATGTTTTTTCAACACTAGCCCCTCCTTCCTCCTTTATAAAAATCTGTTATTAAAGTTATAATAATTTACTTGTTAAAATCTCATATTTATTGATTTGTGAATTTAAGTTTAAAAATTAAATGACTAAATTAACATTTACTCCCCCCCCCTTACCAAAAAAATGATTATATTCGACATCTAAACTTACTACAAGTAGGTTCATATATATATTTAAAACTCTTTGACATTAAACATATTAATAAAGATGAAAAGGCTTTCATAAAAAAAGTAAAACGATGCTTTCTGTCACTCTAGCACAGGCACATTTTTATCTGATAAGCCGATTTTAAACAAATATAATAACTAACAAAAAATTATTCCCTTTATTATTTTTAATTTATAGAATATGATGAAATCCAGCGAATCTAAGGATAATAAGTAACAATATTGAATATTTAATCGCCATTGTTATGATATTAATGGATAAATTACATGGGCGTAACCAGGATTGAGATAAGGGGAATGCAAAAATTTGATAATGTTTTAGGAGTAAAATCTAGAATTTAAATCGAAAATAGGCAAAGTGAGACTGCAGCTGACCGTTCCTGACTACGCCCATATTTAAAGAAACACATAATTGATGATATAGCAACCAATTAAATAATTTCCTTTTGTCACTTATTTTACCAATAAAATACAAAGCATTTTTTTTATAAATATTAGATTAATACAACTGTATATTAATTTTGCTAAATTTTTCCCATTTTTTTCCGGTTGATGTTTTAAATAAAATCCGATTTTTTAACCATTTAGCTTACGAGTTGCAAAAGGAAATTATTATTGGTAAGGAAGGGACCTTATATGTTAGGTATAATATATCTTATTCTTTTTAAATTAAGCATAACATAGTAGTCATAAGAATTGCTGTGCGGTTATTAGTAGGTTTATAAGATTTTATAATTTTTAAGGTGGAATATAAGTGACAACTAGAAATTTTTATCATAAATTTATTTCAAAAAACTTTCTTTATATGTAATTGCCGAGGTTTATAATATTTCAAAAATCAAGAATAGTTTATGCGATTAGAAAACGTCTTAATATGTCTTAAAAATAAAACAATTAAAAAGACGGACAAATATAAATAAATTACACAATTTCACACCTTTTAGTTAATTTTGCTTCTAGCTTTAAACTGAAAACTTTAGTGGTACTACCTATTATTATGGAACACGCCAAAAATAAAGAGCCTACTGTTAAAAGTTTTCGTTGAATATGTATGCTTCAGCGCATTAACACATCGATACATGGGCGTACGCAGGTTTTGAATTAGAGGGGGGCAGATTAAAAAAAAAAATTTTCTAAAATTTTCCTGAGAGCAAAAAAAAAAAAAAAAAAGGGCTCGACTATCCAAATCCAAAATTTTTCCTTACCAAAAATTTTACTGAGAGCAAAAAAAAAAAAAAGGCCTCGACTATCCAAATCCAAAATTTTTTCTTACCAAAAATTTTACTGAGAGCAAAAAAAAAAAAAAAAAAAAAAAAAAAAAAGGTCTCGACTATTTGGAGGGGGGGAGCCACATTAGGGTGGGGCAGAGCCTAATGAGGGTGGGGCAGAGCAAAATTAGGGGGGGGGGCAAAACAAATTTTTTTTTTTATTCTTGAGGGTTTTTGTATTGAAAAAATCTTATTTTTAAAATTAGGGGGGGGGGGGGCAGCCGCCCCCCCCTGCCCCCCCTGCGTACGCCCATGCATCGATAGTATAATTTTTCCACCTTAGTGTAACTCACTGTAAGTTTAATATTTAAGGAGTTTGATTGAAATTTTGCATATAATATTAATTTGAATCCAAAAAGTCAATGAGCTTATCATTTTATAACGTTCATAAGTAAACAGGCAAAAGTTGGGTTATTTTTTGTGCATACTTTTTTTTCTATGTGAAAATTGAAATCTATAAAATTAATACTAATAAAATTTTCTATTATAAGATTGGCACTATTTATTTCAAAAGAATCGACAAAGCCCTGAGGCCGCTTCAGATGTATTTTTACAAAAATATTATAAATTTTTTAACGGGTTTTAATTTAATACTGGTCCTTAAAATTAGCCTTACATTTATTTGATATTTTGCCCTAACTTTGAGCACATAAAATGTGCATTTTTACTTTTATTTAACAATTCACAACCATCTATAGATTAAAATGCAAAATTATAGGCCATTTTGCATTGTATACCATTATCTATCTACCCAAAATTTTAAATAAATTAATATCAAATATATTCTCCTATAATATAAATAAGCTCAACGCTACTTTTGAAAAAATATTAATGAGGTAAAAGCTAAAAAAGATTTGAGCCACAAAAATCATTAATTTTGAATGGTGTATTTTTTTATAAAAACATTGTAGATTTATAGACAACATCTCAACAAGTAATCCTTCTTTTTATTAGATTTTTACCTATTTCAAGATAAAATCAATTGTACAGAAATACCATGTGACATTACATGGCGAAAACAATAGGAAATTATTGAAATGCACAAATATATTGAAATTAATATATTTTAAACTAACGAATTTTAAACATTATTTTTCACAAATAAAGAGGAAAGCTATCTACTAACATATAAAACAAATGTGAAGAAAAATTGTACAACTGATTTTAAGCCTTGATGATATCTTCTTACAACAAGTCTAAATGCACGAAAACAATTACAAATAATTTATTATATTCTTTGTTAGGTTTTGGAAAATTATATTCTAGCTCTTTACATAAAATAACTTTATTTTTATATGATAAATATAATTAAATACAATAGAAAATTTGCTTATATTATAAAAGTTTTGGGGCTTTGTTTGGGCTAAAATAAAAAGGACACTTCAGAATCGCGCCGTGCTAGGACGGCTCTAAGACCTAGTCTATGTCTAAGACAGACAAAAATATTTTTTATAAATTAGTATACATAATATATGAGAATGTTTTTTCAACTCTAGCCCCTCCTTCCTCCTTTATAAAAATCTGTTATTAAAGTTGTAATAATTTACTTGTTAAAATCTCATTTTTATTGATTTGTGAATTTAAGTTTAAAAATTGAATGATTAAATTAACATTTACTCCCCCCCCCCTTACTAAAATGTTCTCCATATACGCCCCTGCCTGTCTCTAAAATAAATATTGTAACCAAATTAATTAAAACACCTTAAGCTGGATATTAACTGATTCATTAATTATTAAAATATTATCGATCTATGCAGTATCTTTCAATTGTCAAGCTTTAATACACATTTTATATTCGACATCTAAACTTACTACAAGTAGGTTCATATATATATTTAAAACTCTTTGACATTAAACATATATAATAAAGATGAAAAGGCTTTTATAAAAAAAGTAAAACGATGCTTTCTGTCACTTGGGCACAGGCACATTTTTATCTGATAAGCCGCTTTTAAACTAATAAAATATCTAACAAAAAATTATTCCCTTTATTATTTTTAATTTATAGAATATCATGAAATCCAGCGAATCTAAGGATAATAAGTAACAATATTGAATATTTAATCGCCATTGTTATGATATTAATTGATAGATCACATGGGCGTAGCCAGGATTGAGATAAGGGGAATGCAAAAATTTGATAATGTTTTAGGAGTAAAATCTAGAATTTAAATCGAAAATAGGCAAAGTGAGACTGCAGCTGACCATTTCTGACCGTTCCTGACTACGCCCATATTTAAAGAAACACATAATTGATGATATAGCAACCAATTAAATAGTTTCCTTTTGTCACTTATACTTATTTTACCAATTTTTAAAATACAAAGCATTTTTTTTATAAATATTAGATTAATACAACTGTATATTTATTTTGCTAAATTTTTCCCATTTTTTTCGGTTGTGTTCTTAAATAAAATCCGATTTTTTAACCATTTAGCTTACGAGTTGCAAAAGGAAATTATTATTGGTAAGGGACCTTATATGTTGGTATAATACATCTTATTCTTTTTAAATTAAGCCTAACATAGTAGTCATAAGAATTACTGTGCGGTTATTAGTAGGTTTAGAAGATTTTATATTTTTAAGGTGGAATATAATATAAGTGACAAGTATAGATTCTTATCATAAATGTATTTCAAAAAACTTTCCGTATATGTATGCCGAGGTTTATAATATTTCAAAAATCAAGAATAATTTATGCGATTAGAAAACGTCTTTATATATCTTAAAAAACTGAACAAAATCAGGCGGACAAATATAAATACATAACACAATTTCACACTTAGTCATTACTCAAACCTTTAGTTAATTTTGCTTCTAGCTTTAAAACTGAAAACTTTAGGGTTAACTATTATCATGGAACACGCCAAAAATAAAGAGTTTTAATAGTTTTCGTTCAGCGCATTAACACATCAACATTATTTCTTTTTCCACCTTAGTGTAGCTAACTGTAAGTTTAAAATTTAAGGAGTTTGATTGAAATTTTGCATATAATATTAATTTGAATCCAAAAAGTCAATCAGCTTATCATTTTATAACGTTCATAAGTAAACAGGCAAAAGTGTGGGTTATTTTTTCTGCATACATTTTTATTTATTTAAAAATTGAAATCAATAAAAATTAATACTAATAAAATTTTCTATTATATAAGATTGGCACTATTTATTTCAAAAGAATCGACAAAGCTTGGAGGCCGCTTCAGATGTATTTTTACAAAAATATCATAAATTTCTTAACGGTTTCAATTTAATACTGGTCCTTATAATAAGCCCTACATTTATTGAACTTTGGCCCTAACTTCGAGCACATAAATCTGCATTGCATTTAGTTAACAATTCACAGCCATCTATAGATTAACATGCAAAATTATAGGCCATTTTGCATTGTATACCATTATCTATCTCCCAAAATTTTAAATAAATTAATATCAAAAATATTCTCTGAAAATATAAATAAGCTCGACGCTACTTTATTAATGAGTTAAGAGCTAAAAAAGATTTAGTCCGCAAAAATCATTAATTTCAACGGTGCTATAAAAGCATTTTAGATTTATAGACAGTAGCTCAACAAGTGATCCTTAAACAATAGGAAATTATTGAAATACAATTATTAAAATTAATTAATTTCAAACTTTAAATTAATTAATTTTAATCTAACGAATTTTATACATTATTTTTTACAAATAAAGAGGAAAGCTATTCCTAACATATAAAACAAATATGTAGAAATATTGCACAACTGATTTTAGGCCTTGATGTACCCTATTAATTGCTATGCAATTTATGGGCTCGCTTTTTGGTCCCTCCGTCCAACATGAATCTTAATTGCTGGTTCGAAACCCGGAGAGGACAAATTTTTATTTTATTTTTTTTAATTAATATATTGTTCTTGTTAATACCATTAATTATATGACTTTTTGGCCGTTTGCTAGCTGCTGACCAATGGAAAAAATGATTATTGGCCAAATTGTGAATCGTTTTTTTCGTTTTTTGAGTTGCTATATTAGGTTAACATTGATAATTACCTTTTGCCCTCCCCCTACAAGGGCCTATGCCTCTACTGATATGGGTCCCTGTGCACCCCCCATACCAAGGCCCATATCTCTACTGATGTGGGTTCGAATCCCGGCGAGGGCAAATTCTTAATTGCTGGTTCGAATCCCGGAGAGGGCAATTTTTCTTATTTTTTTTTAAAATTAATATATTGTTCTTGTTAATACCATTGATAATATGACTTTTTGGCCGTCCGCTGGCTACTGACCAATGAATAAAATGACCATTGGCCAAAGTGTGAATCGAATTTTTTTTCTCGTTTTTTAAATTGCTATATTGGGTTAAAATTGATAATTACCTATGCCCCCCCTACAAGGGCCTATGCCTCTACTGATATGGGTCCCTGTGCCCCCCCCTACAAAGGCCTATGCCTCTACTGATGTGGGTTCGAATCCCGAAGAGGGCAATTTTTTTTTTTTTGAATTAATATATTGTTCTTGTTAATACCATTGAGAATATGACTTTTTGACCGTGTCCTGGCTACTGACCAATGAAAAAAATGACCATTGGCCAAATTGTGAATCGAAATTTTTTTCGTCTTTCATTTATTTATTTATCTTTTTGACCGTCTCCTGGCTGCTGACCAATGGAAAAAATGGCCATTGGTAAAGTGTATAAATTTTTTTTATATTTTAAATATAGGCTATTTGGCCGTTTGCTGACTACTAACCAATTAAATAAATGACCACTGGCCAAAGTGAGATTAAAATCGATTTTTTCTAGATTATAATTATAGCCTAGTTAATTGGCTGTTTGCTGATCATTAGAAATAACGACCACTGGCCAAAGTGAATATCGCATTTTTTTCTATATTATAATTATAGGCTATTTGGCCGTCTAAGGAAAAAATGACCAAATGCCAAAGTCTGATTAGAAAATTTTTTCGCATTTTTAATATCTTGTTTATACATAGACTAAATAGACTGCTCATTCACTTGAAAAAAGTGATGCCAATTTTGGCAGCCATTTGCATGCTCGCGAGCGATAAGTTCTATCCAAGCGTTATAATGGTAATCTATATATACCCTCTATTTATTTAAAGTTTTAATGTTAATTTTTAAAATTATTAAACTTATATTTATGCTATATTAACAAAAAAAAACCTTGTATAGGCTATTAAAAATTATGGAAAATAATAATATATAGAAAAAAAATTTAAAAATTAATAAAATAACACTATTTATGGAAGATGAGCTATAATGTTTATAGCGTTATCTATAATTGATTTAAAATCGAATTCATATTTTTGTAAAAAAAATTTTTTAAAAATCACAAAGCTAATAGAAGATTGTAAAAATACATAGAATAAAAATTACAGTTAACTTATTAACTGTCTTCGCATGTTCAATAAAATCATTATTTGCGTGTTCAGGCTCCACCATTTGTAATGGGATTAAAGTTTGTTTTTTCTTTTTTCTTTTTTTGGGTAGATTGTTTGTGATATCTTGAAGAGGGCAGGCTGAAGAGTTTTGTGTAGTTCTTTTACAAGGTGGTTTCTAACATGAATAAGATTTAAAAAAAATTAAATATAAAATGATGTAATTATATATTGTATGAGATTCGTTGAATATATATTTAGCATTGGTAGAATTAATTTCTTAAATTAATAGCCTAGAGCATTTATTACAATTTTTGGAAACGTTTGTGAAGGTGCAACTCTAGAAATGCCATCTTGGCCATTACAAGATAAGCAGCCAATAAATATTCTTACTTTTAATTTCTTTTAGAAGAAAGGTTATAACTATCGTTACAAAAAGATTTTATGATTAAAGGGTTAACATATTATGTTTAATGAATATTGAGTCAAATAAATTACCTTTTGGAGGTGAGGTGGTAGAGTAAATATGGGAGGGATTGAGCCTTCTCTTAGTTGCTTATATTTAGCAGCTGTTGGAATAAATAATTCTGAGGTAAAATGAGCCCCAGAAACTCTTGAGGATTTGGTAGGAGTAAAGTCCCTCTTTACATTGTGGAGCCATAATTTTAGTAATGGTTTGTTTGAAAGAGGAAATCTAAAAAATAAGAATAATACATAAAATTAACAAATAATTTTCTTTAAAATAGAGCAATCAAAAAGATATTACTTATGTAAGGAAATATCCTTATTTTCCCTTTTGTTATTAGTGCAGCCATAAGCTGAACAATGGGACATATGCTCTAATAATATCAGTAATACCAAAAGAATGTCAATATGTTGTAATAATAGGCATAAATATAAATATTTCCATAATCTTGTAAAAATTAATATTTACCTTAATAGAGTATTTATGAAATTTAATCGATATCAATATTAAAAAATAATAAAATCATATATAATAAAAGATAATATAACTTTTTTTACCGTCAGAGACTAATTTCTAAATAAGTTTTGCCTAGAATTAGTTTTTCTTTGTATTTAAATTTCGTCAGGTAGAGAATCCGAGTCAACTGGGAAACGTCCAACTGAGAAAAAACCACCTAATCTTACCAAACTATATCACTTCATCGTTTAAATTGACTTTAAAAGTTAACATAATAAAAAGCTATCAATAGCACAATATTTAACTACTTAAAGATAATGCATGAATGTGATAGATTATTTTATATTGGAGTATAAATGGATAATATTGTATTTTCTTTGTAAGGTAAGAATGGCACAATATATATTAATCTAAGATATAAGAATTTAATAGAATATTGTATATTAGATTATAAATTGTATAATATGTTAGCTTTTATACAACTTAAACGATCAAGTGATATAGTTTGGTGAGATTAGATGAGATTAGGTCGTTTTTTATCAGTTGGACGTTTCTCAGTTGACCTGAAAGGGTAGATAACAAAAATGGCGGATGGTTTTGGAATCATATTGTTACATCGAATGTACTGGATGAGCAGTCTATTAGTCTATGTGTTTATACTATACATATGCGCATGATTTGAATATAGTCTATAGTCATAATTCAAATATGGGTCGTCTACACCAAATTGTTTAAATTTATACAGTATCAAAAAAACTCTAAATTAAAAGTTGTACGTTTTGGAAGGATGACTATTGGCTTTTCCAAGGTCATACCCTCTATTTGCGTTTTTCGTCATTTTGGTTAATTTAGAAGTTGATAAATAAGAACGAATGATAGAAAACCTATTCTTCAATAAATAAAGTATTAATAAATGTTTTATAGCAGGTTTTACAAAAATTTAACTTTTTAAATATTTGTAAAATAAATAACTAATCATTTTGCATTCTATACCCCCCCCCCAAAGGCATTCTCGCCCCTTCCCACCTTTCTCGCCCATAAATTACATAGCAAATATGCTACGTTTATACGGAGTATAGATGAGTTTCGTTCCCCCTTCCCTCCTGCATCTCCCACCCCCCTTCCCTTCCCCTTTTCCCTTTCCCCCTCCCCCTTCCCACCAGGTCCGAAGGCCCTGGTTTTTTTTATATGATAAATATAATTAAATACATAAAAAAATTTTATAATATAAGTTTTGGGGCCCTTTTGGGCTAAAATTAAAAAGACACTTCAGAATCACGCCGTGCTACGACAGCTCCATCTGGAACTACCATAGACAGAATTATATGCTAACACATAATTTATATGTAAATACTTAATACTACGCTACGCCTCTGGATTTCGATTCGATTCGGATTCGAATTTTTTTTCAAAAAAATATTCGATTCGAGATTCGTCGAATATTAAAATAAAGATTCAAATTCGATTCGAAAAATAATTAAGGATTCGAAATCGATTCGAATATATATTAAGTTTTTTTATTAATAAAAAACACATTAAAAAGGCTATAATTTTTAATTTACATATAATTTGAAAAATTTATTTGAAAGACATTTAAAAAATACACACATTGAATATAAAAATATTAAAGGCTAACAAAAAACTATGGCGTGTAGGACAATCAAGATTATCTTCCTACACCACTAAACGATTGGTTGTGTTTTTGTAAAAAAACCTTTTCTCCCATTCAATGTTGGATAATTCCTCCTAAGAGGATTTTAAAGGCCAAATTCAATGCCTGCTTTACTAAAATAGCCTTTTCTATCATTATATATGTGCTGTTCCACCTGACTACCATGTCAAGTATTGCCTATGTGTAATTAATTGGTGGGTCAAATTCTTTACATATAGCCTTTAATCGGGAAATATTATTGGGCTGTCTTGCAATTTATATTAAAGTCCATAATTTAATTTAATTGTGCTTTTAATTCTCCACAACTTATGTAAGATTGAAAAATTTTAAATTAGCAGAATAACTAAAATGCGGTAAGATAAAAATAGCTAAATATTTGCGTCTCGTCTATTTAATTTAGACTTTTTAAAAAAATTTAATTTTTTAAGGATTCGATTCGGATTTTCGAATCTTAGCAGCGTAAATATTCGATTTGAAACTTACACGTATGGATTCGGATTCGAAAGCTCTTTATGTTCAATATTTTATTTATTGATATTAAAATATGGTTTCGCCTTTAGACGGTAGATTTAAACTCTGCTGGACACCCTGCTGAATAATCGGCCACTCACTGAAATTTTTAATAAAAAAGGCAAAATAACTATATGGTAACTAAGATTGGCTCTTAATAAATGTAAAAACCAGGGCACATTGGTCTTGTGCTAATTTAAAAATCCATCCTCCCCCTTGAACCTTTTTCATATTAAATATTGATGGGACCTAAAATTGTACCTCGAAATACTATACTAATGGAACAACCTTGAAATTACATGTATGTTCAATGTCATGTCAATGATTTTTGTAAAGCCGAGCATTTAAAAAGAATTTATAGCGTCAATGTTGATGATAAGTGGTTAAGTTTCATTCATACTATTTTTCATAATTATATTGAAAGCCCTAGGTGCGTCATTCTTTATATAAAATGAAACTAAGATCGATATTATATTTTACTTACTTGCTTCTGCCAGCAATTTAACCATTAAAATGCGTATATAATAACATACTATCTGAAAACAAAATGCACATAATATCAAAATCAAAATATCACAACTTTTATATATTCAGACCCCATGGAAAATTATTTAAACGTGCTCTTAATCCTCTAATGATGAAAAAATTGCGAAACTTTTGCCAGGAATTAACATCAAGTGAATTTGCTGGTTGTTGGAACGTTTACGATAAAAATAGTAAAACTTTACACACGATTTAAACATTGTGGTATATTTATAATTGGTATTTTTAAATATTAAATTTATTAATTCAGTCAAATTTAATCAAAAAAATAGCTTTTGAATTAATTTTTTAAAAGTTATTGTATACATTTGCGTTTCACTTTTTAAATTAAGACCATTAAAAATATTAATAAATTAGGAAATGGCTTTTTGGAAGGTGAGGAAATCAAAAATTTTCTATCGGATCTTTTAACGAGAGCCATAAAAGAAAAGGTAAATTTATTAAATGTTTTAAATTATTAAATATGGATAACAAAATGGATATTTATGATTGTTGAGGAGGGGCTAACGCGTTTATATTTTTATCAATATATATAACGCAATCACATGGATTTGATTTTTTAAAATAACTTTTTGAACAATCACGTGATTTTACTTTTTTATGTGGTAAACATGTGTGCGGATATGCCGTTTTAAAAACACTAGGGTAACTTTTTTAAGGTTGGGCTGATCTGGTAAGGGACCAAAGCAACCAAATTATCATGGCTAAAAATATCGCTCCAAAATAGTTTGAACCATTTATTACTTTTTAATGTCGAATATTTTTTAAATATGATTGTACTGCAATTGAAATTATTTATCCTCGTATCTCTAGGTCGGGCTAGAGATAAAATTTGTTGTTAATATAGTTATCGCTTTACACTTCGAATCATAATAATTTATACAACAATTTGGGATAAGACAGATGGCTCATTGCCTAATATATTTATGTCAATAAATCCCTGGAAAATTATATTTTTTACATTTGTATCTTAAATTTCAGAAATATATGATTAAGTAAATGAAATAAACCTTAAATTATTGATTGTATGCTAATATTAATAATGAAGCTTATATAATGTTTATATTTTGGGATTAACTATTTAAATTATTGAGTTATTATATTTTATACCTTAATTAATAAGATCTTAATTGTATTAGAAAATCAATGACAAGGAACTTAAAAATCTGCAAGAAGAGTTTATGCACGAATTTGATCTGAACAAAGACGGTAGAATTGAAATAGCTGAGGTATTGAGATATGTGTAATTTACTTAATCTAATTCAAAAAAATTTAGAGTTAATAATTTTATTATCTTTTTTAAACTTTTAGGAAAGATAAGCATTAAATTTTGGTAGTAGTACGTTTTAAGATATTACTAATTTCGTCATTAATTGAGCATAAATATTAATTTTTCTTCCAATTTATTAACAATAAAGATGGCTCAAATTTTAGAGCCTGAAGAAAACTTTTTGGCTTTGATACGGTATGAGGAACCTTTGATGGATGGCTATGATTTTGTCAAAGTATAACTAAAATAAAATTAAATATAAATTTAAGGCCTGGCTCCGATTTGCCGATGGAAAAGCTACTCTTGAAACGGGAGAAGTCAAGGTTATTAATTATATATTTTCGTAAACTTATTGAAATCAGAACTTTCTGAGATACCTTTTTTTGTTAAAACAAAAATCTATCCATGATGACAAACTCTCAGAATATTCCCAAGCGCTAGTATCACCTTTTTAAATAAATCTCATTTTAAAATGTTTTTAGATAGACTTATATGACAAAAATGGAGATGGAGTTTTGAGTTTTAAGGAAATGTCACGGTAATCTTAATGTAAATTTAATAAATTTGTTTAGAATTATATCTCCAGAGGAGAATTACCTTCTTAAATTCAAGGTAACACTTAAGTTTATTCCTTAGATATATATTGTATTATTTTTCAAGGGAATATATCTAATATGTCATATTTCTAATTCAAATTGACCTAGATTTTTATAAAACAATTTTGGCCATTATAAGCTTAGGAATTTTCTAAGGCAATACCAATTCAGTTAAATAGTTATATATATATGAGTGTAATTATTAACAAAAAAAAAATTTAGGTTTAAATATAATTAATGCTATATAAATTTAATCATATTTGAGTGACATAATGTTGGCGCGAATGCCATATTATAAAATAAGTTTGTCTTTATGATTTTAATGTTAATTCAACAAATTTAAATCAATGAATTTTGTTTAGCGATGTAGTCTAAAATATAGACATTTTCTTCAACCTAAAAATGTCAAATAATATAAAAGGCTTTTAAAATCAAAAAAGTTAATCATAGTCTCATTTAATGCAGCAACTGATATTGATTTTTTTCTTTATTAATTCCACAATCTTGTCTCGAGCTTTCATTTAATTTTATCAAAGTTCCGGGTAATATTACTTTTACATAATTTATTGTTTTGTATGTTGAAAGGATGAATACGTTTTGAGTTATCGAACGTTTGCAAAAATTTTCAGCCATTATGATAAGGTGCGTAAATTTATACGTTTATCATCTTAATTTATGACGATTTTAAATCAAAATGACATATTGTTTAATGGGCGTAGCCAGGGGGCAGGAGGGGCGGCCGCCCCCTTTAAATGACGAAAAAAAATGTTTTGCTCCCCTCTAATTGAACTTTTAAACGTTTTGCCCCAACCTAATCTAAGACCTGGCTACGCCCATGTTAATCAATAAATATATCAGTGACCAGGAAAAATATTTTACCATAATATTTGTTTCTTGCTTGCAAAATACTTGTTGTACCCTGTTGATAGATCAGCTAATATAACTTTTTTCTGACTCAACATTAACACATATCATTTTTTAATTTTTAAATTGCTTTAAATAATTTAAAAATATAGAATCACTTTACTCTATTATAAACCAAGTGGCCAAGTTTAAGATCTATTTACTAATATTGCGCTAGTAGGGAAGATATTAACGTTTTGTTTAATATATTAATAGGATAAAAATGGTGAGATTTCAGGAAAGGAACTACTGGCATTTGTACGCGATATACTGCAAACCATAAACGTAAACCTATAAATTTTATCCATTTATTTAATTATACTTTGCGCTTAGAGTTGTTAAATTGCTAACTTTCTTCAACTCCAGCTACCATCTGCTCGAGTTTCTGCTCGACCCTCGAGCATTTTTATAGACTACTGTTCTGCCTAGTGCACCGAACAGCGAGCACATATTGTGCTAACGCGCATATTAAGCAACTCAGTGTGCGTGCTCGCGTCTGGAGTTTGAAGAAAGTTAGCAATTTAACAACTCTATTTGCGCTAAAAATGCTCAATTTAAAATAGCTCACTTCATTAAACCTCACTAAACACCAATATAAATATTAAGGCAAATGCTACCGAAAGTGCAGAAGAGGTTGAAAAATTTCAAAAAATTATGATGAAAATGTGCGACAGAAATAAAGATGGGATATTTCAACAAGAAGAGATCGCTTTATGGCTTGGAGTTACTAAATATGGTCCATAAGAATTTTATAACGCATAATATTTTGCATTACTTTATCACGTTGTATTAGATTTATCATCACTTATGGAATTATATGTTTTATTATTACACTATTACTTTAATTATTAATTTAATAAAAGGATTAAAATGTTAGGATTTATAAATGAGAAGAAGTTTGATGATACTTAACTTTGTTTTTGATCATGTAGGTAGGAGGAAACGGCGGTGAAATTACTATTTTCAAGCTTATCTATATTAGTATGACACATTAGTATAATGTTGACCTGTTTAAATGTTATATATTTTCCAAACGCAATTTAAATAATTTTCAATTATCAAAATTAGTACAACTCAAATTTTATGTTGGTCTGTCTTTACGTTGTACTTTGTGTGCTCGGTTAGGCAATTAAATTGCATTAGACTTGGCTTTAAAATAATGCAATTAAAGAAAATTTCTTCCTTCGATCTTGTTTGGAAAGGATTTTTTAAATTAACAATTACAAGTTGGATAAAGCGGTTATTTTATGTGTAAAGAATTGTTTGTTTTATATGAATTTATACAATTAAATTTTTAAAGAACCAAATTGTTTAAATTTTAAAAGAAAGGAATCTAGAATGATAAAATCTTTTAAAATGAGATTATGTGTGGAATAGTGGGATCAGATCTCACTCCTGACACCATTTGCTTATTTAAGAAAGGAGAAAGAATAATTACTCAAACGACAATAATGATACATGTTAAAAGATAAGATCATGCAGATATTGATGAGGATATGATGATAATAAGTCGATAATAGCAAGAGAATTAAAAAAATAAAGCGGATACTCTGAATAAAACTCGGGCCCTCGGCCCTCGTGGGAAGGGGGAGGGGAGAAGGGAAGGGGGGAAGGGAAGGGGGGACGACTCATCTATACTTCGTATAAATGTATCATATTTGCTATGCAATTTATGGGCGAGAAAGGTGGGAAGAGGCGAGAATGCCTATAGGGGGGTATTAAATGCCTAATGATTAATTAATTATTTATACAAATTTTCCATTTAGAGGCAAAATGTAGTATAGGCAAAATGTAATATAAGCAAGGGTTAGGGTTAGATTTAGTGTTTGCATCTAGTTGCGTATTACATTAGTTTTTATGGCCTTTAGTGATTATGGGTCTAACAAACATTATATTATAAAACATCACAATGTTAAGAATTTGCAGAATTGTTGGGAGAAATTTTTTGTTGAATTTGAACAATTTTTAATTAAAAAAATCAAAAATTTGGCGAATGGTCATTTTTTCTCCATTGGTCATTACCAACAGATACTCTATAAGTCAATGATAGCCAAAAAAACGGAAAAAAAATTTTGATGCTCACTTTGGCCAATGGTCATTTTTTTCCATTGGTCAGCAGCCAGCACACGGTAAAAATGGATATAAATACATAAGAGTAAAAAAAAACGAAAAAAAAATTTTCGAATCACATTTTGGCCAATGGTCATTTTTTTCTATTGGTCAGCAGCCAGGACACGGTAAAAGTGGATATAAATTCATAATAGTCAAAAAATAACGAAAAAAAAATTTTCGAATCACATTTTGGCCATTGGTCATTTTATTCCATTGGTCAGCAGCCAGCGGACGGCCAAAAAGTCATAATAGCAATGGTAGGAACAGGAACAATCATAATAGTCAAAAAAAACGAAAAAATAATTTCGATTCACATTTTGGCCAACGGTCATTTTTTTCCATCGGTCATGAGCCAGCGGACGGCCAAAAAGTCATAATAGCAATGGTAGTAACAGGAACAATCATAATAGTCAAAAAAAACGAAAAAATAAACTCGGATTCATATTTTGGCCAATGGTCATTTTTTTCATTGGTCAGCAGCCAGCGGACGGCCAAAAAGTCTTATTATCAATGATAGTAACAAGAACAATCATAAGAGTCAAAAAAACTCCGGGATTCTAACCCAAAAACTAGTTAAATTGCATAGCAATTAAAAGTAAACAACTTTTATTTATGTTTATTATATAATAAAATGAAACAATAATAGAACAAGCGGACGGCCAAAAAGTCATATTATCAATGGTAGTAACAGAAAAAATATATTAATTTAATTTAAAAAATAAAAAAAAATTTTGCCCTCTCCAGGAATCGAACCAGCAATTCAGAACGTTCGCCGGGGTTCAAACCCACATTAATAGAGGCAATTTGTAGGGGCACAGGGACCCATATCAGTAGAGGCATAGGCCCTTGTAGTGGAGGGCATAGGGTAATTATAGCAATTAATATCAATGTTACCCAATTCAAAAAGGAATAGATATACTTATGCATTAATTTAACATAGCAATTAAAACCCGATCCCGCCCGAAAGCGAGGGAGATAGAGATGAGGGGTGGGGCACCTCTTATGCATTAATTTTAAAAATAACACAGCGAGGGAGATAGAGATGAGGGGTGGGGCACCTCTTTCTCATGCATTAATTTAAAAATTTTTATAACCACCCAATGCAAATAGATAGGGACGGACGGACAACGGACAACCAAAAACGAGCCCATAAATTGCATAGCAATTAATATTAAAAGGTTTGGTATGTATCAATTTCAACCTACGTTAATTTTTTATTTGGATGACGTATCAATCCTATTCAGTTTCAAGCAACAAATCCAAAGAAAAAAGCTTAAAGCAATTTCAGTTCATACTATACTTTACATTAGTTAACCATTCAACCCTGTCTAAAACACGCACTCTTGAAAAATTTAACTGTTCAACAAACATATTGCTCTTTTGACAAATTAAATTTGGCGTACGCTCCGTAAAGGGCAATCGTTTTTTTATCTTGTTACCTAATTTGTACGAAGACGAAGTCACATATGGACAGTTTAATACAATAATCCAAAACAGTAAAGCTTTAAAGTAGTACTATAAGAATCCAGAGTTGTAGTCGAAGGAAAAAGGAGGTGGAATATCTAGATTTTGGGGAGCGTGTCACGATTGCTTTAAAAATGGACTGTTCCGAAAATGTCAGAGCATATGGCAACAATAGAGATCAAAATAGTGGATGCCAAAAGGGCTGAATATTTAATTGTTTTAAGTTCTTCTGAGATGGCGATAGGGTCGTGGGTATAACTAGAAGAAGTATAAGCGTGGTTACAAGTAAAATCCCATCAAAGGGATTTGGCTATTTTTAAGGGACTAGAGAGAAAATGTCAGGGATTCTTCCTTTCAAAGATGGATCCGAGAGCTCCAGGAATCAGGAGACTAAGGGCTGTATGAATCAAGATGGCTTTGTTGTGTCTCGCATATTTAAATTTATTTTCAAAGCATTGTAAAGAGAAGAGTGTCTGCGATATTCTTTTACTAAGGTATGACAACACCTTAAAGCTATAGAATATGAAAGCTAAAGTCGTCAAGCAGCATATCTTAAGTTTGCTGTGATAGCAAGCCACTCTTGACTAGTGTTTCGATCTCTTATCTCCCCGGTCTTAAATGCCTTCTTCTGGCCTCGGTGTCGAATGCAAAATCTCGTCTCGTCTCGGGTGCCATTATAAGAATATCAATCTCGTCTCGGTCTCGTCTCGAAGAAAAATCTCAACATGCCTTGACTTTTAAAATTTTTTTATATTCTCGAAATTTTTTCCCTAAACATTCAAAAAAACTAAAATGGTGAACCATATTTTATATTTAAAATCCTTTGATTTACATAACTGACTAGCTCGGACCCTTAATTAGCATTGGCAAAAATAATTAATGCAAATAGATAAATAATTTAAGGTGTTTCCTAAAGAATTTATCGCATGTTTATTATATTCTTATAGGAACCTGAAAGGTCGTGGATACTTGGTATCACCATTCAAAACATAAGTATTTAATTTGGTCACATTACAACGTTGTAAAAACACTAAAAATAGCATCGTTACAGCGCCATGAAGAGATTGAGATTTTCAATAAATTGCACAGATATAATTTTAAAATAAATGATTTTACATTTAAGATGTAAACGATTCTATTATAATGTAAAACTCCGTATTATGCCCCAAAATATTTATTTGATACATTTTTTAAATAATTTAGGTATATAAAATTATTTTCTAATTAATAAGGATTATGCTTATATATATTTAGTATAGTACAAAATCTCACATAAAATAGAGTGGATTAGAGTTCCTCTGCCAACCTTACCTTTATAATGTGAAAGGTTAAATGGCAAAACAAATGTATAAAGTGATTTATGGCTTGAGAATTATTGAGTTGTACCATGAGTTCAAACATAACAAACTCTTAAAAGATTCAGGATTTAATCTAATGCTTTTAAAAGCAATCGTTTGGCAGGCACAGAAATCGCTGGTGTTCCATTAATCGTTAGCCATTGTAGACAAATAATTATTTTGATTAATTAATCTCTGATTTAAATATCTTCTCATCAGACAGGGTTATATAGATGTTGCGATATTAGGAAACACTTTAGTGGTAGCTAGTACTTCATCAAAACTCATTTTAAGGGTGTTGTTAATCTATATATATATATATATAAATGTAACTCCGTTTTCTTTTTACTCTAATTAAAGTTCTTGACCGATTGCCACCAAATTTGGCCATGCATTACCTTAGCATCCTAGATGGTTTATATATACTTTTTATCGACCTGCGATAGCTGAAACCCTGTTTTTTGGTAGTGCTTACCGCCATCTAGCGGACGAGAGATACAACGTTTTTATACTTATTTATTGTTATTGTGCTAATTTTTACCTTAAATATTTTCCACGAAGGCTTTGTCATTTGTGTATCAATCTTTTACTCAACTACTCCCGTTTTTTTACGTGTGACAAATAAATAAACTCAATACCCCAACACATCAACCTTTGTGAACCTTGGTTATTAATATTACAAGTATAAAAAAATTCTCAGATAATCCGTATAAATCAGACCAAACTTTAAACAGAAGAAAACGTCTATTTGCGAGATGCACTCAATTAACGTTGAGAGACCAACCAATCAGCATCATATGCATTAAAACGCTTAATTGAATTGCTGTGTTCGTAACTACGGTCGTACAGACCTATTCATTACACTTACATGCAATCCTGCTTGACACGATAAACAGAAGCTCTTTTTCATGGCCAATCACCAGCCGATAGGCTAGACATCACAGCACGTTTTTCCGACAGAACTTAAAGCAATATTAATCTCTTAAACATGAGGATGTACTCTGCTGTGGAATGGTAAAAGAGCCCATATTAATTCCTATGCAATTTATACTCATATGGCTATATAACAAGATCGCCTTGATCCCAAACTAGAGAATTGATACGAAATTGTTACAGATATGATTCATGCAGCATGATAGGCTCTAAATGCCCAAAGTAGAGAACTGCAAAGTCAATTTTTTGAACCCGAACCCAACCCGAGATTTTTTAAAATTTTTAACAATTTCGACCCGATATCGGGTTGGGTCTCGGGTCACCCGTGCAGTTCTCTAGCCCAAAGCAATATCCGAGGCTTGGTATGCAACACCCATTTGTATAAAAGATGATAAACAAAAGATAGTGGTAACGTGTGAACCATTCAACTTCGGAACGCAATCGTCGAGGTGGATAATCGCTAGGTTGTTCCATATTTCTTTGCAATTAAAATTGAATGTTGTACTCGTTTAAATCTATATAATACATTTGTGAGTACGTTGACAAAGGTAGTGATATGGTAATATATACCGTTCAACCAGATAGCAATGCGAATATAGCGAGCTTTCACACCGATGAAGTCGCAAAGCATGCTGGAAGATATATAAGCAGCAATGAAGCTATACGCATTCTATCCTTTCTTATATATGAAAGCAGTCCTGATGTGGTTCACTTAGCTTTAAATATAGAAAATTGGCAACGCGTTTATTTTACAAACGCTAATACAAATGGCCTTAAACCTCCCCTCCCCCCTTATAGAACGTTACAGTTTTTTAAAAGCTATGTCAACATAATGATTTTGCGCGAACGCTGCTATATTGCAAAGTGCTTACGAACTACACATGGAATTCGCTTCTTTGAACGTCGCAAACGCGGAAAGCGAGTGTCTGGACGGCCTGACATATTCAAAGATAATATGATAGGCCGACTATATACTCTTCATTCAAATCAAAATGGATGTTCCTTTCTTTTCCTGTTTTGAGTTAACGTCCGCGGTCCAACGTGTTTCCAGCAGTTAAAAGTGATCAACGGCGTTGCACATTCCACTTTCCGCCCTGATACCAAGATATGCATTTATTAGAGTATTTTATCATTGGGATGATGCATAAGTGACGCTCCCATACTTTACACCCAAAACAAATTCGTGCATTGTTTACATTTATATTGATCTTCTGCTCCCCGTCATGTCCTACCAATTTATGGAATAAATATAAAGCATGCATGACAGAAGATATTATTCATCGGAATAACCAAGCTCATCCAAATATTAACATTGATCAAATGCTACAACACTATAACGAAACTTTAATTATTCTTGAAGATTCTTACAAATTGGAAACAAAATTTTGGTGTATGCCTGCACAAAATGGTCTGCTGCTGCTCCATTCAATGCAAACTTACATCGTTAATAAAATTAACAATAATAGTGTGATCTTCTGTCTTATATGGGATTTAATGCTTCAAAGCTAAAACTGCAACCAAAAGCAATTTACGATCAGATTTTGCTTGCTGTTAATTTCTAATAAATATTTTTCTGCTTTCACTATACTCGCGGAAATTGGTATTCCAGTTAATTTCTATTTCAACCCAATTTTGTAAAAACCTTCATTTAACCAAATTTGAAGGAAATCTTTTAATATCTCTTCATTTTGATACTCTAGAATTTAGGCTATGACATTACACTATTAACGCTGTACTAAACTGTTTTTCAAACATTGTCGAACATTATAACTGACTTTTATACACCAGTGGTTTATAAATTTTTGTAACCCAATTATGCATATTATCGTTAACATCGCACTTTTTAACAGATAAAATTACCAAATACCTTATAAGTATTTTAAACTTTTACCAATCTATTTAATTATGAATAAATATACCTTTTCCTATAATTAAATTAACTAATATTTATTTGACTAATATAGCATTATATTTTTTTACATCGTAAACTCTACTAGAGATGACCCAAAATTTTCATATATGTTCTACTTATAGACTAGATAGACTGCTCATCAACGCACCAAATGTGTACCCTTTTTTCCACCATTTTGATGTGAACATTGTAAAGTGGTCATCATATATAAATTAGTAATTTTGGCAAATTAAATAATCTTAAAAAGATAAATAAAAAATATTGAATTGGTTAGATGTCAAAAACAGAATTTTAAAACAAATATCTACACAATACATAAAAATTAAAAATGTAAAAAATGCGATTAAAGTTTGTTTAATAATATAGCGCCATCAATATTTTGTATAATATTAATTTATTAACGTTTGTTTTAATTTATAAACTGGTGAGGAAGGTAAATTGACTGTTATAGGGCTAAATTAAATGGTTAAAATACACCAGTTGCACTCTTCAAAATGGAGGATAATTTGACACACAATTAACCATATGCAACATATGGCATGAGCAGTCATCTATCTAGTCTATGGTTCTACTAATTCATACTTACCAATTATTATTAGCTAATTAAGGACTAAACCAAAGCAACGCTTGGTCGGGCACAGCTAGTTATAAATAAAATTTCATTTTATTGGGTAATTTTGCTTATGCACAACCTGCCTTGGCTCACTAAGGGATCGAAAAACATAACCCACGGGCACACATCGTCCTATTTGTATTTTGTAACAAATTTCTAAAATCTTATATATAAAAATGAAACTATGTATGTATGTATTAGTGTTGTAAAAAACCAAGGGTTTCTATTGGTCGCCTGCAAGCGTTGACGTTTATTTTCACCCAGCCTTATCAGTGTTAGGTGAATTTTCTTGGGAGAGCTTTGGCGTTTGGCGTTTTTGTAAAAAAGACCTAAAGCGTTCTGGGTGAATGTTTCGGGGTGACCTTTGGCGTTTAGGTTTGGGTGTATTAAACACCTAAAGGGTGTGGGTGGATAATATTATTAACCTTTTGGTTTGGTTTTGGTCGTTTGGGGTGGGGCATGCAAATATATCAATTTTAGGTAATAAACTTTTAATTTAAGAAAATAAAAATAGTTATATCATGACGTCACTGAGTTTAAACTTTTCCCATTGTGACGACATAATGAAAACTATTATAATTTATAATCTAATCTCTAGTAAATTGTAGTTAATTATTATGCTTTGCTTATGCTGCATTATAGAAGTAATGTTTTATTTATGAAAAAAGATGGCTAAAATCCGTTTAATGATTTCAAAAATTATTTTTTAGACATGCCAAAAATTTTAAAAAAATCTATAAAAGGTGGGAAATTTCGCTTTATAGAATATTCTATAAAGATGGCTAAAATCTGTTTAATGATTTCAAAATTTATTTTTTAGACATGCCAAAAATTTTATAAAAATTTATAAAAGGTGGGAAATTTCGCTTTGTAGAATCTTCTATATAGATGGCTAAAATCTGTTTAATGATTTCAAAATTTATTTTTTAGACATGCCAAAAATTTTATAAAAATTTATAAAAGGTGGGAAATTTCGCTTTGTAGAATCTTCTATAAAGATGGCTAAAATCTGTTTAATGATTTCAAAATTTATTTTTTAGACATGCCAAAAATTTTATAAAAATCTATAAAAGGTGGGAAATTTCGCTTTATAGAATATTCTATAAAGATGGCTAAAATCTGTTTAATGATTTCAAAATTTATTTTTTAGACATGCCAAAAATTTTATAAAAATTTATAAAAGGTGGGAAACTTCGCTTTGTAGAATCTTCTATAAAGATGGCTAAAATCTGTTTAATGATTTCAAAATTTATTTTTTAGACATGCCAAAAATTTTATAAAAATCTATAAAAGGTGGGAAATTTCGCTTTATAGAATATTCTATAAAGATGGCTAAAATCTGTTTAATGATTTCAAAATTTATTTTTTAGACATGCCAAAAATTTTATAAAAATTTATAAAAGGTGGGAAATTTCGCTTTGTAGAATCTTCTACATAGATGTCTAAAATCTGTTTAATGATTTCAAAATTTATTTTTTAGACATGCCAAAAATTTTATGAAAATTTATTTAAATATATATTTTTGAATTTTCTGCCTCAGCCAGGTGGTAACAATTTTTTTAAACATTTTAATATGGTTTAACTTTAATGTAGAAGTTTAGGTAATTAACCTAGTTTGCTCTAATTATAGGCATAAAATTTAAACCACATGATCAAATAGGCAAAATAATATATTAATGAACGTATAAGAGTTGAAATATTATCCTTGCAAATTTTGACAAATTTATATTATAAAATATCTAAGTTATAGCTATTTAAAGTTTGGGGTAATTCTAATTATTACCCCAAATACCATCCGTGTTAGCATTTTTGACCCAACCTCTCAAGTGTTGAGAAAATAAATAAGGCATTTCCAAAAAGCATATCATGCTATTCTGTTGACTTAGACCTCGCGTTTACAATGCTTATAAGGATTAGAGATCTGCAAAGGGCCGTTTTTAGAAGATCGGCCCGCCCGTACCCGTTTTCAAAATTTCAAGGCCCGTCCGGGCCCGCCCGTAATTTTTTTTCAGCACTTCAGGCCCGTCCGAGCCCGTCCGTAAATTTTTTAGGCCCGTCCGAGCCCGTCCGTAAATTTTTCAGGCCCGTCCAAGCCCGTTAAAATATTTTTTAAGCGAACTCCGCGTCCGGCCTAATTCATCAAAAATTTCACAAAATTTTATTAAATTTTATGACATATTCATAGAAAGATATCAATAATTATCATGTAAAAATAATAAATCATCAATAATGTCTGGTTTTAGGCGAGTTCGCCTTTCTTCTACAAGCCTTCCTGCCGTAGAAAAATTTCGCTCGCTGGTGGCACTCGTAGCCGGTATACATAATATCATATGTGCTAAATGTGCTAATTTAGGATATCTATTAAAGGATAAGATTAATTTTAAATATAATACTTGTCCTCTTTGGCTTTCCACCATTTTAACAGATCGAAATCAGCCTCAATAGTTTCATCTAAATATTGACTAAACTCATCCGCCACAGGATTATGATCATTATCTTCCCATTCAGAAAAAATTGTTTTCGGTCTCTTACCTTATATATTTTTATATATTATATATAAATAAAAAATTGTAAGTACTTGCGAGAGATGTCTTTGAGCCCAGTAAAACAGAAGATTTTCTTATATAGACAAACCCTTCTTGCTCTATAATATTTCTTATATCTTGATATATGTCTAGTTTTTCTGCTTCAGGTATCATCTTCATTTGTCTAAACTTCGGATCGGATGCAAGACCGAAGCTATTTTGTGATACCGATGAACTACCATTTTTTCTTTAATAGCTTCTTTTAAACGGTTCTTTATTATGTTGACTTGTCCGCCGTATAAATCATAATCCGACATCGCATTAATTAATTTAATTTTCCATAAGAAGACATATGGTAGGGTTGGTTCTAGATCAGCCTCCAACTGAAGAGAAGCCTCTTTAAACGGCTGCAAGACGTCTATTAAAGATTTCAACAACATTTTATCTATATATTCCAGATATGAAAGTTCATTTCGTTGTTCCAAGATAGCTTCAACTTCGTCATAGACCTTATAAATAGAATTCAAAAGGGTCAATTTTGAGTTCCATCTTACAATTACATCTTGATGCAAGGTATGGGACAGCTTGCTATTGAGTCCACTTTGTTTGAAATGCCTGACTAATTCTTTAGAGGCATTCATGAGTTTATAAATAACCGTGGCTTCTTGATTTAAGAAAGAATCATTAAAGGCCATTTTTATCATATTATTTATAAGGTGGGCTGCGCAATTTAATCTACTATAATTTGCTAATGCATTGACAATGTTAGCACCCTGATCAGTGACAAATATTAATTTACGGGCTTCTTCATTGGTAATGCCAAAAGTCATTAATTTGTTTAATAATTCATTTCTAATATTCTCCCCTGATTTTTTTTCATGCTTAAAAGCAGTTGTAAATAATATTTTTTTTCTCAGGCTAACATTTATATAATGAATACTTAATGTGAGAAAACTGATTTTTGTATAATCACATGTCCACATGTCTGTTGTGGCCGCGCAAAGCCCTTTCTGAATGTAATGTTTTATATCTGGAATTATAGAAAGTCGAAGTCTTTCAGCCTCATCTTTCACATGGCGGCTTATAGTTGATGGATGAGGCATAATTTGTCGCACATTTATTAACCCCTTAGTTGACAAACTATCTACCAAAAACTGGCAAAACCCAAGAAAACCTTCTCCTGCTAAAGTTTCGAATGGCCGTAAATCTTTTGAGCAAAATTTTATAGCCTGATTTATGATTGATTTTTTAATTTTTTCTTCTTTTAAGGGGTTTATTTTATTCATATAATGATCTAGTGTTAGGCTATTTTGTCTTTGGGTTGTACATTTGTGGCGTTTTAAATGTGATGTACCATCTGCTGATTTATATGAAAGTATTTTTTTGCAATTTTTGCATATGCAGGCACTAACTGATTCACCATTAACATCCATTAAAGGATCAAATTGTTCCCAAACTTTACTTTTAAGCTTGTGATTTAAATTTATTTTATATACACCTTTTTCATAATTAGATATGATTGTGGACAAATTATTTGACACTATAATAAAATTTAATAAAAAAGTAAGGATGTATCAAATCAATAACTTTTATTATGTTGCATATATTAATTATAGATTAAGCCTTTTAATATTAAACTGTTAGTTTCAAAACAAAAAATACAATTATTAAAGGGATTAGTAAAGCAAAGCGATATAAAGCCAAATATTTAATAAAAATATCCAGAAAAAATACCTTTTTCAACCAAGCTAAATCTAGTTAATATTGTAAAATTAATGTAGAAAAATTTAAAATAATATAACAAGAATAATTTGTCAAATATTTAAGCACTAGAATTTTAAGGCAAAGGAATTAAACTTAATCAATAACAAAAAAATACAAAGCTAACAAAAAGTTACATTTAAGTTTGTAATTAAAGTTAATTTCAAAGATTAGAGCAAAAATATTTATGAATTTATATGGCACTAATAATAATAGTAATTTGTGATAAAATTAATCACAAAAGTGTAATTAAACTTACTTATAAAAGAATGAAGTTATAGTCTTAAAAATCAATAGCAAATTAAAAAAAGGTCAAATTTAGCGCTTGAAAAATGAATGAATGCTACAGGATATACAAAATTTAGAAGTTAAAAAATTAATCCTAAATATTTAATAAAAATAATATATTAATTGTTATGCAATTTATTGGCTCGCTTTTTGTTTTTTTTAATTGTTTGATGTTTAAGTACCTTTGTAACTCCAAGACCTTTTATAT
This sequence comes from Gordius sp. MW1, assembly GCA_964036665.1. Lineage (NCBI taxonomy): Eukaryota > Metazoa > Nematomorpha > Gordioida > Gordea > Gordiidae > Gordius > Gordius sp. MW1. The sequence continues at coordinate 6,601,178 of OZ038530.1, read as the reverse complement.
AATCTCTGGTTCGTTTAAGCCCGTTTATAAAACTTCAGGCCCGTTCAAGCCCGTTAAAAAAATCTCAGGCCCGCCCGAGCCCGTTCCATTAATTTTTAGGCCCGTCCGGGCCCGGCCCGTTAAATTTTTTATGATACAAAGCCCGTCCGTACCCGTCCGCGGGCCGGGCTTTTAGGCCCGTCCGCGGGCCGGGCCGGCCCGTGCAGATCTCTAATAAGGATCATAAAAAATATATAGCTACCATATGTGCTCGGACGCATAAGCTCTGTCATAAAGAGGGGTAAAATGCTGAGATTAAGGAATATTAATTAGCTTGTTTACAACTTTACAACTAAGCTTAGCAATACGCTGGCGTTTTTACAACACTACTACAAATATAAAATAAAAGGGACATTATATAACTAATAAGTCTTTATCTTTTACAAGAGCCGAGGAATTCAAAATACATTTGAAATTAAATTTTGTGATTAATCGCAATTAATCTGCTTAGCAAATGTGTAAATTATAAAGTTAAACCATATTAAAATGTTTAAAAAAAATTGTTACCACCTGGCTGAGGCAAAAAATTCAAAAATATATATTTAAAAAAATTTTCATAAAATTTTTGGTAAATTTTGAAATCATTAAACAGATTTTAGCCATCTATATAGAAGATTATACAAAGCGAAATTTCCCACCTTTTATAAATTTTTATAAAATTTTTGGCATGTCTAAAAAATAAATTTTGAAATTATTAAACAGATTTTAGCCATCTTTATAGAATATTCTGTAAAGCGAAATTTCCCACCTTTTATAGATTTTTATAAAATTTTTGGCATGTCTAAAAAATAAATTTTGAAATCATTAAACAGATTTTAGCCATCTATATAGAAGATTATACAAAGCGAAATTTCCCACCTTTTATAGATTTTTATAAAATTTTTGGCATGTCTAAAAAATAAATTTTGAAATCATTAAACAGATTTTAGCCATCTATATAGAAGATTATACAAAGCGAAATTTCCCACCTTTTATAAATTTTTATAAAATTTTTGGCATGTCTAAAAAATAAATTTTGAAATCATTAAACAGATTTTAGCCATCTATATAGAAGATTATACAAAGCGAAATTTCCCACCTTTATAGATTTTTATAAAATTTTTGGCATGTCTAAAAAATAAATTTTGAAATCATTAAACAGATTTTAGCCATCTATATAGAAGATTCTACAAAGCGAAATTTCCCACCTTTTATAAATTTTTATAAAATTTTTGGCATGTCTAAAAAATAAATTTTGAAATCATTAAACAGATTTTAGCCATCTTTATAGAATATTCTATAAAGCGAAATTTCCCACCTTTTATAGATTTTTATAAAATTTTTGGCATGTCTAAAAAATAATTTTTGAAATCATTAAACAGATTTTAGCCATCTATATAGAAGATTATACAAAGCGAAATTTCCCACCTTTTATAAATTTTTATAAAATTTTTGGCATGTCTAAAAAATAAATTTTGGAATCATTAAACAGATTTTAGCCATCTATATAGAAGATTATACAAAGCGAAATTTCCCACCTTTTATAAATTTTTATAAAATTTTTGGCATGTCTAAAAAATAAATTTTGAAATTATTAAACAGATTTTAGCCATCTTTATAGAATATTCTGTAAAGCGAAATTTCCCACCTTTTATAGATTTTTATAAAATTTTTGGCATGTCTAAAAAATAAATTTTGAAATCATTAAACAGATTTTAGCCATCTATATAGAAGATTATACAAAGCGAAATTTCCCACCTTTTATAAATTTTTATAAAATTTTTGGCATGTCTAAAAAATAAATTTTGAAATCATTAAACAGATTTTAGCCATCTATATAGAAGATTATACAAAGCGAAATTTCCCACCTTTTATAGATTTTTATAAAATTTTTGGCATGTCTAAAAAATAAATTTTATAGAAGATTCTACAAAGCGAAATTTCCCACCTTTTATAAATTTTTATAAAATTTTTGGCATGTCTAAAAAATAAATTTTGAAATCATTAAACAGATTTTAGCCATCTTTATAGAATATTCTATAAAGCGAAATTTCCCACCTTTTATAGATTTTTTTAAAATTTTTGGCATGTCTAAAAAATAATTTTTGAAATCATTAAACGGATTTTAGCCATCTTTTTTCATAAATAAAACATTACTTCTATAATGCAGCATAAGCAAAGCATAATAATTAACTACAATTTACTAGAGATTAGATTATAAATTATAATAGTTTTCATTATGTCGTCACAATGGGAAAAGTTTAAACTCAGTGACGTCATGATATAACTATTTTTATTTTCTTAAATTAAAAGTTTATTACCTAAAATTGATATATTTGCATGCCCCACCCCAAACGACCAAAACCAAACCAAAAGGTTAATAATATTATCCACCCACACCCTTTAGGTGTTTAATACACCCAAACCTAAACGCCAAAGGTCACCCCGAAACATTCACCCAGAACGCTTTAGGTCTTTTTTACAAAAACGCCAAACGCCTATGTATGTTTGTGTGTTTGTTTGATTGTGTTTGTTTGTATCTATGCCACCACCAAATTTGGAAAACTAACAGACCGATTTGGCTCAAAATTTCACAGTTTATTCCCCATACTCTGGAGCATGTTTTAAGATTTGTTTGAGCCAAATCGGTCCAGTAGTTTTTGAGGGGTCACGTTCTTTTGTTTTATACATTTTGGCACTTAATAAAGACGTCCCTCAAAAACTACTAGACCGATTTGGCTCAAAATTTCACAGTTTATTCCCTATACTTCGGAGCATGTTTTAAAATTTGTTTGAGCCAAATCGGTGTAGTAGTTTTTGAGGGGTCACGTTTTTTTGTTTTATACGTTGGTTTATACGTTTTGACACTTAATAAAGACGTCCCTCAAAAACTACTCGACCGATTTGGCTCAAATTTTCATACTTTATTCCCCATACTTCGGAGCATGTTTTAAGATTTGTTCGAGCCAAATCGGTCCAGTAGTTTTCGAGGGGTCACGTTTTTTTGTTTTATACGTTGGTTTATACGTTTTGACACTTAATAAAGACGTCCCTCAAAAACTACTGGTCCGATTTGGCTCAAAATTGCATACTTTATTCCCTATACTCCGGAGCATGTTTTAAAATTTGTTCAAGCCAAATCGGTCCAGTAGTTTTTGAGGGGTTAATAAATTTTAATATACTCTTTACCAAATAATTACATATATGCTTTTTATTCCATATGAATAAAAGATGCTTTTCCGTGTAAATTATATTATTGGATAAACTTATTTGGGTTACCCTCAAAAACTACTGGACCGATTTGGCTCAAAATTTCATACTTTATTCCCCATACTTCGGAGCATGTTTTAAGATTTGTTCGAGCCAAATCGGTCCAGTAGTTTTTGAGGGGTCACGTTTTTTTGTTTTATAAGTTGGTTTATACGTTTTGACACTTAATAAAGACGTCCCTTAAAAACTACTGGACCGATTTCGCTTAAAATTTCATACTTTATTCCCTATACTCCGGAGTATGTTTTAAAATTTGTTCAAGCCAAATCGGTCCAGTAGTTTTTGAGGGGTTAATAAGTTTTAATATGCTCTTTACCAATTAATTACATATATGCTTTTTATTCCATATAATAAAAGATGCTTTTCCGCGTAAATTATATTATAGGATAAACTTATTTGGGTTATATCTTAAAACATGCTCCAGAGTATGGGAAATGTTTATAAACTATTTTCATCGTTTATGTAAGTTTCAAAAAATGTAAAAAATAGACAAAATTTCTCCTGTTTATAAACTATGATAATCTAAATCCTCTAAATTATGTTTTTCCAGATCTTCCAATCGAAGGACGGTGGGGTGGAGAAGAGGGATGGCGGGCGCATAAAGGATTTGTTTTCATCGTTTATGTAAGTTTTAAAAATAGACAAAATTTCTCCTATTTATAAACTATGATAATCTAAATCCTCTAAATTATGTTTTTCCAGATCTTCCAATCGATGGACGGTGGGGTGGAGAGGAGGGATGGCGGGCGCATAAAGGATTTATTTTCATCGTTTATGTAAGTTTTAAAAAATGTAAAAATAGACAAAATTTCTCCTGTTTATAAACTATGATAATCTAAATCCTCTAAATTATGTTTTTCCAGACCTTCCAATCGAAGGACGGTGGGGTGGAGAAGAGGGATGGTGGGCGCATAAATGATTTATTTTCATCGTTTATGTAAGTTTCATAAAATGTAAAAATAGACAAAATTTCTCCTGCTTATAAACTATGATAATCTAAATCCTCTAAATTATGTTTTTCCAGATCTTCCAATCGAAGGACGGTGGGGTGGAGAGGAGGGATGGCGGGTGCATAAAGGATTTATTTTCATCGTTTATGTAAGTTTCATAAAATGTAAAAATAGACAAAATTTCTCCTGTTTATAAACTATGATAATCTAAATCCTCTAAATTATGTTTTTCCAGATCTTCCAATCGAAGGACGGTGGGGTGGAGAGGAGGGATGGCGGGCGCATAAAGGATTTATTTTCATCGTTTATGTAAATTTCATAAAATGTAAAAATAGACAAAATTTCTCCTGTTTATAAACTATGATAATCTTAGAGGGATGGCGGGCGCATAAAGGATTTATTTTCATCGTTTATGTAAGTTTTAAAAAATATAAAAATAGACAAAATTTCTCCTGTTTATAAACTATGATAATCTAAATCCTCTAAATTATGTTTTTCCAGACCTTCCAATCGAAGGACGGTGGGGTGGAGAAGAGGGATGGCGGGCGCATAAATGATTTATTTTCATCGTTTATGTAAGTTTCATAAAATGTAAAAATAGACAAAATTTCTCCTGTTTATAAACTATGATAATCTAAATCCTCTAAATTATGTTTTTCCAGATCTTCCAATCGAAGGACGGTGGGGTGGAGAGGAGGGATGGCGGGCGCATAAAGGATTTATTTTCATCGTTTATGTAAGTTTCATAAAATGTAAAAATAGACAAAATTTCTCCTGTTTATAAACTAAAATAATCTAAATCCTCTAAATTATGTTTTTCCAGATCTTCCATTCGAAGGACGGTGGGGTGGAGAGGAGGGATGGCGGGCGCATAAAGGATTTATTTTAATCGTTTATGTAAGTTTCATAAAATGTAAAAATAGACAAAATTTCTCCTTTTTATAAACTATGTTAATCTTAATTGTCAAAATTATGTTTTTCCAGATCTTCCAATCGTAGGACGGTGGGGTGGAGAGGAGAGATGGCGGGCGCATAAAGGATTTATTTTCATCGTTTATGTAAATTTCAAAAAATGTAAAAATAGACAAAATTTCTCCTGTTTATAAACTATGATAATCTAAATCCTCTAAATTATGTTTTTCCAGATCTTCCAATCGATGGACGGTGGGGTGGAGAGGAGGGATGGCGGGCGCATAAAGGATTTATTTTCATCGTTTATGTAAGTTTCAATAAATGTAAAAATAGACAAAATATCTCCTGTTTATAAATTATGATAATCTAAATTGTCAATATTATGTTTTTCCAGATCTTCCAATCGAAGGACGGTGGGGTGGAGAGGAGGGATGGCGGGCGCATAAAGGATTTATTTTCATCGTTTATGTAAGTTTCATAAAATGTAAAAATAGACAAAATTTCTCCTGTTTATAAACTATGATAATCTTAATTGTCAAAATTATGTTTTTCCAGATCTTCCAATCGTAGGACGGTGGGGTGGAGAGGAGGGATGGCGGGCGCATAAAGGATTTATTTTCATCGTTTATGTAAATTTCAACAAATGTAAAAATAGACAAAATTTATCCTGTTTATAAACTATGATAATCTAAATCCTCTAAATTATCTTTTTCCAGATCTTCCAATCGATGGACGGTGGGGTGGAGAGGAGGAATGGCGGGCGCATAAAGGATTTATTTTCATCGTTTATGTAAGTTTCAATAAATGTAAAAATAGACAAAATATCTCCTGTTTATAAATTATGATAATCTAAATTGTCAATATTATGTTTTTCCAGATCTTCCAATCGAAGGACGGTGGGGTGGAGAGGAGGGATGGCGGGCGCATAAAGGATTTATTTTCATCGTTTATGTAAGTTTTAAAAAATGTAAAAATAGACAAAATTTCTCCTGTTTATAAACTATGATAATTTAAATCCTCTAAATTATGTTTTTCCAGATCTTCCAATCGAAGGACGGTGGGGTGGAGAGGAGGGATGGCGGGCGCATAAAGTATTTATTTTTATCGTTTATGTAAGTTTTAAAAAATGTAAAAATATACAAAATTTCTCCTGTTTATAAACTATGATAATCTAAATCCTCTAAATTATGTTTTTCCAGATCTTCCAATCGAAGGAATGTGGGGTGGAGAGGAGGGATGGCGGGCGCATAAAGGATTTATTTTCATCGTTTATGTAAGTTTTAAAAAATGTAAAAAGTAGAACATATAGATATTAATTGGTAGTTTTTTTCTTATTTAAATTTTTTATTTTTTTAATATTTTTAATAGGGCAAAACAACGTTTGCCGGGTCAGCTAGTCTATATATATAAAGTAAAGTGTATGTATATATGTATGTATATATTTATGTATGTAAGGGCTAAATTCTGAAACTACCGATCCGATTCGCGCGAAAATTTACCCCTAGGTTCCCAGGGCGGCCAGGGGTAAAATAGCTTTTTTAGAATACTAAAATTCCTTTTAGTTTTTGAGATATTGGGTTTTATGCGTTTTGACGTTCAATAAAATGTCAATCAAACGCACCTCCTCGCGTTCGTTGAAAATTTGAATATACAGACAGTTCTGTAGTAAAAGTGTATCACTTATAGTAGTTTGTAAAACGTAATCTTTCTTAACGGTGACAACATAAAATTTATGAATTAAATTTCTTAAACGTCATCTTTTCTTAACGGTGACAATATATATGAATTAAATTTCTTAAACGTCATCTTTTCTTGACGGTGACAAGACAACATAAAATTTATGAATTAAATTTCTTAAACGTCACCTTTTCTTAACGGTGACAACATAAAATTTATGAATTAACCTGAAATAAATAAAATTATAGATTATTTGCGAAAAGATATAGGTGAAGAAGATGAATTTTTCTCATTATCATTAAATGAGATATTTTAAATGAGAAAGATGAAAGTATATATAATTTAAATGTAATATAAAATAGTCCAACGTTGATTATTCTGAGTAAATGCTATTTATATATAAATGTCATTATTTATTTATCATTAATTTTTATTAAATGAGATATTTAAATGAGAATAAATTCTGAAACTACCGGCCCGATTCGCGCGAAACTTTACCCGTAGGTTCTCAGGGCGGCCAGGTGTAAAATAGCTTTTTCAGATTGCTATAATTCCCTTTAGTTTTAAAAATATCGGACATTTCTCGGCCTTTTGGTTTTAAAAAAGGGCTAAATTTTGAAACTTCAGATCCGATTCGAGCGAAAATTTAGCCGTAGATGCCCAGATAGGCCAGGGGTAAAATAGCTTTTTCAGATTCCTAAAATACCTTTTTGTTTTAAAAATATCTGACATTTCCCGTCCAGTTTCATTCATAGCAGCATAAACAATAATGAAGTCATACATACAAAGCTGAAGTTTTCTCGAATTAGATATTTAAAAGTATAATAAAAATGTTACAGTATACGGTTAAAATTATTGGGGTTTAACAGACTATTTAAATTAAATAAATAAAATTTAAATTATGCAGTTTTTGTCATTATTATCACGTGGTCGATCATAGAAGCATATTTTTAATAATTATCCATCCTTCAATTAATTATTTTATTATATTAAAGAAAATTGTATTTCAAATAAATCAGCTAACTAGAAAAATAAAATAGTGGTATTATTGTATAATAAGTAACAGCAAATAAGCAATTTTTTCAAAAACATTTAATTTTAGTCGGATTTAATGACTAAAACAGAATTTGCATTTGGTTTGTCTTATTATATAAATATATACTAAAAACAGTGGGTTCATAAATCATTCGGACCTTTCACATTATAAATTATTTCATATATGACCCCATTTTAGATAAGTCTTATTAATAGCTTATACTTAATTAACCACTTAAGGTCTGAGCCAAAGCAACGCTTGGCCGGGCACAGCTAGTATTTTTATAAAAACTATTTTAATTAGATAAAAAAACATGTTCTCTACACTTTGGAATTATAATTCAGATAATTAAAAAACACACATATATATTTTTTATTTATACTACATATTTTTCATTGTAATGTTATTTTTTATGGACGGGTTTACTCAGCTGGCTCGAGCGGGGCCCAGATATAAGTAAGGGTGCGTCTTGTGGCGTTTTAGACATTGGCGAGATAAAGTAGCGAACGGACATTCACTTCACTTTTACTTGTCGATTAAAAATCATCCATCCATGAACAATTCCTTCCGTCATCATAAAATTCATCTTATCGCTCAAATAACATTCATCGCTAATATCTCAAATAACATTCATCGCTAATATCAATATTTGTTTATTAATATTTCATTTGCATTATTATCGCGCGTGTGAAAATACAGAAAATAAACAACCACCTAACAATCATTATATTGGTGACCTGCGACGTGATGGAAACAAACTCAACAATTCCAGACTCTAATGAACCAAGAGAAAGCGCAGTTCATGTGAGAATTCCTGAATTCCATTCTAAAAATATTCGCATATGGTTGTCACAGGTAGAAGCCGTGTTTCACACACGCAACATATCCTCGCAGAAGACTAAGTATTCCTACCTAGTCGAATCACTACCCCCAGAAGTCGCGGAAGAGGTGGCAGACCTCATAGTCACGGTTCCTGAAATTACCCCTTACGACAAACTGAAGGAAGCAATCGTAAAAAGACTAGGAGACAGTGATGAAAAAAGGATAAGGAATTTATTCTCTTCGATATTCCTAGGAGACCGCACCCCGTCCCAATTGGTAAGATACTTAAAATCTCGTTTAGGTAATAATGTGATGGACGAAAAGATTTTAAAAAGCCTCTGGATGGATAAGCTACCCCAACATGTGGTAAGCATCTTGGCTACAATGGGAGATGACCAATCACTTGATCGTATAGCAGAAGTCGCTGATAGGATTCACGAAACGTTCAGAGTCAGTAGCTTAGCATCAGTAGCTACTCCCTATAACCTCCCTCCAAATAACCCTACTCCCAATATTCCTATTCCCAATACTCAAACAAACGAAATGCAGGAACTGATCAAAGCTGTGTCACAATTAGAACTCAGAGTAAATCAATTAACAGGCAATCCCAACGACAGTAGGACGACATGGAGAAGGTCATGCAGATCTAGGTCATCATCCAGACAACGCCCAACTGACACATGTTGGTACCATTATAAATTTGGAAAGGAAGCCAGGAAGTGCATGCAGCCATGCAATTTTAACACCAACTCCCAACAAAAAAACTGACGGGCCGTCCCATATGGGCGACAATGGGAAACGGCCGTACTTTCAGCCGCCTATTCTATTTATTCGACCGGTCCACCCAACGAAAATATCTCGTCGACACAGGCGCTGAAGTTAGCGTAATCCCACCCCCTCCCAAACATCCATTGATCCCGCATGGCCCAACTCTACAAGCGGCTAACCAAACCAGCATACACACATACGGACAAGTCGTATTGGGTTTAGACCTTGGTTTGCGACGGGAATTCAAATGGGTATTTTTAGTCGCAAACGTACACACCCCTATAATTGGAGCTGACTTACTGCACCACTATAAGTTAGTTGTGGACATCAACAATAAACGACTTATAGACAGCACCACACAATTATCGTCGAGAGGAACATCCTCACCACACCAGACGTTCGGCATCCGTGTAGCACTCAGCAATCACAGCACAAAATTCGATGCAATTCTGCACGAATTTCCATCACTCATATCCCCTCTAAACTTCAACCGACAGATTCCACCCCATGATGTGCTCCACCACATTCTGACAAAAGGCCCAGCACAGCACTCACGCCCCAGACGATTGGCGCCCGATAAATTAAGTTCAGCCAAGAAAGAGTTCGAATATATGCTGGAACTTGGGATCATCAGAGAGTCAAAAAGTAATTGGGCATCCCCATTACATCTGGCTGCCAAAAAGTCAGGCGACTGGAGACCGTGTGGGGACTATCGCGGGCTGAACAAAGTCACATTGCCTGATCGGTATCCCATTCCCCACATACATGATTTTTCCGCCAACCTCCACAACAAAACAATATTTTCCAAGCTCGACCTGGTAAGAGCATATCACAACATTCCAATTGCAGCAGGTGACATCAGCAAAACAGCCGTGACAACGCCATTTGGTTTATACGAATTCACTAGAATGCCCTTTGGTCTAAGAAACGCGGCTCAGACATTTCAACGGTTCATAGATGAAGTGTTAAGAGGGCTCGACTATGCCTACGCTTATATCGACGATATACTTATAGCTAGCACCTCGGAAAAAGAACACGAAAATCACTTAAGGACCGTTTTACAACGACTACAGGACTTTGACCTCCGAATAAGTCCTTTAAAATGCAAGTGGAACTCACGAACTCGAGTTTCTGGGACATCATATATCAAAAACTGGCATCACTCCACTAATGGATAAGGTCGACGCTATCCGCGAATTTCCACTACCGGACTCCACAAAGAAGCTTCGCAGATTCTTGGGGATGATAAATTTTTATCGTAGATTCCTACCCGGAATTTCCCGTACCCTTCAACCTTTAACGGACGTGTTAAAGAAACCAAAAAAATCTCTAACTTTCAACGACGACCAGATAAAAGCGTTCGAAAAAGCAAAATCAGCTTTAGCAGATTTTACCGCACTTAGTTTCTTAGATACAGATCCACGAACAGAAATAAGGTTGACTACAGACGCATCGGACACAGCAGTCGGAGCAGTATTGGAGCAGGTAATTTCGGACCAGGTAAAACCAATATCATTTTATTCGGTCAAGCTGCAACCAACGCAAACGCGATATAGCACTTTCGGCCGGGAGCTTCTTGCAATTTATTTAGCTATTAAGCACTTTCGCCACTTTTTAGAAGGTCGAAGTTTCTCCGTGTATACGGACCACAAACCACTAATTTACGCCTTTAACGCCAAACCTGACCAGTATTCACCTAGAGAAACGAGACAATTGGACCTAATATCGCAATTTACAACTGATATTCGGTACATCAAAGGTGAAAGTAATACAGTTGCAGACGCGCTCTCTCGGACGGAGGTAGATTCTATCAGGTTACCAGAAATGCCCGATCTAGAAGAGATTAGTAGACAACAAATAAATGACGAAACCCTGAGAAACTTAAAGGATTCATCATCTTTGAAATTGCAGTTAGTACCAATTCCAGGATCAGAGCGAAAAATCCTTTGCGATCTCTCAACCGCCAAACCACGACCGGTAATTCCAGAAACACTCAGAAAAATAGTTTTCGACCATTTCCACACTATATCACACCCAGGTATACGCGCCACTGTGAAACTAATTACAAATCGGGTAGTCTGGCCGTCAATAAACAAAGACGTTGTGAGATGGGCAAGAACTTGTGAAAGGTGCCAACGATGCAAGGTATTTCGACACACCGTTACAGTACCCGGAACATTCGCTAAACCCGACGCCCGTTTTGCCCACATCCACATAGACTTGGTAGGGCCACTACCACCATCAAACGGATATACGCATATGTTAACAGCAGTGGACCGATTCACCAGATGGCCCATGGCTATTCCTTTGAATGATACATCCACGGAGGTTATCGCAAAAAAGCTGATAGAACACTGGATTGCGAACTTCGGTGTGCCACATACCATTACCACCGATAGAGGATCACAGTTCCAATCATCTCTCTTCCGAGAACTCTCCAATCTCTTAGGTTGCACACATATTAAAACAACCGCCTACCATCCCGCCGCAAACGGACTCGTCGAACGATTCCATAGACAACTTAAAGAGTCGTTAAAAGCCGCCGGGGAGACTAAGTGGAACGAAATTTTACCATTGATATTATTAGGATTACGTTCAACTATCAAAGAAGACATAGGAGCAACAACAGCAGAATTGGTGTACGGTACGACCTTACGACTACCAGGAGACTACGTCCTAAAAACCGAACCTAACCCATTACAACATCATTTCGTTGACAAGCTCAGGAGGACCATGGCAAAAATTCCTTACCCCATACCAAAACACCATGCTACAACAAAAGAACAAGTTAGCAGCTACCTGTTCGAAGCAACCCACGTGTTCGTCAGACACGACGCCGTCAGTAAGCCACTCTCTCCAACGTATGACGGTCCTTACAAAGTATTGAAACGTGAACCAAAATACTTCGTCATTGAAAAAAATGGTAAAAGAGATTCTGTCTCGATAGACAGATTAAAACCCTGCCATCGAAGCAGAGAGGAACCACCCTTTCAGACCGCCGACGAAACGCAAGCTGAGGCACCGACACAAGAAGCAGAAGAACCAACCAAAATAACTAGAAAAGGCAGAAAGGTCCATTGGCCGAAAAACCTATACATCACATAGTTTTTAGCCAACTCTTATCGACATATTTAAAACTTTAAATATATCTGGAAGGGGAGTATTGTGGCGTTTTAGACATTGGCGAGATAAAGTAGCGAACGGACATTCACTTCACTTTTACTTGTCGATTAAAAATCATCCATCCATGAACAATTCCTTCCGTCATCATAAAATTCATCTTATCGCTCAAATAACATTCATCGCTAATATCTCAAATAACATTCATCGCTAATATCAATATTTGTTTATTAATATTTCATTTGCATTATTATCGCGCGTGTGAAAATACAGAAAATAAACAACTACCTAACAATCATTACAGTCTTAATACGCGATTTTGAATCTAGATTAAAAAAGGGAATGCATGTTAAAAATAGCCGCGTCTTAATACTAGCGTCACTTCATTTATGTTATATATTTGTGTTTTTGCTCATAAAACAAATATTTATCCTTTAATTACGCTTATTAATGCATATTTATCTGGTAACTAAACTAAAATTGTTGATTCCACGACATGTATATCGCATATTTAGACCAACAAAAATATGGCGCTTTGAAGTTGAATCGTATATTAAGACGGGCCCTAAGTAAGGCCTGCTGAAAGCTCGTTATAATCATTTAAGTTTTAGTGTAATATAATGTATAAACAAATGTGTGTTTCTAGAATGTTATAATATGTAATGTTTATTAAATCAACATTGAAAATAAAAATATATTTCTCTCCTTACTCATTCATTCATTAATATCTCAACGATCATATAAAGTGTTAATTATATACTATAGACGTGCTCCAACTCCAATCATAACCGTTATATATCTATAAACATTAGATTAAGGTAAGCTAATTTAATTTATAAATCAGTGATAAATTTACATGATCATTATTAGCATTTGTAACATATATAAAAAAAATTACAACAAAGCAAAATAATGGGCCGGGCTCAAGCAAAAATTACCGTCCTGGCCCCGGGCCTATCATTTATTATTTTAACGAGTCCATGTTAAAATAATTATAACGGGCTGGCTGATTGACCTAAAAAGGCTCGTTGCCGGTTTCTAATTTTGCTTGCTCATGTTGTAAGTCGAAGGTAAACGATAGGGAGAAGATCTATTATTTGGAATAATATTTTTATGGACTTAAAAAGGTTCGAGTTCAAACGAAGTTTAAAAGACACAAAAGAATAGCTGACCATTGAGTTTTACAAATGGCTAAAAAATTTTTAGCCATAGTTCTAGAGGCCTGCAGAGTCACTTTTTCAGCCTTAACCCGACCCAAGAGGATTTCAATTTTCCAACTTAAGCTTGACCCAAAAGCATTTTAAACTTTTCAACCCCAACTCGACCCGAATAGAAGAAAAAAGTGTGGTATATTCATTTTAATCAAAAAATTTATGTATCAGCTTCAACAAATAATTGATGCCACAAATTTTGAGTAAATCAATAATTTGAACGATTCTTTATAAAAATGAATAAACATCGCTTTTTACAAAACTTTAGGCTCGAACCCGTGCAAACCTTAACCAATCCCACTTCTATCATATAAAATTTCGTCCCCACCCCAAGGGAAAAATGCTAGCTACGCCCTGCTTAATTTATTTAAATTAAAATTAATAAGAGGTGATGATTTCATTAACTTGTTGAACAATAATCGCTTTTGCTTATTATCCTATAATAAGAAAGTAAAAAGATTAAATTAATTGAAAAAAATTGGCTAGCAATTGGAAGATTAATATTTTAATTACGAAATTCCTAATGTTATTTCCTTATTAAATTGCATTTTTTGATTTAGATGGAGGGAAGGGGGTGGTCAACAATTTGGTCTTTCTAAGCCAGTGTTTACTAAAAATAATCTTGTTTGTTTGTATCAAAGTTGATCTTTCTAAATTGTCAATCTGTTTCTGTTGTATCAGATTACAAAATTAATCTCATAACACGCGCCCTTGGATATGAAGGCTGGTTAAATATCGAAATAAATTCTGTAATAGTCAATTAATTTGTAACACATGCTTATCTTATCAAACAAAATATTATATCAATAGAAGTTAATTCATTATTCCTAAATGTAAGCCATATTAAAAAAAACAAATTATATATGAGTAAAACCTGATTGTTTAAATATATTCACTTGAAAGAAAAATCAAAATTATTCTCATATCCTTTGGCATGTAATATTTAATTTTCTATTTTAGTTTCTCACTAGAAATTGGTTTTGTTGAATTTAATTATTGTATTTCCCCTTATATTAAGCAAATTAGTCATTATCGGTCATTCCCGTCTTGTTTAATTATATAAAAAATTAACAATCTAAAGTAGAGAAGCTAGAATTGCGATACAAAATTAAATATCATTTAAAAAAACTAGAAATTATTTTTTTAAATATTTTGCTGCAATATATTTTAAAGGTCTATTTTTACTACAGGAAAAAAATTCAGAGGAAATATGTTTTGACAAATTAAGCTTAAAAATTCAAAAATCCTAAAAACTTTAAAAATGTCCCGGACAAGCGGACGTTAGAATAGCCTTTAAGTTTCAACTTCTTTTTAGTTAATACCAACTAAAATCGATAAAAAGATGGTTTTATTATAAAAACCTAGAGAATGGAAATGTAATGGGGATTTTTTTTGTATTTTATAATAAAACTTAACTTATATCCATAGGCCCGATTCTTCAATGGAATAACATTTTGGATCTTTTTTTTCTATCAAATTGTAACAAGGTAAAATATGAATTTTTTGTTTTTTAAATCTTTTCATTTGTCTTATAAGGTAAGAAAAATGAGAAATGGCTAGCACCAACCCCACTCCAACTAACCCCGACCCTATTTTTATACAATTAATATCTACCATATGAAAAAAATTTATTAGATACTATTTATAAAAAAAAAGATTTCCTTTTAAGATAATAATATGCAACCAAAAAAATACGCTCGAAACACAAAAATTGGTTAAGAATACACCAGCCCCTAAAAATCGCTTTTCCTCGATAAAATTTATGATTATCTTAAACAAAATTTTTTCACTTATACCTTTATATCGAATTGCCCATACAAATAAAATTTTAATTTTTTATCATTATTATTTTTAAAAACTGAATAGATAAAAGTAAGTTGCGGTCTCCCTTATAATTTTAAATAATTATAGATCGCAGCATTTTGGGATATCTAATCATTAATTGTAAATTTCTTCTTTAATTTGAAAAACTTTAAGCTATTTTTATTAAAAATACTTAAACACCTGACATCACTACCAGTGAATAACGTTTAAATTATGTTTAATTTTGAGTTTTTAATAATTTAAAAATCTTAAACTTTTAGCTACAAACGACTGCAAAACCGTGGAGATTTATTATTTGCCAAGTAGAAATGGCTCTTATTAATTATCTACAAAGCATTTAGCTTGAATCGCAGATCACAACATACCCTCAAGCACTCCATTAAATTTTTTATTTAAAACCCTTAAATTTTTTTTGAAGTAATTAGAATTGCCAGCAGTGGCATAGTTATAGCTTCTACCCTTGAGGCAGGGTTCAAAATTTTAGTCAAGTTTAGAGGAAGTGGCGACTGCTTTTTACCTCTTTTTTTTTAACCGACATGCTTTATTAAAAAGTATTAAATATAAAGTCGAATTAATACGAAGATACAAGAACGAAAATATTTATAAAAAAAATGATTGTTGCTAGCAGTGGCATAGCTATAATCCTTGAGGGAGGGGTCAAACTTTTAGTCAAGTTTAGAGGAAGTGGCGACTGCTTTTTACCTCTTTGCTTCTAATAATCTTTTATAGCTTACACTTGTTTTGATTCAACTAGTATCATTTCAAGCCCTACTAATATTATCCCAATCGGCTTAGGTAGGTATACTCTCTTTCGTTAACTATGGACTCACTACTTAAGATAAGAAAATTTTACTCTTAATATAAATATTTCTTTCAAGTTATGTGATAAAACGCCTATATTATAGCTATATAAAAATAGTTAAAGTATGGGGTGGGGTCAAAGGGGCCTAAATTTGTTATTAATAGGGGGGAGGGGGGCATTGGCTCCTAGAAGTGATAATTTAAAATTCTTATTCAAAAAGAAAGCTCTTCAAAATAAAAGCTGATCACAATGAAAGCTAATAAATCATTTAGACCCTAGAATGTGTTCAAAAATAAAGCTGAGAGAAAAAGGGCTAATCAATCATTTTTAAATATCCCATTTTTTATACCATTTTTGAATATCTATACTATTTTTAGATATCTTATTAATAAATCTAATTATTAGATCTTATTTATAAATCTCAAATGGGGAGGGAATTTGATGTGCATCTAATCCTAACCCTAACCTAAAACGCTGACCTAAAACACTACCCCTAACCTTAACCCTCAATGGGATATTCAAAAATGATTTATTAGCTTTCATTCTGATCAGCTTTTATTTTGAATAGCTTTCTTTTTGAACAGAAACGATAATTTACAGTTCCAGTTAATGATTGTCACACTTGATTTCCTCCCTTAATTTCGCGGCCTAAATACTGCTATAACTATTTATGAATCTCGTAATTCCATAATTTGAGAATTTAATTTATTCTCTTCTAAGGTTGTATATATCTAACATAAGCATGTTAGGTTTTACGATGATAGCCATCTTTTTATGTCGCTTTCGTACACACAAAATACCCTATTTATGAATTACGTAAAATCTAAATAATTCAATAACTCTTGTAAAAGGTCTAAATTCAATAGTAATTTTAAAAATGGGCGATATCTCCCCCCAAGGGGGCGCTGCCGTTTTGAAGATTGTTTGATATTTAAACATTATGTGTTATGTAACAATAACAAAGTTATCATGGTATTAATTATATCCACATAAAAAAGAACATATTAAATTCTAAAATATCAAATTGAAAAATTAGAATCAAAATGCCACAGTCCAAAATGCCACACTGAATATCACGAAAAATTAAATCTCAAATGGGGAGGGAATTTGATGTGCATCTAATCCTAACCCTAACCTAAAACACTACCCTGAACGTTAACCCTGTCCCTTAAAGTTTTATAGTGCAGCAATAATTGTTAAATGCATACGCATTATTAAAATGCGCAGCTATCTGTGGTGTGTTAAATGCATACGCATTATAAACATGGAAATTATGCGCTCGCGCAATGAGTAATTTAATTATTCGTAAAACGTGAGATTCAGTGGTATTTTGAAATGATACCAAAAAATTAAGCCAAGTTGTTCTATTCCTTTAAACCCTAAGGCATAACTATTACAAGGAGTTTGAAACTTTTAAAATTAAGGTATTATAACTTAAGATTTTTTATGAAATTTTGCATGTCATTTAAATGCTCAGTAATCAATTGAAATGAGTACACATAATTATTAAAAAAAGAAGATAAATATTAAATAAAAGAAGGCAGGTCGGATTTGCGATTTTGAGCGAATATAATTCAAGAACTAATGAAGAGTAAGGATTGTAATTATTTAGGCTGATTTATGTCAATCTAATCTTTGAATTTAATTAAAAAAATGTTTTTATCTTCAATAGTCTTTGATAAAAGTACTTCCCAATGTTGCGTCACCTACAGGTTACACTGGTGCCTGCCGGGATAATTAGTTTTTCTTTATTGTGACTATTAATTGCCCACTCTTTTATATTGTGTGCCATATCACCAAAAATAAATCAATTTGCTGCTATAAAAATCATATTTTTTTTAAGTTTTATAAAGGGGAAGAGGGCGTTAGATTTTTTAAATAGGCCATGACAAAAAAATTTGGAATTACTGATTTGATATCTTCTAGTTTAGTTAATGCATTTAAGCAGAATTTTGACGGAAAATGAATTCACAAAAATTTCTAAATTTAACTTTAATTTATATTAAACCGATTGAAAAGCATTCGTCTATATTATTTATAATAAATATAAAATATTTTAATATATCAATCACTGAAATTATTTAATTTGTAGTGAGTGATCCAAAAGCCGATATGAATAGATATCTTATTTTGGGACTAATTGTTCTAACGGGTTTCAAACCCATAGTAGATGGGCGTGGCAAAGCTTCAATCAATACAAGTAATCATAATAGATCATAAACGCTATTTATGTTAATTAAAGCAATCGAATACTATATTATGCTTAAACTTTATTTTAATAAAATGTCCTCTAATATAGCGGTTTCTCACATATTAGATGGATGTTTCCATAAATTTGGATCCAAAGATCAGCCATATAAGGTGGGCAATTTTACATCACCCTTTTGCGAATGGTGTCTATGTGAAGCCTTCCCATTACCCAATAAAGACATAAAATATGCTTATAAATGCGAAAAAAAGTAAACCATTTATTTGAGATGTTAATTATATCATAAAATTAGATGTCCTGTAGTGCAACGCAAAAAAGGATGTGTGCCTGTTGATGACTATACGCTAGAATTTCCGAAATGTTGTCCATATTTGTTTTGTTCCCCATTATTAACTAACATTACAAAATTTTAACAAATTATTAAATAAAGTTAAAACATGTTTTTGAGTTTCAAAATTTCAAAGGGTTTATTAATCGGTTTTTGACGCAAGTTATCATAATATTCGCATTAGATAGCGCGCTACATTTAAGATTGTTTAATATATTACTTTATATAAAATCAATTTTGATTCGATTTAAGTGAAAAGGCGTTGCTCTAAAAATAAAAATATATTGTAAAATTCTTTGCTTTAGGCATTAGTTCTACTAAAGAAAATCATAGGATGAAATTGAAATACCCAATAGAGATTATAGACTTGTACGGGTGACCCGAAACCCGACTGTCGGTCTGGGTCGAGTTGAAAATTTTAATGGGCTTTCGCGATTTCTACAAGATAGATAAAAGACTAAAAAATTAATTTAATTTTAAATAATTGAAATATTCAACATTTTATCAGATACCGAGCATTTCAATATGTAACTTAGCATTTCGTAACTTTAATAAGCATGCTAGGCACAAAAATCAGTTCTACTGGTTCTGATAGAGTAGAAAGGCAAATATTCTCATAGTGGTTACCATGGAATTTCTAACTTAAAAAAGAACACGTGCCAATTGATATTTTTTAATCATAACCTTTACAACTATAAACTCATTCACAAAATTATTTGAGCTTAAGTTCCTCACATATCATGGGCGTAGCCAGCCCCTAAATTACGAAAAAAAAATTTCGTTGCAAAAACTTAAAAACATCAAAAAACATTATGTTTTGCCCCCCTCTAATTAAACTTTTAAACGTTTTGCCCCCCCCCCCCTAATCCAAAACCTGGCTACGCCCATGTCACATATATTTAGAGTTGTTAAATAAGCTACAAATATCTTTTTTTATTGTTGAAAAAGGAATTGGACTATACACTTTAAAAATGAAAAGTTAGAAAGTCGAAGTAGATATTTTTAAGGCAGAGAAAAGGCTAAAGTATTTATAATTTTTTGCGTCTTTGATCTTATCGAAGGTGATAATATATATTTGGCTTAGGGTGCGTCTTAATACGCGACTTTGAATCTAGATTAAAAAAGCCAATGCATGTAATAACATAGCCGCGTCTGACGCGCGAAGCGAAAAAAAACGAAGTTAATTTTTGGGATAATTATCAAACTTTTCATTTTTTTATTAATATCTTTATATTCATGGTGAAATTTATCATATATTAATGATATTCATTGATAAGATCATAATTATTCCATAAACATTTAAAATTATATAAATACATACATACCAAATTCAATTTTTTAACCATCGCGCGAAAAGTACAAAATGATTTGTATCTTATTTTCGTACGCTTTTTGCAGGGGGGAGAAAATAATCGTCTGCGGTTTCATTATGAATGCCTCCTATTTACAATTGTTATTTTCGTGAAATATATGATAAATTTCACGATGAATATAAAGATATTAATAAAATATAAAGAGTTTGATAAATTAGCCCAAAAATTAACTTCGTTTTTTTTTCGTTTCGCGCGTGAGCGTCACGTCATTATTGTTCTGTTTTTGCTAATAAACAAATATTTATCGTTTAATTACGCTTATTAATGCATATTCATATGGGGACTAAACTAAATGTTGATTCCACGACATGTATATAGCATATTTAGACAAACATAAATATGGTGCTTTGAAGTTGGATCGTATAAGACCATAGACTAAATAGACTGCTCATTCATTATACGTACACACGTACCGAAAAAGTGATGCCAATTTTGACCGCCATTTGTAAGTACTACAACGAGAGAGTCTTTTCTAACGTTATAATGGGATTCTATATATACTCTCTATTTTTTACCCTTTTTCTCACCCGGGGAGGGGGAGGGGGATGTTTTCCCCCCCCTAATTTTTTACCCTCTTTCTGATGCGGGGGAGAGGGGGGGGGCAGGGGGGTGTTTTGCCCCCCCCCCATTTTTTACCCTCTTTCTCACCCGGGGGGGGGCATGTGGGGTGTTTTGCCCCCCCCCCATTATTTTTTACCCTCTTTCTCACCCGGGGAAGGGGGGGGGGGGGTGTTTTGCCCCCCCCCAATTTTTTACCCTCTTTCTGACAGGGGGTGTTTTGCCCCCCCCCCTTATTTTTTACCCTCTTTCTGATGCGGGGGAGAGGAGGAGGCAGGGGGGTGTTTTGCCCCCCCCCCCAAAATTTTTTACCCTCTTTCGGATGCGGGGGGGGGGGCAGGGGGTGTTTTGCCCCCCCCCCCCAAATTTTTTACCCTCTTTCTGATGCGGGGGAGAGGGGGGGGGCAGGGCGTTTTGCGCCCTCCCCCCTCCTAATTTTTTACTCTCTTTCTAATGCCGGGGAGGGGGGGGGGGGTGATAGTCAATTTTCAAAAAAAATATATTAATTTCAAAAGAAAATGTTGATTATGACATTTGTCACCACGGTGACCGCAAAAATTCACAAAAATATTTTGAAAGGGATAAAAAGGGCTTTTTGGCCCCCCCCCCAGGGTGACAAAGAGGGTAAAAAATAAGAAGAGGAGCGAATCACCCCCTTATAACGTTAGAATCGACTCTCTCGTTGTAGTACTTACAAATGGAGGTCAAAATTGGCATCACTTTTTTAAAGCGAATGAGCAGTCTATTTAGTCTATGTATAAGACTGGCCCTTATAATACATTAACTATAAGTCAAATAGAAGAGACGGGCTTAGAATCAGAGACCAGATAAGCCCGACCCCCTCAAGCCCACCGGGCTCATGGGTTGTACAAACCTCTGAATATAAAATTTCGGATGAACACGGCCACGAGCGAGCACCTCAATATTTTGGGTGATTAGGACTATTAATATTATTTTGTTTTCGTTTAATATTGTATCAACCTACATATTTATTCTGCTATGTAATCATATTCAAAACAGAAAAAATGACTTCGAAAAATACTTTCTTAATATAGTCGACAATGTTGAGTATCAGTCTTCTTCTATCAGTTATTTGGTCCCACATTCGTGGGGTTTGTTTTGATAAGCTTCTTCCATCTTGACCGGATGAGTGCCATGTCTTGACTAATCTCTTTAGTTTTCATAACTTTATCGACTTGCCCTTTCCACGTGACACGGGGTCCTCCTCTTTTTCTCATCCCCGGTCGGTACCTCCATGTCCAGTAATTTTCGATTTACGTCATCCGTGTCCCTTCTTAGTATATACCCCATACCACCTTAGCCGATTTTCGTTCTTCATGTCCGCCATAGGTTGAATACCCATTTTTGTCATAAGAAAGTCATTCGTCATATGGTCGATCATTCTCATCTCTCTGGCTTGTAATAGCTTTCCTTCCGTGTTGTTTAATGCCCATGTTTCACTTCCATAGAGTAACACCGGTCTTACGATGGATTTGTAAGCTTTGCTCTTCAACCATATTGGCATTTTCTTGTCGCACATTACAACGGATATACTTCGCCATTTTAGCCATCCTTATTGGACCCGGGCATTGACCTCCGCTGCGCAACCTCCCTCTTGATGTATCGAGCCGAGGTATGTGAATCTTTCTACTTTTGGGTACTTTAGATGGTCATCCAGCGATGGGGTGCCTGTAACGTTCATTTCCATGTATACCGTTTTTCGATCGTTGACTTTTAAACCATATTCAGCTAAGCGCTTTGACCATTTTTCGGCTTCTTCAAATACCTTCTCTCTTGTTTCCTCGCATAGGGCTATATCATCGGTATATAGCATACAACATGGCGATGACTTTTGAATGACCCTCGTTATCGTGTCTATAATTATATTAAATAAAAAGGGACTTAAAGCAGATCCTTGATGTAATCCAATTTTAACCCGAAAAGGTTTAGAGTCTCCAACTATCGTCCTAACGCATGAGTTTGAAACTTCATAAATATTTTTCATAAGCCGTATATATGCGTCAGGGATATTTTGTTTCCTCAGGCACCACCACATAAATCGCGGGGAACCGTGTCATAAGCTTTCTCTAAGTCGATAAAAACCATATGTAGGTCTTTCTCTTTTCACCATACTTATCCATCATTTGTCTTAGTGCGAAGATTGGGTCGATTGTGGACTTGCCGGCCACTAATCGGAATTGATTAGCCGATATTTCCACATCGTTTTTCAGCCTTGTTACTAAGATTCTTTCCATAAGCTTCAAGGAGTGGCAAGTTAGCTTGATACCTCTGTAATTGCTACAGTCCTGAGGGTCTCCTTTGCCTTTAAATAAGGGTATAATCGTGCTTGCTCTCCATTGATTCGGAATTCGCTCTTCACCAATATCTTGTTAAGGAGGTTCGTCATGGTGGTGACTCCTTCTTCACGACATCCGAGCAATGCTTCCATAGGTATTCCATCTGGGCCATTGGCTTTTCCTATTTGCATCTTGTTCATTTGTACCCCAACTTCATCCTCCTGAAAGAGTTTGACCATACTTATATTTGGTTCAATTTTGGGAAGGGAATCCTTATCATTTGCAATATTCATAAGTTTCTTAAAATATCCTTTCCACCTTTCCTTCACTTCTTTGGCTTGAATAAGGTTTGACTCGTTTTTGACTATTTTAAGAACTCCAACATCGCGACCTTTCTTCTCCCTTATCTTGGCCAATTTGTAAATAAGCCTATCGCCCTCTTTATGATCCAGTTTGTTTGCCATCTCGGTGTAGGCGGCATTCTTCGCTATTGCAACGGCCTTTTTGCGGCCCTCTTTGCGTCCCTATATTCTTGATAATCCTCCGACTTTTTTGATTTATGCCACCTTCTATATAGATTTTTCTTTCTTTTGATGAAATCTTAACCGATTGATCCCACCACCATAGTTCCCTATTCATAGCTTTACCTCCTTTGGTCTGTTCTAGAACATGAATCGCTGTTTCCTTAATGCCTTTAGATAGCGTCTCCCTGTCGTCTACGTCTCTTTGCATCTTCCTAAAACCCAAGAGTGAGGACGCTTTTTGATGGTATTTTTCGTTTGCCGACCTATCCTTTAGCCTTTCATATCGAATTCGAGGTTCATAGACCTTTCTCCTTTCGGGAAATACTCTTCTGTCAAGATCCATACAAGGGAACGATGTTGCCTGGCGATTTCTTCTCCCGGTATTACTTTGCAATCCTTGATACTCCATAAGTCCTTTTGCCGGATAAGCAAATATTTAATTTGACTAAAATGCATCCCACTTCTATAGGTTACAATATGATCTTCGCGTTTTTCAAAATAAGTGTTAACGATCGCCATGTCATATGCTTGGGGTACTTGGAGAAGTTTTTCCCATTCTTTGTTCTTCAGACCATGCCCATAGCCTCCATGCTTGCATCCATACCCGAGGCGATCTTTCCCTACGTGAGCGTTGAAATCTCCCCCAATAATTAGCCTTTCTTCTTGTCCTATTCCTTGTATTTCCTTTTTCAATGAATCGAAGAATATGTCTTTCTCTGATTCCAAACACCCATTGGGGAGCATATGCGCACATAACGGCTAAGAGGCCCCCTTGATCTGCAATCTTCACCCACATTAGCCTGTCGGAACAACGCTTGACTTCCACCACCTTATCCTTGAACGATTCGCTTAGAACGATACCGACTCCGTTTCTACGATTTGGTGACTCACGGTAGAAAAGCTTGTATCCTTCTCCTAAGTCCCGAGCATTCGCTCCGTTCGACCTCGTCTCTTTAGGCAAGCGATGTGTACCTCTTCTTTTTAGCATTTGTGCGACCTCGATGCTCTTCCCCGTCAACGTTCCCACATTCCAACACGTTATTCGCATTCTTTCAACAACTAATTTACTTAACCTCCTTCGTTGTGAGTTGGGCAGTGACCCAAGTGTATTTTTCACATTGCACGGGCGGGTGCAGTGCGCGTCGTTTGTGGAGCCCTAGCCTTTTCTTGTATAATCTTGTTTGAAACTATCAAAATTTTGGAGTTGGTTTTTATAGCCGGTTTCCGACCTGACGCCAACCCTCCACTTTTTGCACACGGACACTTTTAGTGATGCGGATAACCCGAGAAAAATCTCGGTCTCGTCTTGTCTCGAAAAACCGAGACAAGACGAGACGAGAATTTGAAAAATGGAGTCGAGATCGAGACGAGAATTTTGATGTCTAGACGAGACAATACGAGATTTTTTCGGTGAGATCTCGACTTTTTATTGATCGTTAGATTTTAGTAAATTATTGTGTATTTTAAATTACATGATTTACAATTCAGGTATTAAGTGTAAATCGATAAGTATGGAATATATTTGATATTAAAAAAATTTCTAAGTGTAGTAAATATTATATATTTTTGCAATGAAATTAAAATTTGGCAATCATTTACCTAAGTATGGTTGACCCTTAGGGTATGTGAATAATTTTATAATATAGTTCTCACATATAAGTATCCATAGCATTATATACAAAATTTTATGCTTAGAAATTCTGATGAAATAGTAAATATTACTAAAGCATATTTGTATTTCGCAGTTACTCATCCTGCATGATGCGGTAATTATAAATTGGTGGTCAATCAGTTTGAATAATTATACAAGTTAAGCTAAGGTGGCTCGAGGTTTTTGAGCACCCGCCTAACGATTTCAAAAGTACAATAGAGTTTTTAATGACACCGTAATAGATTAAATCTTAAATCGTGAGTTTTAAAAGTTTTTATGTTTCAACTAGGTGCATTCAAATTTACTATAATTGTGCAATATATAATAAATACACGAACATATGCTATATTCAATAAATAACTATTTAATGGCAAAGTTAGTTAGAATTGTTAGGTAATTATTTGGAATATAAATTTGATTATAATGATTTTTGTCATACATTTATACGAACTCTTTAATTTAAAGTTTAAAACTTTATGTTTTTAATCCTATATGCTGCTTTTATTGTTGTTTTTACAACCTTTTAATTTGTGCAACTAGTTATCAATTCTGTAGATAATAATATCATTAAATGTCACTCGCACTTTGTGGTTTATAGCGCTATAGTAAACATGCAATAAACACTATGGGCTATAATTGATGATGGTAATATCAATGGACTTAAACGTTTGCCTTAAATATCTTAAGGTTTACTTTGAAGCTTTAGCCAAGGGTTAATAAAGGGTCTCAATTTGCTCAATTATGCAACTAAATCAACTATAAGCGAATTTAAAATTTTCAAAGTCCATTTATAGTTGACAGACACAGTGAATTTGATACAAATGCTATAATTTGCTAGAACAATAAAATTTAATTTTTTATATTTCAAATTAATTTATAGTTTTTTTAGTCTGCACTTTTTACAGAAAATGTTATCTTTAGGAATTAATTCATCTCTATATTGTCAATGAGATGTCCCGCTGAATCTTTAAAAAGTTTGTGTATTAAAGTTTTTCCAAAAATATAAAAGTTTGCCATTTGGATTTTTTAACACTTATTTAATATTTTTAATAAAAGAGGAGAAATTTTTGTTCCGTATATATTTTTTTAAAAAAGTCGAGACGA
This sequence comes from Gordius sp. MW1, assembly GCA_964036665.1. Classification (NCBI taxonomy): domain Eukaryota; kingdom Metazoa; phylum Nematomorpha; class Gordioida; order Gordea; family Gordiidae; genus Gordius; species Gordius sp. MW1. The sequence continues at coordinate 6,574,724 of OZ038530.1, read as the reverse complement.
GAATTCTCGTTGAGACGAGACCGAGATTTTTCTAGACCGAGACGAGATTTTCATAATCGCTCCCGAGACGAGATTTTGTTTTCGAGATCGAAACACTACGGACTTGGAACCGTCGTAGGTAGTGTTAATGTTGAGTATCAGTAAAAAAATTTAATAAAGGATACAAATTATTTTATTAAAACCTCGGGGAACTCAGCAATCTCGGAGTCTTTTCAATATTTTTTTTAGTTTATTTTCTTAGTTTACGATATATGGCTCCTTTTAAAGTTTCCACATATTATTTTTACAAAGAATACAATATAACTAGCTTTGTTTCAATTACTTTGTACCATAAAAATAGTTTTATAATGAAAAAATAGATTAAAAGGTTTTAAATTATTGTCAACAAAATATAATAACTAGCTGTGCCCGGCCAAGCGTTGCTTTGGCTTAGTCCCTTATTGGCTAAATAATTAGTAAAAATTAATCTGTAAGAGAGTTTAACATCGCACTTTTTGACCTATAAAAGTAAAAAATACCAAATAATATTTAAAACGGTTGTAAATTTATTCAATCTTTATAAATATGCCTTTTCCTATTATAAAACTATATAACATATTATTAAAAATATGCTTCTATGATCGACCACGTGCTATTAATGGAAAAAATTGCATAATTTAAATTTTATTATTTAATTTAAATAGTATGTTAAACCCCAATAATTTTGACCGTATACTCTAACATTTTTATTACACTTTTAAATATCTAATTCGAGAAAACTTCAGCCATGTATGTATGACGTCATTATTGTATATGATGCTATAAATGAAACTGCTGGCCGGGAAATGTCCGATATTTTTAAAGCGAAAAGCTATTTTACCCCTGGCCGCCCTGGGCATCTACGGCTAAATTTTCGCGCGAATCGGGACGGTAGTTTCAGAATTTAGCCCTTTTTTAAAACTAAAAGGAATTTTAGGATTCTGCAAAAGCTATTTTACCCCTGGCCCTGGGAACCTACGGGTAAAGTTTCGCGCGAATCGGGTGGTAGTTTCAGAATTTAGCCCTTACATACATACACTTTACTTTATATATATAAATGTATGATTATTTTCCAAAGTCGGAGAACTACAAAACATCTCCATCACTAATTTTAAGTTTTAATTGATAATCTATAGTGTTTTTAAAGGAAAAAAATTGGATTATTAAAACACACTTTATGGCCTTCCGAAAAGAATTTAGTGCTAATTAAAAACCAAAGAGCCAAGTTTAAAAAACCAAAAAAAAGTCAAGAATAAACTATACGTCTTTATCATTTAAGAGTAAATTCTTCTCTAGAAACCCTTTTATAAATTCTTAATTTACCACTCGCTCTTCTTATTCCCAACTTTGCCGTCCCCTTCCCTAATCTTAATCGCTCACTTTAGACTTAAAAAATGCTTAATTTCAAATTTGGATTAAAAGATATTTAATGCAAAAACGTCACTTAAATTCAACATCTTATTATGGGTTTTATTGTTTTTCATCATTTAATGTGTTTATAATCTATTATCTTATATTCTTAAAGAAATTCATTAAAAAAATTGTTTTAAAAATTTAAAATATAAATTAGGCTTTGGAACATAAATGTTAGCAAATTAACAAATTTTATTTAGTAAATATTTGATAACCGAAATCACATATATTGTTTGTTTAAAATAAATTGTGCTATGAATCAAAACTCGCTACAGTTCTAAGCGCAAATTAGCAATATATATATACAATTTATAAAATAAATATTGAAATAAATTTTTTTATATTAATACATGTCACAGCAATGAATTTATATTTATTTTTAAAAATATCTAATACAGACTAGTTTTAAATGTTAGAACGCTTAAGTTTTTTAAATTATACAAGAAAAATAATAATATTAAATACAAACGATAAAGTTGAATAGACTATATTTTTCCCAAGGCATACATAACACACGTTCTCATAAATAATTATTAAAACAATTTTGTAATACTTGTATGCATTATGACAGTAAAATTTTGGATAAACATTAATATGTCATCTAAGCAGATTTATAACTATCGACCGCAGCTCTTATTGAATCAACCCAAAGTTTTTTGTCATGAGAATCATTAGCCAGGAGAATATTACGCTCCATAATACATATATTATGCACCTTTCTATCATCAAGTGGATCTTTGCAAAGGTATAATTGAAACGAAAGTTTGCCAATATCTTTCAAATAAGCATAACAATTACAGATATTACTCATCTTAAAAATATTGCGATAAAAATATAGAACAATTGAGTCCATTTTATAGTAAACTTTAATTTCTATACCTTTAACACTTCCACCATATAAAGAACTTGTTTTATGATCAAAAAAGGAATTTCTCTTGTCAACGCACGCATCCTCCGTCCTTCCTTCAATTTTCATCTGACGTAATTCACCGACAGATTTTTTAAAATGCGGGGTAGAAATTGTCATATTAAGGACATTATTGTAGTTTTCATCGAAATCACACCTTTGTGGAATATTAATTGACTCTTCCAGCATTATCTTACAAGGCGTTTTTTTGTTGTCACAAGTAACATTTGAGCACTCGCCTAAAAACGGATCACAAATTTCCGTTTTATTTTCTACGGGGATGGGTATATTTGAAAAATTCTTATGAGAAATTTTATCTATCTCAGTTGCCTCTTCGTCATCAACAATAATTAATTGATTAATAGGAATCGGCGTTTTGTAAACCCGATATTTTATAGGGTTTTTGGCATTAAAACTCGACGGTCGCGTCATAACAAATATTTTATCAAACAAGAAAGCCGTCAATTTCTATATAATGGCAAATGTCTATATATTTTTTAGAAAACTTAGTTACTATTCCTTTGGTAGTTTTTAAGATTCCTGAACATATCAATTGTTGACACTCTTTTAGTAATGAATTCTTCTAAAAATGTTGCAAAAAATATAATAATACGTATTTTTCATAAATATTATATTATTTAAAGGCAATTATACATTCACAATAATTAAAAACATTTTTCTTACTACCTTCAATGATTTTAAATAACAAATATAATAAAACGCAAATTATGATAAAAACACTCAAACCAGCCTTATTATAAACCTAACACTTAAAATCAAACATATTCATATAAAAAAGAGTTAGAAAACATTATCTACTTTATTATGTTAATTGTTTATTCCCCCACAGTAATTGCCCTTAAACGTTATAACGTGGCACAAATATTCTTAATATTTATAAAAAAGGTGGCATACAATACAAATTTCCAATATTTAACCTTGAATTTTGAAAATTATGTTAAACCAGAATAATTAAAAATGTTATATTACCTGATAGTCATGCGGAAATTCCAAACAATTTATAGTATATAAGCATTTGCTTTGTCCCATCTTTTTGTCAATCATTGATATAATTTTTTCAATTTCTTTTATCTTTTATATTATAAAACATAATGCACAAAATGTGGTAAAAAAGTACCGAGAGTTTTATGAGAGGATAATCTTCATGAGTTTCCGGTGTCTACAAATATTAATTAAAAAGCTTAATTTTTATTATAACTAACCATTTTTAGAATCTCCTTCAAAAGAAGAGGATACTTGACGAGATGGCTTCGAGGTAGATCTAAAAAATTTGAAAAAAACTTCAATATAGATGATTATTGAAGTCCCTCGTTTTTTACAGTGACGGTGGGGATAAAAATAAATTAAGGTTGAACTAATTACCAATAAAAGACCAAATGTCTAATCGCCGACTAAAAGGAGAATCCTGACACCGCGATAAAAAGTCTTTGACGCGAACATCACCTCTATATTTGGTTTCTAGCAAGGACCTAAGCAAAAACATATTGGAGCAGTACTCGGAATATTCGATTAGTGAGGGAACCTGATTAAAAGTGTAGCAATATATATAGGTTCAAAAATAAAATGATTAACACAAAAAATGAAAGAAATTAATTGCAATTCGAAAATACGTACCCACAAATATAAAGTGGCGCCCAATTTCTTAATTACATTGTTCTCGTCACGTAAAGCATCAATTTGTGAAGCAAAAGCTGTATTAAGGCAAATATCAAAAAATTATTGTTACGATATTCAAAAATTTTACTAATTCAAAAATGGAATAAACTTCAATAGCTAAGCTTTTTAATCATATCGCTTTTACCTAAAATTATAAATGGTATAAATAAAACATTTATTGTTTATTTAAAAGTTCATGATGAACATTGCTTTGCTTGAAGCGCCTTAAAACAGCTAACGTTTAGTCAACATTTACTAAATTTTGTAATTTCTGTGAAGTTGATGGCTTCAAATTAATTTATAAACACTAATAAAATCAAATGTAACAAACATATAGGTGTCATTTTCAGCTCAAATATTATGAATGCAGCAACCTTTGACCACTTAGACACGCTAATAAACCATGGCAAAAATAAATATATAATTAAATTCGTGTATTTGGTTAGAAAATAAAATAGTGCAAGTTTCTAAGCATCTATACAAAATGGATTAAACAAAAAACTTAAAATTTAATAGGTCTTTACAATGGGCATGATTATTATTTAAGATACACATTAAATATTTATGTTTAATAAACTTTTAGAAGCTATTCACGTCCAACCATATTGCAAATACTTAGTTTGTAATTTTGCCATATTTTTACTTATTAAAATCATACATTTTAAGAATTTAAACCATAACTGTCTTGAGATGACATTTTGAATATAAAGTAATATAAAAAAATTTATACAATTAGATTTTGCTGAAGTTCATTTGTCACAAAATATATTCTGCTTTAGGAATGAATACTTAATCAAATTTTATGGGCCCTCAGTTCAAAACTAAGCATTAAACATAAATTTTTATTTATTAATTAATGGAAACTTCTAAATGCACTTTTTAAATCTAAAAATGTTGACAGAAATTAGGCAATTTGATTATTTTTATCCAGTTACTTGGGATAGCAAATTTTTAAGAAGTCTGATATAATTAATTATATTAAACAATTCTCGATAACAATTTCTATATTATTAAGCTGGCGTTTAAACAATATATGTTCTATATAAATTAAATATAGTAGAGTATGGCATAAGATATGATTATCATAATTTCATTTATAACAAGGCAAATTAAATATTTAATTAATTTTCATAAAAAGGATTTTACTTTTATGGAGTGGTATAATTTTGCACAGTGATAAGAAGATTGATTCAATTTCTTCATTTTTTACTAAAGACAATTGCTTCATTGATTCCAAATAAACTGATTTCAGGCACACAAGATCTTCCACTGTATCCATTTCACCTCTATACAATTCGTGAATTGCCTTTTACAATATAAAAAATACTTAAAGAGTTTGAAAAAAATGGAAAGTGAGCCCATAAATTGCATAGCAATTAATATGAAAGGGTGAATAAATTGAAGATCTAACCCTTTGTATTTATAATTTCATTGTTTCACAAGGTTTGCCCCAGATGTTAGTTAATGTTAATGAAATGATAATGTAATGCCCTAAATTAAGAATTTGTCGCATGTGAATTCAAATATACAAGGACAAAGCAAACTAAAAATGCCCAAGATATACTGCTGATTATAACAACAGTTTATGACACTACTAGGATAACCAAAATTACAAGAAACTTGAATGTTGCATGAAAATAGTTAAAATTATAAGAGGAGAAAGTGTATGTGAAATAAGCAGATTAATCAAATTGTAAAAGATTATTATGGCATTGATTAAAAGATGCACATTAGATTTAGCAATCTCAGCCATATTCTTAGGTAAACAGGATTAGTCAATATTTATGTATTAAAGTTATTCATGTCTTAAATTATCTATATAACAGCTATATGCAAAAATAAATTTTAATCATCAGCTTTGCTTAAAAATTAAGATTTCAAAAAGATAAGCTAGCTGTAGTGGAATACCTAAAGAAAAAACACTTTGGGCTCACACACATGAAGTGCATGGAAAAGTGGAGAAAATATGTTAAGGGTTGTTTTTTGAATACAATTTGGAATAAATAATTAAAAACACTAAGTACCATTTTTACAGCCTTTCAGGATGCACCAAAAATAAAATAACTTAATATCGACCTTATATATATCAGTTATTATACAAAGTAAAGGGTTTTATAAATAAGTTAAGCTTTAATTGCTCATTATTTTGTATAGGGCATTAATAAAGAAGAAAAAATAATCAGTTGGGAAAAAGTTGGTTAGAATAATTAAAGAAATTGATTTATAAAAATAATTATTAAGTTTAATTAAGTTAAAGTTCAATGGGGAGTGGGGGCAAAGTAGCTAGGATTTACTCCCAGGGTGCCTTGGCCCAATAAACCCCCTCCCTCTGGCAACATCATTGCATTAGTCATTTAATTTCGTAATAATAAAGAAGATGTTATCAGAAATAGCAATTTTTAATGTTCAACTTTCAAATATTTTTTTGTAAACATAATTTTAAAAAACTTTTAATGTTTAATAATGTTATATTCACTGATAATATACTTCTTGTCTTTTTATATCATTGTTAGTCAAACGTGAAATGTTCTCTTTGTTTATTGTATCAATCCAAGACTCTTTTGCCCAATTTAGTTTTTTACTAGGTTTTATAATATTGTTGTAGCTATTAGACTTTCCAACTAAACTTTTTCTTTTCAATGTTATTTCATGATTTACACTTGGCTTTTTAAACGGTGAATTAATTAGAGCATTTAAAAATTGTTCTTTTTTTGATTTTATTTTGCTACCCATGCGATTTGTAGAATCATCAGAGGATATCATTTCTTGTCTCTTATTTTCACAGTTATTTAAAAGAGTTTTATCATGGCTTATAACTTCATTGTAATATGAAATACTAGATTTTGAATCTTGAAGCAGGTTTTTTAATTTGCTTTGCCCATCATTACCTGATGTAAGCTTATGTAGAGATACGTGTGATTGATTTTTGAGACTTTTTATATCTTGAGATGCCACTTGATTGTGTATATTATTTTGTTTGCGTTTAAATGAGCAAGTCCTCTAAAAATATTTAAAAAAAAATATACTAGGAGGTACAAATTATAAGTTAGAGTCAAAATTATTTTATAAAATTATCAAATACAGTGACTGAGTTTCCAACAATCTTAAAAATTTCATCAGCAGTCATTAATTGTGTAATAGATGGTAATTTTGGTAAAGAACATCTTCTCATGAAATTTTTAGTCTAGATTTATTAAATGTGTTAAATTTCTATGGAATCTGATAAATTACTTTTATAGAAAATATGGATTTTCTTGAACATGTGCTATAAAGACTTATATTGTCTTTTTCTCCTTTCTGAATTGCATGCATAACATATAAGCAATTTTTATAAAATAATCTACCTTAAAGCCCATATTCTCAATATTTTTATCATATAGGTCATTTATGGAATTTTCCTTTTCACTATTTTATATAACATTATGCATAAAAATTTATTAACAATTTCTTACGCTTCACCATCGGGTTCCATTCGAATTAAAAATTTAAATTTAACCACACTTTTTTACACCCAATAGTAATATCGATAACATTTGTAAAATGCATCACTGTCGTACTCACACATTATATATCAATAAGGACATAATTTAATCTGAATTTAGACTATAGTATTTAAAGCGCTGTATTTACTTTACCTGAGGAAAATACAATCTTGCAACTATCAATATTGTCTAAACCACGCATAATGATAATCACGATCTGTTAATTATTTAACGTTTATTGCCTTTTAGCCCTTTTGCTAGCATCCCGATTTTTTTTACCAATCTTCAATTATCTATATATTATAAACAATGTAATTACAATTAACAAAACTTGGAAAGTATGTTGTCCATGGCCCCCGCAACAACCGTTCCAGCATCAAAACACCCCTAACAATATCACCTAACAGTTATTTTTATGTCCAACTGCTGATTACCAACCATGTGTAGGCACCAACAATCATCCATGCAGTACTTGGGCAAAAAATTTCATATTACTTCCAAAACCTAACACACTTAATAGGATCCCTAGGGGAGTAAGGAAAGCGTTCAGTGGCCTTCTGAATAGAATCCTCATAGCTATCATCAAAAACACAGATACTCTAGGCTAGGAGAGTGGATCACTATTTGTTATCATACCCTATTAATACCACAACCTATGGTCGCCCAATTATCTAGGTTTAAAAGGATCTATTCAACGTTTTGACCCAAATAAGCCCTTTCTGCTCTCAAAAATGCCGCATAAGCCTAAGCCTTCATTAGATTTAAGAGCTAAGGCAATAGCAAACAAAATAAATGCTTTGGAAATTAACTTAGCTTTCCGTATTCTGGGTTCTTCCGATTTGATCGCACCCCCCCCCCCTATATACGATCTCCTTCTCGCCAAACACCCTGAGGGTGAAGCTTTAACCCCCTCACTGAAGGAAACCCCACCAACCCCAATCATCAACTTCACTATTTTAGAAGTTACAAATGCAATAATTCTTTTAAAAAAGATTCAGCAGTCTAGATGGAATCCGCCCATTTTTCTGCAGGACCTAATTAAGCCCTAAGCGGCTCACAAAGCTTACTCACGAATCTAACACACCTCAGCAACATTATAATAAGGGGCCAATTTCCTCCAGAAATATCCCAAATTCTTTTTGGAGGAAAACTGTTGGCCTTTAATAAACCTGACGGCTCTCCGTCCCATCGCTATTGGGTCAGTTTTACGAAGAATTGCTTTCAAATTAATCAAAAATCGTAAACTAAGTTGAACAATAACAATAGAAACTTTTTTGTCTCAAAAAATAAAAAGTCAAAACTTCCTTAAGATTGGACAACTCTATTTTTTGTTTTGATGTTATTTTATGCCAAATTTACAAAAACCATGATATATTACCATTGTTTAATCTATTTTAAACTTTACCTTTTCAATCTAAATAATTTAAATTTTTAAGAAAACTGTAGGAAATCTCATTTTTTACACAAAATTTACTATTTTTAGAGCCTCATAAAATTTTTGTTTTAAGATTTTACAATTAAATTTTTTCCTACTCTTAATTCTAACCTTCTATGATGTATTTATATTAAAAAAAAATTTAATTGAAGTTTAAAAATTAGAAAAATAATGGCTAAGAACAGTAGTAACTTTTTTAATTTAAAAAACATAGGGCCAAAAATTCCCTAAGTTTGGACATCTCTATTTTTTTTTGTTTTGAGGTTGTTTTATGCCAAATTTTCTATAGTTATAGTTCCAACCTTATTTTATATGATCTTATAAATTAAATTATGAAATTGTGGGGGGAAAAATTATGAATAAATAAAGTCACATAGGGGAAATTTTGGAGGTTGCACTAATTGTAATTTTAAAATTATAACCACTCGTTCAAATACCCAAAGTGATATATCAATTTACAGATAAGAGTTATAGTATTATGCTTTTAAAAGTTTATATTATAATACAACAATGTTATAGCTATTTAAAATTTGGGGTTATCATGACCCTTACCATCCGTGTTAAGATTTTGACCTGACCAACGGAGGGTTAATCAAAGTCCAAACAATCCATAGGAACAACTTACAAATTAATCATTCGTTTAGCCTTTATAATTTTTAAACAGTTTCCTCAAATTTAGCCCAAAAATTAATGTAATTTTTCGTCTGTCTGACATCTAGTGCCAGCTTATTGCCTTTGCCCACGGATCGACTGATTTATAAACAACGGATTTAATCGATTAAATCCCGCACTGTGAATCAGCGATAAAAAGGGTACTTCACTGCTAGCGAACTTTTAGTCACAGCTCTATGACTCACCGAGCAACAGCCTCAACAAAAATTATAATTAATCTACATTAAATTATCACAAAGGCTGTACCATTTTGTTTTATACCTACACTGTAAATTGTCATTTTACAAATTATCATTTCTAGCGCAGCCCCTTCCTGATTTTATAAAAGCACTAATTGCTCATGCGCAGATCGCCAAATAATAGTCAAACGCGATGGGGGGTTGAATATAGGTTAACAACATAGTTTTCGTAAACATCTATTTTTAAGTTGTTACAAATAAAGCAATAATGTTTTAAATAATTTATAGTATGTGCATAATTCAAGTGGGTTCCATTTTTATTTTTGTTTACTGAATTCTATTTTGTTTTCGGTGGGTTTAAGAATTTTTCATTTAATCGTTGAGTATTGTATTGCCATCTGTTTTCGGATAACTCTGTTGTAGCGGATTGGTTGGTTGCCAATTGTTCGGAATATTGAGCAATTGTTTTCTTTCTTCGCCCCCAAATTGTTTTTCTTGTTGTGGGTACATTTTCCTTTGGTCTGACACCAGGAATAAGGATATTGGGTATTTGCTTTTTCTACCGAATATGTTTCTTGATCGGGACTAAATATATTGTGTTTCAATCGAACTTTCCACCAATTGTCTGATTCGACGTTCTGATATTGAAAATTACTCATAAAATAATTTATTTATTATATTTAATTTCAGCGATAAAAGATCCGCGATAACGTCTATCGCGAAAAAATTAATTTTTCTTTATTCGCGCTCCCATTTTTCCCGTAAAATAGTTACTTAAAAAATATATATTAGTAAGTAGTACGATAAAAATCGTTAAAGAGGGGTAATATAAATCGTATCCATTTATATCTTAAAGATACTTACAATCGTGACATATCATAAACAGGAGTAAAAAAGTACGCGTATGTGTGTATGTGTGTGGGGGTGGGAACGTATATATATATTATCGGATAGCACACACGTAAGGGGGTGGAGGATACCACACATTTAATTGGTATAATTCAATTTTGTTGAGGGAGGGGACGTGTCCCACCTAAATGTTAATTTTTTCACCGTGAAAAGTTTGTGTATTTATATAGCCATCTCCTGGATGAGAAGGTGTGCATATAAGAGAAGGGAGTGGGAAATATGTTAGTGATCGAGATCGATCTTTTCGCGGGAATTTTGGTTTAGGGTATTTTTCTGGAGCATTTAGGGAAACTACGGAAAATAACGAGAATTTAGGGGCGGCAAAAATAAGGAAATGTAGACATTTTATTAAATAAAAAAATGTTTAAGAGGATGATTCGTAAAAATTAAATGCTTTGTTATATTTGTGAAATTATAATTGTTATTACAAGTTCTAAAAAATGTAATTAACATAAATGTTTTCTGAATGTCTAAATTAAGCTGGATGCTTATAAATGGTAGTTTTCAATAAAGTGTTATTATATGTTAATATATTTACAAATCAAACACTTGTTTGATTATTAATTGCTATGCAATTTATGGGCTCGTTTTTTGTTGTCCGTTGTCCGTCCGTCCGTCCGTCCGTCCGTCTATCAGTCCACCAAGTTATTTGCCCCAGACTTCTGACCTGGAGGTTCAAGTTCAAGCCCAGGAGAGAACAAAATTTTTTGTTTTTTTTAAATTAAATTAATATTTTGTTCTTGTTAATACCATTGATAATATGACTTTTGGACGGTCCGCTGGCTCCTGACCAATGAAAAAAATGACCATTGACCAAATAAATCGAATTTTTTTTTTCGTTTTTGAATTGGTTAACATTGATAATTACCCTATGCCCTTCCCTACAAGGGCCTATGCCTCTACTGATATGGGTCCCTGTGCCCCTACAAAAGCCTATGCCTCTACTGATGTGGATTCGAATCCCGGCGAACGTTCTGAATTGCTGGTTCGAATCCCGAAGAGGGCAAAATTTTTATTTATTTTTTTAATTAAATTATTATTTTGTTCTTGTTAATACCATTGATAATATGACTTTTTGACCGTGCCCTGGCTACTGACCAATGGAAAAAATGACCATTGGCCAAAATGTGAATCGAAATTTTTTTTTAATTTTTTTTGACTAGTATGTATTTATTTATAGACCGTCTCTTGGTACTGACCAATGGAAAAAAATGACCATTGGCCAAATTGTTTTTAAGTAAAGGCTAAAATTTCAAAATGCTACTCCCAAAATCATTATAAAATACTGAACCAAATTCTTGAATATTTGATGATCAAAAAACGCCTATTGCTGAAGTGTTTTAAATCAGTGGTTCTTAACCTTTTTCCAAATATTTTATAATTTTTTTGCGGCCCCCCATTTTTTTAATAATAATTTATATTTGTTAAATTATCTATAATATATTGATTTTCTATTATTGTTTCATTTTATTATATAATAAACATAAAACACAACTTTATTATTTAATTATCTATATAGTTATAGCGAACGGCTTGTAACAGGAAGCAAAGAGTTTGAATCCCGGAGAGGACAAAATTTTTTTATTTTTTAATTAAATTAATATTTTGTTCTTGTTAATAACATTGATAATATGACTTTTTGGCCGTCCGCTGGCTACTGACCAATGAAAAAAATGACCATTGGCCAAATCATGAATCGAAATTTTTTTTTTCGTTTTTGAATAGGTTAACATTGATAATTACCCTAAGCCCTCCCCTACAAGGGCGTATACCTCTACTGATATGGGTCCCTGTGCCCCTACTTAGGCTTATGCCTCTACTGATGTGGGTTCGAATCCCGGAGAGGGCAAATTTTTTTTAATTAAATCGAAAATTTGTATAAATATTTAACTAATCATTTTGCATTTAATACACCCCCGTATAAGCATTCTCGCCCCTTCCCACCTTTCTCGCCCATAAATTGCATAGCAAATATGCTACGTTTATACGGAGTATAGATGAGTTTCGTTCCCCCTTCCCTTCCCCACTCCCCCTTCCCACGTGGGCCGAAGGCCCGAGTTTTAATTAACGGTGTCAATTAAATTTTTTTTTGTAATTAAATATTTATCAGATCAATTTAATAAAATAATTAATATATTATGTTTTTGGTGACAAACAGAGTTAATACAAATAATTTAAGATTTTATATCATTCATCTAAAGCTGATTGCTCAAAAATGGATTATTGTCTCTGCACTTTTACCAGTATTAAAGAGTAATTATGTGTATGTTCGATATCTTATCTAATTAGCGTTGTGAATGAACGCGTTCAAATTTTTCGAAAAATTGATGAACGGCGTTCCTTTTTATGTTGGTGAACTTTGAACGTAAATGCGTTCCTTTTTTTGATGAACGCGTTCGAATTTAACGTTCGTTCAATTTTAAAAACCCTTACTTTGTAACAAAAAAAGTCTTTTTTTAATCAGCTGTTTTGTCTTTTTCCTATTACCTATTCATTCCGAAATACTTAACGTGAAGATAAGATTAAAGTTAATTTGATATTATTAATTATATTTCAATTTATAGGTTAAATGGACAATCATATTATTAAATCGTCGTCATCTTCAGATTCTGAATATTAAAAATCAGCAGATGAATTGACATTGCCAAAATATGATAAATATTTTTCACTCATTTCATATAAAGGTCCGAATTCAATAATTACTAATTGTAAAAAAGAATAAACTTTTAGTTTTATTGAAAAAAGGATTTGAAACCCCTGGAAATGATAATGAAAGAACTGTCGATTCCGAAATATCGTTTTTTGACGAGGAAGTAGAGAGCGGATTGGAGGATAATATCTTATCGTAATTTTTTGAAGCGAGGGACAAAACATTAAATTTTTAATAAATTTCCTGCTTTAAAAGATTTGTTTATTAAGTACAATACTCCAAACCCCTCATCTGCCCCTGTGGAGCGGGTTTTTAATGTAGCTAAGTGTGGTGTCAATACTCCCTGTTTTCTCCCCCTTTCTCCTTTTTAATTTTAGTTTAATCCAGTTGGAGGCGCTTTGTTTAAGATTCCCTCCTTTTCCAGTTTTAATTACCCTTCTTTCTCTTAGGGAGAGTTAAAAATAGATTTAATAAATGGTCGTAAAAATATACCCCATCCAAGGTCACGGTGATCTCGTGTTAGTTGGATTCTTCTAAAGCCCCCCCCCCATTGTATTGCTTACCACCTTCATACTTACTACATCTTCAATTCCCCTCTCCGATGATGGTTGTTAATTTCGTTAATTGTTAGTTGTTAGCGGCGTTGTTTATGTTTACGATGCGCCATATTTATTTAGCGCCATCTTTATTTACGCCCCTCACCAATGATCTCTATATCTATGTATTATTGTTGTACGCTACCATTTTATTTGTTTATCATCATCCTACCTCCCCCCCCCCCCATCATTATTATTGTTAATACTTAAAACGAATTGTCAGTAGAGATTGATCAGTGATAATAATTTTTGAAGTTGAATAAATTTATGCGAAAGATGTAGTAGTACGAAAAATAAAACTGATTAATATTCGCGGTAGTTCTAGAAAATAAATACATTAGCTAGAAATTTAAATAAATATATTAAAGCGTATTTTCATTCTTCAAATACCAAGCGGCGTTGTTTATGTTTACTGTGCGCCATATTTATTTAGCGCCATCTTTATGTTACACTCCTCGCCCATGATCTCTATATCTATGTATTATTGTTGTGCTCTACTATTTTATTTTTGTTTATCAACATCATTATTGTTATACCTATAAAAAAACCGAATTGAGTAGAAATTATCATTCGTAGTATTAATAAATTTGGGAAGTTGTAATTATATTGAAGTTGATTGGGATTATAATAATATTGGAGCCCATCGTGACTTAACATTTGGTGTCAGATCATCATTTAATAAGGTAAGAAAATTAATATTGTACATTAACAATATTAGCTTTTGATTAATTTAAATAACGGTGGTGATTTTAAACGTTATTAATAAACTCGGGCCTTCGGCCCTCGTGGGAAGGGGGAGAAGGGAAGGGGGGACGACTCATCTGTACTTCGTATAAATGTATCATATTTGCTATGCAATTTATGGGCGAGAAAGGTGGGAAGGGGCGAGAATGCCTAGGGGGGTATTCAATGCCTAATGATTAATTAATTATTTATACAAATTTTACATTTATAGGCAAGGGTTAGGGTTAGATTTAGTGTTTGCATCTAGTTGCGTATTACATTTTTTTATGGCCTTTAGTGATTATTGGTCTAACAAACATTATATTATAAAACATCACAATGTTAAAAATTTGCAGAATTGTTGGGAGAAATTTTTTGTTGAATTTAAACAATTTTTAATTAAAAAAATCAAAAATTTGGCCAATGGTCATTTTTCCTCCATTGGTCAGTACCAACAGATACTCTATAAGTCAATGATAGGCAAATAAATGGAAAAAAAAATTTTGATGCTCACTTTGGCCAATGGTCATTTTTTTCCATTGGTCAGCAGCCAGGACACGGTAAAAGTGGATATAAATTCATAATAGTCAAAAAAAAACGAAAAAAAAATTTTCGAATCACATTTTGGCCAATGGTCATTTTTTTCCATTGGTCAGCAGCCAGGACACGGTAAAAATGGATATAAATTCATAATAGTCAAAAAAAACGAAAAAAATATTTTTGAAACACATTTTGGCCAATGGTCATTTTATTCCATTGGTCAGCAGCCAGCGGACGGCCAAAAAGTCATAATAGCAATGGTAGGAACAGGAACAATCATAAGAGTCAAAAAAAACTCCGGGATTCTAACCCAAAAACTAGTTAAATTGCATAGCAATTAAAAGTAAACAACTTTTATTTATGTTTATTATATAACTAGTTAAATTGCATAGCAATTAAAAGTTAACAACTTTTATTTATGTTTACTATATAAAATTAATAAAATGAAACAAAGCGGACGACCAAAAAGTCATATTATCAATGGGGCACCTCTTATGCATTAATTTAAAAAATAACACAGCGAGGGAGACACAGATGAGGGGTGGGGCACCTCTTTCTTATGCATTAATTTAAAAAATCGATAACCTAATATACCCAATGCAAATAGATAGGGAGGTTGTTTGCGGACGCGGAGGCAGCGTGACAAGACATCGGTAAACAAAATCAAAAACGAGCCCATAAATTGCATAGCAATTAAAAGCAAGGGTTGGCATCAATTCTCTTAATCGCTATCCCGCATTTATTATTTCGCTAGCTGAGAATTGGAGTGCTCTATCTGCACAAAACTCCGAACTGAGATAATTGAGTTCAAAGTTTGAAATGCTATAAAATCTAAAGTTATTAATCATATGACTTGAAATGAGTTTGATAGTGTAAACTATTAGCATCTATATTAGCCAAAAACGTGGATTTTTTCTTTTATTTTATAAAAAAATTGATTTTTTAAATTTCAGATAGAGCAAAGTAGCTAAATAAAGGTTATGTACATTAAGGTAAATTATGAAATTTTTTAAATATCTTTGAGTATATAATTAAATTTCTTAGACCAATTTGTAGCAATCATATTATTTACAACAAATACTATTAATGTATTATTTATAAAATAAATGATACATATAAAAGAATATCAAACGGAAGTACAATCATTTATATCTATTTTTAAACAAATATTTCCGTTAAAATTTTATCTCTCATTTTTGAATAATCTTAAATATTCTCTTTTAAAAATTTAATTTTTTTCCTATCTCTTGCAAAATTTGCTTTGGCTATAACAATCATCTTTTTCCATGAGCACTAATGAACAAAGCCTAAAATTAATATTAGTTTACAAATTTAGCCTGTAGTCTAATTTCAACCATTATTTACAATTATTTGATTTATCCTCTTGATACTTATAATAATAGTTATGGCTATATTTTTTATATTACTTTTAATTATCTTCATCCGAAATAGTTTATTTATAAATATTTGACATAAAACAATGTGAAAAGTAATTGTAGAGATATTATTCGAATTAAAATTTAAAAGCAGACGATTTATTCACGTGATTAAATGAGCGCTTGCGATTGGGTAATTGCAGTTAGAGCAAACCAATTCTAAAAAATATTGATATTCGCGATTTAAGCGAAATAAGAACCTTAATAGTGAAGCCAAAAAATTTGTTTTCCACATTTTATAAAAAGTTTATGAAAAAATATATAAAAATCTATGGAATAGCACTTTTACTTTAAAATTTTCAAAAATTGCAGATAGAGCACTCCAATTCTCAGGTAGCGATTTGTCGAATCATTAAAACCAATTAACAGGAACAATCATAAGAGTCAAAAAAGAACGGAAAAAAAATTTCGATTCACAATTTGGCCAATGGTCATTTTTTCCATTGGTCAGTACCAACAGATATTCTACAAGTCAATGATAGCCAAAAAAAACGAAAAAAATTTTTTGATGCTCACTTTGGCCAATGGTCATTTTTTTCCATTGGTCAGCAGCCAGGACACGGTAAAACAAAGATATAAATTCATAAGAGTCAAAAAAAACGAAAAAAAAATTTTCGAATCACATTTTGGCCAATGGTCATTTTATTCCATTGGTCAGCAGCCAACGGACGGCCAAAAAGTCTTATTATCAATGGTATTAACAAGAACAATATATTTATTTAAACAAAAAAAATAAAACATAAAATTGGCCTCTCCGGGTTTCGAACCCACATCAGGAGAGGCTTAGGCTTTTGTATGGGGGGGGGGCACAGGGACCCATATCAGTAAAGGCATAGGCTCTACTAGGGGAGGGAATAGGTTAATTATTTATTTTAACAAAAAAAAAACGAAAAAAATGTTCGATTCACATTTTGGCCAATGATCATTTTTTTCCATTGGTCAGCAGCCAACGGACGGCCAAAAAGTAATAATAGCAATGGTAGTAACAGGAACAATCATAATAGTCAAAAAAAAACGAAAAAAAACTTGGATTCACATTTTAGCCAATGGTCATTTTTTTCATTGGTCAGCACCCAACGGACGGCCAAAAAGTCTTATTATCAATGGTAGTAACAAGAACAATCATAAGAGTAAAAAAAAACCCGGGATTCGAACCCAAAAACTAGTTAAATTAACAAGAATTGAAAGTAAACAACGAGACAAGACATTCTGTGCAAGACAAGACATTCGGTGCAAGTCATCAAGACATTCGGTGCAAGACAACACATGGTGCAAGACAAGACACCGAACAGCGTTACAAACAAAATGGAAAGCGAGCCCATAAATTGCATAGCAATTAAAACTTTTGTAGGGGCACAGGGACCCATATCAGTAGAGGCATAGGCTTTTGTAGGAAAGGATATAGGGTAATTATCAATGTTAACCTATTCGAAAACGGAAAAAAAATTTCGATTTATTTGGCCAATGGTCATTTTTTCCAATGGTCAGTAGCCAGCGGACGGTCAAAAAGTCATATTATCAATGTTACAGTATACAGTCAAAATTATTGGGGTTTAACAAACTATTTAAATTATATAAATAAAATTTAAAGTAATAGCTCTTGCAGGATCCTAAAATTCCTTTTAGTTTAAAAAAGGGCTAAATTCTGAAACTACCGGCCCGATTCGCTCGAAACTTTACCCGTAGGTGCCCAGGGCGGCCAGGGGTAAAATAGCTTTTTCAGATTCCTAAAATACCTTTTCGTTTTAAAAATATCGGAAATTTCCCGGGCAGTTTCATAAAAATAATTTCGATTTATATGGCCAATGGTCATTTTTTTCAATGGTCAGTAGCCTGCGGACGGTCAAAAAGTCATATTATTAATGGTATTAACAAGAACAAAATATTAATTTAATTAAATATATACATTGGAGGGTAAACGGACGGACATCAACGGACATCAACGGACAACCAAAAACGAGCCCATAAATTGCATAGCAATTAATATTAAATATTTACTTTTAATTTTATTGTGGTGGTTTTAAATATTATTAGTATATCATATAGCGACATTTAATTTTATGGTAGTGGTATTTAAACATTATTAATATTTATTTTAATATGGATAAGGCATTACTAATTTTATTAATAATAATTTTAATTTCCATTCTGTGTATGTTTAATAAATGTGTACGTGTTATTTTAATTAAATTCCTTATCTTCACGTTGTAATATTTGAAATTTATAATATAATTAGTAAATTTAGAAAAGTTGAATATGTTTAATAGACAGCCTTCAGTTTTAGTAAATTTTTATAATTATTTGAACAGAAAGATTGCTAATAATAATTTTGATCTTAGCTCTAATTTTAGTGTTAGTGTTGATTAAGGTACAAAAAGTAGAAAAGATTTTTGTTTTAAAAAATAAGGAGGGACGACGATGTTATAATTGCGGCAGGGTTGGTCATGTCCAAGGAAATTGTTTTATGAAACGTAGAGAATTTAACCGTAATGTAAAATTTAGAGATGATAATTTTAATAAGTATTCACCCATAGGTAATCAATGTTGTAAGAGTCATTGTAAGAGCGATCATTATAACCAACGATCGGGCCAAGATAGAGCAGGGCCGTCAAACAATTTTGATTGACTTTTATCGCCGCGTGATCAGAAGATTACGCCGCGTTTAACTTTTATTAATATTTTTAGTTCTTCACAGACACCGTATGTGAAAGTTAATATTGAAGGTGTCACGTTAGATTTTTTGCTTGACACCGGTGCTTCTATTACGATACTTTCGCGTAAATGTTTTTTTAAATATTGGCCAAAAAAGCGAATCTTCAAAAGTAATATTTTGGCCAGGCAATTAAATGGCGCGAATATTGACATCTTGGGCAGCGCTAGAGTAGGAGTATGCGTAGCAGAGGTAATACTAAATTTAGAGTTGCATATAATCAACGAGGATATTGAAAACATAATTGGTTGGAATTGGATCCAACGGTTAGGGCCTTTAGCGAAGTGGTGGGGTTTATTAAAGCAAGGGAAGGTTTAAACATGTAATAAGGGTTATATTAATATTTTGCGAGGAATGCCAGAGATTTGTTTGGAGGTTAACGCTACATAGCCGGTTAATAAGGTGATGGTGTCTGAAAAGGAACCTAAATCCTTGAGTTTTGAGGCTCTGAACTCTTTGAGTCATCCTCGGTTTAAATCCGTATCTTCGGGTTTGCTGAGTAGCGTTAATGTTAATTTTAAATTGTGGCATGAGAGAACTGAAAGGATCAAAGGGAAATATGTTGAAGTTTTTCGAGAGGAATTAGGTTGTTTAAGTGATATTTTGTTTTCGGTAAAGGTTAATTCTAATGCAACACCTCGTTTTTGTCCTGCTAGACGCATTCCATTGATGTGGAAGGATGAAGTGCACCAAGTTTTAGATAATTGGCTTAAAAATGACGTAATAGAGCCAATTGAATTTTCGGAGTGGGCTACTCCTCTGGTACCAGTAAAAAAGAGTAATGGTACAATTAGGGTCTGTGCGGACTATCGCGTAACAATTAATTAATGGGTAATTGATGTTAAATATCCTTTGCCTAGGTTAGAAATGGTTTTAGCTAACTTGAGAGGTAGTAAGTACTTTTCAAAGCTTGATTTAGCTAATGCCTATCTTCAACTTCGCGTAGATGGTGAATCAGCTAAGTTGTTAACTATTAATACAGATATAGGTCTTTATTCTTTTAAGAGATTGCCTTTTGGTTTAAGCGTATCCGCTCCTATTTTTCAGAGAGCTAGGGCATCTATATTTAAATATAGATGGTGTCTTTTTTTATTTGGACGATATATTAGTTACGGGTTCAACTCAGGACGAACATGATTTACGTCTTGAGAAGGTATTAAATTTAATTAAAATTAAAGGGTTGAGGGTATCGCCTAGTAAATGTACTTTAGGCACCGATCAAGTTATTTACCTGGGTCATGTAATAACGGCAGGTCATGTTAAGCCTAATTTGAAGAAGGTGCAGGATATTAAAGATATTAGAACACCATTAAATAAAAAGGAACTCGCATCGTTCTTAGGTTTAATGAATTATTATAGTAAATTTATTGAAGATTATACGAATTATTCTGGTCCTTTGTATGAATTAACTAAAGAGGACGTAGTGTTTAACTGGAATAGTGATTTGGATCGTTGTTTTAACTTTTTAAAGAATGTTTTATTAACAGGTCCAATTCTTAAGTGCTTTAATACTGATAAAGAACATATTTTAAAGGTCGATGCTTCTAATATTGGTATCGGCGGCGCTCTATGCCAGATTGAGGATGGAGTAGAGCACCCTGTCATATTTTTTTGGCGCAAGCTGACTAAGGCTGAGTTAAATTATTCCGTCAAAGAAAAAGAGGCGCTTGCGATGGTTTATGGTTTAAAGCGTTGTCGAGAGTATTTAATTGGTAAAGCTTTTATATTATATACTGACCATAAGCCGTTGGTAGCTTTATTTAACAAGATTAATACCGAATTTTTGATGTCTCCTCGACTTCAGAGATGGTTATTAACTCTCGGGAATTTTTCGTTAACTTTAAAGTATAGAGAGGGTAAAAGTAATCACCTAGCCGATGTGTTATCGAGGCTGAGTGCAGATACTGTAACTGATAGTGGTGCGGTTATAGATAAGGTTCCTGTTAATGTATTAAAGGCTATCGATCTTAAAGATATTATTAAAGGTACAGATGATAGTGTTGAATTAACAGTTGTTAAACAAATTATTGTAGCAATTAAAAATATTCTCAATGTTCCTTTTGAATTTAAACATGTTATAAAGGAGTTATACATTGAAGATGATTTGGTCAAACGCAATAATAAGTTGGTGATTCCACTAGAATTGCGTAGTAATATTTTAGAAATTTTGCATGAGGGTCATGCTTGTATGGTTAAAATGAAGGAGCTCGCTAGACAGTATGTCTGGTGGCCCAAGATCACTAGGGATGTTGATAATTATGTTAGGCAATGTGCGATGTGTAAATTAAATGCAGCCATGCCCCGTAGGGATAAAAGGGCTCGTTGGCCTCGTCCGAATACTCCCTGGTTTAGAATTCACATTGATTTTTTGGAGTTTAACAAAAAAAGGTATATTTTAATTGTAGATGCATATTCAGGTTGGACTGAATTTAAATTAGTACATAATATCTCTACAAATGTTACCATATTATTTTTAAAAGATTTAATAGGCGCATATGGTTTTCCTAAGTTTGTTGTTACTGACAATGGGAAAGCTTTTGCAAGTACAGATTTTAAGAATTTTTGTCATAGTTGGAAGATAACCCACTTATTTACACCACCGTATCACCCTAGTTCTAATGGGCAGGTTGAAAGGTATGTAGCCATTGTTAAGAAATGGTTAGAGCTTGCCCAAGCTAATAAGGAAGGCACCTGGTTATATCGTTTATATCATAATATGACACCTAGATATAGGCGTTTACCCGTAGGTGTAGAGTTTTTTGGTCATAAATTACGGTTTCCGCCGGATTTTTTATTTGATAGCGGTGTTGAGAATAACTTAGATGGCAACACCAGATATAAGGTTAATGATCTAGTTTGGTCTAGAAATTATTTAAAGCAGACTAGATGGGAATTGGCTAAAATTATTGCCCATCTAGGTAATAAGATTTATCAAATTCTGTCATTAGAGACTGATAAGATAGAGGTTAGGCATGTTGAACAATTATTAAGTTACGCTGCATGATGCCTACTTTTTATTTAATATTAGATGGAAATAATCACATCCTGGTGTAGAGTACGTATTGTAGTTGAAAGAACTAACCCTTTACATCAGCCCGTTCCGCTGCATTTATCAGTGGTTATAGGAGTGGACGGAATGCCTCGTATGGTACACTTTGTAGAGGCGGCGCTACCTAGGAGAGGTCCACAGTTGTTTGGTGGCGGGAGCAATCGTGGGCGCGCGAGAGGCACCCGTAGGGGTCGTTGCGAGGTACCCCAGAGATGGCACAGATCCGATGTGTGCACGGCCGGATAGTGTGGTGGTTAGGCCGAGAAATGCGGTACAGCCGGTACAACAGTATTGATGACCAGCGGGGCTTTAATATCGTCGTTAGAAAATTTAACCCTGACGGGTAATCCACAGGGGTAAAGTTAACTTTGGGAAAAGGGGTAGGTGTGGTGTCACTACTCCCTGTTTTCTCCCCCTTTCTCCTTTTTAATTTTAGTTTAATCCAGTTGGAGGCGCTTTGTTTTAGATTCCCTCCTTTTCCAGTTTTAATTAGAGATGCACCGATACCACTATTTTGTGCCGATACCGATACCAGCCGATACTTAAGATTTTTTTGCCGATACCGATACCATGCCGATACTTATAATAAAAAAAAATTTTATACTAAATGTCTAGTTTTTAAATGTTTCCTTAAATTTGAAGTGTTAAAGGAATGTTTGTCTTTGCCCCCACGACTTATTTTAGCTTTGCATAATTCACAGATTACAATTTTTTCATCTGCTGACACAACAAAATAACTCCATAGTGTATCTAAAGAATCCATCTAAGGCTTAATATATAATAATTTTTAAAATAAAATAATATTTACTTAAAAGCGCAGTCGGAACAGATGGTCAATGAGTTTATTATACTCCACATAGAAATATTTATAGCCAATCAAATGAAACAATTTTCAAAAAATTTGAAAAGTCCTCTATTTTTTAATCGTAGGAGATACTATAAGTATTATTTTTTGAGTTTCATATTAAAAAAGGTATCGGCTTGGTAATTGCCGATACTAGCAAAGTATCGGCCGATACTTTTGGCAAGGTATCGGCGCCGATACCATGCCGATACTTGGTATCGGTGCATCTCTAGTTTTAATTACCCTTCTTTCTCTTAGGGAGAGTTAAAAATAGATTTAATAAATGGTCGTTAAAATATACCCCATCCAAGGTCACGGTGATCTCGTGTTAGTTTGATTTTTCTAAAAGTCCCCCCCCCATTGTATTACTTACCACCTTCATCATTATCAACGCGTGGTACACTACTATTGTTTACCTATTTACATCTTCAACTCCCCCCCCCCTCGATGATGATTGTTAATTGTTAGTTGTTAGCGGCGTTGTTTATGTTTACTGTGCGCCATATTTATTTAGCGCCATCTTTATGTTACGCTCCTCGCCCATGATCTCTATATCTATGTATTATTGTTGTGCTCTACTATTTTATTTTTGTTTATCAACATCATTATTGTTATACCAATAAAAAAACCGAATTGAGTAGAAATTATCATTCGTAGTATTAATAAGTTTGGGAAGTTGTAATTATATTGAAGTTGATTGGGATTGTAATAATATTGGAGCCCCTCGTGACTTAACACTAAGTACTAACTGCAAAGCGTTTTTGCTTATCAGACAAATAAATAAGAAATTTAATAAAAAATCTTTATATTCGCTCTAATATATTATATTTATAATATCGAAATAAAACTATTATTTTTTATCAAGGCTATTATTTTGTTTAAGACATTTATTTATATTAAATTATAAAAAAAATCATCTGAATTTTAAACGAACGTGAACGCGATCATGAGCATGAACGTGTTTCTTTTTTTGAAAACGAACGTGAACGCGTTCTATTTTTTTAAAAATTTTACAGCACTAGATCTAATATTAAAATAAACACACAAACCAAAAGTAAGCTATGGCTAAGGTTAAACTTAAATGTATTTTTAGTTTATTTTCAATGTAATGTATTGTAATATTTATAAATATAATCACCGACGCAAACATTTTAACCTAAATGTGGTGTTAGATTAATATATTTAATAGATTGCTCACTTCTTTTTTTAAAATATGGGGTTAGGAAATGTTTATAATGATAGACTCTCCCATATTTATGTATATTAGAAACAATATTAATTGCTATGCAATTTATGGGCTCGTTTTTTGTTGTCCTTCCGTTGTCTGTCCACCAAGTTATGGCGCCAGCTTTGTGACCTGGAGGCTAGTGTTCAATCCCAGGAGAGGACAATTTTTTTTTATTTTTTTTTAAATTAAATTAATAATTTGTTCTTGTTAATACCATTGATATTATGACTTTTTGACCGTCCGCTGGCTACTGACCGATGAAATATATTGATTTTCTAAACATAAAACCTTTATTATTTCATCATCTATATAAATAACACAAAAACTTCTACCATTTTAATATCAGCGGGGTGTGAGTGGGTATAGCGCACGGCTTGTAAACAGGAGGTAACGAGTTCGCATCACGGAGAGGGAAATTTTTTTATTTTTTTTTTTAAATTAAATTAATATTTTGTTCTTCATTGATAATATGACTTTTTGAGTCCGCTGGCTACTGACCAATGAAAAAAATGACCATTGGCCAAATAAATCGAATTTTTTTATAAAACTGGCCGGGAAATGTCCGATATTTTTAAAACAAAAGGGTATTTTAGGAATCTGAAAAAGCTATTTTACCCCTGGCCGCCCTGGGAACCTACGGGTAAAGTTTCGAGCGAATCGGGCCGGTAGTTTCAGAATTTGGCTCTTTTTTTAAACTAAAAGGAATTTTAGGATTCTGTAAGAGCTATTACTTTAAATTTTATTTATATAGTTTGTTAAACCCCAATAATTTTGACCGTATACTGTAACATTGATAATATGACTTTTTGACTGTCCGCAGGCTACTGACCAATCGGAAAAATGACCATTGGCCAAATAAATCGATTTTTTTTTTCGTTTTTGAATTGGGTATATTAGGTTAACATTGATAATTACCCTATGCCCTTCCCTACAAAGGCCCATGTTTTATTTAATTATAAGTTAATAACCTAAAATTTTTATCAGACTCGAAATTAGCATTGTAATAAGTTGCTATGCAATTTATAAGCTCGTTATTTGTTGTCCGTCCAACGTTCTTAATTGCTGGTTCGATACCCGGTGAGGGCAAATTTTTTTATTTTTTTAAATTAAATATATATTGTTCTCGTTAATACCATTTACCTTTTTAAAATATTTGTATAAATTAATAATTAACTAATCATTTTGCAATTTATACCCCCCCTATAGGCATTCTCGCCCCTTCCCACCTTTCTCGCCCATAAATTGCATAGCAAATATGCTACGTTTATACAGAGTATAGATGAGTCGTCCCTCCTTCCCTTCCCCTCCTCCACTTCCCTCCTCCCACTTCCCCCTCCCCCTTCCCACGAGGGCCGAAGGCCCGAGTTTTATTTATAGAACGCGATCTCGATTACAAAGTATCAATTTGTTTCCTGTCATCTCGTTTTAAAACCGTCGTGACTCAAGAGGTGGCATCGATACCAGTCTTCTCTGCACTTGAAATAAGTTCTTGTATATAAGACATGCAGATTCTTTTTTTAAAGCCATTTATGGCCCTTTCTGTTTGCAGACTATAATCTAAATAGAAAAAAAATAAAGTTTACATTGAATAAAATTTAAACCGGTGATTGGTTTGGGCTTAAACCAGTTTCAAGTCTTTTAAAAACTCTGCCGATTATCCGAGAAAATAATCATTATTTAATTTAAACATAGACAAAAAAAATAGCTCTATAGCCAGATTAATTATCATTATATTTTTTAATCATATTGTACTACAGAGAATACATTTCCGAATTATATTTTCCCTTACTGGCAGGGGGCTCGGGCCGTATCGGGTTTCAGGCGGCCATGCATGACTTAACTTATTTTTTACTCTACATCAATGTTTGCTAATGCAATTGTTGCTGTAGGCAAATATTTGTAGAATAAAGCTGTTTTATCTGCATTATGAACAATATTAATTGCTATGCAATTTATGGGCTCGTTTTTGGTTGTCCGTCCGTTGTCCGTTACCCTCCTATCTATTTGCATTGGGTATATTAGGTTATCGATTTTTTGAATTAATGCATGAGAAAGAGGTGCCCCACCCCTCATCTCTATCTCCCTCGCTGTGTTATTTTTTAAATTAATACATAAGAGGTGCCCCACCCCTCATCTCTATCTCCCTCGCTTTCGGGCGGGGTCGGGTTTTAATTGCTACGTTAAATTAATGCATAAGGATATCTATTCGTTTTTGAATTGGGTAACATTGATATTAATTGCTATAATTACCCTATGCCCTCCACTACAAGGGCCTATGCCTCTACTGATATGGGTCCCTGTGCCCCTACAAAAGCCTATGCCTCTATTAATGTGGGTTCGAACCCCGGCGAACGTTCTGAATTGCTGGTTCGATTCCCGGAGAGGGCAAATTTTATTTTTATTTTTTAAATTAAATTAATATATTTTTCCTGTTACTACCATTGTAATATGACTTTTTGACCGTCCGCTTGTTCTATTATTGTTTCATTTTATTATATAATAAACATAAATAAAAGTTGTTTACTTTTAATTGCTATGCAATTTAACTAGTTTTTGGGTTAGAATCCCGGAGTTTTTTTGACTCTTATGATTGTTCTTGTTACTATCATTGATAATAAGACTTTTTGGCCGTCCGCTGGCTGCTGACCAATGAAAAAAATGACCATTGGCCAAAATGTGAATCCGAGTTTATTTTTTCGTTTTTTTTTTGACTATTATGATTGTTCCTGTTACTACCATTGCTATTATGACTTTTTGGGCGTCCGCTGGCTCCTGACCGATGGAAAAAATGACCATTGGCCAAAATGTAAATCGAAATTATTTTTTTCGTTTTTTTTGACTATTATGATTGTTCCTGTTACTACCATTGCTATTATGACTTTTTGGCCGTCCGCTGGCTGCTGACCAATGGAATAAAATGACCATTGGCCAAAATGTGATTCGAAAACTTTTTTTTCGTTTTTTTTTGACTATTATGAATTTATATCCACTTTTACCGTGTCCTGGCTGCTGACCAATGGAAAAAAATGACCATTCGCCAAAATGTGATTCGAAAATTTTTTTTTCGTTTTTTTTTTACTCTTTAACCCTAACCCCTCTTCCCTTCCCTTCTCCCCCTTCCCACGAGGGCCGAAAGCCCGAGTTTTTGTTATATGTTTAATAAGTATATATGATCAGACTTAGTTAACTTTATTTCCTCATTGGTATAAAACACGATAAATGAATAATCAAGGCAAAACTCCTTGGCCTTTTTCGACAATTGAAAAAATTAACGAAGAAAATGCGATATATATGAAAATTGGACAGTCCCGAGGTGGGTTACACATCAGGTCCCATAAATTCCACTACAGATTTATAGAAGCACATAAAATTAATTTTGATTATTTTTAGAGAACACATCCCCTTAACTTAGTCAAAGGGCAGTTAACAAACTAAACAAATTAACCAGTTATACTTGTAGTAAAGCTACAGTTCATTATGCCATATTAACCTTGATAGTAAATGCAAATATGCGAATCTAAATATTGTTTTATTAAATTGCGTAAAATTTTTGCTAAGTAACCTTTAGATTCTTGTAGGCAAGTAACTAGTCGATTATTTTAAAAAAAGGTCAATGTAATAGTAATAAATAATATTTTAAAAGTGACTGTAAAGTACAGCTCTCATATGCGCGTAGTCAGGGCGTGGCAGGGAGGGGTGGCTGCCCCCCTCTAAATTTAAATATTCTTAAAAATTTAATAAATTTATGGCTAAAATTTTAAAAAATTATCATTCTGCCCCTACCCATATCATTTTGCCCCCCCCACCCCTCTGAATCTAATCCTGGCTACGCCACAGATTAATTATATTAAAATTTCGGTTTTAATAAAAATAACACTTGCTTTAATGTGGTAAACATAAATAATGGTAAAAGACCATCTCATGCATTGCCAAGTATAAATATGTTTACAATGATATAAAAACGTTATGCTTAAATAGAAGAACATTATAAAAGTTAAAACCAACATTAATATAGGGGAACATTAAGACTAGATTTTGCTTAAAATTAAATTTAAAAACACGATCATAAATTACCTGATTTAACGCAAGATTCTTAAAATTTTTTGGAACTTCATTCGATAAAAGGAATGTACCAAATTGCATTTGGTTAGAGAACAAAAAATTGTGAGCTAATGTTCAACGATGTTAGTAATTACACGCATAGATATTGACAAATAAGCAAAAATATTTGATAATTTCATCAAAAATTAAATAAAAAATAAAAAATACGCTAATATTTTATTATGAAGACAGATAATTCTTATCAGATTTTTAGGGACTATTGCATATATATCTGGGCCGATGACAAATTTATAGATTTATTTACCATACTCAAAGAAAAAAATCCTTATGGATCATCTTTAAAAACTTACAAGGAAAGAAGTTCAATTTCAATATTTTTATTCATCACACAATAAATTAAAGTTGTTAAAATTTTTACATGATAAATATGATAAAAATTATATAGTTATGGGAAGGAAAGGCATGTATTTCAACTTTAAATAGTTTGAAACTTATGTTGTATATCCAAAATCAGTGTGCAATAAAAACGTATATAAAAGAATGTTTCACATAATTTTGGCCAAATATGTTATATATTAAAAAAGATTAAATGCTAGTGCATATTAAATACGTGATACGCTATTGTATTTAATGTCATTCAGCATGAAACTCTTCGATTCTGCATCATCAAACTGAATAGTATCGTTGTCAAAAGGGACTTGATTTTTGAAAGGGACTGCGTAGGCACATTCAGTTTCGATACCTAGATTGTAATCATTCCCCTTACCATTTTGGGAGGCACTCGTAACAATTCGCATCCAGCCATCTTCACCCTTATAAAAAGATAAATGAGATTTATAGTGAAGTGAGCTTAATTATAATAAAAGCTTAATTAATAAATTAAATTATTATTATTATACCCAATATACACCCCAGGAGTTACGGACAATCCAAAATTCAGTCCTGTTTTTGCCTTCCCCTTCAACACCCCAACCAGCAACCGACAAGATATGATTGATCTATAGTATAATAATAAGTATAAAATATATTCATTATCAAAAGTTTTACCCCTATTTCAGCAGAATATTCACTATAAATCCCGCCAGTATATTTTTCCATGTTATCGGTAACCATTATGCCACAACTAATTTAAAAATAAAATGCGTTACTACAATTATAAAAAGTATCATTTAGTACGTTGTAATTAGTGTTTTGTAAAAACGGGTGGTTTTTGTTTAATCGACCTTTGCTTTTAGTCGACAAGGCATAAACAGACCAGAAAGGTTTTTCGGTCAAACCATTGGTCTGTTTATGTTTTGTCGACTAACACCGAAGGTCAACCGAACAAAGCCCACCCGGTTTTACAACGCCAGTTGGTTGAAACAATATAATCAAAACTGTTTTTAACTAGAAAGTACCTGATGGGACCATTTTTATATATTTCGGCCTTCATATTATCGTATCCCTCAACAGGACCATATTTATCAACTTTCCATACTTTGTAATTAGGGACTCTACTGCAAGCGTCAAATGTAACACATGTTCCACACCGATTAAACGTTATGCACTCTAGGTATATATAAAAAAAGATATATTGATTTTTAAATATAAATAGTAGGGCCGCCGATCTGAACTCAAGTCATGGATTTAGGCAAACTGACTAATTCTCAATAACACTCAAGCCATAAAGACAATAATATACACATTAATTTTTATAGATTTTGACATATTTTCCTCATCATTCTATTATAACGCATTCCGATAAAAAATAGTATTTTAACCTATGTTTTTACGCCTTTTCATTGGATAGGATTCCACAATAAAAGCTAGATTATAGTTTGATCCAACATAATTCTTCTTAAATATATTTAATACAAAACCCATGGGGACCTAATATTTAAACAAACGAACACCATAAAAGAAAACTTATAAGTTAATTGCGGCACTCCTAAATGGGGTTATTATTATCTTCTTCGAAATATTAGCAAATCCGCAATTAATTAATTTCAAATATAATATAACAAAAGATTTTTTATCTATCATAAAAGAAATCATTTTACGGTATATTATTTTCAATATAATTGTAGAAAATATGATTATTTTTTAAATTGATGACGTGAAAATAAAAATTTTTCCGAGCTATATAATTTTGCCACTGCCTCAGGGATTAGTTTACTTCCCAACTTATTATCATATTAATCATGTAAATTAAAAATATTAGTTAAGTTTTAAACGTGTCAAGGCTTTTATATTATGCAAAAAGCTTTATATCCTTTAACTCAGGTTCATCCATGTTATAAAAATATTATTTAAGTGGTAT
Source organism: Gordius sp. MW1 (assembly GCA_964036665.1). NCBI lineage: Eukaryota > Metazoa > Nematomorpha > Gordioida > Gordea > Gordiidae > Gordius > Gordius sp. MW1. The sequence goes on along the minus strand of OZ038530.1, from coordinate 6,543,895 downwards.
AATAATAAAATGCATAGTAAAAGTCATTATAATTCTAAAGAAAACAGGTGTTCGATTTAGGATGTTTATATAAATAAGAGCAACTCAATGTTATAAAATTAATAAGTCCAAGTGTAAACATTCTTAAATGCCACATTGAGTTGGTGCATAATAGATAAAAGGCCAAAAATGAAACCAATAGAAATTTTATTTATGTACTTTGATCTTTGGCTTGATAATTATTGCAAGTTTCGTCAGGGATACCATATTTGTGGGCGTATTCAAAAACACCAATATGACCCCCACCCCGGCAACTACCAGCCTGAGCACAATCTATAACATTTTGAACCGAGAGGTAAGCAGATGGCCAAGCACCTCCATTCATAATATTTATACGATCTGCCAAAGAACTTGTGCTCCCCATTGCCCAACAAGACCCACAATCTTACGTAGATAAAAATTAAAATTAGAAAATACACAATATATAATAATTTTTAATCGAAAGATGTTATCAAGGCAAATTACATTGAGGTATGTGTTGATTTCTGGTTTGACTAACATAATTTCTTCCACTAATATTTCTCCAATCCCATGATTCAGGTAAATCCTTTAAGTCAAGACCATGACCAGTTGAGGCATATAGGTTAAATTTTCTAAAATACAATAAAAACAATATTATAAACATATTGGAGTCTGTGTGTACATAATAAATATGAAAAAGCTTACATAGAAAGTAGAAATATAACTTGTTAGGTGAGTCAAATTTGGGTTAGTCAATGTTGTCAGGTTAAAGTTGTGATAAATTAGTCACATTATTTTTCTCTAAATATGTATTTTTTTGAAGTATAAAATCTGTATTAATCACACTAAAAAATACAGATAATCCAGTTATTAGAATGTTCCAAATTTAAAACCATAAGATGGTTAAAATTAAAAATAAGTGTTTAGAACTTTGTATAATACAATTTCAAGGACATAAATGAACAAACCTTGGTAAATATTTAAAAGGCAATATAATCATTTTTATATGGCACTAATTGATATACTTATATTAAATTATTAAATAAATATTTGACCAGTATAATTTCTAGGTATCTAATATAGTACTTTCAATATTAATTATACATATTCTAAAGTTTTAAGCAAAACGCGTTTAGCATATTTGACACTCACTATTTAGTTATCAGAGCACATAATCTGTCCCACATTAAGCTAGCATATAAATTTATATTAATAAATGGTAAGATTAAATTCATTAAGAGTAAGATGAAAGTTAATTTTCCAATAAAAATATAAAAAATCTCATGGATTGGTTGCAGATAAATTTTACCAAATAAGAAAAATTCACTTAAAAATCCAAAAACAGTTACACTCAAGCCATTGCAAAACATTTATTCCGGATCAACATGCCATAACGACCTTCCTATAAAATTTATTTAAGTTGTTTTGGTTGACCACCTAAAGCCATAAATCAAAGACCAACCTAATCAGTTGCAAATATACAAGCACACACATTCTCACTTACCCATATAATTTAAAACATTTACATATTATTTCATTCCTTAATATATGCAGTTTATGTACTTATTCTATTAACCCATAACACTCCCCCCCCCCCTTAACATTCAAACAGCCTACATACAATAGGTTACTTTTATTTTAAAACCTGTTTTATTTTTTTCTCACACCCTTTAAAATCACTATACGTTTAAACAATTAATATGCATCCTAACCCAACCCATACACTCACATTTCTTCATTTTTTGTGAAAATCTCAACACCAATTTTTATGTTGTTTCTTAAAAAATGGGCCCAGTGGGCCATAATATAGAATTCTCTTGTCTCCTACCTATTTATCACGTCAATTCTACCATTTGTAAATAGTAGCTTTTGATCATGACATACAGTTGAAAAAAATATACTTATAGAACATGGTTGGGGCTTAATTTGAAATGTATACCAGTTAATTAAATTTTAAATATGGTTTTTATAAACTAATAAACCATAGCTGATTTAATCAGTCATTTGCAAAGAATTAAGTTATTTAAGCTTCATCAGTTTTAAAAAATTATGTTTGTTTACAAAGGACAGCTATTTTTTTACATAACAATATTTATTTCCAAATAATTGTGTATAATACATGCTAAAATGTTAGATTAATGAGCGGGCATAGAGCCCATGAATTAAAATTGTATTGGATTTTACAATTTCTATTGTGAATTTTTGCTAAACATAAAAATTAGGGTTGTGTGTAGATATACAAAATTTTGATATTTGCTTAAGTATGGCTATAATCGGACCTTAAATTACAGTGTTGTGGCCACTACTGGGATGAAAATTTGAATTTTTCCACCTTTCTTCTGTCCTTAGGGTTGGGGGAGAATTAAGACTAATTTTTAAGTGTAATAAATTAATTTGATCTTTAAAAATTAATCTTAAGCAGTTTTACAAAGCTCAGTAGCTCAAGTCCTTTTCCATTCTTTTTAATCAATAAATTCTTTTCTTCATAATCAAAAGAAAAATTGACAAAATAATAAAATTGTTTATTATTAGTGTTAAAATAGATTACGGGCACATAAATATTTAAATGATGTCATATATGAATTCAAATATAATGATTAGTTGTAAATTAATGATTGATGCAATAAACAACTAGTGAGACTAAATCCATATTGAAAAAAACTAAATCCTGCTACAATAATATGCTAAATATTAGTTAAAAATGAAGTTAAAATCTTTAGTGACTTGGCGACAAAACTAAAAAGATCACACAAAATAATATTTTACTCATTCTTGAATTTTTCGTCGTATTTATAATTATAGCATCCTTGTCGATAAGCAGATATAAAAGATGTTATTCCAAAAAAGAGAATAAACAATAACATTGTTGCCTATCGAGAAAATGAATCGGGGTCAAAATAGCAGAATTATGAAAAAATAGCAGAAAAAGTCGAGGGGATGGAAAATGCGAAGCGCATAGACATTTTAGAATTATACGACAAAACAGCATATATTTAATTGTTATTTTCATGTCTTATTTTAAAGAATTTGTCTCATTTTTGAGCAAGAATAGAATAAGTATACAAAATATAAATTTTAATGCATATTTGGTTAGAATTTAAAAAATCTTCAAGAAGTGGGCAGGTACTGACCCTTGGTCAATATTCTTACATCAAAGCTAATATGGGTAAAAATCATCAGACCCAATATTTATCAATTTATTGATTATCTCAAAAAGATACAGAAAGAAACTAACTCAAATATCTATAAAATAAACCAAGGAAAAACAATAAGCCCAAAATCTAAGAAAGAAATCAACAAAGATCTTGTATCAATAATTTAAAAGAACATTATACTAACAGTGAAATAGGCCCATCTCAATTTAAAACAATATCATGTTATCTAAAATATAAAGAAAGAGATGCAATGTTAAATATTATTACCACTGATTATTTGTCTGTTATAATTTAGTAAATATTAATAAAATTGGTCTGTTATAATCTAGTAAATATTTATAAAAAAAACTTAAATGAGTGTAAAGGCAAAACATTTTAAAGGGTCAAAGTAGCAGGATTAAAAAGTAGCAGAATAATATGACTTTTAGATAATCAATATAACCCTAACCCTGACCTAAAACACTAACCCTAACCTAAAACACTAACCCCGACCTAAAACACTAACCCTCCTCACCAATCTAAGATTGAAGTATTAGTATTCAACATCTATAATATAAACTATGAATAAAAGATAGGTTAAAACTTAAATTCTATTTCCTTTATTTCCAAAATTGTAAAAATAATATCATATCCATGGAAGTATTAGTATTCAACATCTATAATATAAATTATGAATAAAAGATAGGTTAAAACTTAAACACTATTTCCTATATTTCCAAAATTATAAATATAATATCATATCCATGGAAGTATTAGTATTTAACATCTTTAATATAAATTATGAATAGAATTTTAGGTTAAAACTTTTAATTCTATTTCCTTTATTTCCAAAATTGTAAATATAATATGATATCCATGGAAGTATTAGTATACAACATCTATAATATAAATTATGAATAAAAGATAGGTTAAAACTTACATTTTAATTGATCATATCAATAAACAGATGTTCAACCTTGACCAGTTCTGACCAGTCTTGATCAGTTCTGACCAATTCTGCTGTTTTTTTTCTGCGGTTTTGACCCGGTCCCGAGAAAATTTGTAGATATTTTACGGCCGACGTTAAACAATCCAAAAATTGGACTATATTAGCACTTTAAAATTTCGATTCTTTAATAAGTTCAAAAAAATAATAAAAAAGTGTTATTTTTTGATTTCTCATTCAAAAACTCTAGTAAAACGAAATAGTTAACAAACATTTTAGGCGCAATCACTTCGATTATAATTTTTAAAAATGATTTTTGAATCCGCTCCGGATTTAATATCAAGCTTTTATTAGTTGTTAAGTCCCAAGAAAGTTTTATTTGTAATAGTATATGTTCTGGTACAAATACGAGAGAAGCAGAAATTTTATAATATTGAAAATTGTAGGGGAAAATTGGATAATGAATCCAGAATAATAAAGTGTAAGAATTGTGTTGTAGGTTAGGGTGGAGTTATGTCAGCAGATGGTTTGCCGATACTCTACTTTTCTCTTTTTTTAATATCAAAGTTACGCGAACGCGAAAGGGTAAAAATTAATCATTAATACGTAACCAGCACAAGGCTGTCGTTATAAATTAGTACAAAAATGTCTGTGATGAAGGGGAGAAGGGAATGGCGGGGGGGGGGGGGAAGGCGGTTATACAACACCTCCCCCTTTATCGAGAAGTCGCAGACTTGATGTCCTTAGCAATTTCATTAAGTACGATCATCAATACGTCTAGGCCCCGATCAGGTTACATATGGTTTTTTTAACTACGTGGTGTGTTGGCGTCTACCACTTTGATTATCGGATAAGGATTGGGTGTTGTTTGTGCTGCATTTGAATAGAGTTTGCGCTGGATATCAAATTGTTCTGGCCAAGCCGCGTCGATGTTATCGTTGCGCGTTGTTTTCTTCTTCTTTTTTTTTGTTTTTGTTTTGTTTTTGTTAGGATTGATCTTGATGGTGATGGTACTCGTCGATGGAGTGTAATATTTTTATATGGGGGGGGGGGGAAGAAAGGGTAACAATCGGTGTAGTGTCACTCCTACGTCCTCCGTAACTGTGACGTGGACGCAGTCGACTCGTCGATGTTCAGGCCTCCTAAGGCCCCTTCGACGACTTCGGCCGTACCGTCTCCTTCGCGGTCGGAGACCGTTGGTGTGATGTGTGCCCGGGGTTTGGGGCACATAGGCGGGAGATGCCTCGCCCTGCATCCCCAGCACTTCCTCCTTCGCGTCGCTACGAGTTCGGCCACCCGATTTACAAAATTGTTGTTTGTATTCCGATCGTACGGTGCAGCTATGGGCCTGACAGGCCCGGTACCTGCCGGCCTAAGCCGGGCAGCCGGTAACCTGTTACCTAACTCACCCAATCGCGGTAATCTGGGAAAAGGGCCGGCGTTCGGGTGCGTAATGCTCAGCACCCGCGCCCTACCGTCCTTCTCCACAGCATAGGTTATTACCATCGGTCTACGCGCATCCACTGGCGCAGTAGGTGTTACTTCCAGCCGCACGTCGCACCAAGCGGTTGGTATATTTATCTGATATACAATAAATAAACCTCAGAACCAACATTTTATATATATGAATATATCGCGACTATAAAGCATTGTACGATTTAATCTGTTCCTCATGCCTAGTTTCGATATAAAGGGTTGTCAAATTTTTTACTTTGTATAACTTCGAGCCCTCCTGCTTAACAATCTCGCCTATTACCCATTTAGGTCCCTTTAAATAATTCCTATACCAAACCTTTTGCTTTACTTTAAATTTGGAACTGTTTAACCCAGATAAATCTGACTCAGGACATTGTAAAAAGTCCGGTGGGTACCTCAATTTTCTATTTAAAAATTCGTAGCTTACGGAGGGACGATTAGGATACCTTGGGGACATATTATGGTATAATTTTAGCAGCCAAGTGCCTCCTTTCGTCTCGTTAGCTACCCTTAACCATTTTTTCACTATCCCTACGTACCTTTCAACCTGCCCATTTGAGCTAGGGTGATAAGGAGGAGTTAGCAAATGGTTAATTTTAAATTCCCAGCAAAAACTTTTAAATTCTACGCTTACGAAAGCCTTTCCATTATCCGTAACCATTACAGTTGGAAATCCGTATGCGCCAAATAATTCTTTTAAAATATTTATTGTTACTTTACTTGACATGCTAGAAACGTTTTTAAATTCCGTCCAACCGGAAAACGCGTCAACTATTAAAATAAAACGTTTATTGTCAAATTCAAAAAAATTTATATGTATTCTCTCCCACGGAGAATTGGGACGCGGCCACCTGGCCTTTTTATTTCTGCGGGGCGCATCAAGCTTACAAAGCTCGCACTGCCTGACAAATAATTCAATATCCTTATTCATCTTAGGCCACCACGCATATTGTCGGGCTAGTCCTTTCATCTTAACCATTCCTGCATGCCCTTGATGCAAAACATTTAACACCTCCTGACGCAGTTTAACAGGAACCACCACCCTTTCATGTCGCATTATAACTTCGTTTTCCAAGTACATTTCATTTATAACATGTTTAAAAGGTAATGGTGTGTCATTACTATCGTCTAGGCCTAACAAAATGGTTTTTACTTTACATAAATCCTGGTCAGCATTACTTTCGGTTAAGATTTCATCAAAATCCAAAATTTTAATTAGAGATGCACCGATACCAAGTATCGGCATGGTATCGGCGCCGATACCTTGCCAAAAGAATCGGCCCGATACTTTGCTAGTATCGGCAATTACCAAGCCGATACCTTTTTCAATATGAAACTCAAAAAATAATATTTATAGTATCTCCTACCATTAAAAAATAGAGGACTTTTTAAATTTTTTGAAAATTGTTTCATTTGATTGGCTATAAATATTTCTTTACAATTGTTTTATCGTCAAAATTCTAATCTACCAAAATTTGGATGTGACTTAATTTATAATATTTAATTTGCATATATTTTTTTAGTATAAAAATTTTTTTTATTATAAGTATCGGCATGGTATCGGTATCGGCAAAAAAATCTTAAGTATCGGCTGGTATCGGTATCGGCATAAAATAGTGGTATCGGTGCATCTCTAATTTTAATAGCGTTTATTGCCTGCCCTCCTATAATATCGCAATGAAAGATCATCCTTAGGTTCAATGCTATCTGCGCCCAAACGCGATAAAACGTCTGCTAAATGATTGTCTTCACCTTTGCAATATATAAGAGTTAAGGTAAAATTGCCTAACATTACCAGCCAACGTTTTAATCTACTAGACATTAACAATTCATCGTTAGCCTTTTTAAATAAAGCAACCAGAGGTTTATGATCCGTGATTACAGTAAATGATTTACCAATTAAATACGCGACAACGCTGTAATCCGTACATCATTGCAAGAGCCTCCCGTTCAATAACGGAATACCGCACCTCAGTTTTATTTAACTTACGGGAAAAACACAAAAAAGAATGTTCAATATTATCCTCGATTTGACATAATGCGCCACCGATGAAGGAAGGGGGGCACAACACCCCTCCCCCCTCCCCGGTGAGAAAGAGGACAAAAAATGGGAAGGGGGGGGGCAAAACACCCCCCCTCCCTCTCTGGTGAGAAAGAGAATAAAAAATTAGGGGGGGGGGGCAAAACATCCCCCTCCCCCCTGGTGAGAAAGAGGATAAAAATTGGGGGGCCCGCCCTCTGGTGAGAAAGAGGATAAAAAATTAGGGGGGGGGGCAAAACACCCCCCCCCCCCTCCCCCCTGGTGAGAAAGAGGATAAAAAATAAGGGGGGGGGCAAAACACCCCCCCCCCCTCTCGTGAGAAAGAGGGTAAAAAATTAGGGGGGAGGCAAAACACCCCCCCCCCCCCCCTGATGAGAAAGAGGGTAAAAAATTAGGGAGGGGGCAAAACACCCCCCCCCCCCCTTCCCCCTGGTGAGAAAAAGGATAAAAAATAAGGGGGGGGGGGCAAAACACCCCTCCCCTCTGGTGAGAAAGAGGGTAAAAAATAAGGGGGGGGGGGCAAAACACCCCCCCCTTTGGTGAGAAAAAGAATAAAAAATTAGGGGGGGGGGGCAAAACACCATCCCCCCCCCTCCCCCCTGGTGAGAAAGAGGGTAAAAAAATAGGGGGGGGGCAAAACACCCCCTCCCCTCTGGTCAGAAAGATGGTAAAAAATAGGGGGGGGGCAAAACACTCCCCCCCCTCCCCCCTGGTGAGAAAGAGGATAAAAAATAAGGGGGGGGGGGGGACAAAACACCCCTCCCCTCTGGTGAGAAAGAGGGTAAAAAATTAGAGGGGGATAAAAAATTAGGGGGGGGGGCAAAACACCCCCTCCCCCCTGGTTAGAAAGAGGATAAAAAATTTGGGGGGGGGGGGCAAAATAACGGGACAAATTTATAATATATTTTAATTTTTTAACACCATTTTTGGATTAATATATAATTGAAAAATATTGATTAGCATTATATGGCAGCTACCAACTCTAATAGTAAGCTAAAATTAAATTTGCTAAAGACCATGTTTAGTTTAAAACAAGCCTGCTCAATACCACGGTTATATCAATCCAATCTGCCAAATGCCCGGTTACTTGCATCTCTCCCAACCAAGCAACCATGGCAACTTTAATCTGCCATGCTAGTAACCGGGTTATTAACCAGCATGTGCTGCTTAATAATGATGGTAATGGTAGGAGATATATGCCCATTACCAGGTTTAGCACTATACCAGCACAACCCATTCGAGCAGATTAACAACACTACTTACAATCTTTAATCCTCCATAAATCCTTTTGCCGTCTTCCCACTTATATAAGTCACAATTTGATCTACGGGCTTTTGGAAATAGGTGTTATCGATCGTCATCTCGTATGCTTAAGGTATTGATGCTTTTAACCTTCCTTTTTCTTCGGGTCATACAGACTCCATGGTTTTGCTCTTACCCGAGGCGATCTTTCCATACGTGGGCGTTAAAGTCCGCCCCAATAATTTGCCTTTCTTATGTCTTAATCCTTGTATTTCCATTGCCATTTAATCAAAAAACATGTTTTTTTCTAATTAGGCGCACAAAATGGTTAGGAGGCTTGATCTGTAATCTACACAATAACCTGCCTGAACAACGGTTGACTTCCACCATGCTTAAGGTATTGATGCTTTTACCCTTCCTTTTTCTTCGGGTCATGCAGACTCCATGGTTTTGCTCTTACCCGAGGCGATCTTTCCATACGTGGGCGTTAAAGTCCGCCCCAATAATTTGCATTTCTTATGTCTTATTCCTTGTATTTCCATTGCCATTTAATCAAAAAACATGTTTTTCTCTAATTAGGCGGACATAGTGGTTAGGAGGCCTCCTTGATCTGTAATCTACACAATAACCTGTCTGAACAACGGTTGACTTCCACCATGCTTAAGGTATTGATGCTTTTACCCTTCCTTTTTCTTCGGGTCATACAGACTCCATGGTTTTGCTCTTACCCGAGGCGATCTTTCCATACCTGGTCGTTAAAGTCCGCCCCAATAATTTGCCTTTCTTATGTCTTATTCCTTGTATTTCCATTGCCATTTAATCAAAAAACATGTTTTTCTCTAATTAGGCGCACATAATGGTTAGGAGGCCTCCTTGATCTGTAATCTACACAATAACCTGCCTGAACAACGGTTGACTTCCACCATGCTTAAGGTATTGATGCTTTTACCCTTCCTTTTTCTTCGGGTCATACAGACTCCATGGTTTTGCTCTTACCCGAGGCGATCTTTCCATACGTGGGCGTTAAAGTCCGTCCCAATAATTTGCCGTTCTTATGTCTTATTCCTTGTATTTCCATTGCCATTTAATCAAAAAACATGTTTTTCTCTAATTAGGCGCACATAATGGTTAGGAGGCCTCCTTGATCTGTAATCTACACAATAACCTGCCTGAACAACGGTTGACTTCCACCACCTTATTCTTGGACAATTAGAAAAATACCGACTCCGTTTCTAGCTTGAATCCCTCTCCTAACTCCCCACCTTTACCTCTAGTCAGAGACCAGATTGTCCGGCCTGGCCCGCTGCCCGAACCTGCCAAGCCCGGCCCGGGCAACTGTCCTAAATTTTTATTTTCGGACGGGCCCGGGCGGGCACGATGATAGCATTCGGGCAAATCGGGCTTAGTGAAATTTTTAAGATAATGTATTATTTTGCTACCTTTTTATTTGACTGTATATGAAAATGCTAAAAGAGTTTAAGAACTTGATTTCGCCACCCGTCCCCAAGTTAATTCTATAATTTTTGCCCAAACCACTCATTTTCCATCACGTCCCTACCCTAGCTCGTTCATGGAAAGGATTGAAATATTTATATTTATGTAGTCTTTTAATTGTACGTGATTCACATGTACCGTCTATACGATTCAGTTGCATTTGACAAAAAAGCAAAAAATAAATAAATGTCTACGAAAATGCATTTGTCGATTGAAATGTGTGCATCTAACCCTAACCGTAACCCTAACCTAAAACCCCGACCTAAAACACTAACCCTAAGTTTTCGTCTCTGTAAACCCCTCTCAAGGAGCATTTTCGTTAAATATTCATAGACATTTTATAGAGATTCATAGCCATTTTGTCAGTTAGACTTTTGTCGAATGCATCGATACCCGTCTATACATGATACAAAAGCGTCATGCCCAAATTGACACAATGCATGCAAGTGTTAATTTATTCTAATATCATTTAGCTTTTTTAACAAATCTTATTTGGTTTAACAAAGCTTCCCCAATTCGACTTTATTTTTCCCTTATTGCTATCGCTAAGCTATAACTTATTTTTATAATAATAAATTTCTACACCATTTAAATTTTTAGTAAATTAAAATGTAACAAACTACAAACATTTGCATAGATAGGGGGAGGTAAATAGGGGACATACTCCCCCCCCCCCTAATTAAACTGTCTTTTTTTGCTTCAAATTAAAAAAAAATTTAAATTACATGTAAATTTTATTGATAAATTATTGTTTTTATTATCAAAGTAAGTTCTAAGATCACAGATTGACCAATTAAACTAATTTTATTCATTAAGAAGTTTATTTCTAGGGTAGGTGTTTAAACGGGTTAACCCAAAAGGGGCGTATAATTTTGTTTATTGTGAGATATTTATAAAATATGTATACTTTAAAACTTAATTAAAAACTTGCTCCATAAATATTTTCATGAACATCGGCTGCATTTAATTAATTTTTGCTGTTATATGATTTGTAAACGTTCTAACATGTTTTTACCTAAATGCACTAGCAATTAATATATTAAAATATTGTGACCTCCAGCGGTTTTGCCAGTGATAACGGTATTTTAAAGAAACTCTGGCCAAATATTTTAGAAAGACAAATACTACGTTTTTTTGACCTATTAGGATTAAAATTAAAGATCAAACGTTTCATTTAAAAAAATCATTCGCCTTTTAAATAATATAGGAAATTAGATTTTGTCCGGGATAATAAAATATTGCCTTATTTGTTTTATTCAATATGTCATTAATTTAATGCTTATTTTTTAATAGTGGTTGAAAGAATTTGAGATCGCAAAAATTCGGTCCTAACAGGCATCTAAAAATTTCGGGCCGGGCATTTCGGGCAGCTCTATTGTTTCGGGCGGGCCTGGGCGGACACCTTAAAAATTCGGGCGGGCTCGGGCGGGCAATGAGGTAAAAAATTTGAACCGGGCCGGGTTCGGGCATAAAATTCCAAACAAATCTGACCTCTGCCTCCAATCCATTTTGAATTGTAAACAGGCGATGTGTTTTTTTGTTCTTTTTAAAATTTGTGCGACCTTGATGCTCTTTCCCGCCATATTTAAATGAAATATGAAGGGCATATAAATAATTTTCTAATATATTTATAACACAAGCTAGTTGCTTTGGCTAGTTCTTAATTAGCTAGATAATTAGCACAATAGTTGGACATATATGAAAGTCATCAATAAAGAGTTTTGATGTGAAATAATACTATGCTGTATTAGAATAAATATTATCTAACCTTTTAAGAGGGAAGGGCATATTTATTAATTAAATAGATTTATTATAATTTTAACAATATATCTGGCTGTTTAATTTTATCGTTAAAAAAGGAAGTGTATAAGTTATAAACCACTGGTTTATAAACGTCAATGATAATGTTTGAAAATGTAGAAAACTAATTAGTTAAGCGTGTACAGTCGAAACTTTTTAATCGCAAATCGGATTATCGCGAAAATCTTTTAATCGCGAAGTTAACTGCCATTTTGTTTTTGTAGACGATAATATTAACAAAAACATTGTTTGTTGACAAATCGCTTTATAGTACAATATCGGATTTCCACAAAAATTTTCGAGTCCTTAAATCAACCAGATAATTATAAAAAATATCGTATTGCGAAGCGTAAGAAATGAATATTTAATATAATGTACATATACTTTTATTTCCATCTTTTAATCGCAAAATACCGGTTAATCGCGAAAAAATTCAGACCCAAGGCTTTGCAATTAAACGGTTTGGACTGTATATAGCATATGGTCATAGCCTAAAGGGGAATTTCACTATGAATACAAAGATATTAAGAAGTGAAGAGTTTGATAATTCGCCCAAATATTCATTCCCAAAGTTTAGTAGTGTTAAAGTAGAAAGGCACCTTTAAATATTGTTTTTCCTATAAATCATAAAATGAACTACATAAAGTTAATTATAGCATATTTTTTAAAACTGGTGGGGTCAAATAATTTGAACTTAATTATATCTAATTATAATAAAGGTGTTATTTGAAAAACTTAATGTAAGTTTTCGTTAGCTTTGTATTTTTTTATTATAAGTGAGTTTAATTCCTTTTTTATTACAATGCCCTAAAATTATAGTGCTTAATTATTTCACAAATTTTCTGTTAAATTATTTAAAATTTTTCTGAACGGGCTTGGGCGGGCCTGACGTTTTTCTAAACGGGTATAGAAGGGCTTGAAAAATATACGGACAGGATCGGACGGGCCTGAAGTGTTTAAAAAATTACGGGCGGGCTCGGACGGGCCTTGAAGTTTTGAAGCAGGTACGGGTGAGTAGAACATCTAAAAACGGCCCGTTGCAGATCTCTACTTACGATTCATGCATAAAACTAATGGGAAGGAAGGGAGACCCCAAGTCTGGGGCGATTTTGGGATATTAAATATAGGGAGTACGTGAATTGGTAAAAAATTGTTTTAGTATGAATTTTCTATATATTTGTTATACAACCAAGGAATATTTTTTCTAATTTTTGTCTATTTGTTTTCTCGGTATACACCTCCAATAAGGTCAAAAACGCTCATTTTCGCAACTTTGAATTCAATTATTCCAAAAGTTTGATGAATCTGAAAAAAACAAAAAAAATACTCGTGTTCACCAAAGTTTTAGCTTATTGGACAGAATTTGAGTGGCCGTTAGGGCATATAAATAGTATTTTAATATATTTAGCGCATATTAATATACTTGCATTAATATATAATATAAACATACAGACTTAAAATGTCTGATGAAGTAAATATTAATAAAACATCTTCAAATTTCGTAAGATTATATCATTCTGTCTAATATGATGATATTTTAAATTATTAGTTTATTTCAAATTAAATATATAAATTTGGCTATACAGTCAAAACCGTTTAATTGCAAAGCCTTGGGTCTGAATTTTCGCGATTAACCGATATTTCGCGATTAAACGATGGAAATAAAAGTATATGTACATTATATTAAATATTCATTTCTTACGCTTCGCAACAAAACGATATAATTATCTGGTTGATTTAAGGACTCGAAAATGTTTGTGAATATCCGATATTGTAATATAATTATGTAATACCAATCCTTTGAAATTTGAATTTATTTCGAATAATGGTTAAGACAGGGTTTAAAAAAAATAATTTTGTTATGAATAGAATAAAATTTTACTAAAAATTTAATAAAATCAAAATATAATTTTTTACTTTTACCAAAAGCAAGTATAATATAATTATGTAATACCAATCCTATGAGATTTGTAGAATTTATTGCCAAAGCGATTTGTCAATAAACGATGTTTTTGTTAATATTATCGCTTAAAAAAACAAAATGGCGGTTAACTTCGCGATTAAAAGATTTTCGCGATAATCCGATTTGCGATTAAGAAGTTTCGACTGTAATGCTAAATATTTTAGGAGGACCCCATCGAATTTTGTACCGCCGAACGATTGCCTTCAAAAGCATTAGATTAAATCATGAGTATCAGGAGTCTGTTATGCATTAACTCATGGTACACCGTTGAAATTATCAAACCACAAATTTAAAAATCCATTTTTTTTGCCATTTACATAACTTTTTAAAGTAGAGTTGGCAGGTAAATTCTCAATTCTCTATAATTTAAACTACATCAGCATAAGAATTAAAAATTGTTTTAATTGAATTATTCAAAAAATAGTAAACTTAATAGGACATAGTATGAGGTCCAATAATAAAAGCATTTACATTTTAATTTGATTGTAATTGATTAAAAGGCGAAAAACTCTTATGTTCCTATTCCATTAAATACTACTTTTATTGGTGTTTTTACAACGCTGTAATGCATGCAACTAATTACATATGTAAAAAAGTATCCGCTCGTACCTTTTAGGTTAACAATATAACATGCGATAGATTCCTAGGAACGAACTTGTGACGGCTACTTGAATTATTTATTTCAACGTATTACTTATTTTTTGAAATAACTAAGGGTCCCACCTAGTTTAAATATGTAAATGATGTTTGTAAAGGTTTTTGTGTAAAAACATTGTTCGCCTGTTTCAATTTTTATATTTATATAATAAATCAGATTGATTACAGGACAAATTAAGATTATTTAAATAGATTTAAAAGTCGAGATTAGCTAAATTTGATTTTTATTGGCCGAGATGTGACGAGATTCCTATAAGGGCACCCGAGACAAAACGAGATTTTGTTGTCGAGACCGAGAAATAAAACATGAAATGTTTGGCAATTGATATTTGAACATAGTTTTACATATACCAATCAACTAGAATAAACTCATCACAAACTCGATCTTTTTGCCCGGTAGACGAGTGCGATTTGAATCAAGATGCGTCAACATAATGAATAACAAATTTTAGAGGACTATTAACCCTGACATTGCGCCATCAACAATCCATCCTACTCGACTGCTATATTATAAACGGCGTAGGACTAAAAAACAAATAGGCAATAGAGCGATTCATTCTCAACAAATTTAATGCAGTTAGGTCTTTGATCCCAGCCATATTCTTCAATCTTAACTACCATCAAATGCTCCTCCCATAAGTAGTATATAGCAAATTTGTACGTTTATTAATAGTCTACATTCAACCATCCAATTTTGACGCAAATAGGTAGTTATTATCCAACGTCTATGACTTAAACGTCCGTTTAAAGCTTTATCTTTCAACTTATTACATAGATTCCTGTCGAATTATTACTTATATTTTACAAATACACCTTTACCGTTCCAGAAGATATTGGATTTAATCTAATTTATAAATTTTTGCACTTGGATCAAAATATGACTAATTATTTTTAACTTTGTGCGCTTAATCAATAAGCTCTATATTCCTCGTGGTTGTGCACTTTTTTACCGTTAATTTATTTTGTTTATTATCCACTTTTTTCGTAAATACTTTTCTTTAAGTTTGATTGTTTGTAACAACTAATAGAAATTAAATTTTGCTTCCTAAAAATTTAGCGTTTACTAAACCTACAGTTATTTATCAAGCTTTGAAGTTTGTCCTGTATTCAACCGCCATCTTAACTTCCGGTTCCATTTTGTTTTAACATGCGCGAAATTGTCCATATTCAAGCAGGTCAATGTGGAAATCAAATTGGAGCTAAAGTAAATGATAAATTATTAGATATATTAAGTTGAATTATAGTTTTGGGAAGTGATTTCCGATGAGCATGGCATTGCACCTGATGGATCATATCACGGAGATTCTGATTTGCAATTAGAAAGAATAAGTGTTTATTATAACGAAGCTTCTGGTAATTAGCATAACACAAGCATTAATAATGATTAGGAGAAAAGTACGTTCCCAGAGCTGTTTTGGTTGATCTAGAACCAGGCACTATGGATTCCGTTAGATCTGGGCCTTTTGGTCAAATATTTAGACCAGATAATTTTGTTTTTGGTAAATTTATATTTAGTTTGCTAAATTTTCTAAGGCTCTTCTGGGGCTGGAAATAATTGGGCCAAGGGACACTATACGGAAGGAGCTGAATTGGTTGACAATGTATTGGATGTTGTCAGAAAAGAAGCAGAGGCTTGTGATTGCCTTCAGGTAAAATATTTTTATTTTTATCCAATTTTGTAGGGCTTTCAATTGACTCATTCTCTTGGTGGAGGAACTGGATCTGGTATGGGCACCTTGCTAATATCAAAAATAAGGGAGGAATATCCAGACAGAATTATGAATACATTCAGTGTTGTGCCATCTCCTAAAGTAAAAATTATTAGCAATTTAATTAATATCCCAAGGTGTCTGATACTGTTGTTGAACCTTATAATGCTACTCTCTCAGTACATCAATTAGTTGAAAATACAGATGAAACCTTTTGTATTGACAATGAAGCTTTGTATGATATTTGCTTTAGAACATTAAAATTGACTACACCAACATATGGAGATCTAAATCATTTGGTAAAAATATATGGGCAAGTAAT
This sequence comes from Gordius sp. MW1, assembly GCA_964036665.1. Classification (NCBI taxonomy): domain Eukaryota; kingdom Metazoa; phylum Nematomorpha; class Gordioida; order Gordea; family Gordiidae; genus Gordius; species Gordius sp. MW1. Next base: position 6,527,111 of record OZ038530.1, on the reverse strand, counting down.
TTTATAACACTTTATAGGTTTCTGCTACTATGTCTGGTGTTACAACATGCTTGAGATTTCCTGGACAACTTAATGCAGATCTTAGAAAACTTGCTGTTAATATGGTTCCCTTTCCTCGTTTGCACTTTTTTATGCCAGGTTTTGCTCCTTTAACCTCACGTGGAAGCCAGCAATATAGAGCCTTGACAGTACCTGAATTGACTCAACAAATGTTTGACTCTAAGAATATGATGGCAGCTTGTGACCCCAGACATGGACGTTATTTGACGGTTGCAGCCATGTTTAGGGGAAGAATGTCAATGAAAGAAGTTGATGAGCAAATGCTTAATATTCAAAATAAAAATTCAAGCTATTTTGTTGAATGGATACCTAACAATGTTAAAACTGCAGTTTGTGATATTCCGCCAAGAGGTCTTAAAATGGCTGCAACATTTGTTGGTAATAGTACAGCTATTCAAGAGTTGTTTAAAAGAATCTCTGAACAATTTACGGGTAAGCCTCTATTTTATTTTTATGATGAAATTATAGTTCAGATGAATACATGATTTAAAAAACCCTTCTGAATAATTAAAATCAATCTAACTTATTTTTTTAGCTATGTTTAGACGAAAGGCTTTCCTTCATTGGTATACTGGAGAAGGTATGGATGAAATGGAATTTACTGAGGCTGAATCTAATATGAATGATTTAGTTGCTGAGTATCAGCAATATCAAGTAAACTTATTGTTTTGAAATATATTGCAAATTTTAAGGATGCTACAGCTGAAGAGGATTTAGAAGAAGAGGAGGAGGAGGAAGAAATTGAACAAGCCTAAAAATACTTAACCTTATTTATTCAACATGCTTATAATATATTTGTGCATAGATTCTAAATTTAAGTGTTTTGAATATGTCTTTTTAATCCATTTATAGTAATTCTAATGCTTTGTCTTTTTAATAAAGCCTTTGTCTTTTTTATGTTTTGTAAATTAATATAAATGCAACCACAAGTTGTATATCTGGTTTAAGACAAAGATGAATGAAAGATTTTGGACTAATACTGACATTGATTTTTACATAAATCTAAATTTCAGTCTTGTTAAGGAGCGCCGCTACATTTTTTCAAAAAAAAACTGGAACGCCCCTCCTTTTTAAAAATGAGGCGCGGGAGTAGCTCCTTTTAGGGCTGGCTTTAAATTTAAAATATAAATTATTATATTTAAATTAATTATGTTGAGCCGAGTTTTATATTGATTTTTCATCTAATCATTTGAAACATTAAACATCAGTTTTTCCTTTTTATATTGAAATTTTTTTGAAAATTTTTGTAAGTTATATAAATATAAAACTCGGGCCCTCGTGGGAAGGGGGAACTCTTCTATACTCCGTATAAACGTAGCATATTTGCTATGCAATTTATGGGCGAGAAAGGTGGGAAGGGGCGAGAATGCCTATAGGGGGGTATTAAATGCAAAATAATTAGTTATAGGCCCTTGTAGGAGAGGCCATGGGGTAATTATCAATGTTAACCAATTCAAAAACGAAAAAAAAAATCGATTTATTTGGCCAATGGTCTTTTTTTCCATTGGTCAGTAGCCAGCGGACGACCAAAAAGCCATATTATCAATGGTATTAACAAGAACAAAATATTAATTTAATTTAAAAAAAATAAAAACTTTGCCCTCTCCGGGATTCGAACCCACATTAGTAAAGGCATAGGCTTTTGTAGGGGCACAGGGACCATATCAGTAGAGGCATAGGCCCTGGTAGTGGATGGCATAGGGTAATTATCAATGTTAACCAATTCAAAAACGAAAAAAAAAATTTCGATTTATTACTTTGGCCAATGATCATTTTTTTCATTGGTCAGTAGCCTGCGGACGGTCACCCAGTCATACCATCAATGTTATTAACAAGAACAAAATATTAATTTAATTTTAAAAAAAATAAAAATTTTGCCCTTTCAGGGATACGAACACACATCAGTATAGGCATCTGTTTACAAGCCGTGCGCTATAACCCGTCACACCATGCTGGTATTAAAATAGTAGAAGTTTTCATGTTATTTATACCGATAATGAAATAATAAAGTTGTGCCAATACCGTTTTCCTTTATAAAAATAAAAATTTGGGGCTAGGTGTGAGATACTTCTAAAAGCATGGAAAGAATTCATTATTTAATTAAAATTGGCCAAGAAATTACTACGATTTATATTTATTTGAGTTTATAAAACTAATTATCTATTAGAGCAAGATTTTTATAAATTATATTTTAGGCAAAATCCGATTAAACAACAATTGTTTTGCTTTCAAGTTGCGTTTTACAATAATTACATACTTTATACTCAATCAATTTACTTACTTAAATTAAGTAATAAAAGTAACACATATCGATAACGAGAGAGAGATAGATGAGATTCGAACCCACATTAGTAAAGGCATAGGCTTGCTCATCCCATTGTCCCGCGGACTGAATCTCACTTGGGACTTCACCACGGTCGACATATTCGCTCCCTCCAACTCCTCTCCTGACCTTTTAGTCAGCACTGAAAGTAGGAAGTCAAATAAAAACTCTTCCCTTTCAGAAACAATATTTATTCCCTTAGTGGCTTCCACAATCGGAAACCTAGGCATCCAATGCCTCTCTTTTTTAAAACAAATTGGGAGAGCAATTTCCATGGTCTCATCGGATTCGAAAGAGTCGTATTACATCAGACAGAACATTACAATGGAAATCGTTAGATCTAACACGATTTTCATTCACGGCTCGATGCCATACGTTTAGTCTTCGCGCGTTTATACCTTTCTTATTATACTTTTTAGTCGTTAATGTAAATTTGTATACAATTAAAGTTTATCCAAATTAAAAAAAAAAATTCATTACATTAGTTGAGCTTGGGTTGTCAGATATGATGCTCTTTTATATTTAATTTTGTCATTAGATGTTCAACCTCCTTTTTATACATTTTCTTTCTAAATTTAAAGTATTTTTTTTAATTGAATTGTAACATCCAAATTAAAAATATACGTTTTATTATTGTAAAATTTTTATTTTGATCAATAAACTTGGAAAATAATTATTTATTTTATAATAATAAAATAAGTAAAACAAAATAATAAAAAAAATTTAAGTACCTAAAAAGATATCTATACTGCTTATTAAATATTTGTCAATTTCTTATTTAAAAAATCTACCTTAGTAATTTGATGTTTTAGATTATCAGTTAAAAATAAAGTTGATTTTTATAAAATAAATTTTAATTTAATTTATAACAGGTCTTAGGGGAGAAGCGTGGGTATTTGTTAGAATCTAATTTTGAAAATTTATTACTTTTAAAAGCTAATAAAAGATTATAAATATTTTGGTATATCATATAATATAAATAAAACGTTTTGAAAAAAAAAGATGATTTAGTTTTGTGTACCTTCTAAAAAAATGAAAATCAAAGGAGCGGCACTCCATTAGTTGGAGCGGGAGCGCTCCTTTTAATATGTAGTAGCGGGAGCGGGATTTCGCTCCTTTTGAGAAGGTAGGAGCGGGAGTCCCTACTTTTAAAAAGGAGCGTTAACAAGACTGCTAAATTTAATAAACTTTGTGTTGATACTCTTAAAGCAACTGTGTTAATTAAAAACAAATAGTTAAAAATATATAAGCGGTTGTGAATTTAATATTTGCACCCTCTATAAAATAAAGGTTTGAGAACCAACACATTTATGCCCTATGATCATAGCAGTGTTTTGCTTAATAAAAATATCCTTTAATTCCAATTTTCAAAAAAATTTAAAAAGGACAATTTTTAATTGCAAATATAGAATTTGTAATTCATAATACTGTTTGTAAGCCTACCATCAATCCTAAGCAATAAAAAAAAATTTTGCCTTAAATTTGTATATTATCAAATACTCAGCTAAATTATTATTTGAAATCTTTTCTCATCATTACCCTATTCACTTTATTTAAATATTGTGGCACCCTATATATTTTTAAATAAGGGTTATAAGGTAGACATCAAAGTAAAAAATTATATGCTCACACCTTTTATGAGCTCGTTAGGTTTTTTGCAATTACTTGCCAATTATGCTTTTAGCCAAGGGGGGGGGACAGGGAGGGGTAGCTGCCCCTCTCTAAATCCAAATTTAAAGAAATGATAATTTTGCCCCTCCCCATTATTGACCCCCTTTAATCCAAATGAGGGCTACCCCCTTACTTTTATCTATAGAAAGTGTTTTTTTAATCCTTTCTTATTCACGCTCAAAATTTATACACTGTTTTCTTTTGGTCGTGACCATTTTTAATTGTAACAATATTCATCTCCAGATTTATATAAACAAACTTTTAAGTTTCCACTACTCATAAATTAATATGGATTTTGCTCTGTTTTTTTAAATTTTTTGTCCTTGTTAATGGGCCCATGCGGCCCAATATTGGAGACATGGGCGTACCCAGGTTTTGAATTAGGTGGGGGGGGGCAGATTATTTTTAACAGAGCAGCCGCCCCCCCCTGCCCCCCCCTGCGTACGCCCATGATTGGAGACCTTTCCCTCCCATTATCCGACAGGACCATTTCTTTAAATGGATTTAACGATTCTGATGATAAATAAGGCACTTTAGGTCATTTAAGCCTAATTTTATTTAACATATTAATTAAATAATTTTTTTTTAATTTTTTATCTAAATCTAGGATGTTTTATTTTTGTGCCATTACATATTTGGTGGTTTTTGAAGTTATAGTAAACAAGGTCGATGCATTATGAATGTTTGTGATTAATCTGATGCGCTTTTTTAATTTTCAATGCAATGCAATCTTTGTTTAGCATTAAAGCACAATTACGTGTTCATAACTCACACGGAATTGTTAAAAGGGTTTCCAAGAGTACCACTTATTCTATTGGATAATATGTATACAATAAAAATTACCAAGTTCACAACCTACAGGTTGTATTGCACAATTTATTTGACCTCTTCATTGGGATTGTTGTAATCTCGCAATAATAGGGTCATACCCTGAGAGATTGTATAACAAAATAGTTGAACTAATTTTTACATAACTATAAATATTGGAGTCAGAAATCTCATTTTATGAAAAAATATACTATTTAAGATAAAATTAACCGCTTAAACAACATATTCCCTTATAAAAGTTAATTACTATTATCATTTAAGCAGCCTGCTAGTTTGCAATAGCAGGACTTTTTTCAAATCCCATCCGGCTGGTTATAAAGTTTATTATAAAACAATTTTTAAGATACATGGCAGATTAAAATTGAATTTTGAATCTTTTGATCGTTCCTGTGATCTATGTCTCCCGCTTACTTAAAAACCCCTGTGGGTGGCAATGGTAGCTAATGGGCGCTGTCGAAGGTGTAAACTCATATTTATTAGCATCACAGTTTTTTAATAAACCCATTAATAATTGATTTTAGGCAGTATAATATGTAAGTAAATATAATAATTTTAACTAATTTTATTTGAAATAAGTTTATATTCTATATCGAGATATCGTAAAATCAAATTATAAAAAACATATTTAACATGGAAAAAGCAGCCTTTTTAATTATCAATTGACATCAAAGTTTTATAAAATTATTTGTCTAGTTAAAAAATATAAAATAATAAAAAAGTATTTGTCATTAAAAGAAAGGTAAGGGATTATTATTAATCAATTTTTTATTTTGTATATAATACATGCTAAGATAAAATATAAATGATTGAGCAGACATTGATTTTCTGGTAAATTTATTTTTAAGCAGCAATTATTTATGAGAATGCCCATAAAGAAGCATGTATTTTCTCCTAAAATTCGTATTAGCAAATATTGGTTTAGGCGGTGTCTATGATGGAGAAGAGATGTATCTACTCTCTCCCCGATCTCTTCCCCGGATTGTCACAAAGTAAAATAAAAAACTTTTACAGAATTAAGCCGTACAGTGACCCTCCATGCATGGGCGTAGCTAAGAAGGGGGGGGGGGGGCAGGGAGGGGCGGCTGTTCCATCTAAATCCAAAACCTTGTTAAAATTTATTGAAATTTTGGCTCAAATTTCAAAAAATAATCATTTTGCCCTTCCCTAAATCATTATTGCCCCCCTTTAATTACAATGATGGCTACGCCCATGACTCCCTGTGTTTATTAACTTTACAGTATTCATAATATAGCAAAGCAAAAGAAACTTAACAATTTTCTAGTTATAAACTTAAATCAGATATCGAACATAAAAACGCATTAAATCTGATCCGATATTAAAACATGCTCACATTGGCATACCCAGGGGGAGGTGGCGAATTTCAATGTACAAAAATTTTTAAAAATGAATAATATATTAAAAAATAAAATTATTAAGATAAGGGCGTAATACTTGGTAATAAAACGTCCGAAAATACAATGATGATAAACTTAAGAAAGAAATAATTTGAGGCCCGAGGAGCTTCGAGAGGATATCAACCTCGGTTTGGAGATAAACTATTAGCCCAAATAAAACCTTTTAAAATAAATTGTGTTTAACGATTTAAAAGAATATAGGCCGAATTAGGGCTCGGATCGGGCTTAAAAAAATTAGTTTTCAGGCTCGGGAAAAAAATGAGAACATCAAACACGGGCCGAGCTCGGCCCAATGATAAGCAATTTGCAAAGCATGTGTTGTAAATTAATATCAAACTTGGCATAAAATATCAACATAGTCCTATCGCAAGTATTATATCGTGTCCAGTTGAACAACTGAATATTAGTTATCTGAATAATCATCATATGAATTTTGAAATTGGTAAATTAATAGGGAGACGGCAATATGGTTTTTAAATTATGATTACCATAACAATTGCCCGATAAACATAAAGCATTTTATTTAAGCTTCACATTCAGAAATAATATAAAAAGTTATATTACTATTTGTCGATACATCTTTGAAAAAATGACAGGTCTTCACTGATATAGTTAATAATTTTAGTCTCTTCTTACATTTCCATTATACAATATCTTCACACGAATGTAAAACGAATTTGACTCAAGGAGTCTAACGCTCAGGGAATCTACAACCAATCAAAATGACGGTTTCAAGGTTTCAAGATCTTGAAACCGTACACGTCAATCATCGAAGCGACAAATTTCATTTTTGCACATTCCCACGCATTTTAAACAATGACATTAATATATAAAGTTTATGAGTTTCAATATCATAAAACCAAGCAAGGCAAAAAAGGGCAGATTTATCTGAAATGTGGCATTAAAAAATGTGGCGGACGTGGGATCTATAATAATGGGATTTTCCATCTAACACGTGAACATACAGATATTCCTCATAGTAATTTAGCTATACATACCATATAGTCTTTTAGGTTATCCTATTCAAACAGCACATTCTGATACTGCTATAGCAATTAATTCAATCCAAACATTATCTTATTCAGATATTCCTCATAGTAATTTTGCTATACATACCTTCTTATAACCACAATTAGGTATATCTAGGTTACCATTGCAGACCCTAAATATGCAATCAATTTCTTGCAAGTTAATAAGAGGAAGACATTAGATGATCCATAGATCTTGAGAAATGTGAGTGCTGAAACCAGGAGGAACATGACATGTTGTCTTTGAAAACTTCTTTTTAAAGAGTGCATGATGAAAAATTGTTGTTTGTTAAGAAATAATGTTACTTTAACATTGGAAATAAACTATTTGTTTGCATTGCCTTTGTATATAGCATACATTGATATTGTTCTCATAGTTTTTAGCATTATCTATGGCAAAACATTCAAAACCCATCTAGTACGATGGTTATTCAATTTTTTATTTGCTAGTTTTGTATTAAAACTTAGTTTTTTGTGTTATGCATGTTGTTATAGTGTGGGTACATCATCATTTATAGTATTTGTAGAAAATTTAAACACTATTATCAACTTATACATGATGATTGAAAGTTTGTGTTATTTGGCATAATTAATATTTTTTATTAATGTTAACCTTATCTTTTACTTATATAGCAGCTATTTTTAAAATCTCATTTTTATGCTCATATCTATTTATTAATTTGTTTTATACATGTCATTTCTGAATGTGCCTTTACTTATACAATTTAATATCTTTGTTAAATATAATTTTTTGATTAATAGAATCCTAAATTGTTTAATTTTAAAAAGAACATTAATACCAATCTATCAATTTTGATTATAGCATGAGTGCCATAATATTGCAATTTTTTAATTGTAAGATCTTTTCATATGCAATTTTTGTATATCTCTTGAGCAGCATTGTAAAAATTGGTAAAAAATATTTTTTAATATGAAACCAAACATATTATGTAAGATCTATGAAATCATATAAGATTTATTTAATTTTCATTAAAAAAGATATTTAATTATTTTTAATCAAAAATTGCAAATTGAGTCCTTATTTTATTGTGTATTTTCAAACATCATTTCTGCTAAATTTTGTTGACTTTCAGAGTGCTATAACAACTTCTTGATGAGTTAATTTTGCAAATTTTTAGGCAACTTTTATTCCATTATATGTTTAAGCTAAAATTAGTGTGAATGTAAATGTTTGCAAGGAGAAAATTTAAATAAATATTTATGCCTTAATCTGCAAATACTAATTTCATCTATAATTATATTAAAATTATTTAAAACACATATAAGTGTGCTTTCCCATAACAAATAGATGTGCATGAGATAAGATGGAGATAGAGTAAGACTTGCAAAATAATAAATAACACATTTCCATAGCAGTAATTTTAATTAAGTTATGTGTCATATAAAGTTGCTAACTAAAACTGCTTTGCTTAAGTTTGTTTATTATGTTTGAGGCTTTGCGAAAGGCATGTGTTCAAGCCTTAACAGTAGTAAACAAGTAACTTTAGATAATTCCTTTCTAAAAAGGATATCCATATATTCATTTATAGAATAACGCTAAGCATACTGTATATAACTGATTGACTAAAGTATTTAATAATATGAAGATATAAATCAAACTATTTTATAATATCATATACATCTATTGCTAATCCATACATATATCCATAGAATAATGCTAAACATACTATATTTTTGACTAAAGTATTTAATAATATAAAGATAGAAATTAAACTATTTTATACTATCATATACATTTATTGCTATATTTAGTAGCTTACCGTGAAACCGTGAAACCGTTTTGATTGGTTGTAGATTCCTTGAGCGTTAGACTGCTTGAGCAAATCGTATGTAAAACATCTAAATTTTGCTTGTCAAACTCACGTTCTTTAATTGACGTTGAAATGAAATTTAATAGTGTTTTAATCATTTTTAAACACCCCCCCCCCTTAAAAAATAACAATCTTCTCTACCCAAGCAAGCGCTTTACATCTTTTTAATTGTTATTTCCAGTTAATTTAAACATTAGGGCATTGCAATTTTAAAGAAATTAAGTGCTTATTATGACACCCAATTCCAAAAATGTTGTGCGACCATGAGCGTAGCCAGGGGGTGGCAGGGAGGGGGGCCTGCCCCCCTATAAATCTAAAAAATCTTAAAGTTTTATTAAATTATGTCTAAGATTTATAAAAGTGTTAATCAAATTGCCCCCCTATTCCAATCCTGGCGTAACTACTGCGAGTTTAACTCTTATGAGAAAAACGATTATATATATAGTCTGGAAAGGTCAATGTAATAAATATAAAAATCGATAATTTACGCCATCATTTAACGTGCAACTGTACTGAAAAATATATTATTTATCTTTATAATAAATACTAAGATCGTGAAGTTTTTAATGTGCAAAATTTACCAATAATTTTGTACATACTTTGTTAAAGAAAATGATAATCTTTGGGCTCACTTTCGGGTTGTTTACTGTACACTTTTGTTCCATGTCTCGTCCGCGAGAATATTATTAGTCGATCTTATCTTATAACACTGATTATAATTGAATTGAATGATGGTTCTTAATATTAACCAAATGGGAACCGGTCAAAGTCGCAGAAAAAAGCAGCAGAATTGGTCAGAACTGGTCAGATCAAGATTGGTCAGGAGGGTTAGGGCTAGGGTTAGTGTTTTAGGTCAGCGTTTTAGGTTCGGGTTAGGGTTAGGGTTAGATGCACATCAAATTCCTTCCCCATTTAAGATTTAATTCTAATATATTGATTATCTAAAATCTTGATCTGACCAGTTCTGACCAATTCTGCTGCTTTTTTTCTGCGACTTTGACCCCGATTCAACCAAATATGTGTTATACCAGCAATGTTGCTGGGCCAAGTCGTTTCTAAAAGTTATCGGTTTCTATAATAAATTAAGAACATAATTGATGTTCACCGGTTACTTTTCCCTTTTAAGCGGACTGGGACGGAAAAGATATCAAATAAAATTGGGGACGGAACTGCCGGGACCCATTTCGCTCCTTAACTTTCCATCTTTAGGCCTCTAACATGAATTATTAATTGCTATGCAATTTATGGGCTCGTTTTTTGGTGTCCGTCCGTCGTCCGTACCCTCCCTATCTATTTGCATTGGGTATATTAGGTTATCGCTTTTTTAAATTAATGCATGAGAAAGAGGTGCCCCACCCCTCATCTCTATCTCCCTCGCTGTGTTATTTTTTAAATTAATGCATAAGAGGTGTCCCACCCCTCATCTCTATCTCCCTCGGTGTGTTATATAAAAGATTTGTTAAATTATCTATTATATAATAAACATAGATAAAAGTTGTTTACTTTTAATGCTATGCAATTTAACTAGTTATATAATAAACATAAATAAAAGTTGTTTACTTTTTAATTGCTATGCAATTTAACTAGTTTTGGGGTTAGAATCCCGGAGTTTTTTTGACTCTTATGATTGTTCTTGTTACTATCATTGATAATAAGAAATTTTGGCCGTCCGCTGGCTGCTGACCAATGAAAAAATGACCATTGGCCAAAATGTGAATCGAAATTATTTTTTTCGTTTTTTTTGACTATTATGATTGTTCCTGTTTCTACCATTGCTATTATGACTTTTTGGCCGTCCGCTGGCTGCTGACCAATGTTATATAATAAACATAAATAAAAGTTGTTTACTTTTAATTGCTATGCAATTTAACTAGTTTTTGGGTTAGAATCCCGGAGTTTTTTTTTGACTCTTATGATTGTTCTTGTTACTATCATAGATAGTAAGACTTTTTGGCCGTCCGTTGGCTGCTGACCAATGAAAAAAATGACCATTGGCCAAAATGTGAATCCGAGTTTATTTTTTCGTTTTTTTTTGACTATTATGATTGTTCCCGTTACTACCATTGCTATTATGACTTTTTGGCCGTCCGCTGGCTCCTGACCGATGGAAAAAATGACCATTGGCCAAAATGTGAATCGAAATTATTTTTTTCGTTTTTTTTTGACTATTATGATTGTTCCTGTTCCTACCATTGCTATTATGACTTTTTGGCCGTCCGCTGGCTGCTGACCAATGGAATAAAATGACCATTGGCCAAAATGTGATTCGAAAACTTTTTTTTCGTTTTTTTTGACTATTATGAATTTATATCCACTTTTACCGTGTCCTGGCTGCTGACCAATGGAAAAAAATGACCATTGGCCAAAATGCGATTCGAAAATTTTTTTTTTCGTTTTTTTTACTCTTATGAATTTATATCCACTTTTACCGTGTGCTGGCTGCTGACCAATGGAAAAAATGACCATTGGCCAAAGTGAGCATCAAAATTTTTTTTTCCGTTTTTTTGGCTATCATTGACTTATAGAGTATCTGTTGGTACTGACCAATAGAGAAAAAGTGACCATTGGCCAAATTTTTGATTTTTTTAATTAAAAATTGTTCAAATTCAACAAAAAATTTCTCCCAACAATTCTGCAAATTCTTAACATTGTGTTGTTTTATAATATAGTGTTTGTTAGACCCATAATCACTAAAGGCCATAAAAACTAATGTAATACGCAACTAGATGCAAACACTAAATCTAACCCTTGCCTATATTACATTTTGCCTATAATGAAAAATTTGTATAAATAATTAATTAATCATTAGGCATTTAATACCCCCTATAGGCATTCTCGCCCCTTCCCACCTTTCTCGCCCATAAATTGCATAGCAAATATGATACATTTATACGAAGTACAGATGAGTCGTCCCCCTTTCCCTTCCCCTCTTCCCTTCCCTTCTCCCCCTTCCCACGAGGGCCCAAGGCCCGAGTTTTTAATTTTTAACACTTTATTTAAATAGCATTTTTCGCCAATTTTACAAATAAAAACTTTAATCCCTAGCAAAATTAGGTTTAATTGATAAATTTATAAATGAGTTTACTAGTTGCTGTAGTCACCCATTAATTTCCCAACAAATCTGAATTTATACATACATTAGAAATTTTTTTTGAAAATCATGTAAGTTGTGTTTTTTGACAAATAACGGTATTTTAAATGTTAAATTTTCCGGTAAGTATCATGACGGAACGGTTGAATCGGTGTTTAATGTGTGTTCGCAGAAAGATGGTGAAGAAAAAAATTGACTATATAAAGTATGAAGTCCCTGAACAGTCCTCCGAAAATCCTATTATTGTGATATAACTTTTAATTTCATTTTTATAATTTATAAATAAAAAAACCTTCAATATTTTATATTTGTCTATATTAATTGTTGTGGAGTTTTCATTAGGTTTAGGCCAGAGCATTGATCAAAAAATATTTTAAAGTTTTTAAACACTCAAATTTTTTTGCCCTCCCCAGTCCAAATCCTGGCTACGCCCATCCATGATTTAAAGGCAAACATTTAACCAAATTTAGCACTTCCTGCCATATTCTTGAGTCAACCATATTGTTTTACAGTAGTTCTATTATTTACCTGTGTATTATAAATATTAGATTTACCAATTACGATGACTGAAGACGACGTTGCGGACGACGATTTAAAAATGAAAACCATGACCATGACCACGATGAGAAACCATATTAAAATATACATAAATAATTAAAAACTATAAACGAAATTTTTTCAAATTGTGGGGCCGCTTTGAAAATTTTTGGAACGACTTAGGAATCCATAATGATGGGCCTCTGGTCATATTAAAACACTTTCTTTCTGAATACATAATTAATATCCATCGATATGATGTTGTAACTTTTATCAGTGAGGTGTTTCGCCAATAGGTAAAAAGCATCTATAGTCGGGCCTCCGTATAAATGAACATTTTAGCAGCCATCTACTAGATACAATGAACTGTTTTGGTCAAAATATCGCATCTTATACGATGAGTTTTGGGTAAAGCCTAATAGTCCAAGATTAATAGGGCATCTTTGGACAAACAAATTTCCGCAACAATAGAGAAAATTGGTCCATGTCCAACTATCCACAAACTCCCGTTATGGGCCAACCGGTCTTTATGCTACCACTATGATGACTTATTCATTTCTTACGACCTCTCGAGTTGAAAAGTAATTTTTCTAAACGAACCATTGTTTTTTTTCATCCTGACCATCATTTTGCGCATCTGGTAGTTGAACCTGCCCCTATACAAGAATTTGTGGAATTCTGAATTTACAAAACCCTAACCCTGGAGTAACTGCAAATGTTTATGGGGGACCGAGGACATGCCCGAGGTTTCTTGCAACTTCATAGTTCCCTACCAATAACATTTGAAATTAATATTTAAATCGTGTGTGTGTATCATATCATAAGGTATAAGTAAAGAATGTGTTCAGAAAAAATAAAATAGATTACTAGCACGATATTAAAGATGGGGAGTGTAAATTTTTACTATGATTCAAAAACAATTTCTTATATCCGGTGACTATTTCTAGGAACCGGATACTTCACGTATGTTGTTTATTTTATAGTTAAGTAATAAAAAAATCGTATTTAAGTAATTAACCCTCTATTGCATCTACTATGTTAGAATATTTTTTTTTGGCAAACTATTTATTTCTCTCGATACTATTGATAATCTCATGGCTCACTTTTATTAAAAAATTTCTAAATTTCTTAGAAATTAAACGGTATGTGGATTAAAATACACATTATGCAATAGGATACATATTTTAATTTTTCCAAAATAATTTTTATTATACTCTAAACTATAAATATATATAATTTTATATAAATACAACAAATATTAAGTGTTTGAACATTTTAATTTTTATGAAAATCTATAAAACAATTATTTGTGGGCGTAAAACATAAATATTAGCAATTTAATAAAAAAACTTAGCATTTCCTATAAAATACTTAGCATTTAGATTAAAAGCTTAGCATAAAATACTTAGCATTTTTTAATAAAATATTTAACACATTAATTAAAATACTAAGCATTAATTACTTAGCAATTTGTAATTTTTTACTTAGCAGTTAAATAACACCCTTTTAAATATACCTAAATCATTATGTTGGGTTGACAGAAACTCCTTATCAAACGATTCACTTAAATTTGTATCTTCACTATCATTAGGTATGGTACCACAATTCATAATTCTAAAAATATAAAACTCATAAAATACCTTATTTGCATAATGCGTCTTTAAAGCAACGTATGATAAAATAAAATTATCAAAAATAATATAAATATATAAAATAATTTTATAAAAATTAAATTTTTACCTTTTATTTATCTAATTTTAATGTTTTGAAATTTGTCAAATATATTATTTATCCTTTTAAGATGTGTAGAAAATTGAGAAGAAAATTTTTATAAAACAATCGCCATTTTTAAAAAAGGGTTTTAATCAAATGCGAAATTAAAAATATATAATAGATCACGTGGGCCATATTAACATTCGAATCGAAAATATGGATTGTGGCTTCACATACACACCATGCAATTGATTTAAAATTTATTTATAAAATATTTATTATATAATTGTGGTATGTGTATTGAGATACACATATGCAATAGAAATAGAGGGTAGATTTACACTCCGCACATTTCGTTTGATGTATACCCCTTCCCTCCTCCTCTCCTGATCATTATAATTATTGTTGTTGCGCAATGATATTATACTTATCTTATATTATTCGATATGAAAATATGATATTAAAATAACGTTAATTAATAAATCCGCTTTGTTTCTACTGAATTCTTTATCTGGGGAACAAAAATAAACACGCAATTTATTAAACTTCCATCGGCTTCAATACTGGTGTCAGAAGTGGGATAAGGTGGCGTCGAACTATCTTCAAATGCGTTATATACACATCACTCAGGGAACTTCCTTCTTGAAAAGCGCACGATCTTTGATCATGAAGCTCGGTAATCGGATCGGGCGGGGGACGTTTAGATGGGCGGGGGAGTAAATAGTCAACGGGAAAAGGTGACCTGGTCCTTGTCTACTAACGAGATGTCGAAGCGACAGACCCGTCAGGGTTCAGGACTACCGAGCCCACTCCCCAGCGGTCGCTGGTGGGCCCGGGCTTTGGGGCACATCGTGGGTAAGTGCCTTGTATTTCACCCCCAGCATTTTTTCCTACGAATCGTGTCCGGATAAATGGCCGTCTCTACGATCTAAATTATGCGGTTGGCCAAGGGGAGGGGGTGCTGACCACGGTGCTCCGGTGCCTGCAAGCCTGAGCCTTGCTGCCGTTATATTTAGAGACTATTCAATTGAAATAGAGCAAAAATTTATTTAATTTATAACCTTAAGTTGCACCCATATATCTATTGTACATTTGAACTATAAACGGGCAATCAACTTAAATTCTCGACTTCTTATTGTTTGAACCTATTCTGCCTATTTTTCTTATAGGCTGGGTTCCATGACAAGATAATATGCTGACTATACTTGTCATTCTATTCTATGGCTACTAAATTTAAACTTACTTTTTCTCTAAATAACTTCTTTTTTCTTAAAACTTTAGGATCACTTAGCGGACTTTTTATTCGTTCGTTCAGACTGTTCCTGACGTGTCTGCCCTATTGTATTGCTATTAAATTTAAAGTAACTTTTTTCTCAAAATAACCTTATTTTTTTAAACTTTAGGATAACTTAGCGGACATTTTCGTTTCGTTCGGACTGTTCCTATCGCGCCAACATTGATATTTGAGAGTAATAATAATTTTGTGGTGGCAAACCAATTATCAAAATCTTTATTATAGTGAGAATATTTCTCCGGCATGATAGCTCCCCCTAAGCCAGGTTTTATGATGTGGTAGAATAACGAAGCACTCAATAAACATCAAAAGCTATAAGGTACCCAGACCTTGTGGCCGCTGACAATAATTTATATCCAAAGCGCATTGGCCTTCCTTTTATTTGTTTAGTGGTATGGTATTTATAATAGGGGACGATGGTTTATTAGTCCATTGTAATATTTGATGCTTATAAATATTTGAAATTTTTCTGAAAATTTTTATTCAAACGATTGAAAAATTCCCATACTTTGGCAAATTTGTCAGTCAAGTCTACTCTAATTTTCGCATACATGTAAGTTTTTGTTGTTGTCTCCTATAGCCCAATACCGCCCATTCCGTTGGTAGAATTAAGTTGCAGTACCCAAGACATTTAAGATTTTTCGAAGTTAGATATCCTGTTAGGAGTAAGCAATATTACACTCCTCCTTTTGAATATCATGACGGCTGGCATTTAAATTTGTCATATTAACAAAAAATGTCACAATTTTATCGGGGAAAAGTTGCTCATAATGTTTTCCTATGAGAGAAATACTTTTTCATCATCCTGCCAATTCAAATTATCTTGGAAAATGGATCCGTTAGATCGGAATAACGAAAAATCTCCACACAAGATGTAATTATTGACATAGGTAGATGCCCAAATCGGCACTATTTTATCTCAACTTTCCTAATCAGTGCCACCTTTATCGCTTGGAGGAAAAATTATAACTTTTTTTTTATCTAAATCAATCCAATTCTTCTAACATATTTAATGTCCTAAAAGCACTACAATCAAACTGTTTCAAAAATTAATACAAAGTAAACCTCCTATTTTAATTAAAAACTTTTCTTTAAAGCTTTTTTGCCTCTGTGGCTTTAAAAATCAAGGGTAGAGGAACAAGACTAATAAGATGGCTTCCATAACTTAATTAAGTTTTTTATAGTTTAGGTGTTAACAAGCATCGTTTATAAGGTTTAAAATAGCTAAACAACTTATTGAAAATAGGATAAAATATAATTATAAACATAATTTATATCAAAAGAATAGGCATAAATTTCTCTTTAAAAACATGCAAAAATAATCCGATAATTCAAGTTTGTTTATTTATATAATTGATAGTTTAAGAGGGTGGGAAAAAGAAAAAATTGTGAACTTTGGAATAGAATATTTAAGAACGATAGATGGAGAAGATAAACTTTATGTGGGATTATTGGGCAACAACTATGTGTCGAATTCAATTTAAAATTTTTCATTACTTGAAAAAAAATAATGAAAAGAATAATTTTATTACTTTAACGAATTTCTTTTTATTAATATTACACTTTTTATTCAAATTAATTAATAAAAGTATCACATGGGTAAAATACATTGGTAAATAAAGTACTACAAAAGAAAACGCGTTAAAAACTAATTGGATGGCATTGATCCGTGTATGGAAGTAGTGTTGGATTTGACGATTTTCATAGTGATCTTCCTGATGTAGAAGAATTCCTTAGGTTCTAAAAAGAATTCGTCATCGCTTTCCCGATTTGTTTGAGAAAAGCGAGAGCCTCTAAACCTAGGTTGCCAATAGTGGTAGCCACCACGGTTAGTCAACTTTTTTATTGAAACAAATAGTTTTATTATTACCTTCTTTATTTATTATAACTGAATAACATAATTCATATTTCATAATGTCCGTAGCCGCGCGAAGGTAAGGAATATATATATGCGCGAGAATTCTGCGATACGTGAACGCGATTACAAAAAAAGGGGAAATTCTAAAATATGTTGTGTGTTTACAAAAACGATCTCCTTAATGCACGTAATGCACGCTTGACTTGCCAGCGCAGCTGGCATTACGCGGCGTTTAACAAAGCGAGGGAAAGAGAGGGGAGAGGGTAACTAAGGATAGGAGAAGGGGCCACAACACCATACCCTTCAAGATAACTTCTCCGACCTGAGTGTTGACCTTTATCAGCACGGTCGTCGGACGTGAGTTTCTGATTGCATACGTTTTTCTTGTCCCTTGTTCGGGCGTACTTGTATTGAACGTTTCCTCCATCGTTTTCTGGTTCGATCTTTCAATTGGTCTTTTCAATTTGATTTCATAGTTGACCGTAAAAATTGAATCGTACTTCCCCATCGAACTGGCTACGGGGGGGGGTTGTTGTATTGTAACGTCACATCGATGGCTACGATTGGTTACGTATATCTGAGCGTCGTTGGGTTCAGAATACTCTACCCAATTTTCGTTTAACGCCACCAAAGAAATTTCCATGTTTCCCCCACGAGAGCGAGACAGAAACATCTTCGCCACCCTAAGTCGTTCAGGCTACTCCGCAATAACAGCTGCTAGCCTCTCGACCACCAGAGTACGGATATTTCCGGTAAATTATCGGTGACGTCGCTATACCTCACATCAGCTATCGGCGCTGAAATGGGCACCAGCGACATCACTCAGTGTAAAAAATTATCATCAGGCGTATCTCATAAAATGCAACTCCGCCTACCATAATCACCTGAGAGCTATGAATTCCACGACGGTAACCTTGAACCTGACAACGATGGTATTACCTCTCATCAAATTAAGTGTGACGTTCCGGTAACAAACCAAATATATTAATAACACCATGCGCAATCGGCAAAAATATTTGCCACCCAGGAAATTCGACCTCATCAAACCTATAAAGGTGATACGGCGTATAGCCAAAAAAACAGGTCATTACGGGCATAAAGCCTCCGAAAATAAATTCGCATATGGGTTCAACGTGAGCGCCTGCAATAATACTAAACTTAATACCCGAATTATCGTCGAACGCGCACTGCTCTGTACCGGCAGAATTCCTTCGGGCTTGGCCCTACCGTCCCTATGCACCGGCATTACCCTTCAGCGCATATTGACCACACTGCCTTGTATAGGCAACATTCATGCACAACGTTACATACCACCACATCGTATTGTCCACCCGCCATATTCTGATCATCAAGCAGGTACCGACATAATTTTTCGGAATCGCAATAGCGTCCCACAGCACCGGAATTACATACCTTCGGAGCCCTTTTATCGCACTGTCCGATACCAGCTGATCAATCAAGGACAATGACGGACAGCGATTGACGGACACATGCGCGTCAATCATATATCTTAAATATAAAATAAATCTCATGCAAAAAAAGCAAATTGAAGGAGTAAAACATGCATTATAAAAAATGTTTACCTTCGCGCGATTACTATGTAACTTATGAACTAATTATTCGGATTTAAAAATATTGCCATACCCTTATTACCCCTAAATTTAAGTTATTATAACAATCAAAATAGTTCCGATGAAATTTAAATCTCAAAATATTATTCTGAATTTTAACCCAAAAATATAACATCCAAAAAATTAGCATTCCATTTTTAAAACTATTTTAATTATTTGTTTATCAATTTATTCTAACACCAGTGAAAAAAATGAAAAGATTAATGAAAAGAATAATTTTATTACTTTAACGAATTTCATTTTATTAATTAGTCAACTTTGTTATTGAAACAAATAGTTTTATTCTTACCTTCATTATTTATTATAACTGAATAACATAATTCATAATGTCCGTAGCCACGCGAAGGAATAATAAAAATAATCCGCAAAAGATATAATGCCAACGAGATTTACATATATCGGAAAATATCAACTTTATGTTAAAGTACAATGATCTTATATATGCACGTAATTCACGCTTACTTGCCATAGCAGCTGGTATTACGCGGCGTTTAACAAAGCGAGGGGAAGAGAGGGGAGAGGGTAACGAAGGATAGGAGAGGAGACCACAACACTTTTTTAAATAAACCTTATTTAAATAGGTGTAAATTAGAAGTTACATCGATACTTTCGGTAACACGCGTTTATTTTCTGTTCCAAAATAAAAATGACCATCCATAGAACATTAATCAGAAGCAATATTTTCACTGAGCAACGGTTTTGGGAAACAGGTATGAAACTTGGTAAGTCCCCAACCCTTAGGAATTCCTTAATATCATAATATCAATACCATTCCCACTATTTTCTGATCACTTCATGTAGTGTTCATAGTAATCATTGATGCATTTCGGCTCATTACCTAACCGCATTATTTGAATAAAACTATATCCGTTTTTTGCCTCCTTAAAACGTCTGCCAATGTTCTGCTCTCCCTTGTTCTTGCACCAGAGCCTAAATTTCCCTAATTTTTCTGCAGAGTCCGGTGTATAGGGTTATTAAATTTACGCGTGATGCAAGTGCCTAATAGAGCACCCAAATTGGTGGAAAGTGCAAACACAAACAGAATCACGTGAATTTTGCCAGATTGCTATGGATTATCAACTTTATGGAGATAAATTAAAACTTTAAAAACATATTTTATATAAATAATAAACAACTGTTACATTATTAAAATTTATTTAACACTTACAATTGCCATCCATTGATTTATAATATTATCTCTATTCCGATCAGGCGAGCCCATTTGAACTCAAATCAGCATATGTCTAATTGCAAAAAATTTAGAGCTAGCGCTAACATTTTTTATAAAGCAATGCTTAGCCCTTATGTTGGCACCAGGATATCCGTTATCGTGTTTAAGCTGATACCAACAAATATCAAGGATAGACATCGATCTTTAAGAGAGTTGGTTTTATTAGTCGTCTTAAATAAGCTATGATAAAGAAGATACAAAGAATATTAAGTAGTGACGCATACGAGAAATATATCGGTATCGTCTCGCATTTGAGTTGGATCGAGACGAGAATTTCGACCTCAGACGACGATACGTGATTTTATCAGCGAGATCTCTACTTTTGAATTTATTATTAAGTTAAGATGTGTATTTCTTAATTGTGTGATTCACATTTTGTAGGCCAAATATAAATTAATATAATCTGAACTATAGACCTGCACGGGTTACCCAAACTCGATCCGAGGTTGAGTCCTGTCGGATTCTATTGAATAAAAATACTTTCAGGTCGGGTTTGGGTTCAAAATTTAAAAAAAAAATTTCGGGCCGTCGAAGGTTATAAATTTCTCAGCAACTTTAACAAAATATACAATACATATATTTACCTATTACCTTTTAAAATAATACTCTTATACATAATATTAAACAATTAATAGGCACTTCGGGCCTAGGGGGCCCCGCTTCTAGACCCCCGCTTAGTAAAGCGCAGTGCCTACTTCACGTCATCTCTAGTTTAAATTTTCTTGCAATACGGTTATTACTCTTTTATACTACGGATAAACAAAGCACGTTTGAGGAGTATTGTGGAATTTAATATTCAAAGAGAGGAAGGGGTTAGCAGTGAAGGATAGTCATGATCGACTTGGCTCCATCTATATCGAAAAAACAAAGTTTTACCTAGTTTAACCCTGATTAAATGCTACCTAAAAAGGGCAACTCTGGGCATCCATTGGTCAGCAGCCAGCAAACGGCGAAATAGCCTATAATTAAATAAGAGCAAAATTTATAAAAAAAAAAAAAACGCTTCACACTTTGGCCATTGGTCATTTTTTCCATTGGTCAGCAGCAGGTCAGATAGCCTATAATTATATTGGCAAAATATAGAAAATAAAATCGATTCACACTTTGGCCAATGGTCATTTTTTTCTATTGGGCAGGACGGCCAAATAGCTTATAATTATATAAGGGCACAATAAAAAAAACTTTGGATTCACATTTAGGCCAGTGGTTATATTTACCATTGGTCTAAAATCAGCAGACGGTCAAAACGTATAAATACATAAGGGCCAAATGTGAAAAAACAGCAAAAAATTCCACTTTGGACAATGGTCATTTTTTCATTGGTCAGTAGCCAGCAGAATGCAAAATTTAGGTTAATAACAAAAAGTAAAATAAATTTGCTCTCACCGAGATTCGAACTCATAGCAGTGGAGGCAAAATCCCCGCAAGGGGGGGGGGGGGTGATGCCACCGGGTAGTGATGGGAAAAGCTCAGGTTTTGTCGACCTAACATATTTAAAAAACCTTTAAGATCTTTTAAAAACGCTAACCTCTGCCTCGAGTTATAAGTCAATAACATAAAACCTGGAGGTCAATATGTGTAGACTAACCTAAAGCTTAGGTTAAAGCGTAAAATTATCCAAAACGCTATTAGGTTGATGAATAGAGATAGCCTAAAGCTTGAGGTTAATTTAATTTACCTAAGGTCAATATTTTTTATATACTGTTAAATTTCAACTTAATTAGGGCCTTTTAGCACTTTGTCTTATTTATTTTTTCATATATAATATAAAATAAAAATTTTAGGATTTATCCAAATTAAAAATAAATCAAACTTATGATAAAAATTTAATTTATTTCAAATATTTAATTTTTAAGGAAGAAACCAAGGAAGCGGAGCCCCCAAACCCCCTTTTCCTGGGGGCTCCGCCCCCAGGCCCTCATTTTCCGGGGGCGCTCCCAGACCCCGTTGGGGGCTACGCCAAATTCCCATTTAGCCAAGGACAGTCCCTGCTTTACATAATTTTGCTTCAAATCTTCATACACAAACACATCTATTACTCTTTTATACTACGTATAAACAAAACATATTTGCTATGCAACTTATGTTGGAATGGCCATAATTGCATAGCAAATATTATTACTGGCAAAAGCTAAAGTTCATGCCCGACTTGATTCAATCTATAGCTACAAAGTTTTACCTATAACCTAGTTTAACCCTATACTAACTAAAAATAAAAATTAAATAAAAAATTTAAAAAACAGCTATTGAAAGGAGGATATTTAATAGGGGAGAATAGGGATATCTATGGGTTAAGGATAAAGGATATAGTTTTGTGAATTAGAAATTTTTAGGAGGCGAGTTTTTGTATAATAAAAAAAGACAGTAAACGCTTACTGCGAAGCTAAAGATGGCATTCATGTGACAGCGACAGACTGATATTTTTTTTAAATTAATTTTTAATTGTTTCCTATGCTTTTAGCTTGTAGATTTAAAGTAATTAGAAGAAAAGCGCCATTGTACTGCTTATGTGTAATCAAAAGATATGCACCTTTACTGGAGCAAAAAATAATAAAAAAACTACATGTTACGGTATGAATTAAAACAATTAATAAACTTGCGAAGAAACAAACCGCGCATCACAAAATGTCACAATGAGCAGAGACATGCAATAACTCGGCTATTGCCTGTTACACCGCGCGTCTAAAAATGTCACAGGTATCGTAAGTTTATCTCAAAAAATTTACAGGTGCTAAATTGTTCCATTGGTCAGTACCAAGAGACGATCTATTAATACATAAGAGTCAAAAAAAAAATTTCGTCTCACACTTTGGTTGTGATTTTTTCCATTGGTCTGTACCAAGAAACGTTCTATAAATACATAAAAGTCAAAAAAAAATCGATTCACACCTTGGCCAATGGTCATTTTTTCCATTGGTCAGTACCAAGAGACGGTCTATAAATACATAAAAGTAAAAAAAAAGAAACAATTTCGATTCACACTATGCCAATGGTCATTTTTTTCATTGGTCAGCAGCCAGGACACGGTAAAAGTGGATATAAATACATAAGAATTAATAAAAGGAAAAAAAAATTCGATTCTCACTTTGGCCAATGGTCATTTTTTCATTGGTCAGCAGCCAGCGGACGGCCAAAAAGCCATATTATCAATGGTATACAATATATTAATTTAAAAAATAAAAAAATTTGACCTCCCCGAGATTCGAACCCACATCAGTAAAGGCATAGGCCTTTGTAGGGGGAGGGGGCACAGGGACCCATATTAGTAGAGGCATAGGCTCTTGTAGTGGGGGAGAGGAACAGGGTAATTATCAATGTTAGCCAAAAAACGAGAAAAAAATTTCGATACACACTTTGGTCAATGGTCATTTTTTTTATTGGTCAACAGCCAGCGGACGGTCAAAAAGCCATATTATAATGGTATTAACAAAAACAATATATTTATTTAAAAATAAAATATAAGTTTTTTTTGGCATCCCCGGGATTCGAACCCACATCAGTAGAGGCATAGGCCTTGTAGGGGGAGCGTAGGGTATCGTACTCAGGATGGCTTATTCGCTCGGCGAAAAGCGTGACATTCGGTGCGTGACAAGACATCAGAAAATGGAAAGTGAGCCAATAAATTGCATAGCAATTAATAATTCGCCTAACCTAAGGGGCATCCACATTTAGGTAAATGAAATGCAATTGTCAAATTTTTAACTTTTTGCAAAAATATATCCTATTTTACATACTTAGGTGTTATTTTAATATCAAATATATTCCTATCATATTGATTTTTATTTAAACCTTAATTGTTATCCATTCCAATTAAAAAAACACAATAATTCACTAATATCTAATGATCAACAGAAGTCGAGATCTCACCGAAAAATCTCGTATCAGACTGAGAATTTTTTCGGTTTCCCCGCATCACTAGTTTTACCAATGGTACTATTTTATAATAATTAACATTTTTCTTGTCAATATACCCGTTCCATTTTGGGCCTTAATTAATTTGTACACACTATACGTCCTATAATTTTATGTGGCCTAAATATTACTTTTTAATTACATTTCGTTGACAAAATATATTTTGTGGTTAATTTTGCTTACGGACCGTTATATAACCAAGCGGGATCAGGCCGTGCATATATATAAGTAAGGCTCGCTGAGCCCGTTATAAAATTATTTAGGCTTTTTGTGTATTAAAAAGTAGATGTGTTTTTATGTTTTATATTAATTTACAATTATTTGATGTTTACAAAATTAACAATAAAAACAAAATTCGTTTTAGAGGGGGCAATGGGAGGGGATGATCATGCTTTGATTTTTTAGCCATAATTTTAATAAATTTAAACAATTTTTTGGATTTAAAGGAGGGCAGCCGCCCCTCCCTACCCCCCTTGGCTACGCCCATAATTTGTTATTCATATATTCATCAATATTTTAACCCGCAAATTGATAAGTGTTAATTAGATTGTATATAAACGTAGTCCATTCCAATGATACCCTCATGAACTTTAAAGTAGACTAATATAATATTAAGTACACCTTTTTTCATGATTATTCTTAACATCTTTAACGTATAACATTGTTTATTCAATAGAAAAATTTATAATCGAATATTAAAAGACGTAAAATAAAAGTTTGTATAAAAAGTTCATTGCTCGGGCTTTGTAAATAATTAACGGACCAAGTATCATTTATTATTTTAATGGGCCCAAGCCTGGTCCAAGGTTTATATATTTGTAATGGGTGGGCTAATTTACTAAAAAGGCCCGTTGCAGGTCTATAATTTCGTATGCTTATTAAGTCAAAAAACAAAAGAGGGAAGATCTAAAATTTGAAAACATAATATTGATATGGAATTAAAAAGGTATGGGTTCAAGTAATTTAAGAAAGAAATTTCACAATGAAATAGCTTATTATTGAGTTTGACAAATGGTTATGGAGAATTTTTTTAAATCGTCATTGACTTCTCCTCACTGATGTAAAATTTATATTTTTCGTCACGCCACTCCTAACAACAAAGCACATGGCTATTATCTAAATGTTCAGTGAGGCATAATCATTTTTTACATGATTTAATTTACAAGCTTTTAAGATTTCCTCTGCAGAAATATTTACAACATAATAATGTTAACGCTCTTCGACATAGACAGGGTTCAACGGCCTGTAAGCAGCCCACCTTATATATCACATCACTATAGTCTTTGAACCTTTCCTGACTACTCTTACCAACCCTATCAACAAAATGAAAGGTCTAGTTTTAAAATTTGAACCTTTATATTTTTTACCGCCTTTATGGCGAAATCCAGTATTCACCCATGGGCTCTGATCTTCCCAGAATTTCTCTAAGCTTTACAAATGCCCGCAATTGTATTATAAGTTAAATTCTAATTATTTTTGCATTTGTACAAAGCTCCTTTTATGAGGACCTACAAAATATTTATATTATTAGGGAGATTTCGGTCTTTTAATTTTTCGGGGTTTTGACTTCAACTCTCGTACACAAAGTTTAGCTGTAAAACATAATGACTATACTACCAATAAAAAAGATTAATAAAGAGAATGAGAGCGAAAACAAGGGAGCTGATTTACATATAACATCAAATTCTCATTTGCGTCATTCTCATTTTAATAGTTTGTTTCAGCATAACGAAAATGTTGCTTTGCCAACGCGGTCTCGGTCAGTGATAGATAACACATCACCAAACACTTTTGACGATAATAGTCCTAGCACAAGCTTTGATATATTATCTCATAACGATTATAATAATCAGTTTAAGAAAAAATTTAAAAAATCACCAAACCGTTTGCTAAGAAAGGCAAAAAATACTCATCAAATTGGGTTACAAAGCTCATCAAAGGGCAAAAAAAATAATGAAGATGTTAATGATTATAATAGTGGAGATGAATATGACACAATTCCTATCATAGACCCTGAAAGAATTGAGGAAGTAATTGTTTCCTTTTTTTGTATAAATTTTTAAGATGGAAATGGCTTTTCAAAAAGATTTGCAGGACAAAAAAGGATTTAAGATAAAACAAATGATTGAAGATGGGGCATGTCTTTTTAGGGCAGTTGGTAATGTCATATCACTTAATATTAATTATAATATAGCTGATCAAGTGTATGGTGATCAAGATATGCATTCTATAGTTAGAAAACATTGCATGGACTATATGCTTAAAAATACTGACTATTTCTCACAATTTACCACAGAAAATTTTGAAAAATATATAGCACGTAAATGCCAGGAAAACAGTCATGGGAATCATTTGGAAATACAAGCAATGGCTGAAATGTATAATCGCCCTATGGAGGTGTATGAATATGGAACAGGTACAATAGCTAAAACTTCAAAGTATTGAGTTTTTAGAACCAATTAATATATTTCATGGCTATAATGAGTCTGGAAATGAACCAATTCGTCTAAGCTATCACAAAAACTCACATTACAATTCTGTTATAAATCCCTACAAGGCAACTATAGGTGTTGGACTTGGGATGCCTTCATTCTTTCCAGGGGTACTATTTTATGCTAATATTTTACATTTATTTGTTAATTTAATTTCTATCATCAAATATTTTACAACTGATACTTAATGATGACAGTTTAAAAAACATATAGAAACTAAAAAATACAATAAAAATTGTATCATTAACAGAGACATTTAAAGAAGTTATATATTAAATGGGCATGTAAAAATCTACAAAGCTTATGTTTAAATGTCCAAATTTAATTAAAAATGGAAGAATCTAAAGGAAAGGGCTAAAAATGTAGATAAAAAATTAGAAACAAAAAGCTGTTAAATATACTATTAAATGCAGGTTACGGAACATATTGAATAACATATTAACTAAGTCAACTATTATAAATTAAGAGGTACACTATTGTTTAAAAAGGCCCAATTACAATTTTAAAATTTTAAAAAAGCTCAAAATTAATCAAATTATAAATTCAGAATTTTACAGAAGCATTAAAAAGAACATGTTTACCTTTTTGGTTCATTAAAAAATAATTAGTGCCTATTACTATCTCTGTTTACAAAATTTAAGTTCATGCAAAGTTTTGGATCACAAATTTTGCTCTGATATTTGTCTGCAAATTATGGTTTACTTTAGGTAAATGCTTAAGTTATACAACATTTGATTTTAAAACATGTACCTCATCAACAAAAGCTCATGTCACATGACTATTATTATAAATGGTGATTTTTTATACTTTTTTGCAATCACTAGAGATGGATTTTTTCCAGGAAATTTTTTTTTAGGGACTTTTCCTTGAGAAAACGGGAATTTATGGGAAATAAAGTTGCAAATATAGACATTTTATAAAATAAAAAATGTTTGAGATGTAGATTTGTAAAAATTAATGCTTAAATGGTGTTAATTTAAATATAATGGGTGTATTTGTGGAAATATACATATGTATTACAAGTTTTATAAAATGTTATTAGCATAAATATTTTTTTAGTATTTTAATTTAAGCTAGCTAATTTTAAATAAGTGTTATCTTTTGTTAATCTTTTAAAAACGTAGGCACTTGTTAGTTTTGACTAATGGTGTCAATTAAAATATTTATTTTTAATTTAATTTTTATCAGCTATATAAATTTTAATAACTACATAAGAAAGTTTTCTAATAGTGTGAAATTAGAATTAATATTGTAAGTGAATTTACAAAATAATTACACTGAATATGATGAATAATTACATGATCTTAGCCGTAATGAGGGGGGGGGGGCTGCCTAAATTTTAATTCTATATACTTAAAATTAACTATTATCAAAATTTTAATACTTTATCCTTTTTCCGCCAAACTATTTAACATTTTTATGCCCCTGCAAACTCCTGCTGCACTCATGCAATTCAGTATATATTTATAAATGTTTACCAAAACAATCTATATGAATATATTAATAAGGCCTAATTTAAAAAAGGTCCATTTTTACAGCATATTAACTGTGCGTGAGTAAGTTAGCTATGATTTTGGATCAAAGTGTAAGGATATGCTTATTCATTAATTTCAAAACAAGCCAATGGTGCCCAAAACGAACAAACATGGCTAAATGTTCATTGAAAATAAATGTATATGTAGTTCTAGTTAATTCAAGGTGTATCAAAATTCTCAAATTTTTGACTAAATAGTTTTTTTTATGCTTAAAAAGGCGAAAAAATAGAAATTATTCCAAGACAGACGTAAAAATGATATATTTTACCATTAAAAAAGTTAAAAAAAGCAAAATGAATACTTAAAAATATATATATTATTTAGGGGGTTTTCACTAGGGGAAAATTTTTAGGGATTCTCCGTGGTGCCATCTCTAACAATTACATATCTTTTAAAATCATAAATTAGATGCTTGCTTATAAACCTTGTAAATATTAAGAATTTGTTAATAATAAAATTTAAAATAAAAAACAAATATAACCTATTCCCTTATATAGTTAGCCGATAAGAATTTGGTGATTGATGCAGTTCAAGATTCAGAAAATTTCGCAATAGAGGATACTATGCTTAAAGATAAATTAGCGGCAACTGATTGGGAAGCAACCAATAAAGCTATTGAAGAACAAGTAGCCTGCGAATCTTATTTACAATGGGTCAAGGATATGGAAAAAAGTAATGTTTTACTGAATCAAATAAAAACAAAGCCTAAAGCATTTTGCATAACTTTCATCAATAAAAATGAGTTGATTTAGAGCAATGCAAAAATTTATTCTGTTTTACATGTTAAATAATATTTTAACCCAATTTTTTTAATTGGTTATTAAATACTAATTATGATTTATAAATAAAATTAACAAGACAAATTGTCTCCCGCAGCAACGTCATGTCTTACAATGTCACCACATAACTCAAAGGTAAACTCAACATTTGGGGAGGCGATTTAATTGAAACCAGCTAAGATCTCTTTTATATTACATTATTACACTTAGGGTTGTGACAAAATGATCGCAAAATCAGTACACCATCAAGCAGGCCTACATGCAAAAACCGATGAAAGTTAGTTATTATTTTATTATAAATTTACTTTTTAATTTACCAATAAATATATTTTTTGGTCAAATAGGCAAAACGCAAAAAGAGACAAACCTACTCCCCAACTACTCTTCGCTGCCTACGACAATGGCATCTACATCTCATAATTCTTCTGGCTCTTCACAATTCGCTTATGCCGATTACATTTTGGCTGAAGAAGACACATCTTCATTTATTTCTGAATTACCCCCAGAGACGTTTGGTATGATATTTTTTTATCTTGACGACACAAATAATATTAAAATTAACACATTCTATCTAAAATATAACTATAGTTTTTTGTATAAATTAAGAATCGCTATTATCAAATTTAGGTCATATTGTCAAATGTTTCTCAAATATTTTAAAATTTAACCAACAAACATTATTTGCTCAAGAAACACAATCCTTATTAAAAATTCATTTGTAGCTTGAGAAGTATATAGTCAGATTTACATAGTAATGTTTGGAAATTTTGCTCTTTGTTAACTCTTTTTTATGAGTTGTGGTCTAAAAAGTAATTCCCTTAGTATTTTATCTATGTTTTGGCACATAATTTCGACTGAATTGATTTACTAGTTTGAAAATTTAATGTGTGCTTTAATACAGTAATAAAAAACAGCAATCTAAAAATATAACAAATGCTTGCGAATTATTTTGTTTTAAAGTATAAAAAATAAACACTTGGCTGCATAGAAATTAATAAATTGCTCTTTGGTCGTGATGACGCGCGAAGCGAAAACAGCGAAACAAATTTCGTCTCGCATAAATGTTAAAAGAGTTCTGAAAGCGAATTTCTAAAAAATCCACTTACACAAACACCTTTTAAAAGGTTATGAAGTCACACTGTTTATTTTAAAAAGGATATTCAGAATTACCCTGTTCTTTAGTATAAAAATTTGTACATAATAGTTAATTTAATGTGTATCTTTAAACTGCTGAAATATTTAGATTAACACTCTTGAGATGAGTATATTTTTACGTAGAATTACCAGCTTATTCTAATTTGATTTAACTAATTTTTCCAGCTCTTATTAGAACCTTAAAATTTATTGCTGCATTTTAAAAAAAAATTTGGCTGGAATTTTTTTTAATCAAACCTACATATCGCTCTATAACAATAATTTTATTCAATTTGTTGTTCGCTAAATTAAAATCATCTAATGTCCGTGAACTTTAAGTTTTTTACCTGGATTGTACTCTTTTGTTTTAATACATGCTAAATTTTAAATCAATGTCTACACTTATATTCCCTACATTTATGCCTTAAATTAGTCTATAAGTGTCATGTTTATTCCATGGGTTTGAAACTAAATTTATTATCAGCCTTTTGAATTTAAATATTATACAAGATGTATGTGCGAATATGGGAAATTTTATGTTGATTTTTGCGCATATTGAGATAAATTTAAACGCTTAAACCTTCCTAAAATCATTTAAAGCTTAGTCTTGTTTACTCTTCCTAAATATTTAACTGAAATTTAATATATCTTTTATAAATCAAGGCATTTTTTTAGTTTTAATACAACGACTACCTTTATTTATATTAAATTTATAAAAATTTTGGTGTTGACGTTTTAATATTTAAGTGATATTTTTGTAGAACTTGAGCTTTGTTAAAAGTAACATTATTAAATTACTATTTGAATTAGTATACAATTAGGGGATTTTGGATATCTGTTAGTTTATATTTATTCATATTTTAATATTAAATTTATCACCTTTTTAGGGCTTGACGAATGGGATGACAATAAATTACTAGCTCAGGTTTTGGCTGTATCGCAACTGGAATATATGGATCAATTAAAAAAATCACGTGATAATTCTTGATTGCCTATCTTTCGACTAGACACTTCTACCTTATTTAATTTAAAATTATGTTAACCCTGCGAATTTTTATTGTTGTGACTAGTAATATTCTCGTCAATTATATTTTTATTGTTTTGTATTCAAAAGATTGCAATACATATTTATTAAAAATTAAATGTTTTAATTATGTATTAATTGAGCGATTACTCACAAATTTTCAATAAATGATTTAGTTACCTTTTGTTTTTAATTTGAAATGAATATTATATATTTCCATTTTTTAAACAATTAAAATCTGCTTGCTAAAAAATGCGACTACGAATAACGGAATTATATGTTAATGGTTTGCATTACAACTATGATAATAAGATATCACAGAAAATTAATTATTTTACCAGGGTATATGGCTACCTATGAGTTAACAACTTATTATTTTTGTGTTTTAATAAATTTTTTAAATATTGAAGGAAATTTTAAGGTTCAATAGAAACGTTATAGCAAGAATTGTAAAAAATATTATAATTAGGGATCAGGGAAGGGCCTTGAGCATAAATTTATTACATGGTAAAAATTTTAACTATGAATAGAACATTATGTTTCTGCCATCTTGCTTATGGTTCAAAATATTATAATATATAATTATAGAAATAATGTAAACCGTATATTAATAATATAGATAATGGTATATATATTATTTATATGAAAAATATGTCGATGCATTATAATTTTATTTGTTGCATAATTAACCCGACAGGGACCAATGTAACTTTTAAGTTACACACATTTGATTGATGATTACTCAAAAAGTATTTATTCATAATTAATTTATTAAATTGAATTTAACAAAAGAGATGTTGCTAAATAAGCTCACACAACGTCTTTCCTTTCCGAATCCAATGTTTAAATATTATACCATTCCAAAGTTCGCAATTTTTTTATTTTTTGAACTCTTCCAAATTATTCAATTTAATGGAAAATCGAACGTGAGTGCAAAATATATTTTTGCATGTTCCTAGATAATGATTCTTGCTATATTTTATTAATTATAAATATATCATAGTTATTTTTAAGTTTTAAATATAACGTCACCTAAAAGTGACATTGGGAAGGGCATTTTTGAACAATAAGATATTTACGTAGTTTTTGGCGTTTTTAACGTTGTTTGTTAGCACCTAAGCTATATTTTACTCATTAAACTTTTGTAAGCCTTCTTTTATTAAGTCTTGGTCCTCATTCCTTAGTTTTATTAACAGCAAAAACAAAAAAAAGACGTTTGATTTTGTGTCTTAATATAATTTAATTTTATTATAAATTTTTAAAAATATTTGATTTAGAACATTAAATGATGTTTTAGAAGAAGTAGAATATTCTATTTTAAACGTGGAACAAGTTATCATATTTCCTCCAACCAACGATGGTGACACTGACCAAGAAAGTGGCGATGAAATTGAGGCTGATTTGGATCATCTACCAAGATCAATGCTTACGTCTTCTATAGAGGTTATCCGTTCCTCAGACCTTAAGATAATTTAAATTGGCAATATGATGAAAAGGTTTTTTCCCCGTGAAATCGCAAAGAAGATGATAGGACTGACGCCGATGTCATGAATTTACCAACCACAGAAGATTATTTCTAACAAATTTTTACCGATGAAATTGTGACATTCATTGTAGAAATGACAAATCCATACGCTAAACAGCACAATATAAATTTGAACTTTACAAAGGAGGAGCTTAAAATTTATATTGCCATCTTACTTCTTACTGGATATTTGACTCCGAAAAATATTAAAATGTTTTGGGAATAAAAATCCGATTCTTACAACCAAATGGTTTCATATGGAATGCGCCGCAACAGATTCAAAGAAATAACAAAGTATTTACATCTATGCGACAATTCAAATTTAGACTCGGTCGCCAAAGTTCGACAGTTCTTTGATCTTTTAGATAAACGATTTACGAATAATTTTAAATATGTAAAAACTTCAAATATTTCAATGGATGAAACCATCGTTCCCTACTATGGGCCCATACTACGAAACAATTTATAAAAGGAAAGCCAATGCGCTTTGGATATAAACTCTGGACGGCCGCAACAAGGTCGGGATACCTTATTAGTTTTGACCTTTATCAGGGTTCATCATGTATTTTACCATAGCAAAAAACTTTCGGTTTAGGGGGAGCTGTCATAATAAATCTTCTGGATAAATTACTAAATAAATATTCTCCTTATAAAAATTATTTCGATAATTACTTCACAAGCTCAAAATTATTAAATGCTCTTTCAAAAAAACATCAGCGCTATGGGAACCGTCAGGGTCAATCGAATTAAATGTCCTCTGGCAGATCCGAAAATGCTTAAAAAAAAGGCCGAGGCTATTTCGTTAAAAAAGTAACATCAAATATAGTTGCGATTCAATGGAATGACAATTGCATTGTCGACATGCTATCAAATTGTCATGGTAGCAATCCAATAAGTAAAGTATCCAGAATATGTTAAATAAATAAGGTAAAATCAAAAATCCAAGTCGATTGCCCATTTATGGTGCAAATGTACAATAAATATATGGGTGGGGTTGATCGATTTGATCAGAACGTACAATCTACAAGAATTTCTTACAGAGGTAAAAAATGGTATTTTTTTTGTTAGCATTTGGAATAGATGCGGCCTGCCAAAATGCATGGCAAATTTACAACTCAAACAATGAATATCAGTCATTATGCAACTTCCGAAGATCGATTGTGATGTCATATTTTAGGAAATATGGGATTCAACCCAAAAGAAACGTGTATTCGAGCTTAACGAAATATAAATCTAACATAACAAAGCATCAAAAAGAACCCTGTTCTCAGAGGCGTTGTAAAGTTTGTAAGAGGGCCACTCGCCTAAAATGTTCATATTGTAACGCCGGATTGCATTTAAAATGTTGGGCGACCTATCATGAATTATAATTAATTATATTGTAGCTGATTTTAATGAAAAATTTAATGTTGCATTTTTGGCCTTCCCAATGTCACTTTTAGGTGACACCCCTCTATCTACCCGGGGTCATTATTTTTCAAAAAAATTTCAGTTGATTTGTTGTTACTATACCCTAGTGACCCTAGAAACTTATTTTTTTATAAAATTTAACCGTGCAAAATCTAGTGGTCCCTGTCGGGTTAAGAAACTTTTTACAAAAATTATCAGCCGATCCTTATGAAATGACACTAAATTAGGGGGTTTATTTATATTTAACATAATTGCTTATTTGAACTGGCTGGGACCTGAGTTAGCATCTACAAAAATAAGTAAGGCTATTAGATCTACGTTTAAAACATTTGATACAACTCTTATCGATTCGTTTCTAAATAATTTTTTTGAGAGAAAAGAAAGTTTTATGGATGCGTTTAATTTGTTTGGATAACGTTTATAATTATTAAAAAGTTTTAAATTTATAATGAAATTAATAAAAGGATAAAAGAACGAAAATATTTAAAAATAAAATGATTATAAGGCATTATCCGTTTCTTCGTCTTCATTAGAATCATCAGGGATAAAAAAGGGATTTAGCGATGGCAATGGCGAGTGATCGTCTTAGAAAACTATTCGATATTTTCTTTAAAAAATTAAAAGCGCTCTCAAATGTCTTTGAGCACGACGAAACGATAGGAATGAAAATGGAAAATCTTGATAAAACTGATTTTTAGAATTTACGATGTTGTCCCGATCCTAGGGGGTCGTGAGTATCGTTAGAGGGTGCAAACAGATCAATACAGGTGTAGTCTCTTTTAAAAAAAGGCCTTTGTCCCTTGGGACAAGTGACTATCAGGACGAATCCGCCCTTTAGGAGAGGAATCTGAAGGTTCAAGGATAGAGGGAACTTTTGCCCGTTTGAGGGTAGCTCGCAACAAGTGTTTATTTTTTGCTGCATACTATCCCTACTTTTGTTATACAGTGCAGAGGGTGACGCGCTTCCTCATCTACAAGTGAATTGCAAAGCAGGCAGGGGTATGGTTACTATTTGCAGCCCAAGCCGAGGGCTATGTTAAAGAACAGAATGGGGTTCTCTAAGGACATTCTAGAAAACTTGCTAGGGTAAGCTTCTAGCCACCCATGACCGGATTGGTCAAAATTGCAATGCTGTTTGGCGTCGCATGTCGTGAGAAGGTAAGCAATGGACCGCGACACCAAACTTGCATCCAAATCTTTTTGTGCATATGATTGTGGTATATCAACTCCTAAATTGACATTCTCCTCCCATAGAGATAAGGCTTGATTGATGGAGGGATTGAGTAAGAATGATGCTTTTTATCCTACTTTAAAAAGAGCTTTAACCGCCTTAAAAAGTGAAATTTATTCTAACTTGGATTTAATTCACCCAAAGTTTTTTGACTTTACCAAAATTTAAAAGAAAATGTATGTTTTAGGCGCACCTATTGGGGGACCTGAGCAGGCGTAGCCAGCATTGGAATTAGAGGGGGGCAATAACGATATAAGGAGGGGCAAAAGGATTTTTTTTTAAATTAATTGCTATGCAATTTATGGGTAGCTTTCCATTTTCCGAAGTCCGCACCGAACGTGTCTTGTCACGCTCTTTCGTGTCTTTCCGTCGTGTTTATGTTTACCACTGAGACTGCTTGGAATTCGAATATATGGTTATTAATTGATTTAACTAGTTTTTGGGTTCGAATCCCAGGTTTTTTTTGACTCTTATGATTGTTCTTGTTACTACCATTGATAATAAGAATTTTTGGCCGTCCTATGGATGCTGACCAATGAAAAAAATGACATTGGCCAAAATGTGAATTAAAAATTTTTTTCGTTTTTTTGACTATTATGATTGTTCCTGTTACTACCATTGCTAGTATGACTTTTTGGCCGTTCGCTGGCTGCTAAACAATGGAAAAAATGACCATTGGCCAAAGTGTGAAGCGAAAATTTTTTTTCCATTTTTTTTGACTAACATTGATAATTACCCTATGCCCTCCCCTAGAAGGGCTGATATGGGTCCCTGTGCCCCCCCCTCCTACAAAGGAGTATGCTTCTCTTCTACTGATGTGGGTTCGAATTCCTTTTAATTGCTGGTTCGATACCCGGGAGGCCAAATTTTTTTTATTTTTTTTTTAAATTAATATATTGTTCTTGTTAATACCATTAATAATATGACTTTTTAACCGTCCGCTGGCTGCTAACCAATGGAAAAAATGACCATTGGCTAAAGTGTGAAGCGAAATTTTTTTCTCGTTTTTTTTGGCTATCACTGACTTATAGAGTATCTTTTGGTAGTGACCAATGGAATAAAATGACCATTGGCCAAAGTGTGAAGCGAAATTTTTTCCCTCGTTTTTTTAGCTCTTATGATTGTTCCTGTTAATACCATTGCTATTATGACTTTTGGCCGTCCACTGGCTGCTGACCGATGGAAAAAATGACCATTGGCCAAAATGTAAATCGAAATTATTTTTTTCGTTTTTTTTGGCTAATATTGACAATTACCCTATGACCTCCCCCAGCAGAGCCTATGCCTCTAATGATGTGGGTCCCTGTGCCCATACAAAAGCCTATGCCTCTCCTGATGTGGGTTCGAATCCCGGAAAGGGTATTTTTTTAAATTAAATTAATATATTGTTCTTGTTAATATCATTGGTAATATGACTTTCGTGCCCTGGCTACTGACCAATGAAAAAAATGACCATTGGCCAAAATGTAAATCAAAATGTTTTTTTCGTTTTTTTTGACTCGTATGTATTTATAGCCTGTCTCTGGGTACTGACCAATGAAAAAAAATGACCATTGGCCAAAATGTGATGCGAAATTTTTTTTTTCGCTTTTGTTTGACTCGTATTTATTTATAGACCGTCTCTGGGTACTGACCAATAAAAAAAATGACCATTGGCCAAATTGTGAAGCGAAATTTTTTTTCTCGTTTTTTTTGACTTCGTGTGTATTTATAGACCGTCTCTTGGTGCTGATCAATGGAAAAAATGACCATTGGCCAAACTGTTTTTAAGTTAAGGGGTAAAACTTTAAAATGCTCCTGTCAAAATCATTATAAAATACTGATTTTTTAAAATTAGTAAGCAACTGCCCCTCTACCTCTCCTTCCCATGCAAGGGGGTAAATTTTACCCATGGCCGCCCTGGGAACCTAGGTAAAATTTGGATGCTTACTTAAGTAACAGCACAACATAATTTCTTAAATTCTTGCCCTTTAAATTATCACATAAAATTTCACAATATAAATATTATATTCTAAAAAAATTTGCATAATTTGGCGGCCCCCCGGTAAACTTCTCGCTGCCCCCTGTTTTAATGAAATTATTTCTTTTTACAAGCCTATAAGAGGCTTAAATAAACTTATATTTAAAATTTGAGGATTGTTACTCTATTGGTTAAGAATTGCCTATGGTTGTTAAAATAAATATATATTTC
Organism: Gordius sp. MW1; assembly: GCA_964036665.1. Lineage (NCBI taxonomy): Eukaryota > Metazoa > Nematomorpha > Gordioida > Gordea > Gordiidae > Gordius > Gordius sp. MW1. The sequence continues at coordinate 6,489,366 of OZ038530.1, read as the reverse complement.
AGCCATTACATGCTTGAGGCATGATTAGGGCTTAATAAATAGCGCCAAACCAAGCCTATTTGATGGGTGCGAGCGATATATACATTTAAACGTTAAATTTGATTTGGAACTTCTCCATCGAGTAAATCGAAATGACGCAATATCAATTTTTTAAATGAATGCATAAGCGTTGCCCCACCCCTCATCTCTATCTCCCTCGCTGTGTTAGAATAGTAATACATACGCGTGTCTCCTCCCCACATCATCTCTCTCTCGTTATCGATTTTTCGGGCGGGGTCGGGTTTATTATTTCATTATCTATATAAATAACATAAAAACTTCCACGATTTTAATACCAGCAGGGTGTGAGTGGTTATAGCGCACGGCATGTAAACAGGAGGTAACCGTTCGAATCACGGAGAGGGCAAAATTTTTATTTTTTTTAAATTAAATTAATATTTTGTTCTTGTTAATAACATTGATAATATGACTTTTTGACCGTGCCCTGGCTACTGACTAATGGAAAAAAATGAACATTAGCCAAAATGTAAATCAAAATTTTTTTTTCGTTTTTGAATTGGGTATATTAGGTTAACATTGACAATTACCCTATGACCTCCCTTACAAGGACCTATGCCTCTAGTGATATGGGTTCCTGTGCCCCTACAAAAGCCTATGCCTCTACTGTGGGTTCGAATCCCGGAGAGGGCAAAATTTTTATTTTTTTTTAAATAAAATTAATATATTGTTCTTGTTAATACCCTTGATAATATGACTTTTTAACCGTGCCCTGGCTACTGACCAATTTTTAATCTTTTTTTCGCTTTGGAATTAGTTAACATTGATATTTACCCAATGCTCGTCAGTCCAATTATTTTGAATTAATCCCCCCTAAAGTCATTCTCGCCCCTTCCCACCTTTCTCGCCCATAAAATGCATAACAAATATGCTACGTTTATACGGAGTATAGATGAGTCGTCCCCCCTTCCCCTCCTCCCCTCCCCCCTTCCCCCTCCCCCTTCACACAAGGGTCGAAGGCCCGAGTTTTTAATAAATTTTAACAAATATTTGGATTTAGAGGGGGGCAGCCGCCCCTCATGGACCTGAGTGCCTTTAAAACTTTTTAGACGAAAATCTCCCCTTTATAAAAACCATAGAAATTTCTAATGTATGCCCTCTCATCATTCCTTCTATATTATGAAAAATTATTAGAACCTAAGAAATTCTATTTCCGCTCCGCGCAAGCTTTTAAAGATGTTTTGCACAATCATGAAAGCTTTTTTAGATCCCCGCTCGAATCAATTATTATATTGTCATAAAACAACAAAGGTGCGTGTGGATACGCATCGCCATTATTACAACAGAATTAATTAGTTACACATATTACAAAATTGGGATAAGATCAATAAAAGTTGCATTGTTACTAAATTAATAACATAAGAATTTTGAGGTTTCGCACGTTTATAACTTCATAACAAATACTTTTAAATTTAAAGTCATATTATATTATGCCACAAAATACTTACTTTGAACATTTTAAAATAATTCGCATATAGACTTATATATTAGTGTTTTGCGAAATCATAACATTTGCAGGAAATTTATTAGATTAGATCATGGGCGTAGCCAGATTTTTGATTAGGGGGGGGGGCGATACGTTTTAAAGTAATGATGCGGAAAACACGAGATATTTCTCGGTCTCGAGACGAAAATGTGAAAAATGACCCAAGATCAAGACGAGAATTTTGATGTCAAGACGATACGAGATTTTTTTGGCGAGATCTCGACTTTTTATTGATCGTTACATTTTAGTAATTATTGTGTATTTTAATTTGCATGATTTACATTTAAGGTTTAAAGTGTAAATTAGTATGTATGGAATATATTTGATATTAAAAAAATTCCCAGGTGTAGTAAATTTTATAAATTTTTGCAAAAAATTCAAAGTTTGGCCTTACCTAAGTAGTTGACCTTTAGGGTATGTGAATAATTTTATCATTTATTTATCATCAATTTGCATCCATAGCATTATTTAATATTACAAAATTTTAGGCTTAGAATAGTTTTGATTGATATAATAATAAATAATACTAAAGTATATTTAAATTTCGCAGTTACTCATCCGGCATGATGCGATAATAATAAATGTCAATCAGTTTGAATAATTATACAAGTTAAGCTAAGGTGGCTCGCGATTTGTGAGCACCCGCCTAACGATTTTAAAAGTACAATAGAGTATTTAATGACACCTCAATAAATTAAATTTTAAATCATGAGTTTTCTAGAAGTTTTTATGCTTCAACTAATAGTATACCTCCCAAATTTTTGAACCTTAAAAAGACATTATTTGTATACTTAGTTTTGTCATTTGTATTACTTTTCACATAATAAGCTGGGTTGGCAGCGGCATTCAAATTTACTAGAATTGTGCAATATAAAATAAATACACGAACCTATATTGTATTCGATAAATAACTACTTAATGGCAAAGTTAGTTAAAATTAGAAGTTGTTATAATGATTTTTTTCATAAATTAAAATACGTGCACTTTAAGTTAAAGTTAAGCCTTATGTTCCTAATCCTATTATAATGCTGCTTTTATTGTTGTTTTTACAACGTTTTAATATGTGCATCTAGTTATCAATAAATAATAATTTTATCATTAAAAGTCACTCGCACTTTGTGGTTTATAACTCATAGTAAACATGCAATAACACTATGTGATATAATTGATGATGGTAATATCAATGGACTTAAACGTTTGCCTTAAATTTGTTACGGTCTACTTTGAAGCTTTAGCCAGCGTTAATAAAGGGTCTCAAATCGCTCAATTATGCAACTAAGTCAGCTATAAGCGAACTTATAATTTTCTAAGTCTATTTATAGTTGACAGACACAGTGAATTTGATACAAATGTTATAATTTGCTAGAATAACATTTAATTTTCTATACTTCAAGTTTATTTATTGTTTTTTTTGTCTGCTTCCATAGAAAATGTTAATTTTATGAATTTATTTATATCTTTATATTTTCAATGAAATGTCGTGTCCCGCTAAATCTTTAAAAAGTTTGTGTATTCAAGTTTTTCAAAAAGTATAAAAGTTTGCCCTTTGGATTTTTTACCAATTATTTAATATTTTTAATAAAACAGGAAAAAATTTTGTATATAATTTTTTTGTTTTAAAAGTGGAGACGATACGAAAATTCTCGTTGAGACGAGACCGAGATATTTCTAGACCGAGACGAGATGAGTTCGAGACTTTCATAATCGCTCCCGAGACGAGATCGAAACCCTATTTAATAGTTCAATTAAGGGGGGGGGGGCAAAACATAATTTTTTTTTAATTTTTAAGAGTTTTTGCATTTAACTTTTTTTTCGTTATTTAGGGGAGGGGCGGCCTCTATCCCTAGTTTATATGAACAAAATTACCTATGGATAATTAGCAAATATAATATAGATTTATATTAACCCTGCCTCTTTATATGGTTTTTGTTTTTATGCAAATTATTTTCAAATTTCTATATGCAAATAATCATAATTCTCATTCTCAAATCAGTTAACATATTACACTCTCATAACTGTCTTACTCTTTCTCTCATATATATTAGTAACAAAGTGTAAATTGTCCACTCGTTATTATTAACACCTCTCCACATCCAAATTGTAATTGAAGTTTTAATACCTTGTGTTTTAAGACCCACAAAACTGATATAAATAATTAAATAATATATAAAGTCATTTTATTATAATACACCTTATCTTTAATATCCCTATGTTTATAAACTAAAACAGATTTTATTGATTTCGATTAGTTTTGTATATGATAATCAACAATTTTATAGAGTAAAGTTTGAAAATATGTGCTGTATATTACATACATTATAATATACTATAATTATATCGTTATTACATATATTTAAACCCATCTATATATTCCTAAGTATATAAACACTAATACATTTACAATTATATAAGCACAATATATGATTATAAGTTTAGATATACATATATAAAAATATGAATAATAATGTAAGAGTATTATATTTATATATATATATTTATATTAAGGATAGTTTAAAAGTACTATATTTATTTTTATATTTTTTATAAAATAGCTATAGTTACCTATGCAAAAAAACGTAACTTTATAATTTGAATATATTAACTCGATCATTGGTTACCTATTCATACAACTTAACCTTTATTATTCGAGCCTTCACAATTCTCACTATTCATATATCGTAACCTTATTATTTCACCACTCACCTCGCTACTAGATAAACAAGATGTTTTAACTAAATTTTATGAGAGCCGGTCAGAGGAGCACAGAAATAGGAGCGAAACTCGTCTTGATTGCTCAAATTTGCTCAGGATTTTTTGATATGGTGAATTTGAATTTGTAACAAGTAATATATACATAAATTTTTAGAGAATTTATTAGAACTTATCTCATATTATTCATCAGAATTTAACATATTGTCTTAGCACAAAATATTTTATATTAACATGTCCTAGTGAAATCATAACAAGTAAATATATGAATATATAAAGATTGTAATGAAACATTTCTTATCATGTATATCAGAATTTAACATAATGTTTTATCAAATACCTTATCCTGATGTTATACTTATAATAAAAGTCATTTATGTATGGAAAGATTTTATTGTATAATTTAGCACTTATATTTTTTAAATACCAACTATGGATATTTATAAAATTACATATTTTATTTATCTTGATGTTTTTTCATACTTATAATAAAAGTCTATCATGTATGAAAAGATTTTATTGTATCATTTTTTTTATATACATGTGATATAATTGCATGATGTATATTGACATTTTATGAGATGATATGTTTTTTAAAAAAAATGAGGGACTGATTTCTTGATTTGGGTTAGGGTTATTTTAAAATTAATACGCCCTTCTTTGTGCAAATTCTTCTTAGAAATAGGTTTGATAGTTTTGCCTTGATTTATTTTTAATAAACAAAGTGTGCTCCTTTTTTTCCAGATAAGCTCCTTTGACCCCCACTCATAATTATAATCTTTTAAATAATATTTATGTACAATGCATATTTACTTATATATATGTAGGTACTCTATTTATTATATGTATATATAGAACTTACTATATAATAAATTAGTTTTTCATGTTTAGATTTTAAAGTTTTTGGGTGTCCCAATTACTATTGGGAGATGCATCATCCCAAATAAAGTCCCTCTCTTATTGCCCAGCTTTTTATATTAAATAGGCAGAACTTAGCATGTGTTAAGTTTTTTTTAATTTCTAGATTCTAAAATTTTTAAGGTGTCTCTCTTTTTAAGTAATAAAATAACATATAAGTCTGTGAAAAATGATTGTTGCTTGACATAATTAGGCTTTTGCTTTTAAAATGCTAAAAATTTAAATTTAGATAGTTCTCTTCAAGTAATTAAAAACATATAAGTTTGTGAAACATGATTGTTGCTTGACATAATTAGGTTTTTGCTAATGCTAATTATTTTGATTTATATAGTTCTCTTCAAGTAATAAAACAGCATATAAGTTTGTGAAAGATTGTTGCTTGACATAATTAGGTTTTTGCCTTTAAAATGCTAAATATTTTGATTTAGATAGTTATCTTCAAAAGTTTGACATAATAAATTTTTGTTCTTAAAATGCTAACAAATTTTGATTTAGATAGATTTCTTCAAGAAATAAAGCAACATATTTCAAACTTATTTGTGCTTTTCAATTAAAAATCTTATATAATACGTACATATTACATGTATTACAATTTATTTATTAAAGTGTCTTTATATAGGTGTAAGTATATAAATCTATATTTATTTTTAATCATATAACTTGCTTATATAAGTGTAAATGTATATATTTAATGCTTATATACCTAAGAATATATACATGAATATAAATATATATAATACCTTAATATAATTATACATGTGAATATTATTTATGATCACACATAAGGTGATAAATGGTCAAAGCATTTAATTGGTTTTAGTGTTTTGATTTAGATATTTTCCTTCAAGTAATATAAAACATATAAGTTTGTGAAAATGATTGTTGCTTGACATAATTAGGTTTTTGCTTTCAAAATTTTTTGATTTAGATAGATCCCTTTAAGTAATATAACATAAGGTTGTAAGTTTGTGAAAAATTATTGTTGCTTGACATATGGTTTTTGCTTTCAAAATGCTAAGGAATTTGTATTTAGATAGAACCCCTCAGGTAACAAACAACATAAATATGTGAAAAATGATTGCTGCTTGATACAATTAAATTTTTGCTTTCAAAATGCTAAACATTTTATTTTTGATAGTTACCTTCAATTAATAAGCTTGATATAATTATGTTTTTGCATTTGAAGTGCTAACAAATTCTGATTTAAATATAATCTTTTAAGTAATAAAGCAACACATTTCAAACTTATTTGTATTTACAAATCAACTAAAAATATTATTTATTAAAGTGTCTGTATAGGTAGCTAAGTATATAGGTATAAATCTATAATAATAATCATATATTGTGCTTACATAAGTGTAAATGTATATATTTAATGCTTATATACCTATTAACATATAGATGAGTTTAAATATATATAATACCTTAATATAATTATACATATGAACACTATTTGTGATCACACATAAAATACTAAACGGTCAAAAAACATACATATTGGTTTTAGTTCTTTTGACGCATATTCGGCGAAATTGCCAATGCATTTGATTAGTTTTCCGTATTTCCAGCTTTCCACATTTTGCGTAGAAGAAGGTCTTGGGTTCAAAATGTCACAGTCCAAAATGTCACACGAATATCACGAAAAATTAAATCTCAAATGGGGAGGGAATTTGATGTGCATCTAAACCTAACCCAAACCCTAACCTAAAACGCTGACCTAAAACACTACCCAATGGGAATTATGCGCTTGCGCAATGAGTAATTGCGAATCTCACGATCGTGAGATTCGTGGCTTAGTTGCATTTTGGACTGTGACATTTTGAAATGATACCGAAGATATGGAAACCTTTCATGATTTTAACAAAATAAAAAAACTTCTGTTAGAAAAACAAGCAAGTCTAGGTAAACAAACCGACTTTTTTAACATAGGCGAAAATATCTTGATCAGTCTAAGAAAACTTGTTACTGATCAAATTTATGCTATTGAAGTATGATTTAAAGTCAACTTGGCGTTTATAATTTAATTTTATTTAGGTGCAACAAAAGTATGTCTTACCATTGGTTCAAGAAACTCTTAATAAAGTAATGACTTGCTTTTTGATATTTTTTGGAGGTTTGTGCAATAATTATAAATAGTACTATTTGATTACTTTTATGCTATAAGTATATTATATTATAATAAACACATCTAATTAGAGTATGAAAGCTACTAAAACTTTAGTTGGGGATAATAAAGCTAGAGAGGATCTCTCTGTACCTTGTCCAAATTCTCTATACCAAGAAATCAATATATCAGATGATTTAGAAAGCTTTGCTGACTGATGTTAATGAATTATTTAAAATACATCATAATTATTTATTTGTAAATATTAAAATTCTGTAATAAATGATTTATTCCAAAAACTTGTTAGAATAACGCAACCTTAAAATGTGGCAGACTTTATTATCTAATGATTTAGTGTGTGTTAAAAAATGTAAAATTATAGTCAAAATTAAACAATTTTACATTAAGGTACCTTTGCCATTAACAAAAAATTTAACCTAAAAACCAACAATTAGCTAAAAATCTAATAAAAACCAATTGCCTCTTGTTCCGAATCAGGCTTAACCTATCTTTGCATTTCAATCAATACTTAGAATTGCTAGCTCACTTAGAATTTTTCTATTTAGTCTTATAATTTATCATCAGAATTTCTTTAGATTTTAATACAATAAGCCAAATTAAACATTAGAGTTATTTGTAAATTATTATTGTCTTAGCCTTCAACTTTGAGGGCAGAGGATGTAAATCCATTGCTCAAATTTTTTTTATAATTATGTTTTCATAGTTTAGTTTTCTTTTTTTAAACCTCAATTAATTTAGCCTAGAAAATAATTTGGCAAGTGTTTATAGATGCTTATACTGCCAAGGTTGTTACCATCAATAGAACTATTGACTTCTCTAATTTGTTAGTTCAATGCTTATTAGTATGCATAAGAAATTTTGTTTAATATTTTAGAAGTATTTTATGGCCTTTAATTACGTTTGCCGTTTTTTCAAATTTTATCATCCTTGTAATTATTGCTAAAAAAGTAAAAGAACTTAATGGTTCTGCTGCTTCTGTTCCACACGTGTCTGCTTAACGAGGACGCTCATTCAAAGTTAGAAAAATTTATTGTAGAGTGGATTTCAAGGCAGAGTCCTACATGGGTTATGGGAAAATGGATCTGACCTCGGATTGCGGCGGTTTGATATGAAATATTAATCGGGTTTAGTTGAAATTTAAAAGTTGGAAAAAATATTCTGAGCGGGTTGGGGTTAGCCAACTATGAAATTGAAGAAAACTATGATTATAATTAGAGCCCTGCACGGGCCGGGCTCGAGCAGAATTTAATAAAACAATCGGGCCTCGGGTCGGGCCTGATGAGGCGGCCCTAAGGCCCAAGCCCGGCCCGATATTACTAAAGCAAACTAATCTTTTATAAATATGCTTCATACACAATATAGTCCAAGCTTCAGCTTTTCCCCCCTGTCTATAATATTTTGACCTAAATTGCAAATCTTATTCTAGGATTTAAATAAATTCATAGTAGTTGAATAAGGAAGTTATTTAAAAAGTTTTTTATTTGGAACTGTTAGATAAATTTTATAAAGCTAGATTTCCAGTTTTAAATTGTCAGCTGAATAAATTGTAGCGAGTGAAAATAAAAATTTTATATCAAACTTATCCTAGTTGTAAATTACGAGATTAATAATAATTTAATGCATTATGTATTTATATGGTAAAATAATTTTAAAATTAATTTTTGAAATCGGGTCGGGCCAAAAATAAAAAAGTCGTTCGGACTCAGACCGGGCTCGGGCAAAATAAAAACTGTGATGTCGGGCCGGGCTCGGGCAGAAAAAATTCATTTTGCAGGGCTCTAATTATAATTGATTGACAAATGTTACATAAATTAAAACTCCAGTATCTTGCAATGGTGGAAAACATATCAAGATAAGTTTCTATCATTAGCCAGCCTAGCAATAAAAATATTAGTAAAATAGCGATAAATGTTGCATTAATTTTCGAATTTGTCGGGCTTAAGGCCCAATCTTGATATGGCGGTCGGGCCTGAAGTGCATAAAAAAAATTAAGAACGGGCTCGGGCGGGCATGAAAATTTTCAAAAAGTACGGGGGGCCAAACCCCTAATAACTGCCCGTTGCAGATGTCTAATGCATGTAATGAAATCGGGAATATGCCCCGAGACAATAAGGAAGTCACGTGGAGGGAAGCAAAAGGGGTGTTGGACTGTTTACACATGGATTTTTTTGAATGGAAGTCTAAATATTATATTATTTTTAAATTCCCCCAAAACAAATGTTATAATAGTTTAACTATTTTAATACATCCGAATGCGCTGACTTTAATGATAAACAATATCAAATTCCAAAAAAAAAAATATGTAGTTTTATTTAGTAGATAGTTGAATTCCATCTGATCTTATCATTCCCTTTCTCGGTGCCCGATCCACAATTATATTCAGCATGCCCTAGCCTTTTACAACGGTAGCATTTTCTAGTGTCCGTCCCCTACGACTCATTAAACTAATCATAATTACTATACTGTTTAACAAAATTTCAACGAAACCACTATAAAAAAGATATTGAAACTATGCGGTATAAACTTTTCAACATGGTTCAATTACTCTCAACCTTATAATTAATGAATAATTCATTTTTTATGAAGTTTAAAATAACCTTTTTCACATGATTTAGATTGCATCATGCAATTCGGAGAAAGCCTGTGATTGTACCCAAACTACACTATTCAAATCGCAACACTATTTTATTAAAGACGCAAAACTAATTTATCAAACAAATTTACAAGTGTTACTTACAAATATCTGACGAGTGATAATTTTAGAATGATTCAAAATTCTGGGACAATAATCTATATATATAAAAATGTAACTCCGTTTTTTTCGGCCTCTAATAACTCCTAAAGTTAACCGATTGCCACCAAATTTGGTCAGATTATTGCCTTAGCATCCTAGATGGTTTATATATACTTTTTATCGACCTGCGACAGCCGGAACCTTGTTTTTCAGTAGTGCTTACCGCCATCTAGCGGATTATTTATACTAGGTTTTTTGTACTTATTTATCGTTATGGTGCTACTTTTTGCCTTTAACTTTTTTCCACGATAGCTTTATCTTTTTTGTCTCATTTTTTACTCAATTCCGCCCTTTTTTTCTAAAATATATAAAGCTGTAACAAATAAATATTCTCGATACCGTAAAACATCACCATTTTCTTAAATAAATATAACGCGCGCTTTTAGAGTCATTGCCACGTTTCGTGCTTATGCAGTTCGGTAATTAATTATAACTACCAAAAACTCACATATCTATATATTTATATAAAAATGTAACTTCGTTTTCTTCGGCCTCTAATAACTCCTAAAGTTCTCGACCGATTTATACCATATTTGGTCAAATTATTGCCTTAGCATCCTAGATGGTTTATATATTCTTTTTATCGACCTGCCACAGCCGTAAACCTGTTTTTTGGTAGTCTATACCGCCATGCGGATATTTATACTACTTTTTTTGTACTTATTTATCGTTATGGTGCTACTTATTGTCTTAAACTCTTTTCCACGATAGCTTTGTCATTTGTGTCTCAATTTTTTACTCAATATGTGCTGAAATACCTGACCCTAAACTACATAAGGATTTTTACAAAATTGTTAGGAAAAATATGAAAAACGGCCTTTGTGGAATCCAAAATCGCTATGCATGATAGACGGTATATGCTCAAAGCAATACCCTCTAGGCTTGGTATGCAACAGATCAGGGGCAATGATGGATATCCTATGTACAAAGATGGTGGGAACGTGGTAACCATACAACTTCGGAACTAAATCGTCGAAGTTATAACCGCTGGGCTGTGCCATATTGTCCTTTGCCATCAAAATTATGCAAAGCACACATCAATGTTGAATAATGTAACTCGGTTAAATCTATCAAATACATTTTTTAGCACACTAACAAAGGTAGTGGTATGACAATTTTTTACCGTTCAACTAGATAGCACTGCTAATATAGCGAGCTTTCATACCGATAAAATTGCTTAGTATCAGACTGGAAGATATATAAGCAGCAATGAAGCTATATGGCGTATTATACCCTTTCCTATATATGAACGCGGTCATGCTAGGATTCACGTAATTGTACATGTAGAAAATGGGCAACGGATTTATTTCACAAATGCAAATGTCACCAATATGGTCTTAAATCCCCCAGATACAACCTTAATCGCGTTCTTCAAGCTGTCAGGATGATGATTTTGCGCAAAAGCTGCTATATTGCGAAGTGCTTACGTATTACACTGGAATTCGCGCAGCAGATCCTTTTAACGTCGCTGACATATTCAAAGATAATACGATAGCACGACTATAAAATACATTATATATCTCAGTTTGTATGAATGTTTCCTTATTAGCATGATTAAAACAACGTTCGCGGTCCAACGTGTTTCCATCAGTTAAAAGTGGTCACGTTGCACATTCCACTTTCCACAGTGCATGCCTAGCCATTCTTCTATTAGATCATGATAATCAATGGTATGAATGAATTAGTGACGCGTGCCATACTTCACATCCAAAACAATTTCGTGCATTGTTTGCAATTATAATAAACTCCTGCTCTCCGTCATATCCTACCAATTTATGGAATCTAAATAAAGCAGACATGGCAGAAGATATCATTCATGGAATGGTCATGCACATCCTAATATTAACATGGATCAAATGCTACAACTCTATAAAAAAACCTTAGTTATTATTGAAGATATATGCTTAGAAATCAGAAATAAAGAGTCAATTGGCTAGGCCTGCACCAAATTTATCTGATGCTGCTCCATTCGATGTAAACTTACATCCTTAACAAAATTACAACTAGGGTGATCCTTTGCCTTATCTGTGATCAAATGTTTCTAAAGCTAACGCTGCAACAAAAAGCCATTTACGATCAGATTTGTTTTTTTCTCATATATAATTTTTTGCTTTCATTATACTCGCGAAAAATTTGTATTATTTTCAGTTCATTTAACCAAATTTGAAGGTGTTTAATAAAATGATCATTTTATTACTATAGATTTTAGGCTATGACAATACACCATTATACACGCTGTACTTAAATTTTTCTTGGCATTGTCGACCATTATCATTGACTTTTATTCACCTGTGGTTTATAACTTATACACTTTTGTCACCCAATTATGCATATTATCGCTAAACATCGCTACCTAATAAATATATATACTGTTATAAATCTATTTAATTATTAAAAAATATGCCTTATCCTATTAAGTTTTTTTTTTTTAATGTATATATTGTTTATTTGAACGTAAGAACATTATAAAAACGAAGTGTCAAAATTCGAAAAATATAGCGGATGTAAAACAAAATAAAAATATTATGATTCAAAAATGTCGCATGTGTCATCTTGTAAAAGTGGCCAACTGTCGGCCAGGGATTTAAAATTGTACTTAGCTATAAAAATACCAATTTTTTGTTTAAGTAAAAAATTAGTGGAATATTTAGAGGGCGGGCAGCGACGGCTGATTTTTTAAAAAGCTTGGATGGCGGCCGGACCAAAAGTCCCAGAACACGAGGCAACGATAGGGGAGAAGATATTAGATGGTAGGAGGGCCTGGTATTTTACCGTTTTGCGGTGTTCGGCGAGAGTCAGAGCGATGTAGTTTTGGTTAGAGGGGGCGAAAATGTCTATGCAGGTGAAATCCCATTTAAGGGGTAGACCATTTTGCCAAGGGATAAGGGTAGAGCCGTCTGGTCGCATCCTTCCCTCCAACGAAGGGTCTGACGGCTCTAAAACGGAGGGAATGTTGGCTTTTTTAAAAGCGGCTTGGATAAGGCTATTCACCTTTTCGTGCCTTATGTATTTAAATTTATTGTAAAGGCAGTGTAGGGGATGCCTTGCATAAATGTCCATGCGAGCAGTTGCGGCAGGAATATTCCTTTAAATAGGGAATTGAGGGCGATGGCGTATGCTAGCTCTGGGTCCTCCAACATCAATCCAGAAAGTGAGCTAGGATAAGCTTCAAGCCACTCGTGACCCGATCCGTCAAAAACTAAAGATTTAATGTTGAAGTGCTGGCGGGCGTCGCAACTCGATAAGAGGTAATCAACGGAGCGCGATACGAGGCCAGCATCCCAATCCTTTTGTCTAGAGGTTATGGGGAAGGGGGTCCCTGGGTTGACGTTGGCTGACCAGACGTCTAGGGCTTCTACAAACGACGGATCCTCATTTGTTGTGATTAAACGGTCGATCAATCCTTGGGCAGATTTATAAGAAGAGATAAACGCAGCTAACGAAATTGAGGTAGCGGGCGTATGCCCAAGCCGCCAGCTTTAGTAGGTAAAGAGGCTTGGAGCCACGAGGAAGTGCTGAATTTGATATTAAAAATTGCTTCTAAAGTATTCTTCATGAAGCTATCGTAGCTTTTTAAAATCTCGGGCAATAAAAAGGCTGCGTTTCTCTATTTGTTTGAACATCTTAACTCCCCTCCCGCACACTAGTAGGAGAGAAAAGGGTGATCAATCAAAGCTTTTAAAAAAGAACGCCCTTTTTCTCTCCTTCCTTCGCATGCAACTTACTCCCTCCCTGACCATTTACATGCCTTCGCTACTCTTACATTATTGTTTGCCCTTTTTTATAATTTGCTGGTTTTGGTCAGAAATTTGTCGATTTTTTTGCCAAATTTTTTGATAAAAAAGTGGCCGAAATTTTTAATTTATTGCGTAATCTTGAATCTATTTTTTTAAGTAAGATTGTAATTTTCTTAAAATTTGGTGGTTTTTCTCAGAAATTTGTCGATTTTTTTGCCCTTTTTTTAATAAAAAAACGTGGTCGAAATTTTGAAAATATTGCGTGAAATTTTGAATAATAAACTGTCATGTAAATTTATAAAATTTATTACAAAATTGGTATGAAGTTTGTATGAATTATTTTGAAGGGTTAAAAAAAAAATTAGATATTCAAATTAGTATATATGTAAAAATTTTTGATAAAATGTTATTCTATATTCTATACTTGCAACTAAGTTTTTTGCTTTTTTTAAATTGTTGGTCCCTTAAAAAATTTAGCAATGAAAAATCTCTGAAATAACCACCAAATGTTTTAAAAAATTAAAATTTTAAACTTAAAAAATAGCAGTTTTTTCTATTTAAAATCCCACGCAATGATTTATAAATTTCGGCCACTTTTTTATCAAAAAATTTGGCAAAAAAATCGACAAATTTCTGACCAAAACCAGCAAATTATAAAAAAGGGCAAACAATAATGTAAGAGTAGCGAAGGCATGTAAATGGTCAGGGAGGGAGTAAGTTGCATGCGAAGGAAGGAGAGAAAAAGGGCGTTCTTTTTTTAAAGCTTTGATTGATCACCCTTTTCTCTCCTACTAGTGTGCGGGAGGGGAGTTAAGATGTTCAAACAAATAGAGAAACGCTGTAATATGTATTTGCACATTATAAAAAAAATATTTTTTACATCATAAACTCTTACACAGATAACCCAAATTCTTTCATATATTTCCTATTAATACGCACTAATTTCATTTAGCTAAATAAAACCTAAGCCAAAGCAACGCTTGGCCGGGCACAGCTAGTTGTTATATAAATTAGCTTTGCCTCTTTAATAAAATAGTCATGCGATTTGAATAGTGTATTTTGAGTACAATATTAATGGTCATAGAGGTGGGATCCGAACCCACGCCTCTGGGATGACTGGTTAGTATTATTCATATATTTATCCGAGAATTAAGGTTTGTATAAACTCTTTATTCTAAATAATTAAAATTTGAGTTAAATAAATCCTTTTCATTGATTGTAATTTAATTTCTCATTTAATTAGTTTTTTTTAATAAATTATATGTATATTTGCTAATATTTAAAAATAACAAATTTTATATTTACAATAAATACGACCCCCAAAATAAATTTCTATACACAGAGTGTTTAAGGATAATAAGTTGGAATTATATATATTCAAAAAAATGTTGAATTTTTTTTTTGATTTCACATTGTAGAAGATGAAGTCCTGGACGACCTCGGGCATCTAAAGACCCTGTATCTTCAAAATGGGTGATAAAAACAAGGTCGCTCCTTCCATAGTGTAAGCCCAAGGGAAAATGCACCACAGACACCTGGATCGAATAAAAGAACGAAAAGCGCATGATTGGACAGTCTGAGTCAAGAAAACGGTTGGCCCAATAGGAAATCGCAAGAAGGCTCCCAACAGATAGTCGAAAGGGAAAGGGCGGAGCGAAATCAAACAGGCCCTTGGGTATCGGGAACATTTAGCCAAAGCCGGGCTGATACACCTAGGAAGGAACCTAGATACTCACGACGTATTCTACAAGACCCAGGATATATAAAGCATTATAGCTGTGAAAAGGGGGGAAGTGTTAAGGGTTGAAGGATTGTGAGATTGCGTTTGTGCAATATACCGATTAATGTATTATTTTATATTTTGATATTACTGGTGAAGTGATATTGGTTTTGTATTTCCATTTTCAAATTGGTATATCGTTTCTCTCCAGCTGTAATCTCGCCTTTAATAAAGTGTTGTTTGTGATGTCTCCTCTTAAATTCATTCCTCGTTCATATATATTCCAACAGTTTTGAATCTCAGTTTTGTATTATATCCTTACCACGTTTTGCACCATTAGTTTTATTTTTTGTAATAAAGTTATTAATATACCTTATTTTTAAAATAATAAAACTTTTAATAAGTAATAAGACACAAAGTATTTAAAGTTGCACCATCATGAAGTTTGTTACATTTGTCATCCAAGTTGTTTTACAAATTTCATGTCAAGTAAACAAACACATCACTGAAAGCGTTTCTTAATGGTAAATACAATAAACGCATTCTTGAAAACGTTTGCGCTTACTTGAATAAATGGTAAGTGTAGCCATGACGAAACAACATGAATGTACCCAACAAACAACATGCATTAACTGATGACTTTATTGTAACCCAAAAAGTTCTAGGTGTGGGTATCAATGGCAAGGTAGTAGAGATTATTTCTAAAACGAATAACGAGACTTATGCTATGAAAGTATAGTATAATTATTGCGTTATGTATCTGTAGGTTTTGAAAGATGATGAGCGTTCAAGGAAGGAAGCTGAACTTCATTATAAAGCGTCTGATTGTAAAAATATTGTGAAACTATTTTGTACTTATTCAAATATATATTCTGGCAAACCATATCAAATTTTTATTTTAGAGTGGTAATAAATTTAATATTTTTTAATTTGTTAAGTCTCAGAGGTGGTGAACTTTTTCAAAGAATACAACAAAGAGTTGAACCATTTACTGAAAGAGGTTGAATTAATACTGTGGTATAACTATTTTACATAATAGAGGCATCAAATATCATGCTATCTGTTTGTTCAGCAGTTGATTACCTTCATACAATGAATATTGCACATCGTGATTTAAAAGTAAAACCTTTAAATTAATTGTTTCAATATGCCATTTATAAACTCTAAAGTTTTGTAATTCTATATTCCCTTATTTATAATTTTAATATTATAAGACCTATATAACTATAATTTAACAAACTTACTATATAACATTTATTTTATATAATAATATAAGCTAATCTTATTAAATTTTAAAAAGAATTGAGGAATTTATTAATTTTGTATGAAGTCATCATTGGATTCTCTGTTATGAAATAATAGATTTTTTATACTTATAAATATCCAGGGATAAAATATTGTAACTTTATTGTAAAATTTTAATATGGTATGACCTAAAAATTATTTGGATTCCCTTCTTACTTTAGTGATTAAGATACATATATATTTTTAAGTTTTAAATCAACTAATTCCTTATCTCTAACCTATAAAATCTATAGGTGTTTATATTTAAGTCTGGTTAAAGTTTTTATAACACAGTTCATCAGGGTTCATTTGCAACTCCAACCCGCAACCTTAATTGAACCTTAGCTCTTCCATACTACATATAGAAAACATATTTATTTGCTATACAATTTTGGGAATTTGGGTGTAAAATAAGAAAAAATATTCCTCCTCAATGAAGTCCAATATGGATTAAATGACTATGCATGGTTTTATTTAAAAAAAATTTTTTTTTAAGAATATATACTTACAATTGATAATAAATACACTTTGAGACTAACTGAACTGGATGACATTCATATTTAAAAATATATTTAGGGCCATATTAATTATTTTTGTATACCCAGCTTTGAAACAAATGGAAAAAATCATTAAATCATTGACATTAAGATGTTTTCTATATGATTTTGTAAGGGTTAGATGGGGTTACAACTTTCGGGGTTAGCTACTTATTGCTACATTTTGTGGCTTGGCTTATCACAAAATTAGCAAATTTGTAATTAAATACTAGGCTATTGATTAATTAAAATTCTTTATATGAAACACAGAATCGTTTCAGTTCTAATACAATTGGTGTGCTTGTGAATGAGTGGAAGGTGAGGAACCCATGACAATTGCCAGGGAAATGTTTAAACATTCTTTGGGGACATTGATAGTTTTGGGGAAAAATTGGTGTATTTATGCAGAGAAAATTGCGTTTGGCGCCGCCATTTCTTAAAATAAAAGTTGAAAATATGGGAGAGGACATAGCGTAACGTCGGACAGGATGGACAATTGGAGATGGAGGGGGCGGGGTGGCGTATGAATTGCAGAGCAATTAACAAAAGTTTACTTTAAACATGTAGTAAACCAATTTTTTTGAATTATATCCTTTTTTGAGTTAATTTTAAATTGAGTTGTTATTTAGTTGAAATTTTATAGAATATTTGTTAATAAAGTCGGGAGCCCGGCTGGTTTTGTTAAGCCTTAAAACAAGGTTCTTCTGCACTTTATTGAGTAGCAATTTGTGGTTGTAATTGAATAAAAAATATCTACTGCTTAATCCATTTAAACTCCTGCCAGCAGATAGGGGAGGAAGCGGGTGTGGGAATGACAGTGAAGTGGTGAGTGAACGCGGCACACGTAAAGCCTTGCAAAATTGCTTTTTATTAAGCCGAGCCCGATGCTTTTTTTATATTTGTTTTGTCCGAGCTTAAAATCATTTTTTTTGCCCCTAACTCCTATGTATATTTTCTTAAAATTGCAACCATAGGCAAATTTTAAAAATCAAATTTATTATACCATATAAATGTAAAATTAAATTATTTGCTTTTAATAGTATAAATTAGGAATCAAATTTATCTAACCTCGAATTAAATAACTACATTTTATTTCATGAAATCAGCTCTATTTATTTTGTGCATTTATATAAATATTAATTGACTTTTTGTTAAGGGGGGGGGGACTAAATTGCCCTGTTTTAAGCTTTTCACAATGTCTGTGAGGTCTTCACTATAAAAAAATTAAACGTTATTTAGAGACATAATTTTTAACGTAAATTGCTTCATAGTAATATATTGCAAAAAAGTTTATTTATGTTATGAGTCAAAAATAGTAAGGTAGGAAATCGCATATGACTAAAATGTCTCGATGGCCAATCGTCTGGGTGTCGTTTTAATCTTTTTTTTAATTAAATTGTACTTGTAGAAATGCATTTTACTTTTTTTCATACAATATATTTAATTTTGTTTGAATCCTAGGCATTTTACGTTAATGATTCATATACCATTTATTTAAGCCAGAAAATTTCCTGTATACAGAATGTAGTCAAGACGCAATTTTGAAATTAACTGATTTTGGGTTTGCAAAAGAATGCGACAACAAAACTTTACAAACCCCTTGTTATACCCCCTATTATGTCGGTAATCATAATATTTTTTGTCAATATATATTTATAAATAACAAATATAATTTTTCTTTGGTCAAATACATGATTTATTTTGATCGTTATATTTAGTTATTGATGGTCAGGCTCTATAATGGTTTTTAGGACCTAATACTAATATTTTAAAATAAACCTGGCCAATTTTTAATACTTTTTGGCTTCTTTCAAATTAACGCGTAATATGATGAAACATAAAAGTGATAAAAATAACTTGTTTTTGAACATTTTGAATCCATTAGTTGTTTGAATCTATTTGAATACTTAGCATATAATTTAACTTAGCATATAATTAAAATACTTAGCAAATAAAATACTTAGCATTTGAATATAAAACTTACAATTAATTTAAAAACTTAGCAAACGAATTAAATACTTAGCAAATGAATAAAATACTTAGCAACAACGCTAAAAAATACTTAGCAATTCGAATAAAATACTTAGCAAATAATTTGTTGTGAAATAGAACCACTATCAGTCACGCTACATTGCACACAAAAGGAATATGTTACAAAATAGTGGCAATTAAAAATAAAACACTCGATAGAGGTAGGTATGTATTAAAAACCCAAATCGCATTTTTTTTTATTAAAAATTAAAGAATTAAAATAAATTAAAATTATATTATATTTTTAGTTGAATTTGCCTTAATTTTAATTGGAATAAACAATAAATATTAAAATTTCGATTAAATATTATATATGATAAAAATTAACAGACAGAGTGCTAAAAGACCGTAGTTAAGTTAAAATTTTACGGTATATAAAAAAAACAATATTGACCTTAGGTGAATTAAATTAACCTAAAGGTTTAGTTTAGGCTAGCTCTATATTTATTAACCTAAGCGTTTAATTTTGCGCTCTAACCTAAGCTATAAGCTTCTAATTGACTTCGAGGTTTAAGGTTAATTTTGCGCTCTAACCTTGAGGTTAAAGTTAGCGTTTCTAAAAGACCTTAAGGTTTTCAAGAAGCCTCTAACCTAGCCTAAGGTTGAACTGGGCGTGACTCACGCCTAACTTTTCCCCACCACTAGTTAGCACAATATGTGCTCACTGTTAGGTGCACTAGGCAGAACAGTAGCATATAAAAATGCAGAAACTCGAGCAGATGGTAGCTGGAGTTGAAGAAAGTTAGCAATTTAACAACTCTACATCTGGGTGTAAGCACCAACATTCGCTAATACAACGCCATGCCACCCTATAGAATTATCTTTCTTTTAATGAAATCCGAACCGTTGGATCCCACCACCATAATTCTCTATATAGAGCTTTGCCTTCTTTGGTTAATCATAAAAACTGTATATTTCATAAAGTAATCGTCATTAACGCATAAAATTTTAAATTATGAAGTTGCCTACTTGATTTTTTTTATTAATTGAAATAATAAATAAACAACTTCACCCTTTTTATATTTATTATAGCCCCTGAAGTTTTAGGAATGGGAAAATATGACAAATCGTGTGATATGTGGTCAGTGGGCGTAATTATGTACATACTGTAAATTATATTTTTATGATTTTCTTCTAATTTCATTGTCTAGCTTAAGTGGTTATCCACCATTTTATTCAATTAGCGGTGTTGCATTTTCGCCTGGTATGCGAAAGAGAATTCATGCTGGACAGTATGAATTTCCTTCAAATGAATGGGCATTGGTGTCTGATGAAGGTAACATTTTTAATAAATGTGACAATTTACTTTTCAGCCAAAAACCTCATAAGGGCAATGCTGGAAACAAACCCATCAAATAGACTGACCATTAAGCAATTGATGGATAGTCCATGGATATCGGTAATTTATACTCCTACCTATTGAAAGAAAAGATTAAATGAGAAAATTATTTATTATCAACAAGGGTTTATCTAATTATTTATTTCAATTTATATATTTACTTACAATATTTCCCGATAATAATTCCCCATACGAAAAATATCTTATATCTAATTTTAACGCGACGAGACTTAATATTGCGAAAGTGGGGGAAAAAGTATTAAAAATTGCACAAAGCAAAAAGTAAAAATCAAACGTTCGGTTTCTTTATCCCCATTTGGTTTCTTCGAACTTGCAATGCCATGGTAAAATAACTAATATGCAAAGCGCGATTGCTAATGTCAATTTCACTAATCATAATACTTCCTGCTGTTACACAATACTCAGTAATGTTAAGATGTTTTTTTGACAGGCTGTTAATATTATTTCTTGCAAATTCATAACCTTTTGTCCATAGCTCCAAATTTATCGTAGGTGTTATGACATTTTTTGAATATTTATATACAGAGGGTTTTAATCATGTCCATAGCCATGACCTTAAACTTTCTTAGGGGTAGGCGTTCTCTCATTGTAAATTGATTCTAAGGCATTATTTGTACTGGGAGTACACTGCCTATACCCCTCATACCATGTATATTTTTCTTGATCTATTCTTTATGAAAATAATGGCAAAATTTAGAGGCCCTAGATGACCATTTTTCCATAAATAAATTAGATGCTTCTTTAAAAACCTTGGCATTCTGAGACAATTGCATCGTATCAATATCATTTAAAATTTTCCGGTACACTTTGTCTGGCAGCATCATAACCTATATCATAAACTAGTATGAAAGTATATAATTATTTAAAATGAGCGCAAAAGAGGAAGTAGTTTATAAAATAAAATTTATTTAAAATATTAACAAAAATAAACCACTTTTTAGACGAGCATTTTGACTTCATGGGAAACACCGGAGACTCTTAATTAAACATTTCGGGTTCGAATCTCGTTTTAGGATTTTATTTTAAAACTAGGTAGTTACTTTGCATAAATGAAAAAATGCTAAGCAAGATTTGAAAAAAACTGAGCAAATAAATTTTATACTGAGCATTTAATTATTCTATTGATCGAAAAATGAATTAAGTACTGAACACAATAATTGGTTCTCTTTCTTCAAATGCATTCTTTCCGCCGTTTTGAGACCCCAAAGTCTTTTCAGGCTAATATTTCGATACATATTAAAGTATAGGTCGGCATGCCCAACATTTTCTCCCTTTTAAAAAAATCATTCGACGTGCATCTTTTTCTTCTTAGACCTTATTTCGCTTTTTGATCATTACACGAACACTAATATAGGTTGGCATGTTATTCAAAAAACGCATTGTATTGAGTAAATCTTGGTTAAATAGAAGACTTAGTTAAGTTTTGGCATTAAAATGCACTATTTGGTTCCGTCTTTATAAATTTTTAAGGGATTTTTATATCGGGCAGGCCGATATTTTTATAAATAGAGTTTTCTAGTGGATCGACCCGAGAAAGTGTGGTGGGTCAAAGAGGGCAAATGTTAAACAATATTGGGTCGGGATGGGCTCGGATATGTATTTGCAGACCTTTCGCAACGAAAGAGCACATTTATTAAGTAAAATAAAAATGTCTATAAAACCAATCAATTTTATAACACAACGAATAATTAAGAATTTAGTAACAGAACGAATATTAAATTTTAAATTATTTATATGTATAGAAATTTTTATCAAGGGACTAGAGCATTAACTCGTTCTTATGAATAAATATGTCTTGGAATTGACCTAGTGTATTTTTGAATGAACCAACGATAAACCAGAACTAACTTTTTTAAAGGAGTGTTTTGCCTAGTTAATAAAAAATTTCAGATTTTATATCCTTTATATGTGTTTTAAGAATGTAAATTAGGAACACATGCTCTAAAAGGTCTTATTTATAGGCAGACCTATATCAATTTAACATTTAATGAAAGTTTATAATTGCTTGCGTTTTGCATCTTTATGATCAAACTCGATAATTCCCAAGGGTGTCATATCGCCCTTGGTGGGGGGTTGGACCGATAAAAATTTGAACCTTGTGTTGGAGTTAAAATTTTGATGTTATAAATGTCTATGTTCACATTGCGCAAAGTTGGACAATCAGCAGACTTAGAATTCCCAAGGAGTCATGATGGTGATATGAAGAAGTACAAAATTGTATCAAAAAGAAGGGATTATACCATGTTTGGTATAAAGACAAAGATTGTATTAATAATCAAACTTAAGTCATCTGTGTTAAGAAAGAGCTAGAAAAATTGATAGAAATCAGAATACATGAAGCAAAATTTAAGTCAGATGAAAATCCTCTATGTGCATCTTTATATTAGACGGATGAGGTAAGGGCTTTAATGCAAAATTTTTAAATTATTTCTATTAGTAGTCTAAAAAGCAGTCTAAACTTAAATGAAAGATCACCCAATTTCCTAATTGGACCGCTAATTTCATTTTAGATTTCTCAGTTGAAATTAATGTATATAACGCCAAAAATTATAAAAAGCTGCCAATTGTCTAAAACCCTAATCCTTCTTTTTATTTGTGAGGACATGTAACCGTAAGATACTTTAGACTAAATCCCTTCTGCGCAGGCTCATTCATTTCACAGTACGTTGATTTTTTTTATAGTAAAATTATTGTAGGGTATTTTTAATCTGCGATACAAAATTTTATTTACCTTTTTTGTATTTGTACACCGGCGGTATACTTTTTTATTATTATTAGGGGGGCAATGCCTAAAAAAAGTTTTGTTAATTTGATCTAACGATTGACTATATAAGGTGTTTTAGAAATTATATTCTTAAATTTTATAGAGTATTGCGTTTATCTGAATCCCGACTGTCACTAGAGGACGTCAAGGCATTTTGTCGCAATGTGTTTATGTTGTTATTTTTAGTTTGTATTAGTATTTTTATATATTTATATGTTTTCGATCAAGCGAAATCGTTTAGTTCCTCAAACTCCTTTGCAAACAAATCTTATTTTGTCGGAAGAGAGGGAGAATTGGCCGCATATCCAAAGAGAATTTGCCAATGTTTTGCACAACATGAGAGTTGATAGCGACAAACAATATCTTCAGGACATAACCCAAATACAAGACTCCAATCCACTGATAGCTAAACGTTTAAAAAATACTATAAATCGTATCAAATCTTCAATGGAAATAGATCAAACGGAAAATAACAAAATTCGTAATATAGATATTGACTTGATATGAAATTTACAAATTGCAGTCTGTAATAATAGCACTCTGTCTTAAAAATAAATTAAAATGTTTGTTTAACGTTCATTTGAGTATTATACATAGCAAATTTTTTAAATTATGTACTTTTAATTTTTGTCTAAATAGATCTTACTAGATTAACCCGGCAAACGTTGTTTTGCCATTTACCCGGGTATATTAGCAGAATATATATCATCTTATAGATAAATTTCAATAATTAAGAATATATCAAATATAATTGGTAAGTGTTTATTATGCAAAAATTTTTAAACAAATAGTTAAAGAGGGTCCAAGGCCCAGGCCCACCTTAATTTATTTAGCCACGCAGGAGGGGACACGACCGTCCTATAATAATAATAATTGACGTAAAAGATAAGCAAAAAAATGACTTTGATTTAACATGGGCGTACGCAGGTTCTGAATTAGGGTGAGGCGGAATTAAAAAAAAAATTTCCTGACACCAAAAAAAAATAATTTAAAAATTTTTCAGCGAGCAAAAAAAAGGTCTCGACATCCAAAAATTGTCCTTGCCAAAAATTTTCCTGAGAGCAAAAAAAAGGTCATCGACTATCCAAAATTTTGGCAGTGGGAAAGGGCTGTGACTAAATGGGGGCAGCAAAACATAATTTTTTTTAATTATTAAGGTTTTTTGTATTAAAATTTTTTTTTATTTTAAATTAGGGTGCCCCGTACGCTCATGTAATTTAATGTTTTAAATAGTAAAAAGTTTCCATTTTCTGCAGCATATGACTACATTTATCACAACACTACCTACACGCATGCTGCACATGCACACACATAGTTTCATTTAGATACGCAGTACGTCATGAGGTTGCGTTTGATTGACATTTTATTAAACGTATAAAACAAAATATCTCGAAAACTACTGGACCAATTGGCTCGAACAAATCTTAAAACATGCTCCGGAGTGTCAGGAATAAAGTGTGAAATTTTGAGCCAAATCGGTCTGGTAGTTTTCCAAAATTGGTGGCTGCATACACACAAACATACATAGTTTCATTCTTATATATAAGATATTGGGGAAGAGTATATTAATACTTATTAATTGCTATGCAATTTATTTATGGTAAAGTTTAGCATAAGCCTTAAAGAAATGTGACTGAGTTTTAAATGTAATTTAAGTTTCTTCTACAAAATAGACGCATAGCATAACCATGACATAAAATACTTTGTAGAATCTAATGTTTATATTCCTCTGGTTCATTCATATGGTAACGGGTCTTACCTGATTTAATATGAAAGAAAATTTTTATGCAGCAATAAAACATTTAAGCTTCATATACTATACGTCATATGACGTCATTATTAAGTGCTAAAACGTATAAAACAAAAAAACGTAACCGCTCGAAAACTACTGGACTGATTTGGCTCGAACAAATCCTAAAACATGCTCCGGAGTATGGGGAATAAACTGTGAAATTTTGAGCCAAATCGGTTTGGTAGTTTTCCAAATTTGGTGGTGGCATACACACAATAAACACAAACATACATAAATGAAACTAATGTTTGTGTGTATATATGTGGATAAGGGCTAAATTCTAAAACTACCGGCCCGATTCGCGCGAAAATTTAGCCATAGATGCCCAGAGCGGCCAGGGGTAAAATAGCTTTTTCCGAATCCTAAAATTCCTTTTAGTTTTAAAAACATCGGACATTACGTTTTAAAAAAGGGCTAAACTCTGAAACTACCTGCCCGATTCGCACGAAAATTCAGCCGTAGATGCCCA
Organism: Gordius sp. MW1; assembly: GCA_964036665.1. Lineage (NCBI taxonomy): Eukaryota > Metazoa > Nematomorpha > Gordioida > Gordea > Gordiidae > Gordius > Gordius sp. MW1. Next base: position 6,463,584 of record OZ038530.1, on the reverse strand, counting down.
GGGCGGCCAGGGGTAAAATAGCTTTTTCAGATTCCTAAGATACCTTTTCGTTTTAAAAATATCGGACATTTCCCGGCAAGTTTCATTTATAGCATCATATACAATAATGACGTCATACATACAAGGTTGAAGTTTTCTCCTTTAAAGGTGTAATAAAAATGTTACAGTATACGGTCAAAATTATTTTAAATTAAATAAATAAAATTTAAATTATGCAATTTTTGCCATTATTATCACGTGGTCGATCTTTCAGATTCCTAAAATACCTTTTCTTTTTAAAAATAACGGACATTTCGTTTTAAAAAAGGACTATACTCAAACTACCAGCCCGATTCGCGCGAAAATTTAGCCGTAGATGCCCAGGGCGGCCAGGGGTAAAATAGCTTTTTCAGATTCCTAAAATACCTTTTCGTTTTGAAAATATCGGACATTTCCCGGCCAGTTTCATTTATAGCATCATAACAATAATGACGTCATACATACAAAGCTGAAGTTTTCGCGAATTTTATTATATTAAATAAAATTGTATTATTAGCAAAACAACGTTTGCCGGGTCAGCTAATAGTTTATAAAACACCCCTTATTTAACCATATTATAACCAAAGTTCTTAAACTTTATCTTAATTATGAAGGTTAAACTTCATCGCTTAATCATTAAAAGAATTTCATTTTATACAAAAATAAAGCTTAAATTAAAGTTCATATTTAAAATAACAAACAAGTTCAAGGTCAAATTGTACTAAAGTGTCTAGCATGATTCAAGATTCATATGTTTTTGTTGATTTAAAGTATCACCTATATATATTTTTTATATTGTGCCTAGATGAATTAATGACTATTAATACTAAAATCCATCTAATGAGTTTATTTGCAAAATCATTTTTACATTTTAAAATTATTTCAACATAAATGCATTTTTTATTATCTATGAAGTTACCAAAAAAAGATAACTCTAACAAGTATTATTGGGAAATGCACTATTTCGCGCAGAAATCTGACATTCAAGTGTGACTAATTTAACTAAGCTATTTTCATAAAACAATACTTAGGTCGGGTTTTGGTTTAACTTTTGAAAGAATCGAGTTCAGGTAGAAAATTAAAAAAGATTTAGAGCTGAGGCGTTTATGATTGAAGGGGAAAATACGAAATTAGAGAGAAGAAAACAAAAAAGTTGTTTAATATAACATTATTTCAATTCTGAAAAGAAATAGACTATGCTATGGTCATACAATAATGTTACGAAAATAATTTAAGAAGATATGTAATTAAGATCTGCACGGGCAGTCGCGAGCGGGTACGGACGGGCTTTGAACCCAAAAAAACCGACGTAATGCGTATCTATCGTGTTCTTTGCAAATTTATATACATTTCTTTAATGTATAGTATTTTCTAGAACGTCATGCGTGTAGGTAGTGTAGTGTGATAAATGTAGGCATGTGTTGCGGAAAATGGAAACTTTTTACGATTTTAAACATTAAATCAAAGTCATTTTTTTGCTTATTTTTCACGTCAATTATTATTATAGGACGGTCGTGTCCCCTCCTGCGTGGCTAAATAAATGAAAAAATCTAATTTTGTCATTTTTTGCGCGTTAATAAGGAGAAAAATGAAAATACTTTTAACAAAGTGCCAATAAATGTTGATATATCTCAGTTCTTCGGACCTCTAAGAAGGGCTCCGCCCCTAACTCCTAACAAGGTTATTGTCCTCGGTTCTTTGGTGTTAGGTAGCGCTCCCGGGCCCCGTGTTGTTTTTTGTTGAGCCTTTAACCTAAGCTCTTCTAAACTTCGTTGAAAAACATTTCTTTTGCTGTGAAATTTAAACAGGGGAGGAAAACGGACCCTAATGTTTGAGGGCTTGTACGTCCATGCTTATACCGGTTGCTTTAAGTTTTTATGAATTATCTGAGTACACCGATAGCTTATTGACCAAAGTACGGTTTGTGGGCAATGCTTTTTTACGACCCCTCATAATATCTCAGTTTTTAATGCCGTATATCTAGGCATATTTTTAACAAAAAGGGGGATTTGCTTAGGAAGTTAGGGGATATTCGCATGTTTCGGAAATAACCGAGATTAATGTGCTCCTGGCTCGATTGGGGCGCAAAAATAAAAATGGCTTTTCGCCTCGGGCCGGACTCATACAAATTAACTTAAGACATTGGTCATTTTATGGAGCATTTTAAACCTGGCCTGTGGATTAGTGAAATAATTTAATAAAGATAGAATACATGTGAACAACAAGTGAGTTTAAAAAAACCTTATTTTTTGTCGAACTTGACATTATGATAAAAAATTAATTAAGGAATTAAAAATTGATTAATAAGCATCGGCATTAAACACCAGGGAAGGAAATCTTATAAAAGCCACAGAGATGAGAATTCTACGGTGGAGCTTGGCGTAAACTCGACCATATGACGAATGACTTTTTTATGACAAAAATGAATATTCAACCTAAGGCGGACATGATTAACGATAATCGGTTAAGGTGGTATGAACATATACTAAGGGGGACACGAATGACCTAAATCGAAAAGTATTGGCCATGGAGGTGCTGGAGAAGATATGAAGAGGACGACCCCGTGTCACGTGGAACGGGCAAGGCGATAAAGTTCTGAAAACTAAAGAGTAGTCAAGACATGGCACTCACCCGGTCAAGATGAAAGAAACTTATCAAAAAAAACCCACGACCGTAGGGCCAAATAACTGATAAAGAAGAAGAAGATTCAAACAAAGGGCTTCACCCCTGTACCCCGGCTGAGGCTGCCCCTCTAAACCTTACTCAAGGGGCTCCGCCCCTTAAACCCCTGTCTTTGTGTGGCCTTATTAGGCACTTCTAAATTCGTATGGGAGCATTCATTTGCTATGCAATTTAAACAATAGTAAAAATTAACGGAGGGCAAATTGAGGGTAGAGAGTCGGGCTACGTCTATAATGGTAACTGTTGGCTTAAACTACACAATATGTCAGCAAAACATGATAACAATGAGACCCTATTGCAATAAAGCTCGGTTGGCGGCCAATGATATACCTAAAGTTTCTAAGCTGGTGTAAGCAGAATTGTAGTTTGCCCAAATACATACATACTTAGGGCCGCCCCGACTAACAGTCGTTTTTTCTTAACGTTTACTCGGGTTAAGACGAGTGAGAGTCTACATCTTTAATGAGGGCCTATTGGACTAGATGTCACAACAGTACAGGCATAGAGGTGCCGCAAGTCAGTAGGCAGCACACTCGGTTTATATAAAATTCATAAGTCAAACAAAAATTTACATACCATCTACGGCAATTACTTGAAATAAGCGATAGTTTGCCTCGTTCGATTGCACACTGGTACCTGCTTGAATATTGTCAGACTGCGGGAAGCGGGCATGGTGGTTTATGGATGGAAATCAAATTTTTGGCGTGCTGGAAGGAAATTTGTAGGCTAGGTGATTGACGACAAACTTTTTCCAAGCGTTCCTGTCTAAGAAGATCGCGACTAGTTGGCCGGGTTGAAGTACTATGCTGTTTAATTCTCTCGACGTGTTGTAGGTCCACGTTCCACGGCATTTCCGGTATCCTAATTAGGGGGGTCTCCGCAGTAAAGTGGACATGCAGAGGTTGGGGGAGCCTCTCCGAAACTGGTGTGCTAAAAAGTTCCACTTTTTAACCAAAATCATGTATTTAACCGGGGGAAGTTTGCATAGAAACCATAAATTCTCATTCCTAATTATTCTTGGGTAGAAGATTTGACAGACAATTCTCAACATTTTGTTCACCTTTGTTTGTATGCTTTTGATTGAGCTTGTCTTGAGGTTCCAGGTCTCGCAGCCGTAAAAGAGTTCTGGGAGAATTAAGGTTTTGTATAAGCGAAGTTTGGTGTTTCTTGAGAACATTTTGCAGTTCCAAATTCTGTTGCATTGTTTGAAACTTTTGGTAGCCTTTGTTATTTTTTCTGAGACATCTAGCGTGGCGTACTTGTCCGCGCACAGAGACACACCAAGGTATTTCACTTGGTTTGAGGGTTTAATAATAGAATTACGGCTCATAATACTCGCAATGGGTTGCGGATTAAGGGCAAGTAGTGTGGATTTTTCTGCATTGATGATCAGGCCTCCTCGGGCTGCTGAGCATATCTATCATGAATGTTTTGTAGGTTGGTCAATGAGTCGGAGATTAAGCAGATATTATCGGCAAACAAAAGAGACAAGATCCTCGTGTTGTTACTCAACAGCAAGCCATCGCTTGGGAATATGGATCTCTTCAGTATTAGGTTCAAAACCGAGATGAAAATCAGAGGGGATAAGGGGCACCCCTGCCTAACACCTGAGTTTGGAGTGATGGGGTTTGAGAGCAGCTGGTAATGCCTGACAAAGAGTTTTGGGTTTTCATATAGCATGAAAATAAGTCTTATGATTTTTTCGGTAGTCCCAGCAGACAAAGGGTTTCCCATATATATAAATGTTGGATCGAGTCAAATGCCTTGGAGATGTCAAGGAAGAGTATGTACAGGGGGCTTTTTGCGCAGTTAGATTTGTCAATCAAGTTTTTGATGGTTAATATACGCTCGGTTTTTGTTCGCGAGCTTCTGAAGCCTGCTTGTGTGTGATTTATTTTATTGTCCATGTACGATTTAACTCGGTGGTAGAATATGTTTATGAAAATTTTTGAGGTGACTTAGAGAACTGCACGGGTGACCCGAGACTCGGACCCGACCTCGGGTCGGGTCGGGTTCGGGTAGAAAATTTGAAAATGATTTCGGGTCGGGTCGGGTCCGGGTAGAAAATTTGAAAATTATTTCGGGTCGGGTCGGGTCCGGGTAAAAAATTTGAAAATGCTTTCGGGTCGGGTCGGGTCAAATTTATAGAGTCGGGTCCAAGGTTTATACATTGTAAAAAACACGCGAGACCTATTTTTTTAATTAATGTTAATTGCTAAGCAAAGAGTGTTTTTAAATATCGAAATGCACAATTAATTTGGATAATTCATTTATTTAATTCTCTTCCTCTTTTTTTAAATTTTAAAACTCCAAACTCTGAAGTGCTAGCTAATTCTCATCACTAATTCAAACTACATAAATTACTCCTGTTTTTAATTTGACTATTAAAAGGTAAAGTATTTCAATAAAGTTATATTTCAAATTTTTTTAGTGTTAACAGTGAAGTTTTAGCTAATCCTCATCGTTAATTTAAATTACATTTAGTACATACACCAACTTAAAAGTAAGTTATAATTTTATAAATTTTTCATGTGCAATTTTTTTTATAATACCTTATAATTATTTTAAAGTTTCATATCAAATGAATTTATCTTAAATTGTACTTCAAACTTAAAACATTTGGACAGTCACTATAAATTTCATCTTATTTACTATATTGATTATAATCAGCTATATATTAATGGTTTCATAATAACAATAAATGGATGTTAAATAGTTGTCTCAAATCTATAACATATGAGCAGTTTACTTGATATTAGGAAACTAAATATAGATAAACTAGCTGTGCCCGGCCAAGCGTTGCTTTGGCTCAGTCCTTAAGTGGTTAAATACGTATAAGCTATTAATAAGACTTATCTAAAATGGGGTCATATATGAAATAATTTATAATGTGAAAGGTCCGAATGATTTTATGAACCCACTATTTTTAGTATATATTTATATAATAATACAAACCAAATGCAAATTCTGTTTTAGTCATCAAATCCGACTAAAATTAAATGTTTTTGATAAAATTGCTTATTAATGCTGTTACTTATTATACAATAATACCATTATTTTATTTTTCTAGTTAGCTGATTTATTTGAAATACAATTTTCTTTAATATAATAAAATAATTAATTGAAGGTTGGATAATTATTAAAAATATGCTTCTATGATCGACCACGTGATAATAATGACAAAACTGCATAATATAAATTTTATTTATTTAATTTAAATAGTCTGTTAAACCCCACTAATTTTAACCGTATACTGTAACATTTTTATTATACTTTTAAATATCTAATTCGAGAAAACTTCAGCTTTGTATGTATGACGTCATTATTGTATATGCTGCTATAAATGAAACTTGACGGGAAATGTCAGATATTTTTAAAACAAAAAGGTATTTTAGGAACCTAAATAGCTATTTTACCCCTGGCCTATCTGGGCATCTACGGCTAAATTTTCGCTCGAATCGGATCTGAAGTTTCAGAATTTAGCCCTTTTTTAATACCAAAAGGCCGAGAAATGTCCGATATTTTTAAAACTAAAAGGAAAAAAGCTATTTTGCACCTGGCCGCCCTGAGAACCTACGGGTAAAGTTTCGCGCGAATCGGGCCGGTAGTTTCAAAATTTATTCCCATTTAAATATCTCATTTAATAAAAATTAATGATAGATAAATAATGACATTTATATATAAATAGCATTTACTCAGAATAATCAACGTTGGACTATTTTATATTACATTTAAATTATATATACTTTCATCTTTCTCATTTAAAATATCTCATTTAATGATAATGAGAAAAATTCATCTTCTTCACCTATATATTTTCTCAAATAATCTATAATTTTATTTATTTCAGGTTAATTCATAAATTTTATTTTGTCACCGTTAAGAAAAGATGACGTTTAAGAAATTTAATTCATAAATTTTATGTTGTCTTGTCACCGTTAACAAAGGATGACGTTTAAGAAATTTAATTCATAAATTTTATATTGTCACCGTTAAGAAAAGATGACGTTTAAGAAATTTAATTCATAAATTTTATGTTGTCACCGTTAAGAAAAGATTACGTTTTACAAACTACTATAAGTGATACACTTTTACTACAGAACTGTCTGTATATTCAAATTTTCAACGAACGCGAGGAGGTGCGTTTGATTGACATTTTATTGAACGTCAAAACGCATAAAACCCAATATCTCGAAAACTAAAAGGAATTTTAGGAATCTGAAAAAGCTATTTTACCCCTGGCCGCCCTGGGAACCTAGGGGTAAATTTTCGCGCGAATCGGACCGGTAGTTTCAGAATTTAGCTCTTACATACATATATACATACACTTTACTTTATATATATAGATAATTATGAGTTTTTTTTCACCATCCCCTTTAAAGAATTCAAATCATCATGGCTTTTATTAGTCGATTTAATTTTACACACGGCAATTTTCGCGCTCGAAAGTAATTTTTTTATAATTTTTCGGGTCGGGTCGGGTTCGGGTTGAAATTTTTAAAATGCTTTCGGGTCGGGTCGGGTTCGGGTAGAAAATTTGAAAATGATGTCGGGTCGGGTCCGGGTAGAAAATTTGAAAATGATTTCGGGTCGGGTCCGGGTAGAAAATTTGAAAATGATTTCGGGTCGGGTCGGGTTCGGGTTGAAAAAAAGTGACTTTGCAGTTCTCTAGGTGACATTTATTAATGCTATACCTCTGTAGTTATTGGGGTCAAGGTGGTTGCCTTTTTTGGAGATTTTTATTAGAACACTGCTAGACCATGATTCGGGCAGTTGTTCGTTCGTCCATACGCTTTCGAATAATGGTTGTAGGAGATGGGATAAGGTTGTAGAATTGGCCTTGTAGAGTTCGGCTGAGATTCCTTCTTTGTCGGTAGCTTTGTGGTTCCTAAGTTTTTTTATGGTTTGTATGATCTCGTAACCGCTAGGGGTTTGATAATCTATGTTGGCCTCACAAGGGCCATTGAAACCCTTGATAAGCATAAATATTTGTATATGGGAATGGGGTGGGAAAGGAAAGGATGTCGCGGAGGTGTTTTTCAATGATTTCAGGTGAAAAGCTGGACGCGCTAAAATATGTTCAGGCGCAAAAATAAAACAGAATTTCTGGGCGGGTTGGGGTTTTGATTGAAGTCCGAAAACGGCCATTTGCCAGAATCGTGATTTTGCGGTAGGACTAAAAAAGTTTTAGCACCTTTAATAAAAAACAAACCTGTGGCAATTTACAAATAAATAATACTTTAGGTATGTATTAATTTATTTGACAGTATGTTTATATAGGCAAAATGTGTAAAGCAAAGCAATAAAAAATTTGATGTTAAGTACTTTGCTTTATGCGTTTATATTTTGTTAGGGTGTTAATTCTTCCTACATTAATTTCGTGAATTATTTCTCATAGGACAATTATATTTTAATCGCTCATTATATGATCGAGGCATAACGATGAGCATGCACATCACTTATAGTATTTTCTAGAAATAATGTATATAGCAAAACAACGTTTACCGGGTCAGCTAGTATATATATAAAATGTTAACTAATTATATTTAAAATTTTAAGAATTTATGCCATTTTAATTGACTTTTACCAATATGAAAAATAAAAATTACCCTTTTTCTGCCCCCTTCATCTCCCCTCTTCCCCCCCCCCCCCCCCCTTCACCAGGGTAAAAAGGGGGGGGGGCAAAGTTCTTAATATATTTATGATATATAAAATGAGCCAATATTTAAAGTTACTAACTCGTAGCAATTGCTTCTATCAAATCTGCTATCTGCTCATTCAATGCTTGAACAGTTTGTAGTTTCGACTCGCTGCACGAGCATTTTTATATGCTTGTTCTGCCTAGTGCACCGAACAGCGAGCACAGATTGTGCTAACGCGCATATTAAACAACTCAGGAAGCAAGTTAGCAATTTAACAACTATAGTTAGCGGAACATGGACATGTTGATCCTTAACGCCTAGCATTCTTGATTTTGTAAATGATAACCTTCAAAAAGTCTTATTTAAAACATTTTTGTATAAAAAATCAAGGTAATATAATCCTGATAATATTATTAAGGGATCAAGATGTGGAATATAGTAAAAGCCTTGCAATCCACCGAATCTTAATAAAAATATATAAAAAAGCAATCAGTCTTACATAAATTTTCGACTTTCTAATGGGATGGACCCAACGGACCGATCTTGATAGGGGGTCGGACGGGAAGTGGATTGAAAAAAATACGGACGAATTTTCCTATCGGGTACGGGCGGGCCTGAAGTTTTGAAAATGTGTACGGAGGGGCCTGTAAAAAACGGGGCGTTGCCAATCTCTATTATTTATCACGAGACACGTATACCCCTAGCATATATATTGTTTAAATTATTTACTGGAAGGCCTCCGCGACGACAAAACCAATCTATTCGTAGATTGCTTATTACAAAAGGATGCATATATGATAAATTGTTGTTTTAAATGGATATAACAAAAAAATTCATAAATCGTTATATGTCTACTACTGAATATATTGGTCTTTTCTCATAAAAAATGTTTTGAAAATTTACACACTGTTGCAACTAAAATGAATATGTTATCTTTTCTTTTAACATAATAACCTTTATCAAACATAGTATTCAAACTTATTAATATTAAGAATTTATCATTAGAATAAGTTAGAAATAAAGAATAAAAGAGGCTAACAGTAAATTGGCTACTTATATGAAGGTCATGAATTCAAGGTTATTTTATGTTAAATAGTTGCATTTTGAGGATGGAAGAAAGAAAACTTGTATATTTTATTATTATGTATACTCAACATAATTTTATTATTTGAGTAACCTAAACCAAGACGTTTTCTTATTCATATCACCACAAATTTTTAACTTACAACTATTTGTTTTTAGGCTTAAATATGGGTAAAACTTCATACATTTTTTTTCTGTAATATACATACATTTGAACTGATGGCATTTTATTAAATAATTTGAACTACAGTTTTAATAATAAGCTCTTTAAATATGCTAAAAATATTGTTTTGTATTTTATTTATATTTCGTTTTTACTTTATAAAGCTCAGGAAGACAAACTAGCTGATGAAGGTCTTATTGTTGATGAAACTCAAAAATTTGAAAATATTACTATTCAACAAGGATTAGAGTTACTAAATTTTGGAGCCAAGTACCATAATACGATTAGGGAATTGTCTGTAAAACCAGTAAAAAATCTAAAACCTGGTTTTTTGAGAAATGTTCTGCCTAATAAAGCTAATGAAAAGCCGGACACATTCGAAAACTTAATGGCCGACTTCCAGCAGCATATACTTCCCGGGGTAATTTAATAGTTTATATTTAATATTAAGCAATTAATTGGAATTTTCTAATTTGCTAATATAGCAATGCGCAAAAATTAGATAGAATTACATCAAGTCTACTTTTAAATGAATTTAATTAGATTTTTGATTAACAAATGGCTTAGTTATGAGTTTATAATATTTTTTTATTAGATTTTTGATTAACAAATGGCTTAGTTATGAGTTTATAATATTTTTTTAGCAATAAAAAATATTTTGTAGATGGTACACTGGCAGAGTCCGAAATTTCATGGATATTTTGCTACAGGTTTTTCTATTCCCTGTTTATTTGCTGAGATGTTGGTAGCCATATTAGGGAGTCAAAATTTTACGTGGGTAAATACAATTATTTATTTTATAAACATTTTTTTGTCAAATACGTCTAGTTTTAGGATATAATATGTAAATATGCAAGCGGATTATAGAGAACATAGGCGTAGTCACTTAGATAAAAGTAATAATTGCTTCGCTTAAGATTGATAATACATAGAAAAAATGCAAATATTAGCTTAGAATTTTTTTTTGATTTTCTGAAAGCAGCTGATATAGCGTTATACGCCCTTGTATATTAATAAGAGGTCTGCATGGGCCAAAATTTTAGGTTGAGGCCCGGCTCATAACCGCACAATATTATTTTTTTGGCCCGTACCCGGCCCGCAAAAGAATCTCAATAATTGCGCCGCATTAGGCCCGCACGATTAAAAACAAAAGTTGTTTCAAAATAATTATTTGAATAAAAATATTTTGTATTATTCAAAAAATAATTAAGCTATAGCTTATAAAATCGGTTTTAATTGAAAATTACAATTTAATATTGCCATTTAAAAACAAAAGACTATATATTCTATCAGGAATAATTTCGTTCTTCTCTGTTCTCTAAGGCGACTTGCCTTACTGAATGTGCGTTCGCTCGCAGCACTTTGGCTAGAATTGACAAAAACTGACTACCTAATTTTGTTAAGTTTGGTAGCGCAAGTTGGTGTTTTTTCCACTATAAAATTACTCAGGCTGTGGTAGTTGGGGTTACTTTTTTTTATGCTTATTCAAATGAGTATTATTAGAGCGGTTAGAGATAAATTAATAAGGGCATAGTGTATTTCGTTATGTAAATAGACGTGCACTAAGTAGATGCAGACGTCGAACGGTACGCTAATGTATTTCGTTATGTAAATAGACGTGCACTAAGTAGATGCAGACGTCGAACGGTCGGCATCCCTCATTCAAATTGAGAGGAGCCTCGACTGTGTTATAAGGCTGAATTTTACATTGCATGTTAATCGTATATATTTCTCTTCTCTCGGTGCAGTAACGTGATTAGCGATCCAACTACAAAAGTCATACGATCCCCTACCTCCCCTATACGTAGACGATTATACTCAAGGATTAAACTCAAGGATTAAACTCACGGCCATCGCTCAATTTATATTTAATTATTACTTGTGCCTTATTTATTTCTCGGAATTATATCTGACAGTCGTCCTATTTTATTTAAACCATTGTTCTTGTCAATAAAAGGAAGTCCCATCATTTGATTATCACAATTGGTAGTTCCCCTGGTTATTACAATTGGTAGCACGAGGAACCGCGAAGGACAAACGAATTGCCGAATTGCTTTTAAAAATCTCGACTTTCAAGACTCGAGGCTCTAAACGTCGATTGTTCATACAAAACAAGAGAAAAAAGGACAACGTAAGTTCTTTTTTTATTTGGTAATAATGGAGAAATCTTTATTAGTTATTATAATATTAATATTAATATTCGTGATTAGCCTTTATAGTACATCATTTAGATGGACTTTAATTAAACTATTAATGTCAACACTATAAATTGATTTTCTTTATTTTTGATCGATCAATTATCTTATTTTTATCACCTTGTTTGATAAAGTCCTTCGTTTGGTTGGACAGTAAGTAAATTGAATTGTTGAGGTCAACGATATAAATATAATTTCTTTTACTGATCTTATTTTAATTATCATATTTGGGCCGAAAGCTTCATTTTAATTTTATCAATTTTGTAGTAAATGAAAAGATGTTTTTTATAATTGTTGTACTAATTATAATTGTAATTTTTTTGATAATTAAACTACAGCGCGTAGAACAGGTCTACAGAGTTAAATCCTCGGTCCCGCGTTGCTTCAATTGCAACAGATTAGGGCACATAAGGCGCAACTGTAATGTTTGCCGTAACTTTGAAAATAACAGGGCGCATTTTAGATATAGATCTCAGTCGCGTGAACCTTATAATAGATTTTATGGGAATAGACAGTTTTATAATGATAACCAGGTTATTCCGGGTAATTTTGAAAATAGCGCCACGCAGGATAATTCTGTTAATCCTGTGCCGCGTAACTTTAATTCATGCTCGATTGGCGCGGACAACACTAAGATTGTTTATATTAATTTTTTTAATTCTTCACAAACTCCGGTGGTTAATTTAAATATTGAAGGTATGCAAATAAATTTTTTAGTAGATTCTGGAGCCTCTATCTCAGTTATAAGTAGATGTAATTTTTTAAAATTTTTGCCTTTTAAAACTATCAATAAAAGTCATGTTTTAGTAAAACAGTTAGACGCGAATCTCAAAATTTTGGGGAGTACGAAAGTTCGAGTATGTGCAGGCGAGGAAGTTTTGAAATTAGAGTTATTCGTTATCGATGAGAAGATAGATAATATTATGGGGTGGAATTGGATTAAATTGATTGGGCCTCTAGTTAATTGGTGGGGCATTTGTAAAGATTCCACGTATAATAGAAAGATCAATTGTTTAATCAATAATGCTGATGACCATGCAACACCCGGTTTCAAGGTAGCATCTATGCATAAATCCTTGGTTGTTATTAATGAGGCAATGGATGATCCAACCTCGGTGTCAGAGGCAAGGGTTTTCGATGATAAGCCTACGACCTCTGGGTGGGTTGATTGTGATGGTCAGTACGTCGGGAGACTGTTGCATTTTAACATTGATGAGATTAAAGCGGAATTTTTGGAAATTTTTCGAGATGAATTAGGATGTTTAAACGCTAACGTGTTTTCAATTAAGGCTCACTCAGATGCTGTTCCTCGTTTTTGTCCTGCCCGTCGAATACCGTTCATGTGGATTGATAAGGTCAATAAAGTTATTGATAGTTGGTTAAAGGATAATGTTATTGAACCAATAGAGTATTCGGAGTGGGCTACCCCTTTGGTGCCCGTTAAGAAGAATGACGGTAACATAAGGGTTTGCGCCGACTACAGAATAACTATTAATAAACATGTTATAGAGGTTAAATACCCCTTGCCCAGAATAGAGATGGTCTTAGCTAATTTGAAAGGTTCTAGATTTTTTTCAAAGATAGACCTTAGGAATGCATATCTTCAGTTACGTGTAGATGATAAGACGTCTAAAATTTTAACAATAAACACCGATAGAGGTTTGTTTGCTTTTAAACGATTACCGTTTGGTTTAAGTGTGTCAGCGCCAATTTTTCAACAAGCAATGTCTTCTATTTTTAATAATTTAGATGGTGTATTTTTCTATTTAGATGACATTTTGGTTAAGGGTTCAACGCAAGCTGAGCATGACTCACGACTAATTAATGTTTTATCTTTAATAAAAAGTAAAAATTTACGCGTTTCAGCGAATAAATGCACTTTTGGCGCAACTGAAATAACTTATTTGGGTCATATAATAGCCGATGGCTGGGTAAGACCTAATTTAATTAAAATTGAAGCTATAAAAAATATGCAGAGGCCTAATAATAAAAAGGAGTTATCCTCATTTTTAGGACTTATGAATTATTATAGCAGATTTATTGATAATTACACGAAGTTTTCGGGTCCCCTTTACGAGTTAACTAAAGATAATGTTTTGTTTAAATGGGAATATAAAGAAGATCAATGTTTTAATTATTTAAAAGATATTTTGTTAAAAGATTCCGTCTTAAAATGTTTTGATCCGGTTAGAGAGCACATCTTAAATGTTGATGCATCCAACACGGGTATAGGAGGAGCTTTATGTCAGGTCGAGGATGGAATTGAACATCCTGTAATTTACTTTTCGCGTAAACTTATTAAGGCGGAATGCAACTACTCGGTGATTGAGAAAGAAGCGCTTGCTATAACTTTTGGTTTAAAACGATGTAGGGAATATTTAATTGGCAAGTCCTTTACAGTTTTTACCGATCACAAGCCTTTAATCAATTTATTTCAAAAAATTAATACTGAATACTTGATGTCCCCGCGTTTGCAAAGGTGGTTAATAATACTAGGTAATTTTTCATTAACATTAAAATATCGTAAAGGTAAAAATAATTGTCTAGCAGACGTTTTGTCGCGTATGAGTGGTAATAACGAGAAAGCTGACAACGATATTGGGACCACGCAAACTAGTGACAATTACATTAATGTGTTAAAGATTGTTGAGTTTAACTCCATAGTTAAGTGCTCAGAGACCGACCCCGATTTTATTAAGATAAAAGATATTTTATTGGGTATCGAGGATAGTCTTTCGGTTCCTTTAGCTTTTAAACATGTACTTAACGAGCTTTATTTGGAATATAACGTAATTAAACGAAATGAAAAAATTGTCATACCTACCGCGCTACGTGAGGATGTTTTAAAGGTACTTCATGAAGGGCATGCAGGTATTACAAAGATGAAAGACATAGCTAGAAGGTATGTCTGGTGGCCAAAAATGACGAAAGGCATTAAAAGACTGGTTCGACAAGGTGAATGGTGCAAGGCAAAGACGGCCATGCCTCGCAAAGACAAAGCGGCGAGATGGACACGTCCTAGTGAACCTTGGGATCGCATACACATTGATTTTTTCGAACTTGATAAAAAACGCTATATTATAATTGTAGATGCTTTTTCGGGGTGGACTGAGTTTAGAAAGGTTTTTAATATATCCACCCTGGTAACAATTAATTTTTTAAAGGATTTAATTAGTTCTTATGGTTTTCCAAGGTGCGTAGTAACCGATAATGGCAGAGCATTTACTAGCGCCGAATTTAATAAATTTTGTGAACAGTGGAAAATAAGACATATATTTACACCACCATATCATCCAAGTTCTAATGGACAGGTTGAGAGATATGTAGGTATAGTTAAAAAATGGATTAGGTTGTCTCAGTCTGGTAAGGACGGTACCTGGCTCTATAGATTGTATCATAACATGTCTCCCAGGTATTCAGATCGTTTACCAGTAGGCAAAGAGTTTCTTAAACGTAAATTAAGATATCCGCCTGAATTTTTGTTAGAATCGGATAATGATAACAATACTTTAACGACTACCCCTCGCTTTAAGATAAATCAGCTAGTGTGGTCACGTAACTATGCAGGTGAACCAATGTGGGTTTTGGCACGGGTTATTAATCATATTGGGCATAAGATTTATAAAGTAAGACTTTTAGAAAGTCAGAAAGAGGAAGTAAGACATTTGGAGCAATTATTGATGCACGATGTCTAATTAATATTTTTATATTTAGATGCGATTACAGCTATCCTGGTGCTCGGTTGAGGTGGTGGTAAGAAGAACGGCGGTCATTGGCCCGCCAGGCCCTATCTACTTGACAGTGATAATCGGGGTGGATGGGCTCCCTAGGATAGTGGCGGTGTTCGAGCCACCACCGACGAGTATGCCGGGCGTACCTGGTCCGAATAGGGGTCCGCAACATGGGGGACCTATGGGCAGACCCCGTAGAAGGTGTAATGGGTGCCGAAGCATAAAAAAAAAGTAACCCCAACTACCACACCGTCCCTTTTTACCTCCTCTGGCACCTCTCTATGCTGGCCCAGGGACAGTTGTCGTAGTGCCTCCTCTGCACTCAGCGACGATCCCACACTACTCGTTGGCAAGGCCTCACTCGCCCTTGGTATTACCTCAGGAGTAGCCTGAGGCCCGTCACCTAATTGTGCCGCGCCTGTGATTCTACCTGTACACAAAGGCAATACGTGCCAACGACGGCACCCATTACACCTTCTACGGGGTCTGCCCATAGGTCCCCCATGTTGCGGACCCCTATTCGGACCAGGTACGCCCGGCATACTCGTCGGTGGTGGCTCGAACACCGCCACTATCCTAGGGAGCCCATCCACCCCGATTATCACTGTCAAGTGGATAGGGCCTGGCGGGCGAATGACTGCCGTTCTTCTTACCACCACCTCAACCGAGCACCAGGATAGCTGTAATCGCATCTAAATATAAAAATATTAATTAGACATCGTGCATCAGTAATTGCTCCAAATGTCTTACTTCCTCTTTCTGACTTTCTAAAAGTCTTACTTTATAAATCTTATGCCCAATATGATTAATAACCCGTGCCAAAACCCACATTGGTTCACCTGCATAGTTACGTGACCACACTAGCTGATTTATCTTAAAGCGAGAGTGTTATCATTATCCGATTCTAACAAAAATTCAGGCGGATATCTTAATTTACGTTTAAGAAACTCTTTGCCTACTGGTAAACGATCTGGATACCTGGGAGACATGTTATGATACAATCTATAGAGCCAGGTACCGTCCTTACCAGACTGAGACAACCTAATCCATTTTTTAACTATACCTACATATCTCTCAACCTGTCCATTAGAACTTGGATAATATGGTGGTGTAAATATATGTCTTATTTTCCACTGTTCACAAAATTTATTAAATTCGGCGCTAGTAAATGCTCTGCCATTATCGGTTACTACGCACCTTGGAAAACCATAAGAACTAATTAAATCCTTTAAAAAATTAATTGTTACCAGGGTGGATATATTAAAAACCTTTCTAAACTCAGTCCAACCCGAAAAAGCATCTACAATTAAAATATGGCGTTTTTTATCAAGTTCGAAAAAAATCAATGTGTATGCGATCCCAAGGTTCACTAGGACGTGTCCATCTCGCCGCTTTGTCTTTGCGAGGCATGGCCGTCTTTGCCTTGCACCATTCACATTGTCGAACCAGTCTTTTAATGCCTTTCGTCATTTTTGGCCACCAGACATACCTTCTATCTATGTCTTTCATCTTTGTAATACCTGCATGCCCTTCATGAAGTACCTTTAAAACATCCTCACGTAGCGCGGTAGGTATGACAATTTTTTCATTTCGTTTAATTACGTTATCCTCCAAATAAAGCTCGTTAATTACATGTTTAAAAGCTAAAGGAACCGAAAGACTATCCTCGATACCCAATAAAATATCTTTTATCTTAATAAAATCGGGGTCGGTCTCTGAGCACTTAACTATGGAGTTAAACTCAACAATCTTTAACACATTAATGTAATTGTCACTAGTTTGCGTGGTCCCAATATCGTTGTCAGCTTTCTCGTTATTACCACTCATACGCGACAAAACGTCTGCTAGACAATTATTTTTACCTTTACGATATTTTAATGTTAATGAAAAATTACCTAGTATTATTAACCACCTTTGCAAACGCGGGGACATCAAGTATTCAGTATTAATTTTTTGAAATAAATTGATTAAAGGCTTGTGATCGGTAAAAACTGTAAAGGACTTGCCAATTAAATATTCCCTACATCGTTTTAAACCAAAAGTTATAGCAAGCGCTTCTTTCTCAATCACCGAGTAGTTGCATTCCGCCTTAATAAGTTTACGCGAAAAGTAAATTACAGTATGTTCAATTCCATCCTCGACCTGACATAAAGCTCCTCCTATACCCGTGTTGGATGCATCAACATTTAAGATGTGCTCTCTAACCGGATCAAAACATTTTAAGACGGAATCTTTTAACAAAATATCTTTTAAATAATTAAAACATTGATCTTCTTTATATTCCCATTTAAACAAAACCTTATCTTTAGTTAACTCGTAAAGGGGACCCGAAAACTTCGTGTAATTATCAATAAATCTGCTATAATAATTCATAAGTCCTAAAAATGAGGATAACTCCTTTTTATTATTAGGCCTCTGCATATTTTTTATAGCTTCAATTTTAATTAAATTAGGTCTTAACCAGCCATCGGCTATTATATGACCCAAATAAGTTATTTCAGTTGCGCAAAAAGTGCATTTATTCGCTGAAACGCGTAAATTTTTACTTTTTATTAAAGATAAAACATTAATTAGTCGTGAGTCATGCTCAGCTTGCGTTGAACCCGTAACCAAAATGTCATCTAAATAGAAAAATACACCATCTAAATTGTTAAAAATAGCAGACATTGCTCGTTGAAAAATTGGCGCTGACACACTTAAACCAAACGGTAATCGTTTAAAAGCAAACAAACCTCTATCGGTATTTATTGTTAAAATTTTAGACGTCTTATCATCTACACGTAACTGAAGATATGCATTCCTAAGGTCTATCTTTGAAAAAAATCAAGAACCTTTCAAATTAGCTAAGACCATCTCTATTCTGGGCAAGGGGTATTTAACCTCTATAACATGTTTATTAATAGTTATTCTGTAGTCGGCGCAAACCCTTATGTTACCGTCATTCTTCTTAACGGGCACCAAAGGGGTAGCCCACTCCGAATACTCTATTGGTTCAATAACATTATCCTTTAACCAACTATCAATAACTTTATTGACCTTATCAATCCACATGAACGGTATTCGACGGGCAGGACAAAAACGAGGAACAGCATCTGAGTGAACCTTAATTGAAAACACGTTATCGTTTAAACATCCTAATTCATCTCGAAAAATTTCCAAAAATTCCGCTTTAATCTCATCAATGTTAAAATGCCACAGTCTCCCGACGTACTGACCATCACAATCAACCCACCCAGAGGTCGTAGGCTTATCATCGAAAACCCTTGCCTCTGACACCGAGGTTGGATCATCCATTGCCTCATTAATAACAACCAAGGATTTATGCATAGATGCTACCTTGAAACCGGGTGTTATCAGCATTATTGATTAAACAATTGATCTTTCTATTATACGTGGAATCTTTACAAATGCCCCACCAATTAACTAGAGGCCCAATCAATTTAATCCAATTCCACCCCATAATATTATCTATTTTCTCATCGATAACGAATAACTCTAATTTCAAAACTTCCTCGCCTGCACATACTCGAACTTTCGTACTTTCCAAAATTTTGAGATTCGACCCGTCTAACTGTTTTACTAAAACATGACTTTTATTGATAGTTTTAAAAGGCAAAAATCTTAAAAAATTACATCTACTTATAACTGAGATAGAGGCTCCAGAATCTACTAAAAAATTTATTTGCATACCTTCAATATTTAAATTAACCACCGGAGTTTGTGAAGAATTAAAAAAATTAATATTAACAATCTTAGTGTTGTCCGCGCCAATCGAGCATCAATTAAAGTTACGCGGCCCAGGATTAACAGAATTATCCTGCGTGGCTCTATTTTCAAAATTACCCGGAATAACCTGGTTATCATTATAAAACTGTCTATTCCCATAAAATCTATTATAAGGTTC